>OX392512.1:22029149-23229149 GCA_947623375.1 Apotomis capreana | reverse complement strand
CCGGTCGGAGGACATATCCTCAACTACCTCCTGGAAAAGTCTCGCGTCGTGAGCCAGATGGCCGGCGAGAGGAACTTCCACATCTTCTACCAGCTGCTCACCGGCGCCGATCAGGAGATGCTAAGTTCGCTCCACCTGCAGGGCAGGCCCGAGGCTTACAAGTTCTGCAATACCACGGATTCGGTGAGATTATTTTAATCTAAATCTTACAGATACTAAGTATTTAATGATTTACTGTTTAGTACCGCGTACTCTACAAACAGGGTGACTAATGCTTCCTCAACTTTTGATCTGGTTGATTATTTTTTGGGGAAGGAAATACTGCGAAAGTTTAATTTGGAATGCCATTTCTCCGGCCACAAAAATAATCATTTCTCTCCCTCTGAAAGTCTCAAACTAAGAGATACCTCTCTTTCAGCACACACAAGCGTCCAAGATAAGCGACGCTGATCAGTTCCGCACCATCCGCGAGGCGATGAAGGTCATCGAGATCGGCGAGGCCGAGCAGAGCGAGATCTTCCAGATCGTGGCCAGCGTGCTGCACCTGGGCAACGTCAAGTTCGTGCAGAATGATAAGGGCTCCGCTGAGATCCTCACCCATGATGCTGCCAGCGGTAACGTGGCCCAGGTGAGAACTTTGTACTGTGTCCCTTGTATCTCTGAATCGGAATATATAAGGGTTTCCAAGGTACTGTATCCGCTGCCAAGGTACTGTATAGCCTTGATCTACTGATGGACATATCATCATCATCATCATAAATGTAAGAGTTAAACTCTTGTCGGTGCAGCTGATGTAGTATGTAGCTGTGGCCATCTATCCCTATCCATAGGCAACTCCTTGATTTCCCTATACGACATGATGGACATATAGCTGAATAAAATTGCTGCCTCGTATTGTTTTGCCGAATCAAAACGTGGCAGGTATTGTTTTAAAGGGGAATAGACGCTAACTTGCTGCAAAATTGAGTTAAAAGTTGATGTTAACAAATGCATTGTATATTATTCAGAAATGCCACATATTTTTATACATGTGTCATTAATTAGAAGGTTAACTAATGATTATCTATTATTTTATGCACGTATAACAATAACTATGCAATACGTTGACAATAACATTGGTAGATATCAGCTGTGTTAACGTCAATTAATTGCCATTTTAGTAAGTTACAATGAAGGTTTTCCTGTGTTACTTCTCGTACATAGTAAACAAATGTCCAAGGATCACTCGGGAAATAAATATGTATGACGCGAGCCTTAGTCATCGTGTTTGCTGAGTGTGGCCTGTGCGTAATGGGTTGCAATAAATATATACTTTGTAACATATATGGACGTATAGTAAACCACGACGTGTGGGCTTTTGTGGTAAATTAATCAATTCAATACATGAACTTTTAGAATTTTAAATTTCAAAAACCGTTGCGATTTCTTTTTATTAAAGTCTTCAGGTTGTGATGTGCAAGCAACTAGGCACAGCATATGATAAGTAGATCTAAAGTTTGAATCCCGCGATTTGGTTGTGGTCGCATAAACAAAATGTTACCTGTTTACGAAAACTATTAGTCGTAATTAGGTACAGTGAAGGAGAATGTGGTTAAAGAATTTGCATTTTGAGGAAGGTTTTAAATAAGCGAGTATGACCATCGATCTTATCTGTCGAATTTACCTGTCATTGGAATGAAAAGGTCAAAAGAAATGATAGTCAAGTTAAACTGGGACTTCCGGTTCGTGACTTAAGATGGCCGCATGCGTTTCAGTTTCGCTCTTCATTATTTATTCATTTTTGTTGTTCAATGTGTAGTATTGATAGCGTATTGTGCAGTGATCTATCGTATGAGTGAATAGCTAATGAAGAATTCAACTTGAAGCGTTCATAGCCCTTCCTGGGTCAAGGCCCGATAGTCCGTGTGGTTTTTTGTAAATCGCTATCACTTTACAAAAAGCTCAAGTCACCGTACAACGTTCTTACAACCTTGACATTGGCAAAATTGTTCCAATGGACAGACGCCATTTTTTTTTATATAAAAAATAGAATAGAATAGAAGTTAAACTGACTTACCAAAATTATCATCTTGACAGAAAAAGTGTAAATACGAGTAAAACGATCCACAAATAAAGGGGACATTTTGTTTCTCAACGGTTTGCTCTTGCAATTTGCAGTGTAACGTTTAACAAATTACCAATTTAAGTTATGGTCAAGACATGCGACAAGAACACGATGACCAGGCTAATTACAGTGACCGCGGATTGAAAGCGGTCAGTCAATCAATTCAAAGCTCGCGCAACCAGTTCAATACCTATTGAAACATCGCTCTACAATACCGCCCCACTTGTACAAAATGCTATATGTATTTACGATTGTCCACGAGTTATGCTCTTCTGTGTCCAGAGTGTAGGTATCAAATGTACTCACGGAGATGTTTATCGGTTCGCCTCGGTCGCGAGATAGTCGCCTCAGAAAGTTTTAAGAAAAAAAAATATTATAAACGAGTGATAACATTTTCAGTGCCAGCACCTCTAGCACGACTATGCATATAGTGACTCTTGTCCCGTGACATACTTAGTATCCCTCGTCATTCTATTACAGTATATACCTACTGCATAGAAAGAGATAGTAGGTATATCTGGCGCGATAAATAGTCGCGAGTCACAGTGGTGTTAGAGCTGCAGATTGGCTCTCTCTCTCCTTTCGTAAAAGTAAGACTATTTCAGACTTACGAGCGCCAACTTCGTAAAATTAGTATAGCTGGCTCACACTGACCTGGCCAGCAGCATGGTGAAGCCCACGTAGGCCTGCTCGAAGGCCCCGCGATGCTTGACCCTCGCCAGCAGCTCCATCAGCAGCTCCCCAACATGCTCCACCTGTTCCTATACAATATTACTCTAACACTTTTGGACGCGATTGTGCCTACCCAAAACGGTCAAACTAAAATGTATTGATGCTATTGTTTTCTCTCGTCATACTATGCGTACTTAAGGCCATTCAAACCTAATAAGTGGCTGAAGATGATATTATATTCGAATACAAAATGGATGGTTGAAATAAGTCATTATAATAAAGTAACGGAATATTATTGATCAAAATTTACCGGCCTACAAGAAAAAAATATTGTAGATGAATTATATCGTATACTCGACAAGTCTCATTTCCGTCGTTAGTTCTATGTAAATTTTGCACCTTATGCTACACATTTGATGCGACGTTTTTATACTACGGCGACGCGGTTGGCGCAGTTTGTAGTACTGCCTACTGAGTCGACGGTCCCGAGTTCGAATCCCGGCAAGGGTACTCCTGGGTCATGGACACTATCGAACACTACAAACCAGTAATCGACTCTAACCCTCCCCAGCTCCTCAAAGTGGACCCCACGCGGCTCCGCGAAGTGCTGACCAGCCGCACCATCGAGGCGCGCGGCGACGTCGTCAACACCCCTCTGGATGTGGAGCAGGCGCAGTTTGCCCGGGACGCGCTCGCCAAGGCGATGTACGACAAGCACTTCAGCTGGCTGGTGCGGAGACTCAACTCCTCGCTGACGCCGGACAAGTACGATGCCAGGGATTCAGTTATTGGAATACTGGATATCTACGGATTCGAAATTTTCCCTAAGAATTGGTGAGTTTATTTTGTTTATTCGTTAAAATATACTAAGAAACTACGAGAAGTATTCGATGCATAATCCAAAACTTACCTAAGATTTGGTGTTTTGCCAGCGCGGCCTTCGAAAACATTAATTCATTGCTAAAATTGACGTCTTAATACCGATGTCGTAATTGAAATACCGATGGGATTACGATTTACGATATGATAAGACGAGCGAGATAATTGCACAAGCCAATTTTACAACCAAGAAACCTAAAAGTAGATCGACTGCATTTTTCACTGGAATTTGGAAATCATGACTTCAGAGTGAATTGAGACTTGGTTCATATTGGACTTTATTGGTATAATTAATTATAGTTTAAGGGTCGATTGCAAAAAAAATGTACATAGTTAAGGGCTTTAATTAAAACAAAACTTAATTGATTCCTTTGCGTGACGAAAGTTACCCATACATTTTGTATGACTAACTTTCGTCACACAAAGAAAGCGATCGTGATGTTTTGTTAACTAAGCTTTTAACTATGTACATTTTTTTTGCAATAGACCCAAATAAAAAATCTGTATCTGTTAGAAAATATTTAGCAGAGCAAATATAGTTAGTATTAATATATTGGTTACTTAAATAAAATTGATCAATGTCTGATTACAATAATTTGATAAACCTTTATTGAGGCTTAAAATACGGGTTCACTTTTAAATTGCCTGCACAATACCAATTTAAAAATCAGATTATGAGAGAAATACTGCCAAATGCAATAACATTCCTTAAAAGTCAAACAGGCCACACGTTGTATCTGTCGGCGGCCGATCGTAAAATCCGCCAGATCACGAAATTCCTAGGCATATCGTGAAACGCCGCCATTTCATGATTTGACTAAAAGTTGACCAGGCATATCATGAAATGCCTGGGCAGATCGATTAGAGCAACGCATTCGTCGATAGTCCTAGCTCTATACCGGGCATATCGTGAAAATCCGGCAGATCACGAAATTCCTAGGCATTTCGTGAAACGCCGCCATTTCGTGATTTGGCTAAAACCGCACATTATGGAGCGTTTTTTAGGGATATAAAAAAAAAACTAACCTAACCTAACCCGGCCGAGTCGGATCTGTTCTGAAAGGTGATCAGGATTAGATGGTTACGGCCGGGTTATGTTAGGTTAGTTTTTTTTTTATATATCCCTAAAAAACGCTCCATAATGTGCGGTTTTAGCCAAATCACGGAATGGCGGCGTTTCACGATATGCCTAAGAATTTCGTGATAGCCAGATCATGAAATGGCGGCCTTTCATGATATGCCTAGGAATTTCATGATCAGCCTAAACGTCACTAGGCAAATCGTTAAACGTTATGTTTTGAACGATATGGCGGATGTCGTTTAGCCAAATCACGAAATGGCGGCGTTTCACGATATGCCTAGGAATTTCGTGATCTGCCGGATTTTACGATCGGCCGCCGACATATCAATACTGTTCCCATACTTGATGCGAATGCGTCACCGCCCGTCGATAAAATGTGTTTATCAACGATATCATCGATAATAGAATCGTTATGAACTGATAAATGTTCGCATCTTTAGTCCTAACCTAACATGATCATATCTCATATTAAATATAGTTGGCTGTTTGCCTAATATGAAAACTGTGTTTACATGGGATCATTATACCGATTATATACAATGTATCCACTACCGTATTTAGTGTTGAGCTATCCTGATAGAAGTCAAAGGTTGCTTGATCTTACAAACATTGAAACCGTTCTGTATTCTTTATATATATATATATTATGTATGTATGTGTGTGTCTCACGCTTATACTTCTCAGTTTTCTAATTAAATCAAACGAACCTGTAAAATATATACTTATTACCGCGTGCACTAAGTCCAATACTATCTACCTATCCCCCCATTTGAGACGAATTCGTCAATATTTCCAGGGGTCTTTTCTATCTCTCCTTGCTTATGCCATTTGACGACGTTGCCATTGCTTTGCTTTTTTTCTTTGGGCTAAACGGTAGCGATATTTGAGAAAATAGTTTTATTATGACGATCCGTATGACTCAGTGTGATGAAATGTGGATCTCTCGAAAATATGGACAATATCTTAAATACCAGTACTCATAATCTGTATTTTTTATCTAATATACTTATAAGTAGGTACAACATGCTCGTACCAAGAAAGAAACCTACTTTATCTTGAGAGACGTTATGGAACATTGTTTCATAGTATTATAATTAAAGTAACTACTATTGTAGTAGATAGGGTCCTACAGCCGAGACACATGGAGTCCTAAAAATAATCTATATGTATATTATATAGGTATAGGAGTCCTGTAGTTCGAACTTTTAACGTTGGTAAGGTACGGACTGGGCTCGTGTACCATATAGCTGGGTTGATAATGCACGCTGTTGTATGGGAACCTTGCACTTTGTGACTATGCGCTGAAACTTGGCACAGTTGATCCTTAGGTGGTCTTGAGTGAATTCAGACCGGTAGACGTCGAGAACCTCCGCGCGTTTAGTGGGGGGGGAGGGGGGGAAGTTCGACGCTGCCGCGCTTTAATTAATGCAACATTTCTCTAAAACTATACATAATATGGCATGTGATATATCATTTTCGGATAAATTAAGGATAAGGAATTTATTTTTTTGGCAAAAGTAATGCACTTTCTAACAAAAAACATTGAAAAAGGAGAAAAAACTGAAAAACGTAATATGTGTTTTTTTATATAGTTGCCAATTATTTTAAAAGTATAACAGTGATCTCAAAACAAAAAATGTAGTCGTAAAGCTAGACTTATGTTGTTTCTAAAAATATATAGTTTATTATATATATCTATTGATACATGGGAGATAATAAATAATATCAAGCGTAAGTCAGGGCGATCTCAATGCATGATCGTCCGTGAAGTAGGGTTTAGGTACTGTGTTAAGCAACATTTCTCTAAAACTATACATAATAGGGCGTGTGATTTATAATTTTCGGTTAAATGAAGGATGAGGAATCTATTTTTATAACGAAAATAATGCACTTTTTAACAAAAAATATATTAAAAAGTGGGCTAAACTGAAAAATGACATTTTTTTTTACATACTTTCCTTTAATGTTTTAAACACACAAAAAGTGCACATATTTTATTGTTTATGTCTCTTAGAAATTTAAATGAAACGACGCAATTGAAATTAATTTATTGCAAGTCTGTCCATGTCGGCTCCCAGTTGTTGTTGACCTTCGTCCAACCCCAAGTAGTTACCCCAAGTGCGTGATAACTGACCCCCAAACGCCCACCTCTTGATAAATGCTGATACAAAGTGGCTTTGTTCGGTGAGAGGTGTTCTATCTGCTGGTCTATCTTGGTAAAAATATATATATGAGGCTCATTCACTGAAGTACATGAAGCTAATCTGAAATAATAATTATGATATACAATATTCTTTTTTAAGTTTTGAGATCCTATTATTCTATTATATCAGTTTCAAAAGCAGAAAAACTGACCTATCATATGATGTTAAGACCTATTTTTCGATGGAAGCCATTACCTCCTCAATGCGTCGCTTGATCACTAACTTGAAACCTACAGTAGGTCAGGAAAGGCTTCCATGCTTGAAAAGCACTTCTCTTTCCTTTACCATTGAACCAAGATACCGTATCACATCCTAAGAATGCGTGAAAGAGGGTATCTTAATACTCTTGCTTTCTGTGGCCCTGTAAATAAACAGATATGTATAAAACACCCGTATTTTCTTAATTTACTATGATCGAGGCTTCACGACTCATGATACTGTGGATACTGATGTGTTGGTACTGACAGTTACACATAATATGCAACCTTTACCTCAGCTTGAGGAACTTTGGGTGCATATAGGAACAAGATAACATCACCAATATCTGTGCTATCATGATATCGCCACCACGATAGGTAAAAATGGTATATCTGGTCATAGTAAATTAAGAAAATACAGGTGTTTTATACAGATTTGTTTATTTACAGGGCCACAGAGAGCAAAATTATTATACCCCTCCTTCACGCATTCACAGGATGTGACACGGTATCTTCGTTCAATGGTAAAGGAAAGAGAAGTGCTTTTGAAGCTTGGGAAACCTTTCCTCCATGACCTTTTGTTCTTCGTTGGTTTCACTCTCGGCAGAGTGGTCGTGGTCATCATTTTAGATATTGGTGATAGGCATCACAACACGCCGCCATTCTTACCTGATAGCCGCCTTCTTCGTGCATTCGTGTAGTAACGATGATGCATTTATTGCAGTTTTTATTTAGTTTGTCCATAACATAGGTGATCTTACATAGGAGGCCTGGTCCCTCAACCTTTCCGTGGACCAGAAGCGCTCAATAGCCTTCCGCCCCCAGGCGGCATACGTGGCCAAAGAAGGTGAAGGTACGAGACTGTACTAAAGACGATAAACGCTGCTTGATGCCAAGTTTTCGAAGTATAGAATCGTTGGTATGGAATTCAGTCCATAATACTCCAAGCATTCTCGTCCAACACCACATCTCTAGGGCATCTATCTTCTTCTCCTCAACTTCCTGCAGGGTCGACGTTTCTGCGGCGTACAGGAATATGTCCCCATATTGCCCGTACAAGTGTCCGAACGAGCTGGTTTTTCGTGTCTTCGTGTTTGTTGCGATTCCTTCATATAGTATAAATATGTAATTTGTTTGTTGTTAATTGTGCAATAAAAAAATCTTATCTATCTTATACATATATTCCAGACCTAACTGTAGGTTTCGAATCAGCAATCGAGGGCCGTATTGCGGAGGTAATAGCTGTTATCAAAAAATATGTCGTAACATTATATGATAGGTCAGTTTTTCTGCTTTTGAAAATAATATAATAGGATCTCAAAACTTAAACCAGAATATTGTATATCATAATTATTATTTCAGATCAGCTTCGCGTACTTCATTGAATGAGTGCCGTATAGCCCACTTTTAATATCTTTTTTGTTAAAAAAGTGCATTATGTTTGTTCAAAAAATAGATTCATCATCCTTAATTTAACCGAAAATTATAAATCACATGCCCTATTACGTATAGTTTTAGAGAAATGTTGCTTAACTCAGTACCTAAACCCTACTTCACGGACGATCATGCATTGAGATCACACTGACCTACGCTCAATATTATTTATTAACTCCCATGTATCAACAGATATATATAATAAACTATATATTTTTAGAAACTACATAAGTTTAGCTTTATGTTTATATTTTTTGTTTTGAGGTTTCTGTTATATTTTTCAAATTATTGGAAATTATGTAAAAAACACAAATGTCATTTTTCAGTTTAGCCCACTTTTTAATATCTTTTTTGTTAAAAAGTGCATTATTTTTGTTAAAGAAATAGATTTCTCATCCTGCATTTAACCGAAAATTATAAATCACATGTCCTATTATGTATAGTTTTAGAGAAATGTTGCTTAACACAGTACCTAAACCCTACTTCACGGACGATCATGCATTGAGATCGCCCTGACTTACGCTTGATATTATTTATTATCTCCCATGTATCAATAGATATATATAATAAACTATATATTTTTAGAAACAAAATAAGTCTATCTTTACGTTTATATTTTTTTTTTTGAGATTATTGTAATACTTTTAAAATAATTGGCAACTATATAAAAAAACACAAATTACGTTTTTCAGTTTTTTCTACTTTTTCAATGTTTTTTGTTAGAAAGTGCATTACTTTTGTCAAAAAAATAAATTCCTCATCCTTATTTTATCCGAAAATGATATATCACATGCCATATTATGTATAGTTTTAGAGAAATGTTGCATTAATTAAAGCGCGGCAGCGTCGAACTTCCCCCTCTCCCCCCCACTAAACACGTGGTGTCTATCGACGTCTACCGGTCTGAATTCACTCAAGACCACCTAAGGATCAACTGTGCCAAGTTTCAGCGCATAGTCACAAAGTGCAAGGTGTCGTGCACTAACACCCCAGCTAATAAGCTAGCATAACTTTGACACGCAACGCAACTCTTTGTCGTGCGACATACCTGTCACTTTCCTGTTAATACTGTGCGAGAAAGACAGGTGTAGCTAAATCACGCGACAAGCTAAGTCGCGTCAAGATATGCTAGCCCCTCTGGATACACATTTATAATTTACTACATCAAACTTTTCACTATACGATTAAATAATAACATATTTCAGCTTCGAGCAGTTCTGCATCAACTACTGCAATGAGAAGCTTCAGCAGCTCTTCATCCAGCTGACCCTCAAGCAGGAGCAGGAGGAGTACCTCCGGGAGGGCATCGAGTGGGAGCCGGTCATCTACTTCAACAACATCGTCATCTGCGACCTTATTGAGGCCCGGCATCAAGGTCAGTCTTCAAACTTCATCAGTCTTAAAACAGTCTTCAATAGTTGCATAGACGTATTTAGGGGGAGTGGCCGGGTGGGCTGTGCCCACCCCAATATGGTATAGTGCCCACCCCAGGATGTTGGGTTTCCGATAGAAATTCATGGTTCCTCTCATAGGCCCCCACCCAGGCCCCGTCTGGAAAATAGTCTTAGATACGCCAACGAATGGTTGTGCTTTTATCTTGCAGTCATCAAGTACCTAAAACCACGAACACATAAAAGGGAGAAGCAGTTAATCCGGAGACGAACAAATTTCCATTGTCAGGAAACCCTAGCTCTGATTTTTGGAGACTATATGGACTAAATACAATAGTATTTTATGCAACCGTTGTATAAGAGGGGCCAAAAAACGCGAGTGGCATGGGTTACGATGTGAGCGTAGCGAACATCGTAAGAAAGATGCCACGAGCGTTTTTTGACCTACTTATACAACGTTGCATACAATAGTTTTTCTACGACTCGACATTTCATAAATAAAATGCAAATAAACAACAAAGAAAATAATTACATGTTCCCGCTCGAAATCAACAAAATTAAAAAAAAAAGTAGTCTCTGACAAACTTTTTTTTTATTGACGTCCATCTGTCAAAAAAATATGGACTTATACATAAAGGTATACGGTCACTATACTAAACATCTATCAAAAAATATGAACTTATACATAAAGGTATTCGTTCACTATATACTACACAGCCATGCACTGAAGATAATACTTTTTTTAAGTTGTCAGCAATGCCTTAGTACAATAAGTTTTTTTTTTATTGCAAATTTTGTGAATGCAGCTGTTTATCTTGCAATCTGTGGTATTAAGTGATGCTTTTTTGGCGACATTATAACATCGTTTCGCAGTGTTTTTTTGGGCAGTAGAGTATAGACTTTTACAGACTTTCATAATTTATGTCCTTATATTAGAGTTAGTAACTATATAAATGACAGAAAAAAGTACTGGAGTAGAAAAAATACTTTTTCTACGACTCGACATTTCATAAATAAAATGCAAATAAACAACAAAGAAAATAATTACATGTTCCCGCTCGGAATCAACAAAATTAAAAAGAAAAATTGTCTCTGATAAACTTTTTTTTATTGACATCCATCTGTCAAAAAAATATTAACTTATACATAAAGGTATACGATCACCATACTAAACATCTGTCAAAAAAATTAAACTTATACATAAAGGTTACGTTCACTATACTAAACATCCATGCACTGAAGATAAAACTTTTTTTTTAAGTTGGCAGCAATGCCTTAGTACAATAAGTTTTTATTTTAATTTGCAAATTGTGTGAATGCAGCTGTTCATCTTGTAATCTGTGTTACTAAGTGATGCTTTTTTGGCGACATTATACCATCGGTTAGCAGTGTGTTTTTGGGCAGTAGAGTATAGACTTTTACAGACTTTCATAATTTATGTCTTTATATTAGAGTTAGTAACTATATAAATGACAGAAAAAAGTACATTTCAATTAACATCTTTTACTAATCCTTTACCTTTCAGGTATAATTTCGATTCTGGACGACGAATGCTTGCGGCCTGGAGATGCCACCGACGGTAGCTTCTTGGAGAAGCTGAATCAACGCCTGGACAAGCACCCCCACTACAAAAGCCATCGCAAGGTCGACTCCAGGACCCAGAAACTCATGGGACGAGATGTGAGTTGTCCCTAACTGAATATAAATGGTGATAATAGGAAAATTCCGAATGGGTGATACCAAGTATACAGTATATCGTCAGTATGTACGAGTATATCGTCGTCTAGTACCCATAACACAAGCCTTCTTGAGCTTAATTTGGGATTAGATCGATTTGTGTGAGGTTGTCTGATATCGCAATACAGGCCGGCAACTAGTACTTATATAAATCTATGACGTGAGTTTTTTTTAATGTCTTCAAATGAACAAAAGCTGGCTTTTTGCCATTGAATCAGACTGTGTGGAAATACAAACCCACAAGGAGGAATCAGTCCAAATTACTGTAAATGTAATACAAAGTTGCATATAACACAATAACAATATACCATATTATCCACCTTGTATTTTTTAGGAGTTCTGCATCGTGCACTACGCGGGCGAGGTGACTTACAGCGTGAACACGTTCCTCGAGAAGAACAACGACCTGCTGTTCCGTGACATCCAGGCTCTCATGGCCTCCAGCGGAAATACCATCGTTGAGCAGTGCTTCAAGGTTAGAACAATCCGGATCGAAGGACCATATTGTGTAATTGGATTTTATAGGATTTTTCTTTAACAATTTCACTGTTGTAGCTACAGTATTACTTGGATGCATATAGAATCAAAAATATTTTACCATCTTGACCGAGACGTGAAAACCAATCAAATAACTGGTGTAACTAGGTCTTCGCGGCCCACAACCGAATATTTTTCATCGTATGCTTACAAACCTTCATAAGCCTAAGTATATGCACTTGCTCCAACAGGATGCTAACCTGGCCAGCAAGAAGAGGCCAGAAACTGCTATCACGCAGTTCAAGAACTCCCTCAATGACCTGATCAAGATCTTGAGCAGCAAGGAGCCGTCCTACATCCGCTGCATCAAACCCAATGACTTCAAGATGCCCAGTAAGTTCAACAGCTTTGTACAGTCCGCGAGCTCTGGAATCGAGTTAAATCGTACATTCAAATCTCGATCAGCGAGCACCCAATACTCTTATCGTAAACTTTGAACGTTGGTTCCTTTTCTATCGGCCTTTCGGATGCTAGCATATTTCGTTTCTTGTTCCCACTTCCCTACTAAGTCACACCGCCAAGTGTTTTTTGAAGTAAATTTTGCTTCACATTCAATGTACATCGTACATCACTTCTTCCAAGATTCAAAATAAGTTCTCCTTTCTAGCATTAAAAACATAGAGCTTTTTTTAACCTTTCACACACGGTTTTTAACGGTGCATTCTCTTTCTTTCCCAGTGCAATTCGACGAGAAGCTGATCTCCCATCAGGTGAAATACCTCGGTCTGATGGAGAACCTGCGCGTGCGCCGAGCTGGTTTCGCCTACCGACGCACATATGAGGCCTTCCTTGAGAGGTACAGTATATAGTTAAATAGTTGATCGAACTATTTTACATAGAAAACTCCCTCAAGTCTCACACATATTAAAATACATACGAAACGGTTCGGCCGACTGGTCGGCTCTTCTGATCGCGAACCGATTTGAAACATGTCGTAAACCTTTTTCTAAATATTTTAATTTGCATGAACTAGTTACTGTACCAATGTGGCGACAGTTGGCAACAGTCTAACGTAATATACTAGGATTTTTTGTTGACTCCTAGAATGTAATGCTCGGTATGCCATATACCACCTATATCTAAGTACGATGGATATGATATGTCCTCGGGTCACAAACTCGTCTAGAGAGACTCGCCTATACGAAATCATCGAAGCGCCATCAAGTGGCCTGTGCAAGAAAGACGGAGATATCCCCCCTTACATCTCCATCTAGAGATATTCCGTTCTCGAGAAATTCCCGAGTTGCATTGGAAATCTCGAGCACGTTCTTTCCTCATACAATCGGTAACTTTCTCGAGAACGGAACATCTCTATCTCCATCATTTATATGTCCTGTTGTAACGCATGTTTCCTCTGGCCAGGTACAAGTGCCTGTGCGCGGAGACGTGGCCGCGGCAGCGCGGCTCCGCGCGCGAGGGCGTGCGGCGGCTGGTCGACGTGCTCAAGTACGAGGGCGAGGAGTACCGGATGGGCAAGTGAGTACCTGAGTTCATGAGGACTGAATAGCGAACCTATGAATATAAACCTTAGCCGCGAGCATTCGTCGCGAAGACGTTCCTTAGGGTGAAGCTAGACGCGCGCAATGCCCAATTCAAAACTTCAGCACTTTCAGAATGTAATGTTTCATGAATCTCGCCTAATCATATCTAAAGGTGGAGCCAGACGAGCGTAATTTGAGTCGTGCCATACTTAGTGTGACGTGATCACGTGACCTTAGATATTTTTAGACGAGATTCATGAAAAAAAATTACATTCCGAAAGTGCTGAAGTTTTGAATTGGGCATTGGAACTTTGGACATTTGTACAAACCCATCCTGGTCACATTATTTCCAGAATACTGCGTGATTGATCTGATATTTTCTAAGTTACCTATTTGGTAAAAACCAATGCTCTGTAGATGTTAACAAAATGTTAATTCTAATCTTGATGATTTTCGCTAAGTAAGGGCAAAAAAAGACTAATGCTTCATTACTATTTTCAAAACGAGTTTGTATGATAAACTTTCTATTTCTCTTCTCTAGCACAAAGATCTTCATCCGCTTCCCGAAGACGCTGTTCGAGACAGAAGACGCGTACCAGATAAAGAAGAACGACATAGCCACCATCATCCAGAGCCGCTGGCGCGGCTACTGGCAGCGCAAGCAGTACCTAAAGATGAGGGCGGCGGCCATTGTTATACAGAAGTGGGTGCGCAGGTTCCTAGCACAGCGGCTGCTGGCCCGGAGGAAGAAGGCGGCTACCGTCATTAGGGCTTTCATCAAAGGTACGGTTTGCTTCAAAAGTCACAGTCGAAGAAAGAAGGAATCACTATCACCCAGAGTTTTTACCGCTAGTATCAGAGATTCCTCGCGCATCGCCTGCTGACCCGAAGGAAGAAGGCTGCTGGGGTTATCAGGGCTTTCATAAAAGGTACGCACTTCTTCAGAGTTGGAGTAGTCCAGGCGTCACGTCATGATTAAACAGGCAGTATATCAAGAACGACATTGCTACTATCATCCAAAGCTGGTGGTTTTACCAAGGCCTTCATCAATGGTATTTATTTTTTCAAGAGTTGGACTTATTGAGGTAAAACGATATAGCCCCAATCCCATCATACTTGAGGTTAATCAAATAATCATCTGTCTCATTTTCAGGGTTCATCACCCGCAATGGACCCGAAACGCCTGAGAACCGTCGTTTCCTGGGCATTGCGAAGGTGCACTGGCTGAAGCGCCTGTCCACGAGGCTGCCGACCAAGATCCTGGACCTCAGCTGGCCCATCTGCCCCGCCACCTGCCACGAGGCTTCCCAGTAAGTTCTTTAAATCTGGTGTTGATTTTACCGCTTAGAACAGCAGATAATCAGAGATTCCTGGGTATCGCGAAAGTGCATTGACTGACACGAATGTCTATCCGTCCTTGAACTCGGTCAGTTCGTTTAGAACATATTTTTTTTTGTAAATAGTATTAGACGACATCGATAGCTTTAGTATTGACTTTCTGGGGCTTTGATATATGTATGCGACATTTTGTCGAATGCCTATGGCTTGTAGACCCGATGTTAAACATAATTTCTGTGTGACAGGGAACTGCAGAGGCTGCATCGCGCGCACCTCTCGCGCAAGTACCGGCTGGCGCTGTCGGCCGAGGACAAGAAACAGTTCGAGCTCAAGGTGCTCGCCGAAAAGATGTTCAAGGGTGAGAGCAATCTCATTAACACAATCTTCTAAAACTTACTAGCTATGCCAGTTCTATTTACCTATTTCACCTATTAATTTGCTATATTGCTACGCCTGTACTCGTTCCACACTGATCGCTTGTCGTTGTAAATTCCCATGAACCATGTTTTATATGAAGTATTTAACTTTGAAACGTTTGAAAAATCGGCTTTAGAGGTGTTATGCATCCATACTTCTATACTATTATAAAATCCTAAATTTAAAAATAAATTTTCTATGGAGGGAGGTCATGATTTCAGGAAAAATCTCGATAGCGTGATGCAGCCGCATAGTTGTTTTGTATGGACACGCTTCGCCGTGCCAACCTGGCGCCATCTGTTTTCAAAAAAACCGTTGTCCTCGCATCACGCCGAAACGGCTGGATAAAAAGTTACGAATTTTGGTACAGGAATAGCAGAACATCCAAAGATGGTTATAGGATACTTTTTATTATGATTAATATTTATCTCTGAAAACATAAATTCCATGAAATATTTTCCTTACAATGTGTAACCTTATAATGACAGCGTTTGTGATTTTGAATTTAGAACGACGCGACCCCCGCGTGGCTCTTACGTGTACAAAAACTAAAAAGTATGAATTCGACATAATACCTCCGCGCGGCCCACCGGTATTAACAATAAGGTTAAGGTTGTTTGAGGCGTTGAGTTACGGAAACCGTCTTAGTTAGATAGAAAAGATGGCGCCAATTATCGACCAACACAGACGAAAATATGAGTGCAATGTTCGTTGTAAATTGGCTCATGCTCAAAAAAAAAACATACATTTCTTTAAAAACACAATTTGCGACAATAGGAACTAATTAATGCTCTTTTATTGAATATGCAATTATATTCTTCTGTAGTTTGTAAGTATTGACCATAAAAAAGCCCGGAGACGCAATAAAAAATGTTAATGAATAAAACAGATTTTTAATGCCATTTTATCGAGTGTAATTGAAATAAAAGTATTTCGAATCAATTTAAGTAAATTAAATACATTTTTAAATATGGTTTACCAACCAACATTTAGAACATTAGGCGCACATTTTGGTATTGTTTGTGTTTGGCCTAACTTACTAATAAGGTAGCGAAATGTATAATAAACGATAAATATACGATATATTTAGCCACAATTTTGCATCTATGTAGTTTTTTTAATATATCAAATTTATTCAAAGTATTAAATATCAGTAATTCTTTATTTTTAACGGTGTGTTGAGATTTTGTTCTCAATGACCCAATTTTCCGCTAGATGGCGTTGTTACTTTGACAAAATCTCCATACTAGCGGCTGCATCGCGCTGTTAAGATTTTTCCTGAGTTAATAACACCAGCTCCATACATGTTAGGTTTTGGAGTCATTGATGGGTCTCCTCAACACCAAGGATTCACGTACGTCGTTGCGTGCCCGTGACCACGATTCGGCACAAGCTAGGGTCTAGCTGTGATGGGTTAACCTGGACTTCGAGAATTACTACCGAAGTTGTTGAATATTGATCGCATACCTAATATAAGCAGCAGTGTATCAGGTATTGAGAGTTGCTGCTCGACAATGTATGTATGCATTTTATATGAAAAACAACCATGATTCGAGACAAGACAAAATTATTAAATTTACAATGTAGAAAGGATTTCACCTAGCCGGGATTTGAACCCAGAACCTACTGAAATAATAACCGTGTTATCTCATGCATTTTCCTTTGCTTCCTTATTCATTATACCACGGATAACAAAACAGTGAGGCCATCACGTATCCGTTCAGTGGTGCTGTCGCCATTATTGACGTACGCTCGATTGAGTTAAGTTGGCACCTGAATCTCATGGCGTTACTTAGGACATTATTATGACAGGTCATATTATTATATTAGTATTAGTACCATTGTAGACAAAAATAATTTATTGTCATCTTCATCTTAATAGATGTCATTAATATATGTTCAGGTAGGACTATGAGCTAATTATTTTTCAAGGTGCTTTGAATAGTTATCTACAATAAACAATAAATATTCAAAACGATATATAAACATAAGTCTAGCCTCAATTTAAACTAAACCAAGATGATGTTCACAATGGTAGCACCGAAGGTGCGGAGCGATCTAGAGTAGTCGCCCACCCACTAAATTAAGAAGTAACTTAATGCGAGGCCGTAGGCCGAGCTCTACGAAGCACCGAAGGTGCAGAGCGTCCCAGGGATGCCGCTCACACATTTAAGCTTATATTAAGTGTGTGGGCGGCCTCGCATTAAGTTTTTTAAATCTACAATAGACAATAAATATTAAAAACAATCTTTTAAACATACCTAAGTCTTGACCCAATCTTAATTAAACCAAGATGGTGTTCACAAGCGTAGCACCGAAGGTGCGGAGCGTTCTAGGGAAGTCGCCCACCCACTAATATAAGTAGTAACTTAATGCGAGGCCGTAGGCCGAGCTCTACGTAGCACCGAAGGTGCAGAGCGTCCCAGGGAAGCCGCTCACACACTTCAACTTATATTAAGTGGGTGGGCGGCCTCGCATTAAGTTATTTAAATCTACAATAGACAATAAATAATCAAAACGATTTTTTAAACATAAGTCTTGCCTCAATTTTAATTAAACCAAGATCATGTTCACAAGCGTAGCACCGAAGGTGCGGAGCGTCCTAGGGAAGGCGCCGACCCACTAATATAAGTAGTAACTTAACGCGAGGCCGTAGGCCGAGCTTCACGTAGCACCGAAGGTGCAGAGCGACCCAGGGAAGCCGCTCACACACTTCAACTTATATTAAGTGGGTGGGCGGCCTCACATTAAGTTATTTGAACATATTTTAAGTGGGTGGGCTTCTTCCCTGGGACGCTCCGCACCTTTGGTGCTAAGTTACTTTATAAACCCTTGAGAGTTCCACGAGCGTCCCAGGGAAGCCACCAAACCACTTAACATATGTTTAAGTAATTTAATAGGCGGCTTCCTTGGGACGCTCCGCACCTTCGGTGCTACGCGGAGCTCGGCCTTCGGCCTCGCACTAGGTTACTTCAACTTATATTAAATGGGTAGGCGGATTCCTTGGGACGCTCCGCACCTACGGTGCTACGCGGAGCTCGGCCTCCGGCCTCGCATTAAGTTACTTCAACTTATAGTAAGTGGGTGGGCGGCTTCCTTGGGACGCTCCGCACCTTCGGTGCTACGCGGAGCTTGGCCTTCGGCCTCGCATTAAGTTACTTCAACTTATATTAAGTGGGTCCGGCTTCCTTGGGACGCTCCGCACCTTCGGTGCTACGCGGAGCTCGGCCTTCGGCCTCGCACTAGGTTACTTCAACTTATATTAAATGGGTGGGCGGATTCCTTGGCACGCTCCGCACCTACGGTGCTACGCGGAGCTCGGCCTTCGGCCTCGCATTAAGTTACTTCAACTTATATTAAGTGGGTGCGGCTTCCTTGGGACGCTCCGCACCTTCGGTGCTACGCGGAGCTCGGCCTTCGGCCTCGCACTAGGTTACTTCAACTTATATTAAATGGGTGGGCGGATTCCTTGTGACGCTCCGCACCTACGGTGCTACGCGGAGCTCGGCCTTCGGCCTTGCATTATGTTACTTCAACTTATATTAAGTGGGTTGGCGGCTTCCTTGGGACGCTCCGCACCTTTGGTGCTACGCGGAGCTCGGCCTTCGGCCTCGCACTAGGTTACTTCAACTTATATTAAATAGATGGGCGGATTCCTTGGGATGCTCCGCACCTACGGTGCTACACGGAGCTCGGCCTTCGGCCTCGCATTAAGTTACTTCGACTTATATTAAGTGGGTGGGCGGCTTCCTTAGGACGCTCCGCACCTTCGGTGCTACGCGGAGCTCGGCCTTCGGCCTCGCATTAAGTTACTTCCACTTATATTAAGTGGGTGGGCGGCTTCCTTGGGACGCTCCGCACCTACGGTGCTACGCGGAGCTCGGCCTTCGGCCTCGCATTAAGTTGTACTTCGACTTATATTAAGTGGGTGGGCGGCTTCCTTAGGACGCTCCGCACCTTCGGTGCTACGCGGAGCTCGGCCTTTGGCCTCGCAATAAGTGTAGTAAACGTATGATATTGTGTTTTCGCGTGCGAAGCCGCGGGCAAAAGCTAGTAATATTATAAATGCGAAAGTGTGTCTGTCTGTCTGTTACCTCTTCACGCTTATACCGCTGAATCGATTTTGATGAAATTTAGCATAGAGATTGTTTAAGATCCGAGGAAGGACATAGGATAGTTTTCATCCTGGATATTATACCTAAAAAGATTGAATAGTGAGTGAACATTTCTGTTGGGATGCGGTGACCCTGTAGGAAATGTAATTATTAGACCAAACGCACAATTGCTCTTATATTTGCTTAGGCGCTTTTAATAATCCCTTTTATCAAGTTCCACGCGTACGTAGTCGCGGGCAAAAGCTAGTGTTCTATAAGCAGCTTATGCGTGTTCGCTTGGCTACGAGCACGAAGCATAGTACCCGTACTAATATATACAAATAAAACGTCCAATACATGTGGCAGGTCACAAGAACAGCTACCCGGGCAGCGTGCGCGCGCGCTTCGTGGCGGAGCGGCTGGGCGGCGAGCTGCAGCCGCTGCGCGGCACCTTCATGGCGTCCGCCGCCTGGCCCGCCGGCGAGAAGCTCATTGTAAGTATACCTCGGCACCTTCCTAACCAGTCTTTTCATGCACTCGTGCACATTTAACCCCGCTGTTTCGCCTGTTCATGAACATAGACGCCATGTTTAAAAAAAATCCCGGGCTAGGCCTTCATTTAGTACGACATTTCTTAACAATTCTCGAGTTGTTCCGTCCGAAACGTGATACTTCGAAGCCTGTTACAACGCACGTTATGACGACATTTCATTGCATGCTTGAGAGAATAATATTTGTTGCGTGCAGCTTAACTTTCAAAGCCTCTAAAAAAACTACCCTTCGTGGTTTTTCGACCTAGATATATTTCACATTACCTATTCTCTTATTCTCTTCCCATGAAACACAGTGGGCCTGACGGCTGACGATTTGTAACGCAACTATTGAAGCCGGGATTAACCTGGCTGGTGTTCAACTGTTGTTACTCTGCTCATGCAAACAATTTGGTGAGCAATCAAGTAGCGCTTAAGTATTTGTAGCGCTTAACTATTTTGAGATCTATGAATATAAATACGCGACGCGCTTGACGACGCGTTTGGCGCGGTTTGTAGACACCTGCCTACTGAGCCGGCGGTCCTGGGTTCGAATCCCGGCCAGGGCAAATATTTGTGTGATAAACTCGAATATTTGTGCTTGGGTCATGGTTGTTCTATGTATATAATTATCTATATAAGTACGTATTTCGTCGTCTAGTACCCATAACACAAGCCTTCTTGAGCTTAATTTGGGACTAGATCGATTTGTGTGAGGTTGACCGATATAACTATATATTATTTTTTAATAAATATTAAAGGGACAATCTTACACAAATCGACCTAGTCCCAAACTAAGCAAAGCTTGTACTATGGGTACTTAGACGACGATATTCATAATATATAAATACGTAATTATGTAGACAACATCCATAACCCAGGAACAAATATTCGATCACATCTCACAAAATTTGCCCTGGCCGGGATTGGAACCCAGGACCGCCGGCTCAGTAGGTCAATGCTTATCAATAATCGATATGATTCCTTCATACCTTGCAACCTTTTGACTCCAGTACTCGAGCGAAGCGGTGAAGTACGACCGGCGCGGCTACAAGCCCCGCGAGCGCGCGCTGCTGGCGTCCGACAAGGCGCTCTACGTGTTGGACGCGGCCGGGAGGAAGACCTTCAAGCTGAAGCACCGCCTGCCGCTCGACAAGCTGCGCGTCGTCGTCACCAACGAGACCGACAGCCTCGTGCTCATCAAGATACCGCAGGAGCTCAAGAAAGATAAGGTGCGATTTACATCATCGGCAAATGTCATATTCTAAAATTTAGAAATGAGTGTCTTCTTGTATTTAAACTTTGAATTCAAAATGTATTCCTCTTCAGTATGTGAGCTACATTAATAATATATTAATTATCTCTTGTAAAATTAAACATGTAATGTGTCGTGGGTACACACAACAATTTTCATCAGCACCCTCTCGCTTGCTCGTTCACTGCTGTAAAGTATTGTGTTAGTAATATTAACGTATTCACATAGAGGTCGCTAAGGTGTAGGTAAATGCTTTCAAATAAACAATGCGAAGATCGACACACAAAGCATAAGGAAAAATTCGAAAGGTTGGTTGGTCGTAAGATAGTGGAAAGGTTAACACGCTGGACTAGTAATCCAGAGGTACCGGGTTCGATTCCCGGTCTCCTCCACCAGATCTTTGTATCAACGGGTTTAGTAGGTATTTATCTCTTATTGATGTAGAGAGTATACTTGACAGAAACTTCCTTAAAGTATTTCGGTCCACATTTGCCATTCCTCAGTAATTGTTCATTCGTAGTTAGCCACTAGTGCCACTACGAACTAACAGATCATACTACCCGACTCAATGTTGACATCCACTTTTATTGGTTTTCAATTTGGTTTGACTAAATACCAGCATATAATTTTCAGGGCGACTTGATCATCTCCGTGCCGCAACTGATCGAGGCGCTGACCATCGTCACGGACTACACCAAGAAGCCGGAACTCATCGAAATTGTCGATACGAGGACGTAAGTGATAATTTTAATAAAGCATACGTGTCTGCATGATATAGCAACTTCGTCTCGCTCAAAAGGCCAAAACATATCATCAACTATCTACTAGAGATAGGTTTTTCTTGTGGCTGGTCTTGGCCAAGGCTCTAGAGTTACTCCCTTGTGTGTCTACTCTTACGAAACCGTGTCGACGTGGACAAGTATCAAATCTAGTCAATTACAAAATTTACAATTCCGTGCAACGTTCTTCAACCACTGTTCAAGAAACTCTCTTATCCGACGACTTTCCCTGTTACGCTCAGGTTTTTACCTCCCTCTTAAACATCGTATAGACAAAAAAAGGCAATTACTAGATTTGATTCAAATAAATAAACAAACAGGGCCAGCTAAATAAAACCGTTTAAAAAAATATCCTTCATTGTCGATTTTCGACTTCCCTTCCCCTCTGTTTCTCTATATTGACTAGACAAGAAGCTATGTAAAAAAATAAACATTTATTTTCCAACAATGGGTTACAAAGCATGACACTACCTGTGACCTGCGCACTAGGAGGCCTGTCTCGTGGAGTTGAGGATCACGTTACCACATCGAGGTATTAAACTCTACGCTGTTTAAATTTCTAGAGTAAGTAATGGTATGTTGTTGTTTACCTTCAGTATGTTACAATGCCCGTGTATGTTGTCAGGATCGCGCACGACCTGGTGAACGGCAAGCAGGGCGGCACCATCGAGGTCATCAACGGGCCGCAGCCCGCCATCCAGCGCGCCAAGAGCGGCAACCTGCTTGTGGTCAGTAGCACATGTTTCTGCACATGCATCTTATCATTATGATATGGTATGAAAAACAAAGCTATAAAAATATAAGACCGCTAGCGCCATCTATTATGGAGTAGGAAGACTCGAATCACTCCTGCCGTGGGCGATAGATGGCGCATCGTTGTTCTGGTCATAATTTTCATAATTATTTAGTTTACCATGGTTTATCTAATGGTTTAATCTATGTAAAATTTTCGACCGTGTCTCATCTAAAACCATATTCAATATTGTCATTCTGAAATAACCTGAAGTGTGGTGTAGTAACACCACACTTCGAAAATTATAAGTATTCAGTGAAAATAAATCCGTTATTTGTTCGCAGGTGGCTACGCCCTAAAAGTACCAACCAGTATTGAGATTATTGAAAACAACGACTTTTCTTCCAAACTGTAATTTATTTCATCGTTTGCTAATGTTAGAAACGTTTGCAGGACTCAAAAGGGGCTTTTCACAAGAACTTATCTCCATTTTGTGTGTTCCTGAAAAAGTATCTTGTTAGGGTACTAAGACTTTAAGGTCAAATTAAAAGTCGAGTGATATAAGCCCCTTTGAAAAGTTCCAAGCAGTATCCGAAAGTGCCTTTTCTATTTAATGTGGCAGGACCATTTTTTATTAAAATAGAACGTTAAAAGCTATTTATTTATAATAAACTAATTTGATAAATGAGCAAGTTTCACTCTTTATTATCACAGAATGTCTTCTGACATGAGATTATGAAATCATTAATAATTATCACTTATTAAATTTTGAGATAGTATTCAATATTAATGAGCCTAAACGTAGGTTTACACTGTACAAGTAACTGTCGGTTTCTTTTTTTGTAGGAAATTAAAGCAAATGCAAATGATGTTGAGAAATCTTTCCTTCCTCTTTTTAGAAGAGTTAACCGAAAAGGTATTCTAGAAAGGGATCCTGGAAAATATCGCGATCGACATACGCTAGGGGATCATTCGGCTTAGTTGCTAAGACAACTCAGCACTGAAAATTCTCTGAAATTTGACATACGCTTCAAGAAAAATACCATGTTTTATCAAATTTTTATAAGTATGCACGTTACTTAGCCAATGTAAACCTATCGGCTCCATTTTACTGCAACGTTATTTTTATATTATTTTTGTGTTATTTCGTTTATGAATGAAATTAGTGTAAGGAATAATTTTTTTACATTTTTTAATGTCAATAAAAATATATTTATATTTGATAGTGAGATAATTTTATAAATATACGTACAAAGTACTTAAGTTAACATTTTGTATGCCATAAACTAGGTACGTAAGTCGCAAAATGTGTCATGAAGGTGAAATTATTGGCAATTGAAAATCCACCTGCCTTAGACACATTTTGGAATTTGGAGAAGTAAGCTGAATCGAAGGTGCCTATCTATCTTGTAGCTAAGCAACTTTCTACCTTTAACTGGCACTTAAAACTACCATGCACCAGCAATTTTAAAATGGCAAACACGCACACACGTTCTAGATTAAATTTGCGTGGCACAAACTTTTTTCAACGCCAGCAGCGACTGCAAGATTTACATTTAGCAATGAATATTTATTTCTAAGGAACTTAGACTGCAAGTACCATCGACAAAATGTAAATAAATAAATTCGTGTGTGCTGGTTTTTGCGTAATTTAGCGATAGCATGTTTACAGGCTAACCCGTGCCTTGGAGATGTAATCCAGTTCCTTAAAAGTCATTTAAGTAAATAAATGTATTTTGATATATTCGATTTTTATTTCTACTTCTTATATAACCTAAAATGTATTTCCGCCAGGACCATCATCAGTACATCCTGCACCTTATGGGATTCTATCGTAACTGACTAGATAAGATTTAAACATAGAAAAGAGGAAAGAAAACAAAGTAGTAAAACATTTCATTCAATTTTATTATAAAAATGTTACATTTATACAATATGTGATAACAATCCAGAGTTTCAGTGATAAACATCCTTACAATTTCAGTCTTACAAAATAGGTAAAAAACGTTGAGGAATCACCCATAATTGCCAAAAAAACACTGCGTTATCGGGGAGCGATATAAATAATAAAACTTCCGTGAGATATTGTCCCCAAAAACTTAGGGGCAGTACACACGGACTGTATTCCAACTGCTGTATGCAACTTGTATAGAAATATCTTACGGATGCGTCGTTTAACTGTATGTGGCATATACTTTCCATACAATTTGCTACTGAAATGCATTTTGTCTGTGTAGATCCTAAAAGTGATTCTCGCAGAAGAAATCGCATCTTAATAGTTCTAAGGATTATTTCCTCTAAACCTAAAGAGAAATATACGTTCATTGTTAAGGTCATAGTCATCAAATTAAATTAGGCGAATTGCGAAACACATTCGGGTCATTGTCAGTTCAAAAAACAAAATGTGTCCCTTCGGTGGTCAAAAGTTAAGAGCTTGTATGAATCCAGGTTATGTTGCTATTACATCGGATTCTAGAACAGGGAACGTTCTTTATTCTCACAGGTATTTAATCAGACAATTAGGCCCTGGAATCCTTAATTTTGCAAATGTCCACCGGAAAGACGCGCACCTAAATCTGACAATGACCAATTCACCTCAAACTGAAAACAAGGAAAACAATGATTTAAAGCATAATGTATTGCAAGGAGGTGCGGAAACACCCATGATTTGAGTATAGTAAAACTTTCATAGATGTCCTAACTATATTATTATAACTAATTAAGATGACCACACCAAAATGCCTTTCACAACTCATTGGAATATAGTACTTTGGCACTGAAACCGTAACGGTCGTCGAAAATTTACCTAAGTTCCGTTTTCCATGTTAGAGTACCAATAGTATCAAATTTGAAAACCTATGCTATTGCAATTTCAACCCTGTGAGTTAGAAAAAACATTTGACACAAGATATATATATCATTTTTTTATGTTTCTCCATTAGTGCTAATGTAAGCTATTTACACGAGTAAGACAAAAGGCATTGTGGGTTCATGTTTACAAGATAAGATCTTTATGACCATTGGGACATCTTCGATTTTTTTACTAAGTTTATCATTTCACTCAGAACGCTACGAGAATCGAATGTATAATCGAATGAATGTTTCACAAAAAATAGCTTGCAATAAAAATGTGATGATATAAAATTGCATATTTATTGGCTCGGTTTGATATAAGAAAAATAAAATAAAATCCTTTTTAAATAGCAATAATATGGTTTTATAACTACTCCGTTTCAGTATTAAAACTACCAAACCTAGTGCATTAAGAGAGCATATTCCTATTTAACAAACGTAAGTAAGGAATTAATGCTGTCTGTTTGCACTAGTTTCTACAAAAAAACTAACATTATATACATAACCCTCTATTTCATACAACATTCACAACATAGTATAAAACGACACCACGATGTATTTCCCCCAAACTCCGGATTATTTGTAAAATAGCGCAGCTTACAGCTATATAGTACAGGACTTAGTCTCAACAGTGAGGCTGATTTTAGAGTGTGATGAAATGGCTTATTGTCACAAATTCAAACATGTTAACTATGAAATGTAATAGGGATTTGAATTCTATCATTGTAGATAGAGTTTTGCTCTCAATTCTTGGACCTTGGTAAAAATGATAGTACACCGTTTAATATAGAAGAAAAAAACCGGTCAAGTGCGAGTCGGACTCGCGCACCGAGGGTTCCGTACAAACACTCCATCCTTAAGTGGTCAAGTTAAGTTTGCACCTGGTATGTATAGCGCTCCATACAAATGAGGTGCAAAGTTAACGCAACCAATTCCGTTTGTTGTATGGGAGCCCCCCTTAAATATTAATTTTATTTTATTTTTAGTATTTGTTGTTATAGCGGCAATAGAAATACATCATCTGTGAAAATTTCAACTGTCTAGCTATCACCGTTCTTGAGATACAGCCTGGTGACAGACGGACGGACGGACGGACGGACGGACAGCGAAGTCTCAGTAATAGGGTCCCGTTTTTACCCTTTGGGTACGGAACCCTAAAAAGCGACGGTTGAGCATATGTCTACAATACCGGCATGTTGTTTTCTTTTGTTTTTGCCATTGAATTTGGCTAAAGCAATGTATACTACCAGCATAGCTAGCATATCTTGCCGCGACTTCGCTTGTCGCGCGACAGCGTCACCTGTCTTGCTCGCACGGTATTGAAAAGAAAGTGGCAGGTAGTATTTTTCGCGCGACAGAGTCGCGTGTCAGTTATGCTAGACGTGCAATTAAGTTAACGTGAATACTACCATTGTGTTGCAAGCAATTCAGGACTGAATTATTATAATAATGCTTGAGCACATCTCTAGAATCAGCCTACTGCACTTCAGTATTGCTTTCTACAATGAAAATTGACTTCATACGAAAATATACAAACATAGTCAAGCACACGACCAGAGTTGCAAAAAATGCAAGCTAAGCATGTGTTCATAAAAGATAACAAAGACTTTGAAACGACAGAGCGATTTTTGATTGAACTTTTTTAAAAGCGCTTTATATGCTTGGAATTCATAATTAAATGTACTTCGAATTAATGCCATATAAATAAACAAGCAAAAAATAAAACCATGAACATAAGATACCTAAAAAAACTGGTTGTGTGTAAAGTCGGTTTACGGTCGATAATTTTACATGATAACGTCATAAGAAAACATTGATGAAAAATTGCATACTTTTATGAATTTAATGCCGGCCGATGGAGTGGAAGAGAGATAGATGAGTCATAAGCCGGACGCTTAGGCCGATCGTGCCTCTCTATCGCCTGTTCTGCGCTCTCGCTTGCACGCTCGGCTCAGGTGGAACGTGACAATGAGTCATGCTTTTTCGTGCGTGCAGCCGGCGTTCATCGATTTATAAAACGTTATCACGTGAAAAGTTTAAAATATGAGCGTTTATTTCTTTAGGTGACTGAGTGACATAAACATAACTGTTATTTTCCTATTTATGTTATCCTATTTGAAATGTGCACTTGATTCATCGATATATCATTAGAACGACTGGCAGACTTGCGAAATTTTTAGCGCAACGTAAACGCTTTATCACATCTGATACTAAGTGTCTAACTACTGATACTTTTGCGCGCTAGAATAGTTGGGTCAATCTTGAGTATTTTCAGAGTGGGCCATCAGCAACCACTACTTATGACGCTAGGATTATCTATCAGCCGGAAAAGGTTAGCGCTGTTTCGTGCTTTTATACCCCTCGCGGCGAACGATGAGTCCTATGACACCTGTCATCTCAGTACATTTTTCCGTGAGAGGTATAGACAAAATGACCTGGTTCCAAGCAGCTTTACTCGTAAGAAATGATAAGTTTTCATTTGAAATGTCTTTGTTATCTTTTAAGAGATTAATTCATTGACATCGTGCATTTCATGGAAGATTCTGATATAATTGGGACTGAAACAAGAGTCATACCAACAAAATATGATAACTACTCAAGCTCAACTATTTACAGATTCTTATAAAAATAATACAATAGCTAAGTGACTCGCCCAATTCGTTTAATTTACACTAATTTGAGAAGGCGATAGAAATTTTGATTAACAGTAACATTATTATATTATTACATATCTTTAACCCTAGGAATCGCGCGTAGAGACGCTTCAATATACATATTACTTACATACTTATATATATTATAAATGCGCACTACATTTTGGGTCTGGGGTCCTTTGTAACAAAAATAAAACTAATTTATTATATAAGGACCTTTATTACTATTCTAAATTAAATCTAGTGAAGGATTTATACGATACCCAGACGCGTAACGTAGAAATAAAGTCAATTCCGTTGCCGGTAATAAAACAATCACAGAATTATATTAATACGTCTTTTGACTGATACTCATCGATTTATACATGTAAATTTCGCATTGTATAAATTAAAGGTAAAACGAGAACAAAAGTGTTCCAGCTTGAAAACCATATACTCCAAGACGGTATTTACATATTTATGCACAATTTGCGACTTTTATAAATAGCTCCGCGCTCCAAAGGAGGCGTTATACTTTGGTTAAAATTTAGATAAATTTGGTTCTCGGGTATAATTTTGCACGCCTTACATTATTGGGACCGATGCTAAGCTACACCGCAGTCGACAGGCACAAACGGTTCTGCGACAACGCTATGAACACAAACTCACCGTAAACCACAGCCAACTACACCAAAAGTTCCTCGCTTCTGCACTAATTCCACACCACAATTGTTCACGTCACTATATTTTAAATCACATCATATTGGTCTAACGCAGCACTGTGTACACTATCCGTAATATCCGTAGTAGTACTCCGTATACTATTTAACTTGTGGAGCCGTCTCGGGCACCTGCTCCGCGGGTTTATAGGGCTCGGACTTGAAGGAGCCATCGGAGTGGTTGGAGGAGTCGTTCTGCTTGAAGCCGTCCTTCGACTCCTCGCCGTAGGGCTTGGGTTTGCTCTGCTCCTGCTCGCGCTGCTGGCGCCGCCGCTGCTTCGACCACAGCTCGTGGCAGTCCTGCCACGTCGGGAGTTCGGGCGCAGGCATCCTGGAAATTAAGAGGTCATATTTAAAGAGACTTGCATATACATTTCACACGTTACTAAATCAGACTTACGAACGCCAGAGGCTCTTCAGATGTTATCCAATAATCTGAAATCCCATTCCGACTGTATGCCTTAAGCTGCTGCGTAAGTGTGAACACATTACATTTGAATAGAGAAGATGGTAACTCACTGGTCCGGCACCACATTCTTGAGCCAGGGACTCTTGAGCGCGTCCTCGGCGGTGACGCGCTTGTCGGGGTCGAGCTCCAGCATGCGGTCGAGCAGGCTGAGCGCGTGCGCCGGCATGAAGGCGAACTGGTCGCGCACGCAGCGCTTGTGGAAGCGCTTGGGGCGCAGCGTGTGCCACAGCGGCAGGTTCACCACGTTGGGCCACACGCCGGGCACGGGCGTGCCGCACACGCGCGAGATCATCTCCAGCTGCATCATCTCCACGTTGGCCTGCAATTCGTTCATTGAGCTGTTCATGTACAGATTAACACATTCATTACCGACGCTTCAAATTTCTATTCAGCGAGGACGCGAATTCGCGTCTTCGGCAATGAATGGGTTAATATTATATAATTATGTAACACTCGAAACGATTACAGCACATATTACAATTTGATTTAAAGTTGCAATAGGAGTTTCCGCAGTAAAAAAATGTTTAGTTCGTTATAAAACATCAAGAAAGTATCTTCATACAGAATGTAGACAAGTGCAATCATAAACCTGTGGATGTAACCTCTGGATCTGAAGATGGAGTAGATGCTCTGCACTCAATTAGAAAGTTCCAAGATCATTCAACATCACAAAACGGACTTCTTTCCATCATTGTTCTGTCGTACAGTCGAGTTCATTTACATCTACACACTTACGAGAACGAAAATATCTGAACACGACTTTATGCCCCTGACAATAGGGTCGTGTTCAGATATTTTTGTTCTCAAGCGAAAAAAGTAGACCAACAAAAGAGAGGACCTTTTATTAGCAACTGCAGACATCGGGTAGATAATGCCAGTGTTTGCCCCTCAAGGATCTTGATCTCATCGGACTCCCAATTATAAAATAATTTAGGTGATAATTTCGCACGATAGTAGTCAATAATATAACCAATTTAATGTAGATAAAAAAAATACATAGAAAAAAAAAAAAAACATTTCCTCCAAGTAATAAATAAATGACTACAGTACGACGAATCGGACACCGCTCTTTTTAAGTGAGATAAGATAGACAAGAGGTTCCGACCTGGAAGACGGGATGCTTGAGGAAGAGCTCGCCGAGGATGCAGCCCATGGACCAGACGTCGACGGCGGGCCCGTAGCGCTCCTCGCCCAGCAGCAGCTCGGGCGGCCGGTACCACAGCGTGATCACCTTGTTGGTGTACGGCCGCAGCCGGTCCTCCGCCGACCACAGCCGCGCCAGCCCGAAGTCGCCCAGCTTCACCTCGCCCCTGTACCATACAGTAGGCTTTACACAAACACCGCAAGTCCGCACGCAGTCAAGCAAGCGCATACGATCTCTACACTAAAAACATAGAGTCAGAACAAAAACATCACTTTATTCATAATATATGCAGTATAAACTTACTAGCAATAATCATAATAAATAAATATCAGACAACCTCACAACGTCCCAAATTAAGCTCAAGAAGGTTTGTGTTATGGGTACTAGACGACGATATACGTACTTATATAGATAAATATATACTTAAAGTCAAATACATAGAACAACCATGACCCAGGCACACATATATGAGTTAATCATATCGTTCGTTTCGCGGATGGCGCAGTGGTTAAGCAACTGCGTACTGAGCCGACGGTCCCGGGTTCGAATCCCGGCAAGGGCAAATATTTGTGTGATGAACACGAATATTTGTGCCTGGGTCATGGATGTTCTATGTATTTAAGTATTTATTTATCTATATAAGTATGTATATCGTCGCCTAGTACCCATAACACAAGCCTTCTTGAGCTTAATTTGGGACTAGGTTGATTTGTGTGAGGTTGTCTGATATTTATTTTATTTACTTTTATTTATTTATCATACAAATATTTGCCCTGGCCGGGATTCGAACTCGGGACCGCCGGCTCATTAGGCAGGTGCACTACAAACTGCGCCAGCCGCGTCGTCGAAGCGATACCTACTTAATAGTAACAGAGAGACAATACAGTAACTGAAAGATCTAACTGATTGATGAAGCATAAAATGTTATGCAGGGATCCCAATTGGCTCCACCTCTTGTTTCATAATGACGACGGTACACCGATTAATCCCTCCATGAAAGCAAGAAATGATAGAGATCTCGTCCTGTCAGTTTACAGCCAAGCGTATTCGTGCAAGTTTTAAGATCACGATTTTGAATTCCCAACAGCATATCAATCTCAGTATATAGTGTGCTCACTTGTTGTTCATCAGTATGTTGCTGCACTTGATGTCCCGGTGGAGGAAGTTCTTCCGGTGGCAGTACGCCAGCCCGTCCAGCAGCTGTCGCATGATGCTGGCGTTGTGCGACTCCGTGAAGTCCACCATCTTCGACTCCAGCAGACCCATCAGATCGTGGTCCATGTATTCGAATACTAAATAGAATGAGCCTTTGTCCTGCAAAAAACAAAAATTTGAAATATTTTAGCCCTCGTTTGTTATAGTTATAATGTGAATTCTAGCATAACCAAACTCGTTAGCAGTTCGTGACCCGTACATAGAGCACGGTAAACCACTCAGATTCGAATAACGATAACGGACCGATTCAGACTGCTTATCATCTGGCATACCATTACCAGTTGGTAATGGTATCAATCAAACAGTAGAATCGAACGAAACAGGTGGTATGATTGGTTTTGACCTAAAACGACACATGCTGGGCTGGCCAATTTCAACCAGTCTTTTGTCTTTTGTTTAATAATATGTGAAGTTTTCAATCGAAAGGGTCCACTTTGTCGTTAAATACATAGACTTATAGAAAGGTTATTGGTATAAGCTGCAGTGGAGCCTTCTAGTTGAAACCGTCACATATACATAGAAATAGTAAAGATTATAGTCTATCCAAAACTCTTAACAACAAATGATGTAAATTTTGCCCAAGTTACAAACGACCATATCTCGTAAACTTAACTTCGTTTTTTCGCCAGTTTGACATAATTTGATCTTAGATGCCAGATAGACTATACCTTCAGAGTGGTATTACGGTGATTAAGTGGATCATTATATAAATTGTTAACTTGCTGCACATACCTTCCTAAAGTCCAAGGCGTCCTGTTTGTCTGTCACAATCTCCCTCAGGTTGACGATGTTCTTGTGGTTGAGCTGCCGCAAGATCTTGATCTCCCGGACAGCAGTGATGGGGAACCCTTCCTTCTCGTTCTCTAACCGCACCTTTTTGAGCGCGACCAGCTGGTTCGTGTTCTTGTCTCGCGCTTTGTACACTTGGCCGTACGTGCCCTCGCCGATTTGTGTTATCACCTGAAATTATTATAAGACATTATTCACTGGATAACGGATATCTAAAGGTAAATCGGTTAATGGGAAATTAAACTAAAAGGTGCACGAGAGAGTCGGAGTAGTCCTTACTATATGTGTCAATGACGAGGCCACCTTAAAACCAGACTTCCTTAAGCTTGCCTATCATCTCGCTTGCTCGCTCTTTTGAAAAAAGCATTATTGATCCGAGGCAGATTATCCGCTTGACCTCGTCCGCCTTTTTAACAGGTCAAATGCAAAATAGGAAATAGGAATGTGATGATTGAATGATAGATTGTACCTGGAAGCCATCGACGCACTTCTCTCCCCAGTCCTTGGCGTGATGCGTGGGCGTGGCCACCGGCACGACCTTTGATCCGCGTCGTTTTAATATCCGGGGCCTCTTCAACTTGGACATCTGGAAAACAATATCGTGCTAATATTATAAACATGGATATTGCTAAATGGCGATACAATCGATTATTTATAAGATCATGATGTAACCCGTCCAATGCAAATAAATGACTTTACGAGTATCAATGTATAATTCGTAAATTTCTTTTAATTTGCCATGACAAGATTCTTATATTAGTCTGCACAATTGAGTTACAAAGAATGCCAAGCATTGGTCTGTAAATAAAATTGTATTAGTAATTTAATCTCCGCTACCTAAAGGTTGTCTGGAAGAGATCGCTATTTAGCGATTAAACCGCCTGTTGTTTATTTTTATTTTACCTCACATATTTTCTGTTTGTTCTTGTGTATTTGAGGTGTGCAAGAAAGAGTATAAGGCTGCGTTTCCACCAGTGCGAGGATGCGCAGCGAAAGCGAGGGATGTGTTTTTATTAACCAATAGAAACAGTTGCGCTGCGCGAGCTAAGCAAACGAAGTTGGTTTGGTTTACAAAAACACATCTCCCGCTACGCATCCTCGCACATTTCTGGTGGAAACGCAGCCTTTCTACACGTGCAGTCTGTGGGCGAAATTCACCCAGAGGGCCTATAACTCTCTAAGAGTCCAGTACAATAATGTCCTGAGGATGCTGTTGAGGTTGCCGAAGCACTGTAGTGCATCGGGCATGTTCGCGGAGGCGAGAACAGACGACTTTTACGCCATTAGACGTAAAAGAATTGCGTCTTTGCTTGCCCGCGTGCGAGGCAGCGGCAACGGCCTCCTAAGGACATTATCTGAACGTCTTGATTGTCATCTCACTAAATACTGGATTGAGGTGACATCAGGCAGGGCTTAATAGTATAGTTGTTTTTGTTTTGTATATACTAACATAGGTACTTAATTAAGTTCTTTGTAACTAACACAATATGGATCTAGGTCTGAAACAAACATTTTTTTTTTTTTTGTGTTTGTAGTGAGTAGGTACACACATTATCTTTGCTGGGCTTCCTGGAGTTGAAGACGTGCGAGTACTGGTCGGCGCGCGGTGCGCGCGGCGGCGTGCTGCCGTCCAGCTCGTCGCCGCTCAGCTCCTCCGAGCCAGGGATCACTGCAAACAACACAACACACTAGTCATATTCTAATCTACGATTTCTAATTCAAGACCAAAAAAACTACGACAGATACGTCACTGTCAAAATTGACAACATTTAAATGACATTTGAGTTGGTTTCTTGGCTTGCACCAAATGAAGTGTTACAAGTACAATACCAGAATTTGTGCCAAAAATCTCCGATGTTTAAGTTTTTATTATCTCCTCTCGTAATTATGCAATAATAAATATATCTGGTTATTTTGTTAAAACATAGAGTTAAAGTTACCAATAAATAAATTACCTTAGCGTGTTTGAAAAAGAAAAAGGAATTTACTATTGTAAAAATATTTTCTTGTAGTGGCAACCTTGTGGTAGTTTTTTTGGTCTTGAATTAGAAATCGTAGTTTAGTAAAGGCGCGTTCACTTTACGCGCGGCTAATGTGAGAACATTGGCTCGCGCGGCGGCCGCGCGCAACGCAGACGGGGTCGCCGCGCAGCTGCCCGAACATTGCCGCACTCCAACGTGCCGCGGCAACAACCGTTCGCTGTCGGTTTTTAAAGCCGCATCAAAGGAGTTTCAGTCGCTACCGCGCTATTAGGACGGTTGTTTTTATCCTAAACTGGCTCGCGCGGCAATGAGTACGAGGAATAATGTATTTAAGAATATGGATAGCAAAAAGTGCCGTCTACGGCTGTTCGAGCTGGATCGCTTGCCGCGCGCGGCATTCGCGTGTTCTAAATTAATTGGCGCGCGCGGCAATCGGACGTGTGATCGAGTCGAACAGTGCCGCTCATGTGTACGCTCCTTAATATTCAGTTTCCAGATAACTTTATAGGGATGTACTATCTATTGAGTGCTACACGTCAAAGCGGTGCCCTTCTGCTGATAGAGCCGTAAATACTCGAAGAAATTAAACATTGGGTGGTTAGAGAAAACAGATGTGTTCTCAGTTGGTCAATCTTCGTAGATCCGATTGGGTTAGTGCTTGTTTGCTTCATGCTTAGTACAGTATGTTTCTATTACTGCTAAATTATGGAGCACCATGTGGCAGTTTTTTCAAGGTCTACTTTGGAAGTATTTACCCAACTAGCAAAGTAATCCTATAAATAAATATTATAAGTAAATATCTACTATTAACGTTCTTATAAAGGCATTGTTGTAGAGTCTTCTACTTATAATAGCATTTAACAAGCTGTAACATACTCAAGAGCATTCATTTTTATATTTCAGTCTTATAGTATTGCTTTAAGACAAGCACCCAGGACGGTAATAGGATACTTATACTAATAGACACATTTCACAAGCGTAAATACTCTCAAGATCATTCGTTCTTATTGCACAGTCTTCTAGTTGGCTACAAGATTATCTTGAATGACACTTATAAGTATAAGTATCCTATAATTGTATGCAGAGAGATTAAATTGTCTTGAATAATATTTGTTCCTACAGTAGTATTTTATAAGAGTACAAGATTTTATAATACACTAAGCTGAGGTTATTATAAGTTGGCATTCTTAGTAGTCTTCTTCTAGATTCATATAAGTGTAATTATCCTGGATAAGAGCGTTACTAGATTAAGCAACCTTATAAGCTACTCGAATAATCACTTTACTAGTAAATACTTGGTTATTTTTCATTAATATGTCGGCGAGTTGTCTCGATTGAGTCTGCTTTAAGTGCAAATTTGCCTATAACTGTCCTATAACAACTTAATGAATAGTAATTTAAAAACATGGCGAATGTACATAATAATTTTTGAAATATTATGTCAACAATATTTATGATATGTGATGCTTTTCAAGGGGCATTGTGAAATTAAACTATTTTTGGTAGACTTTTACAATAAAAATGACTTCCCCGGCGAATTCACACACAATATTTTATAAAAAAAAAACAATATACGATTTTAGTTTACGAAATAGAGTTACATTAAAAGGAAGTAGGAATACTTAAGTGTAGATTTTTTTTTATCACAATTTAACAAAACACACCAACCGGCCGATACAACGAAGAGATATTTTTTTATTAAAAGTACTTATCTATATAATAAAATTGAAAATGCCAGAACGGGATAACGCACTAGGGAGGAAGCGAGATGGCGCCTTACAAAACTCGACGTTCTTTTAGATCACGTTTCTCCAATACGATGCACGTTACCGCAGAAAAAACTATTCAAATCTATTGTCTAAATATGAGAATGGAATAAGAGCGTAAAAAATACCGTTTTCACTACGTATTACCTTCACAATCGGCTAAAGAAATCTTCATAAAATTCTTCATTTCGCGACCGTCGACCATTTCCGGCGATACTCGGTTCTTCTCGCTCTTATGGCTCAGGTTCAAGTAGCCTAAAGTTTCTTTTCGCTATATGACTTAAGTTTAAGTAGCCAAAAATTTTGGCGTCATGTTGGTACGCCGTTATATCGAAGTTTTTTACTCGAAATGTAATGACTACGCACTTTGCTTGACGTATGTTGTTTTCTCTGTCAAACTAAATGTCATCGGCATTGTCATTGTCAGCGAATTTTCTGTGCAATAAGCAAAAAGTGTTATGAAAATGCCGATAATTGAAAGTATTAAGTGATTATGTTATTAATTTGTATTTTGATTGATCGACCATCACGGTTTTATTCAGATTGACCACCACGGTTTCGGGAGATGGAGGAATGGCGATGGCATGTTTAATTTTTGTTAAATTTGAATTTAACAGATTATGTATTATTATTATAAACACAAGAAAAATATCCTTGCAAGGCAATGTACTCATTGTTCTGCATCTCGGTGCGTAGAATGCGATGCGATAATGTTGGGTTAGTAAGACCTCAGGGGTTGCGGTATAGGAAAGGTGGGCCAGTTTTGGGACTTAGAAAAATTTCGGTGTCGTGAAATTTATGTCAATATAACACCTCATTTTTATTAAAGTATCCTTTAAAACATCCTATAATAAGCATGTTTTGTTATGTAAACTTTTTCTCTCAGATCAATATTTACCGAGATATTGGGGTTTTTAAGGTAAAAATGCTGTCTGAAAATATGGTACATGGGTTGAAAACCGAAAACTGTAGGTTAGGTTAGGTTTGTTTTGTGACCATGTATAGCGGAGCGAGCGTAGCGAGCGGAGCGTCAAAATGCTTGCTTACATGACCCTCATAAATAGTCTACTATTATTACGTACCTACATCAAAATATGTTTATGCATTTGAACCCCAATATCTCGGTACATATCGATCTGAGAGAAAAAGTTGAAAGAATAAAATATGCTTATTTTAGCGTAATCTACTAGATTCAATCTAATTTAAGCCCAAACCAACAAAAAAAAATTAGTCCTAAAATCGGTCCAGCTTTGCTATACTCTGACCCTCACTGCTTATTTCTCGAGAAGATCTAGATTGTTCCCTATTTACAGAGAATTCTTTTCCCACGGATTTGTCTGTTACTGAAGCGGCACTGCCTATTTAATGGTTATTATTTTTACTTTTGTTTATTAAGCTTTGCTAGGCTTAGATTTGCTTTGAGTAACATTTGTACATGTATGTATTACTCTCCAGTCCATGTAAGTATACAAATATAAAATGTGTTGAATCCCTTTTGCTTATAATTAATTTTATTTCGGAAATACAAATATGAGGACTAAACGCAGTTTCCTTTTAAAAAGCTTTTATTTAACTTGCAATGACAGTTTCCTTTTTTCATTAAGTATATATAATAAAAAAAAAACAAATTACATGTTCAAGTGTTACAAATAGGAAGTACATATTTCATTTACGCGAGCGAAGCCGCGGGCACGTCTAGTAACTAATAACTAAGAACATTTATAAACAATATTACTCTAGTAATATACTCATGTCAGATACTAATAAGATTATTTGTGTTTAAAAATGTGTAGTCTCAGAACATTGTAGAAGCAATTGCGCTTCTGCAAGTGTATTATAGGGCTTTCTGACATTCTGTGAGTTGATTATAAAAGCATTATAAGCAAATAATGCTCCTATAACTGCGCCCAAAGCCCAGGCTTGTAGCAAACTACAAGTATCTTATAAAGTAGTCTTGAAGAATACAATAAGTACTGATTTTGCTAGTTGGGTAGTGAAAGACTACACGATAAACTAGGTGCAAATTAGTATAACAGCAACTTAAGAAATTACTACTGTGGTCAAATAACACGTACCAGGGGGCATGGGCAAGTTCATGATTCCAGTCTTTTTGGGTTTCTCAGGCTTCTTCACGGGGCTCGGCGACGGCGTGCTGAGCGGGCTCTCGTTCGCGAGCGTCTTTATGTCTTCCACCTGGAAAATACATAGTGTCGTAAAGTAAAACTCCCATACGGCTAATCCATTCAAAATGCGACTTATACATTATTGAGTGGAACACCATTCCAATAAATTACACATCATGCTTTACGCATTGTTTTGAGTTTTAAGAGTAAAATACGCATTTTTTATAGTAGTACAGTCAGCAAAGAAAGTGGTCTACCACTTTTGGACTCTATTACATGTAAAATAGAGTCGAAAAGTGGTAGACCACATTTTTGGTTGACTGTACATATGCTATGTAAAATGAAATGAAAATGAAATGAAAATTTATTTTGCTAGAGACATGGTAAACTATAAAGATCTTAGTTACATATGGTAGTGGATCAGCATATCTCGCCAACTACTTGGGCATGCAAATTTTTTATTCTTAGATCTTAAATTTACACATTATTTTACTATAACTACATACGCCTTAGTTTCCAAAATAATCATGTATTGAGTAAAAACATTTATTTACTAACCACTTTTGCAACGCAGATGTAAATGGTTTTAAAGCAAGTTTTCTTATATCACTTGGTAAATTATTATATACAGTCAAAATCTGTCATAACGACATCGAAGGGACTACTCATATTTGGTCGTAAAAACCGATAGTCGTAACAGCCGATGACGTTGTTATTAAGTACCTAATACTTATTATTGAATGTGTGATTAATATACTGATACAATACGCGATTTTGCTTCTATAGTAATTTGTTTTCTTTTTCTTTGCGACATATTAAAAGTTTCACGAATAACTCTACAATATGTTTTGGTGCGTCTTGTGTTCAGATAAGTAACAAACTGACTGAAGATAAATGAGAAAGCGGGCTTTGGGCTTCGATTATGCTGCATACACGTGTACCTATTTTGTTTCTGAGAAATACAATAGACCCTAAACTTGAGTCGTTTTTGTTTACTTTTGCGATCTTAATGACTTTAGTGTGCCAGATGTGGAAAAGGGATACTGTCCTCACCTTTTCCAATGTTCACAATACGGCTGGTCGTTCTAACAGATATAATTCTTCGAAAATATCAGTTAAATGTAGTCGCTTTACGAGATATGTTGTAATAAGCGATGTCGTAAAAAGCGGTGTTTTTTATAAGGTGGTCTAATAGAATTCAGCCGGGACCTTTGATTTTGGTCAATATAACCGGTATGTTGTTCTAAACGATGTCGTCGTAAACGGTTTTGACTGTATTTTGATTGCCATTGCATAACTATTTTTGCTACAAAGTTTAGTTTTGTATGTGATTGGTAATACTAACTTATCTGGATATCTGGTGTTAAATTGACATACTTTCTTTAATTCTAGAAATAGTTCGGGATGTAACTTGATAAATTTACAGGCCTCAAAGATGTACATAGAAGTTATAGTCAGTATTTGGAGATCCTTGAACAGAGGTTTGCATGAAGTACGCGGTGGGACTCCACAGATAGCTCGCACACATTTGTTTTGACTGACAAACACTCTATTTATGTCGCATGAGTTGCCCCATAACAACAGACCATACCTTAATACTGACGCCACGTAGCCATGATAGGCAGTGAGAGCTGTGTTTTTATTCACTAATGAAGCTAATCTTCTGAGAACATAAACAAATCGATTAATCTTAGTACATATTATATCTATTTGTGGCTTCCAGCTGCAGTTTTTATCTAATAACACGCCTAAGAACGTGATGTTATCAGTTTCTGTTATGTGTTCATCTTTATATTTTACATTAATGTCCACGTTACCCTTACGATTATAAAATTGTATATATCTAGTTTTTTCTAAATTAGGCTGTAGATTATTGATTTCCATCCAAATTATGTAGATTATTCTTATTATTTTTGTAATATAAACGAGTTTCCGTTAGCACATCTGATATATGTTGTTGAAGGAAGGCAGCTGATCCACTGAAACGTCAGTTAATTCTTGGTTGTGTACAGTTGACTGTAAAAACGTTATTGTCAGGTAATACAGCCAACGATATTTTTTGAAAAGACTAATGATCTGATTCTACAGTCAAATTGAAACAAACAATTTTACTTTAGGTAGTAAATGATATTGAAAATGTCTGTCTCAGTGTGACGCAAGCCGTTACCTGCGTGTTGGGCGGCATGGGCAGCTTGACGAGGCTCTTGGGCTTGGGCGGCGGCGCCTGCTGGCTGTGGAGGTACACGCCGTCCGTTACCTGCGTGTTGGGCGGCATGGGCAGCTTGACGAGGCTCTTGGGCTTGGGCGGCGGCGCCTGCTGGCTGTGGAGGTACACGCCGTCCGTTACCTGCGTGTTGGGCGGCATGGGCAGCTTGACGAGGCTCTTGGGCTTGGGCGGCGGCGCCTGCTGGCTGTGGAGGTACACGCCGTCCGTTACCTGCGTGTTGGGCGGCATGGGCAGCTTGACGAGGCTCTTGGGCTTGGGCGGCGGCGCCTGCTGGCTGTGGAGGTACACGCCGTCCGTTACCTGCGTGTTGGGCGGCATGGGCAGCTTGACGAGGCTCTTGGGCTTGGGCGGCGGCGCCTGCTGGCTGTGGAGGTACACGCCGTCCGTTACCTGCGTGTTGGGCGGCATGGGCAGCTTGACGAGGCTCTTGGGCTTGGGCGGCGGCGCCTGCTGGCTGTGGAGGTACACGCCGTCCGTTACCTGCGTGTTGGGCGGCATGGGCAGCTTGACGAGGCTCTTGGGCTTGGGCGGCGGCGCCTGCTGGCTGTGGAGGTACACGCCGTCCGTTACCTGCGTGTTGGGCGGCATGGGCAGCTTGACGAGGCTCTTGGGCTTGGGCGGCGGCGCCTGCTGGCTGTGGAGGTACACGCCGTCCGTTACCTGCGTGTTGGGCGGCATGGGCAGCTTGACGAGGCTCTTGGGCTTGGGCGGCGGCGCCTGCTGGCTGTGGAGGTACACGCCGTCCGTTACCTGCGTGTTGGGCGGCATGGGCAGCTTGACGAGGCTCTTGGGCTTGGGCGGCGGCGCCTGCTGGCTGTGGAGGTACACGCCGTCCGTTACCTGCGTGTTGGGCGGCATGGGCAGCTTGACGAGGCTCTTGGGCTTGGGCGGCGGCGCCTGCTGGCTGTGGAGGTACACGCCGTCCGTTACCTGCGTGTTGGGCGGCATGGGCAGCTTGACGAGGCTCTTGGGCTTGGGCGGCGGCGCCTGCTGGCTGTGGAGGTACACGCCGTCCGTTACCTGCGTGTTGGGCGGCATGGGCAGCTTGACGAGGCTCTTGGGCTTGGGCGGCGGCGCCTGCTGGCTGTGGAGGTACACGCCGTCCGTTACCTGCGTGTTGGGCGGCATGGGCAGCTTGACGAGGCTCTTGGGCTTGGGCGGCGGCGCCTGCTGGCTGTGGAGGTACACGCCGTCCGTTACCTGCGTGTTGGGCGGCATGGGCAGCTTGACGAGGCTCTTGGGCTTGGGCGGCGGCGCCTGCTGGCTGTGGAGGTACACGCCGTCCGTTACCTGCGTGTTGGGCGGCATGGGCAGCTTGACGAGGCTCTTGGGCTTGGGCGGCGGCGCCTGCTGGCTGTGGAGGTACACGCCGTCCGTTACCTGCGTGTTGGGCGGCATGGGCAGCTTGACGAGGCTCTTGGGCTTGGGCGGCGGCGCCTGCTGGCTGTGGAGGTACACGCCGTCCGTTACCTGCGTGTTGGGCGGCATGGGCAGCTTGACGAGGCTCTTGGGCTTGGGCGGCGGCGCCTGCTGGCTGTGGAGGTACACGCCGTCCGTTACCTGCGTGTTGGGCGGCATGGGCAGCTTGACGAGGCTCTTGGGCTTGGGCGGCGGCGCCTGCTGGCTGTGGAGGTACACGCCGTCCGTTACCTGCGTGTTGGGCGGCATGGGCAGCTTGACGAGGCTCTTGGGCTTGGGCGGCGGCGCCTGCTGGCTGTGGAGGTACACGCCGTCCGTTACCTGCGTGTTGGGCGGCATGGGCAGCTTGACGAGGCTCTTGGGCTTGGGCGGCGGCGCCTGCTGGCTGTGGAGGTACACGCCGTCCGTTACCTGCGTGTTGGGCGGCATGGGCAGCTTGACGAGGCTCTTGGGCTTGGGCGGCGGCGCCTGCTGGCTGTGGAGGTACACGCCGTCCGTTACCTGCGTGTTGGGCGGCATGGGCAGCTTGACGAGGCTCTTGGGCTTGGGCGGCGGCGCCTGCTGGCTGTGGAGGTACACGCCGTCCGTTACCTGCGTGTTGGGCGGCATGGGCAGCTTGACGAGGCTCTTGGGCTTGGGCGGCGGCGCCTGCTGGCTGTGGAGGTACACGCCGTCCGTTACCTGCGTGTTGGGCGGCATGGGCAGCTTGACGAGGCTCTTGGGCTTGGGCGGCGGCGCCTGCTGGCTGTGGAGGTACACGCCGTCCGTTACCTGCGTGTTGGGCGGCATGGGCAGCTTGACGAGGCTCTTGGGCTTGGGCGGCGGCGCCTGCTGGCTGTGGAGGTACACGCCGTCCGTTACCTGCGTGTTGGGCGGCATGGGCAGCTTGACGAGGCTCTTGGGCTTGGGCGGCGGCGCCTGCTGGCTGTTGAGGTACACGCCGTCCACCACGCTGCCGCCCACCTTGGGCAGCGGCGGCAGCGGCGCCGGCGTCGGCAGCGTCGTCTGCTTCTGCTATGGGTTTATGATGCACCTTGTTATGTCTATGCAACTTTACACCTCTCATTATGTACAGTAGCCGGCAAACAACTTGAACCAAAATGGCGGATCTGCGCATGTAAATTTGTACGTAAATCGGCTACTGCGCAGTCAAGGTCACGCTCAAGTTGTTTGCCGGCTACTGTAACACTAGTTACGACGGCAGCCGGGCGTGAGCGAAATATTTATTCAACACCTCTCATTATGTAACAGTGGCATAAACCATATTACGATGGCAGCCGGGCGTGAGCGAAATATGTAAGGCCTTATACTTGTAGTCTCGTGTGAAACCATCTCGTGTGTAAATAGTTGAAGGAATCGATATTGGCTCAATTCGATCGATCGAGGTGATGCGATATTTGATATGAAAAAGCATATAATAAACATGAATATTTAGCGCACCGGAGTTTTGTGATTTTGCGGAAGACCGCTTCACGAACGAGCATAGTCGGACGAGCAATGGAATGTGCAACCGGATAGAACAACATAGGGAGACGACGTACCTCCTCGCCATTGGCGTCGTCCTTGTTGTCGCCGTTGGGCTGCGGCTCGAGCGCGGGTGCGGCGAGCGCGCCGAACTCGGGCGGCGGCTGCAGCGGCGCGGGGGGCGGGGCCGCCGGGGCCACGCCCTCCGGGGCCAGCGGCTCGGCGCGCGGCAGCGGGATGTCGCCCACGTCGCCGGAGCCCGAGGGAGCCGCGCCGGACATCTCGCCGTTCTCCTTTGACACCTGATCATTGACATTTTATTATTTTGACCAGGCCCTTTTTAACATAATCAAATTAAAGAAAAAAAATGAAATACAACCACATTTTTACATTTTAGAAAATATCCCAAATAATTGAAAATTCATTTGAAAAGTTCCTCGTTCTAAAAGAGCGGAGGCGGACTAGTAATTGGACACGGCGTGGTAAATCCTAAAGTCGGACTGTTACTAAGACAGATTTAATATGGAAAGCGTACTACTGTTCGTTAGATTGTGACTGTCAATTTTTCCTCAAGGTTACGACATTTCAGTACTGATTCTTAGAAGACGCTGCTTTCACCTACTTTTCTTTTTATAGTTTCAAAACTATTCCGTATAATCACGTAAAAATAATAATGTTGGTTTCTATGATAACAAAGGAATGAAATTATTTTAAACTTAACACTACTTTGCGACGTCGGTTAAAATTAGTGAAAGAAAAATAACTGCACCAATATAGAACTAAAAAACGGTGTAAAAAAAAAAGGTAAAACGATAGTAATTACCTGCGTCGCACTATCCGCCGTGGCGTTAGACAGCTCGTCGATGTTCTCCGGGTTGATGGACGTCGCCGTCGACACGGCGCCCTGCGACTCCTCCTTTTGATCTAAGATTTCTTGCAGTTTCTACAGTTAAACATCAAATTTCTGTATGAAGAAAGTGCATTAAAGGATTTTTTTTAAAATTGAAAATGTTTTTTTCAATATCAATTTGATAAAAAAACCGGCCAAGTGCGAGTCTGACTAACGCACGGAGGGTTCCGTACAAACTTTCACTTTTCCCATCTTAATTGGCCTGGTTGAGTTAAGTTTGCACCTGAAATTTATGGCGCCGCATACAAACGAGGTGCGAACTTAACGCAAATTTGTAGTGTGACGATATTACTTGCCAAATTTCATAGTTCTAGCTCATCGGAAGTAACCTATCATTTTGATTCCCTTGAGTGTCGAAATCTACGTTTTTTGCGACATAAACGGACGTATCTTTTTTTCACGTTAACGTAGAAGTTAGATTTTTTCACAGCTTCAAGGGACCGTAGACCTGAGTATATGGTGTTAGTTTCAACTCGATACCTCCACGCGTTCTCGAGATAAAGGGTCTTGACAGACAGACATTCGGACGGACAAACAAAGTGATCCTATAAGGGTAAGGACCAAATTCTTTGCATCGTTGGACAACGGAAATCACAATGGAATGTGTCACACCGGAAAAAAGTAGCATAAAAAGTAGTATTAAATTGTAAATGTACGTGTACTAAGGTTTGAAGATGAATAATAAATAAACATCGGGACAGGTGAAACTAAATAAAAGCTTGTAAGCACAATTGGTAACGTTGTCTTCGCTTCGACGAATTTCCGTTGTGACACGTAGCACAATGTTGTGTCACTTGTCGCACAATGGAGGCAAAATACTTCACGACCTAACCAGAAATAACAACATGGCAGCACTATCGAAGTCAAGCTTGCAAGTTCGGAGTCAGTGTTCCATTAAAATAATTGAAGAATCTACTGGAATAGCGTTGTAAGTTCCGTGTAATGTCGTCGCACAACTGGAGGTTGCACAATGGAAGAATATTTGGGACATGCATAAAATAGCCGCAAAATTTAAAATGATGAAGGATATCGAATATTAAACTATACCTGCGTCTTAACAAAACCTAAGACTATACATACAAATAAACTGTATAAGTTAAGGCGTTCGTACTTTAAAACAAAATCAATATATTCTCGAGAAAGCAGAGTACGGACATATTCATTTTGTATGGGAAATATAATAAAGATAAAAAAGTATATTTCTGAATATTTTTTTTATTAACTATTCTGAAAATCAATTCGTTTATTGATGATTGGGTTAATAGGAACTGTTATTTGGCGTGTTTTTCTACTCTACAAATTAACGATAAATGTTCTATTTTTAGTTTGAGATGAGGTGGACATTAATGTATGACAGTATTTGCAAAGAATTTGGTCCTTACCCATAAGGGTCTAGTTTTTTCCGATTGAGGTAAGGAACCCTAAAAACAAAACACGCTTTTATAGCCGACGTAATTTCATATACGAACATTAATTGCTCATCAAGACCAATTAAACGAACCCAAACACGATGGATTTATCTAATACTGTTTAGGAGTTCCTGCGGCCACCACGACATTCCAAAATACCGTATTCTTGTATTTTCACGTGAACTACACATACATAAAAAAAAAATGAAAAATGTTTATTTAGGTTTCTTACAAGATTATTACGTCGTAAAAGGTTGGAGCCACCCACTAAGCAAGAAAATATGCTTGTGTTGGGAGACCCCGCTCTTCCGTAACTAGAAAATATGGTAGCAAACCATAATAAACGATTATGTAAACGATACGTGAAAAGTTTAATTCCGATACGATAATTGCAAGTAGGTTAAATTCACTTCAAATATTTGATTAGGTACATTGTTTGTCACACGAACAAAAACTTGTGTCAAAAAGGCTATTTCTTGATATACAGATTTCTTGGTTTACTCACCTTCGCCCTCTTGTGCTTGTCTTTGACCAGTTCAGCAAACAGGCTGGTGTCGCTGATCTTCTCCTTGAAGTCTATCCTGCGCTGCAGGACCGAGGGCGGGCTCGGCGAATCGTGCTTGATTCTGAAACGTACAAGCGTCTTTTGTTAATGTAGACATACTGCAGTACGCTAGGCTAAAGCTACTCAAGCCATCGAATCGAGTGATTTCATTGTTGTTATGATCGGATCAACCTCACACAAATTGATCTAGTCCCACAGAAAGCTCTAGGCGGTTCTGTTATAGTCACTAGACAATATGCATTGCATAATGCATATTGACCAGAATCAATGTTGATCCTATATTTGTGGTGATGTGATGACCATTGACCACGTGTCTTATTACAAAGGATAAAGAAGCTAAAATCTTACGCTATCCATTGAAGGACAAGTAGAGATCGAACCCACGACCTCCGCTTGTCCGGAGCAGTGCTCTCACCACTGAACTATAGGACCACTACGCATAGAGGGTGCAAGAATTTTCTTTAAAGGATTGGATAAAATTTTGATGATATTCATACTTATAATTGATACAACATACTTAAGTACAAGGATTAGATTGATGGATTGTGTGAAAGATGATATCAATAAGAAGAAAGTAAACGACGAGATGGCGAGTAATAGGGTGGAAGGATGAAAACATGCTGACGACCCCACATAAATGGGATAAGGGCAAAGGTATGATTACTGAAATACATGGAATAGGTCTGCATAGAATAGGTTACTGGCTCCGCACACTACGGCTTCTTGTGGCCGCGGCAGTACATAGGTCTCTTTTGCACACTCGAAGTGAGAAAAAGAGAGATGTACTGTCTTGGCCACAAGAAGTAGAGATGCGCAGAATGTGCCACTAAAGTGAAAAGAGTGATATGTGTCTTTAGCTCACCGAGATATGTATCACTCATTTAGCTCATTTAGGTCAGTAGATCTTTAGACTATATCGTTCACGAGTCAGCAGAGAACTAGAGATGTCGATGAATTAGATTCCCGGCAGCATGGCAACATTCATTTCATGAGCGAGAAGGAGCGAGTAATACTAAGATGATAGATGATATACTGAGCTATACTTGAATCTTCAGTGAGCGATACAGCTAGTGAGCTAAACCAAATGATATAGCTCGTATGAATCACTCACTCGCGAGCTACACATAAGAAGCCGTAGTGTGCGGTGGCCACAGACCACCCCCACTAGACGGAGCATGTAAGGCACATGAAAGGCGACCCGCGCGCACCAACGATATGGTACGGCAGAACATTAAAGTATCAACATGGCGGCCACCGTTTAGTTGCGTCCATGTTTATGAGGTCTCTCTACACCACTTAACACTACAATTTACCATGTTATTTATTTAACACTTTCGCAACCAGATATAAAATTTAACCCTACCCCAGAAACCGAGAGCCCGCTAGGTGGGTAGCTTTTTAAGCAAAAATACGTGACCGGCATCTGAGCAAAGATTACGAGTGCCTACCAGGCGGGTTCCTGGTAGCGAAAGTGTTAATTTCCTTTTTCGTTGACGTACGCATGGATCATAAACATGGACGGCAACTAAACGATGGCCGCCGTGTTGATACTTTAATGTTCTGCCGTACCATATCGTTGGTGCGCGCGGGTCGCCTTATATGCTCCGTCTAGTGGGGGTTGTCTGTGGCTAAACCAAATGATATAGCTAGTTTGAATCACTAACTCGCGAGCTACACATAAGAAGCCGTAGTGTGCGCTGGGTGTTAACCCATCCACGGCCAAGCGCCGTCGACCGTACACTATACGCCAGGCCACCATACAACCATTTTTTTTGCTAAAACAAGTGACTCAACGTGTTGGTCATGACTATAGATGCGAAGCTGGTTGCTAACATTTCTAGCCCAGCGGCTAGAAACGGCTTATTTGGCTTATTATCATTTCTAGCGATAACAAGCGGCTGGAAACGGCTGCTTACATTTCATTGACATATTCACATGATTCAATGTTTGTTTTTGTTATTTTTCTTTTCATTTATTTACTATAGGATCTATTTAACATAAATAGACATAAACAATGACATTTGCATCTGTATTAAGTGTTAAAAACTCAAAATTCTCTTACAAAATGTGAAAGAGCAGTGGAATAGGACTATTTTAATAATTTATTTGTGAGAGATGAATTGGAAATAGGTATTTATCAGTTACCTAGTAATAGTAAGCATTTAGTTGTATTTCTATAATGCACCAACGCAACGAGCCTCGCGCACTCATCCCCGCATGCCCCGCGCACCCCTCAGCCCCCCACACGCATTTATCCTGCCGCGCGAGATTCCCGCGTTTGGTTTACAATGATGATTAGACCCAAAATAAACTGATTTAGCTACCTTTATTCTTATAATTTTCATACACCGCCACCTGAACACAAACGTTGTTTCATAGTTTACTTTTCGTATCTGAATTAAGTAAATTAGTAGGTACAAATGGTGTCTTCGGGGTCCATTTTTTAAAAAAAGAACATAATAAGTGCTACTGTATAACAAAAATAAGAGTTTAACAAAAAAAAATGTAATAAAAATCATTTCTTTATTTGATGCTCAAGTCGGGTATCTACCCGGTATCAAGCGGCTGGTTATTCGTTTCTAGCCGCTGCTTTCGGTTACTACCGGCTTACAAGCCGCTGCTTTACATCTATAGTCATGACCCTGGCGCGAACGCTAAATAGACCGCCGCTTCTGAAGCCAGGTAGCTATTATACTAATATTACTAATACTATTAAATCATAGTAAGATTCCTTTCTTTTTAAATTTGGATTTTGTCAGGACTCACATGCGAGTCACTGGCCCTGCGCGACTGTTTGAGCATGACCCATACGCTGAGTCACTGGCCCTGAATGGGTTAATCGTTAGGTACCTGGCGTGTCGGTCCCGCGACGGCTCGCGGTGGCGCGGGCGGTGGCGCGGCGGCGACGGCGACGAGCCGCGCCGGCGGCCGCGCGACAGCGAGCGCCGCCGCTTCATCGACGTCCGCGACGGCGACCGTCTGCAATTACATGAAGCACGCACACGCACCTTACATGAAGCGTCCGTCTTGAGTATTGCCTTGATCACACGTACCGAGTACAGTGGCGAGACAGTGCTCTGTCTCACCCGTTTGTCTTGTGTGAGACAGGGACGGGAGCACTGTCTCGCCCACTGTCTCGGTACGTGTGATCAAGGCATATAATTGTATAGCCTAACTAGTGGAGGTCCGGCCCAGGGATAGTGGCGCTACACACAGCTTTCAGACGTAATTTCATTAAAATGTCATCAAACAAATATCGTACATGAAATAGGGAAACTTGAGATCTAGCAAGGCCTCCCTCATTCTTGAACTCATCAAGGTGGTAACCGAAACCTGCGTTCCAAAAGCTTTTTATATAAAACTATCTCAGTAGCGAAATCTGTAAACTGCAGATTACTATTAGTCTTATATAGTTAATACATATTTAAGGTTTATGTTACAGAACCAGTACAAAACATCCTGGAACGCAATATTCGCAAAACCTATATTGCGTGTAGCGGCACGCACACGCGAATTAAAATGTGTCGCTGGAAAATTACGCAAGTATATACGATTATAGTTAAGAGGCGTTCTGTTATTGAAGATAATGAAATGACCCCTAGATATAAATAAGCAGTTCGCCTTCGTGGCGTCAAGTGCTGAAGAACCAAATTATTTAGCCATATTAGCTAATCAAAGCAATCTTTCGTATATGCAGCAAAACGTCAATGGTTGCATGACTCAAGCCCCGTGTTTCTTACAAGTCAGTCCAGTGGGACACTGACCTGCCGGAGCGCACGTCGCGGTGGCGGTCCCTGGAGCGGCTGCGGTGGCGGCGGCGCGGGGAGCCGCGCGAGCGCCGCCGGTGCGAGCGCCGCGGGCTGTAGTCGCGGACCGGACAGTCTACAGACAGTAGTGTATGTCCTACACAGTCCAGTGGGACACTGACCTGCCGGAGCGCACGTCGCGGTGGCGGTCCCTGGAGCGGCTGCGGTGGCGGCGGCGCGGGGAGCCGCGCGAGCGCCGCCGGTGCGAGCGCCGCGGGCTGTAGTCGCGCGCGCGGGACATGTCGCGGACCGGGGAGTCTGCAGACAAGAACCGGTTGAGGTGCCAGAAATATACACATAATAGAGGAATCGCCAGATTTCCGTTATTTTATAAAGGCGAAAAGATTTTGAATGGTCCTAATTGCAAGATGTATGTGGAACTTACCAGAAATTATCATGATCGGGGACTGCGGCCTGTGCTGTTCAGACCAGTAGTCCCTCCGGTGCTCATATTCCTGGTCGTCGCCGGAGTCTATAGTCACAGTCTCGTGGTACGGGGGTGCCACTGGCGTGTGGGGCGTAGTGGACTTCTGTCTTCTCCTGTAAATGCAAGTTACAGTAAGTAATTAATATAAAGCATTTTGACAGAAGAAGCTCATTCATTCCTGACACCTATACCGGGTATACTCTACCCTCACTATCCCTGAATTGATCCTACGATAATGTTGCATTTTCAATGAGTGAGTGAATATTCTCTGTTATGACAATCATCTTTTTTTACATTAATGTTAATCTCGTCTGATCTGCTTCTGAAGCATATTGTTAACATTTCATTGAACATATTACATAACAACAAAAACAAATTATACGTAAGCACACAAAGACCGAACATATTCTCGATTTTATATCATTAACTTGTTTACACATGTTGACAAAAATTTACAAAAATAAAAAAATGTGAACATCAATTACTAACATTAGTTTAATTTTTACACTTGGATAAATATGTCTCAAGTATTATATAATGCATATATTAACAGATGAAATTACGACCCTAGTTACCCTATTAACAGTTTGGTAACTAAGGACAACCAGATCGACAACCCATAACAACATACAAGGTACTTACCTACCACAAGCAGACAAGGTAATGATAATGAAACCACACTTGTCACATTATGATACGATTTTACGACATTGTACCCCTTACGTCATAACCAAGCTTCACTTTACGTAGCACGGTAGGACGTTAGAGAGATATGGAGCCGACATTAACATTAAAATCCGGTTGTGTCCAGTGAAGCACTACTTCAAATTTACTACGCCTATTTTTATTCACTCATGGCATACGGTATCATCTTGTGGGGTAACTCAACAGATTCCGACCGAGTGTTTATCTTGCAAAAAAAAGCACTACGCGTGATAGCAAACGTAAATCCGAGGCACTCGTGCAGAGCTCTTTAAACCATATAAATTGATGACGCATTACTCTCTGTACGTTTACGAAATTATACTGTACACGCGCCGGAATATACATATGTTTAAGCGCGCCAGTATTCCGAATAGAATAACCCGCCAGACGGGGCGATTACTGCCCGTGCCGCGGAGGCTGGCGCTGCTCGACAAGAACCCGCGCGTAGTAGGCCCGTCGTTCTATGAACGTCTACCCGCCAGCCTCAGAAACGAGCCGTCAGATCAAATATTTGAGCGCCAATTAAAAAACCTTTTGCTATCGAAACCCCTATATTCTGTTTTAGAATATATGGACAATAAATAATTATTGTGTACTTATATTAAATAATTTTCTTGATTTGACATTTAATTGATATTAAATTTTATTGTTTACTAACTGTACCTGCTTTGAGCAGGTACCTAGATTATTATTTTGTACTTATAACTTTTGACATTATATTGCCTGGGATATCCTAGATCATCATAATATTATTGTAAGTTATATTTTTAATTGTGACATTTTTCTCTAATTTTTTTGTTTATTATTTTCTAATTTTATATAACTGCACTGACGATCTTATTGTGAATTCGTTCTGTTTTATTTAACATGTGAAATGTAATGTAATTTTCAATAAGAAATAAAGATATCAATCAATCAATCAATCAATCTGATTCAAACTCATTCACTTATTTAATTCTATAGTGCTTTTGTGGTTATTGTTGATAAAATTCATAAGTATTAAATTACTGAAATTAAACATATATATTTTTTTATAATAAACAAACTTTTAGATTAATCTATTTTTATTTACGGTTCCGTCCTTATTCGGATCGTGACTGGATTCGATCAATATACAACCCAATTTACTCCAAGAAAACATAGATAAAGTCTCAATTGTTTACGTATTTTATGATGATTGATGACGAATAAAACAATGCATACCCAAATCAGGACATTAACTTCGTCCTTGACTATAAAATGAAATTTGCGAATTAGAATGCTGTGAGTAACACGAATTGTATTTTTCAATATTAATGTCGGCTCCATAGCTCTCTAAAGTCCCACCGTACTACAAAAAGCCTGAAGCCTGGTCATAACCGATTTCCGAAAACGTACGAAAGCCCTTGTAAAATGTTAATCTGTTAAAGCCAGTATTTCATAAATTCATAATAGGTAGGACTGCTTTTGAGCCAAGAAGTGTGTGAAGTAGTGGTTTCCGCATTTTGTCAATGTGGCATAAAATAAATGGTTCATCGGTGGTGGGACGTTGCATCACCGCGGGTTTCCTATAATAGTAATTTCAATATGGACATCACTATAATCCCGCGACCTTGTTCGCAAAAGATACGTTTTATTGAGTATAATATAATATTATTAGCATTTTTATTTGTATTTCGTGAAATACCGCGGTGTCGCACCATCCGTGCCGACCACTGGTAATGAAATGAATACATACACACCTGAAATAGACAAATGCTTAAAAAGATGAATGATATTATTAAAAATTACCTTGGATCACTAAGGCAGCTTGAAAAACAAAAGACATTTGTTAAATATAAAAACTGCAGGTTAAATAATTTGATTTAGGTAATGTAAATAAAAACACAGGTTTTAGGTAATTTGATAAGGATATCCCAGCACATGCATCACATTGTTCATAGCAGGTGTTCATTTAAAATTCCCATTGCACGGCGGGGTAAATGAATATTATTACCACATATTGAGAAAGGACTGACGCATGACTATAATGGAATGTTAAGTGGACGACAAAGAAAAAAAACAATTCCAGAATATTGTTTCATTGACCTAGTTACTATCACTTCCTGCTTTCTGTCTGTCCCTACGTATGCTTAGATCTTTAAAACTACGCAACGGATTTTGATGAGTTTTTAGGGTTCCGTAGCAAACTAGGTACCCTTATAGTTTCGCCATGTCCGTCTGTCCGTCCGCGGCTTAGCTCCGTGATCATTAGTACTAGAAAGCTGAAATTTGGTATGAGTATGTGTATGTATCACGCCGACAAAACGGTAAAATAAAAACTAAAAAATTTTTTTTTTCGGATACCTCTCGAACACCTAAAGTTGAGGTGAACTTTTTCTCGTTTCAACACTAGTGTGTGGGATGTCGTAGGTGACCTACCTACGACATCCCACACCCACACCCACATTTTAAAAATAATAGGGGTGACCAAACATTCTTTTTTGATAAAGTCAGCAGTTTTGTAAATATTCGCTCCGAAAAAATAGCGTCCCCCCTCCCCCTCTAACTTTTCAACCACGGGTCAAAAAATTATGGAAAAATTCATGAAGATGAGGCCTTATAAGTACTTTCAATGAAAATTAAATTGAACAAAATCGGTTGAGCCGTTTTTGAGTTATCGCAAAATTACATAATTTTCTTAAAAGGACGCAAGTTGACTTCCAAAAGGTAATAAGTAATTACAGTTACTTTGGCGTTTACGACCTTTTTATAGAGCTTGAAATCTTTCACGTAAGTCGTAAGTCTATTGTGAAGTATGAGCAACTACGGAATCCTAACATTGAGCGTGGCCTGACATGCTCTTGGCCGGTTTTTTTTAAGAGATGGAGTGATTCAAGAGGAAGATTTATATGTATAATACATTCGTAATATACTAGAGAAACGCTTTTCATTTAATATCAGCATTGCACCCGTGCGAAGCCGGGGCGGGCCGCTAGTTAGGGTTCCGTAGCCAAATGGCAAAAAACGGAACCCTTATAGATTCGTCATGTCTGTCTGTCCGTCTGTCTGTCCGTCCGTATGTCACAGCCATTTTTTTCCGAAACTATAAGAGCTATATACTGTTGAAACTTGGTAGGTAGATGTATTCCGTGAACCGCATTAAGATTTTGATGCAAAAATAAAATAATAATAATAAATATTGGGGGCTCCCCATACTTAGAACTGAAACTCAAAATTTTTTTTTCATCAAACATATATGTGTGGGGTATCTATGGATAGGTCTTCAAAAATGATATCGAGGTTTATAAAAATTTTTTTTTTTAAACCGAATAGTTTGCGTGACAGACGCTTCCAAAATGGAAAAAAATTGGTCCCCCCCCCCCTCTAACTTCTAAAATAAGAAAATGAAAAATCTAAAAAAAACATGATGTACATTACTATAAAAACTACCAACGAAAATTGTTTTGAACGAGATCTAGTAAGTAGTTTTTTTTTAATACCTATTAATACCTATTTTTGCACCTAATTTATATGGGGCGCTATACATACCAGGTGCAAACTTAACTTAACCACTTAGGGATGGAAAGTGTTTGTTCGGAACCCTCGGTGCGCGAGTCCTACTCGCACTTGGCCGGTTTTTAGGGTTCCGTAGCCAAATGGCAAAAAACGGAACCCTTATAGATTCGTCATGTCTGTCTGTCTGTCTGTCCGTCCGTATGTCACAGCCATTTTTTTCCGAAACTATAAGAGCTATACTGTTGAAACTTGGTAGGTAGATGTATTCTGTGAACCGCATTAAGATTTTGATGCAAAAATAAAAAAATAATAATAAATATTGGGGGCTCCCCATACTTAGAACAGAAACTCAAAATTTTTTTTTTCATCAAACACATACGTGTGGGGTATCTATGGATAGGTCTTCAAAAATGATATCGAGGTTTCTAAAACATTTTTTTTCTAAACCGAATAGTTTGCGTGACAGACGCTTCCAAAGTGGAAAAAAGTTGGTCCCCCCCCCTCTAACTTCTAAAATAAGAAAATGAAAAATCTAAAAAAAATTTATGATGTACATTACTATAAAAACTACCAACGAAAATTGTTTTGAACGAGATCTAGTAAGTAGTTTTTTTTTAATACCTATTAATACCTAACTTTGCACCTAATTTATATGGGGCGCTATACATACCAGGTGCAAACTTAACTTAACCACCTAGGGATGGAAAGTGTTTGTACGGAACCCTCGGTGCGCGAGTCCGACTCGCACTTGGCCGGTTTTTTTATTTTAAGGCCTATTGCCGCTAGTTTATTTTAAGGTCTTCTCTTACACTTCAAAAGTGTTGCAAGTTGATTCAAAGCTTACAAAATAATAATAATTACTTGGTATGTAGAACATTGGGTACTAGTTTAAAACTTGTAAACAAAAGAATGTCTAGATACATACAAAATTTCAACCTACTTATTAGAGCTGTATCTGAGACCAATATTTTTTTTTTCAGGGACCTCTATATTATACAAGTACAGTCCACTTAAATAGGTATGGCACCTTAAGGTGGATAAAAAAAAATATAACAACCTCACACAAATTGATCTAGTCCCAACTTAAGCACAAGAAGGTTTGTGTTATGGGTACTAGACGACGATATACGTATACTTATATAGATAAATATATACTTAAATACATAGAACAACCATAACCCAAGCACAAATATTAGAGTTCATCACACAAATATTTGCCCTGGCCGGGATTGCGGGATAAAAACCGGCTAAGTGCGAGTCGGACTCGCCCACCGAGGGTTCCACACAAACACTTCCCTTCTTAACTGGCCGGGTTAAGTTAAGTTTGCACCTCATATGTATGGCTCCGCATACAAATGAGGTGCAAAGTTAACGCAACCGATCACGTTTGTTATATGGGAGCCCCACTTAAATATTTATCTTATTCTGTTTTTAGTATTTGCTGTTATAGCAGCAACAGATATACATGGTGTGTGAAAATTTTAAGTGTCTACCAATCACGGTTCATGAGATACAGCATGGTGACAGACAGATGGACAGACAGCAGTCTTAGTAATAGGGTCCCATTTTTTACCCAGTGGATACAGAACCCTAAAAAAAAGGCAGTGGCCTTTAACCACATGAATAACAAGGACAACCCACATACCAACCAACTCAATAACCATGCACTTAAAATAAGTTACATTCCTAACTTTTATCAAAGTTTGTTAAGATAAATCTAGCAAGCCCTTTTCAAGTGATATTCTTGACATTTAGTATGTGTGTAAAGCATGCTTTGATAAACTTTTGATAACCAAGTAGACCAACAAAATGTTTTAATTACATCTATAACTTTGTAAGTGATTAATATGCTATACTAATGTAAGAAGGATTTAATAAAGGGAATATGTATAGAGAAATGCTGTTGACCTTTGTAGATTAGATAAGTTATTGGGACTTAAAAAATGTATTGGATAAAAACTGGAACATAAACATGATAGCTAAAGAATTCACCACTGTAATCATCATCAAATACTATATGACATCAGTTACATATTGCATTCCATAATTATGTTGGTTAACTTCCTAAAATGCTGAAAAATATTTACTGTCTCACACTTAAACAAGAACATGCAAAATGAGCATGCTTTCATGCTTTACCAATATTATAAAAAAAATGCTCACCTCATCCCTGGAGATCTCTCTCGGTGTGGAGAGTAAGGCAATGGATGCATAGGTTCCACAAGCATTGGGGGTCGCAGCCTCGGCGATGGATCCCGACGCACCTCCCGCATCAGAGGAGGAGGGGTCGTCGGAGACACTGGAGAACAAGAGCCATTTTGTAATGGAGATGAAGCCTTTTCCCATTCGCTCACAGGCACTTGTGCATATCTCTGTGGAGTAGGCGGCCTTCCAGGAGTCGTTGCAGGCAGATTATCATCGGGAGAGACACTTTCTAAGCTGGCAGATCTAGACCGATGCTTGCTCTTTTTCTTCTTCTTTCTTTTCTCCTTCTTCCGTTTGTCTTTTTTCTTCTTAAACTGGTGATCGTCCAGCTCCAGCTCACCTTCCACATAGTCTAAGCCGCGCCTCTTCTTAGATGCTGCCGAAGAAGAATCACGTGTAAGAGCATACTCCTCGCAAATGCGACGGCTTGTCGTCGTGACCGATATCGTCTTGTCGTCAACGAACGTGCGGATCGAGTGAGACTTCCTCGTACGGTCGAGGTCGTCGGCGATGTGCCGGCTGATGGAGCTGGCCTCGCTCTCGATCTCGCCGGCCTCCGGGGCCGACAGAGCCTCTGAGCTGACATCGGAATACTCCACCAGGGGCTTGTGAGAATTAGCTGTAGCATAAGATTGGTCATGGGTACCGCTCGAATGGCTCCTGTGCTTTTTGTGCAATCGCTTTTTGTGCTTCTCCTTGTGGTGTTTGCTGTGCCTCTTCTCGTACCGCTCCATCGCGTCGGGGCGGCGTTCCGCCCGGGCGAATACTTCACATTACATCAACTGAAACAACCAACCCACTTAGTCCAGGAGTTGTCAACACCACACTGATAAGAGATAACCACTAACAAGCGATAATTGAAAGTTCATAAATAATAAAATTAAGCCATCGAAATACGTCTCCACTTCAGTTATGCATACTTACAACGGAAAAGTAACTGTATATTACACGTCAGACAAAGAATAATTATTTAAATACATTTTGCTAAAAATATAATATCATTTGAGCACTTGCAATTTCCGTAATGGAGAGTGGACACAGTAAAATCAAAAACACCATAACAAGCATGCAAAATATAACAACAATAACACAATGACTTACCTAAACGTAAAACGGACATGAGACGGCTTCACACACGATAAATATATTTGCGAAATTACTAGATAGTAGTTGATAGAATTTAATACATTTATTATAATTTTACTAATTTCGGCAGGTTTTGTGCCAAGAATATTACGTTCTCTTAGTTATTTATATGCTTTACAGTCTTATTTTGCTAATCATGATCATAAAGAGCGCATTATTCATCGAATTACATCGGATTCTTTTTATTAGGAATTTTAGTACGTCGGATTGCAGTAGCCATTTGCTTTTTCATTTCATCATCTATCGTGAAGTCGTGAACATGAGCCGTGAATCGAATCAACTTGTTCGTTGTCTATGGTTAGAAAACAGCGCGAATTTTGAATGCACATTGTTTTAATATCATCGCATAAATATGTTACACCCATTTTTATTTTTAATGCAAGTTTTTTAGGTATACAATCATTAAGAAAGTAGGCTTACAGCGTTATTATTTATCAATCATCTGATCAAAACAATAAGGAGTAGATGCGGTAAAAAACAAAGCTATATCTGCTTCCGCCGGAAACATATGTAAACGTATGGTTACGTTACACGTACTTGCTAAAACTTCAAAACAAGTTACTTATATTGTAACCTGATCTTAATTTAATTTATAACTTTAACTATCTCAATCGTTATATTTCTGTGACCAATTGATTGAAAATAATGTGATAAGGGAATAAACATATTTTGTAATTTCTTTGTACGAAAGGTGCGTAAAATGAAATGGTCGTTTCAAAATATTTGAGTGTTACTACTTACTATAATACTTTGAATTAATGGAAAAAAAATATATAAAAAAATTAAGTGAAGTCCATTTAACCCTCTTTGAATTTGTTATTTATCATGAATTATTCAATTAAAAAGTTTTCTTCTGAAAATACTGTGAAAAACAACGCAGTATAGCCTCAAATTTGTCTGGAATTTTACTGTCGAGGAGTTACAATTTATTTCTGTGGCAACAAATCCTAGTTGCGGTTGCGATGCGATTTGATTTGCGTCCATCTCTGTGGCATTTTTCTAAATAAGAATTAATTAGTTAATAAACCAGCGAACTTAAAGAATACAGTACAGTTCAATGATTACTAATGTGTAGCATTAGAAGGCGTTAACAAAGTGCTTATATGGTTATTCAATTAGTTACAATGACCCCTGAGTTCACGGCTACACTTGCTAGCGTATCGTGATATTAACCAACCATCATGAGAAAAATATTACAAACGTTCTGAATGTCTTTCTTCTTATTTCACGACATTAACAGTCATTAATCCCGTAACGTATCGGAACAACCTGGTTTCGTTGTTATGATCAATAAAATAGCTACTCCGTAGTTGATGTCCTGGCGGCATGGTGATACTGTGACATTGCGATTCGAAAATATGTAAATAAACATGAACGATATAAGCGTGAAAATAGTGGATTTTTGTAAGGAACAGGCGGGGGTCGAGATAGTGGCACCGTCGGAGGCTGTGCCAGAAAATGAGGTGGATCCACTAGCGATAGACGAGGCAAAGGTCAAGGGAGAAGCGGAAGTGGTCGAGACGGCTGTGGAGCCGGAGGCACCGGAAGTGGAGAAAACGGCGGAGAGCTGTGATCAGAATGCCAAAGATGAGAATTTAAGCGTTAAAGAAGACTTGGAAGAAGAAGAGCTGAAGTTGCAGACACAACGGATCAAAGGTACTGCCTAGCTAGCACAAGGGTTCATATTCTTATCATTCTATATGACCATTTAGTAATATTGTGTTACTTGCAAAGACAGGCACATTTGAGCTATAAATTATTTGTATTAAAATTCATAAACACTGGATTTTATTGAACAAAGTTTACCTATTCTATACGATAACATAATAAAAAATATGTATGATAACCATAACATCACCTGGATGATTTTTTTTCTAAGTGTCAGGACCCCCTTTGCTTTAGGCAAATATTGGAAAATTAAACCTTGAACATGAAAGGAGCTTCGTCTCATGTTCCGGTCAGTCCTATTAAGTATTGACTTAAATTCTTTATATGTATTAAAAGTAGGGTTGCCAGGTGTCCCGATTTGCGTGGGAGGTTCCAATTTCAGGGGTCTAGGGGCGCATCCTGATTTGCACCGGATTGGGGCGTTAAATGTCCCGATAAATCAATCTATATATATAAAAGAAGAAGTCCTGACTGACTCATCAACGCACAGCCGAAACTACTAATGTTAGAGAGTTGATTTTTGCACAGTAGGTTACTTTTATAACGTGGGCTAGAGATAAGAAGGGATTTTTGGAAATACCACCCCTAAGAGGGTTAAATAGGGGTGCAAAGTTTGTACGGGGGAAACTTTTCTTTTGGAGCTAGAGACTTGAAACTTTGTAGAAAGATTACTTATTCAAAAACACAAAAAGTACTTTCAGCGTTTTGGAAAATTTCACCCCTAAGGGGGTTAAAAAGGGGTGCAATGTTTCTATGGGAGAAACTTTATTTTTTGAACTAGAGACTTGAAACTTTGTAGAAAGCTTACTTAATCAAATACAAAAAAAGTAATTTCAGCGTTTTGGAAAATTTCACCGCTAAGGGGGTTAAAAAGGGGTACAAAGTTTGTATGGGGAACACCGCTAATGTTGTTTATAAAGAAGTGTTACGCTAAGGTTAGCAGTTTATATTTTTTTTATTTCCTGTCTTCTACCCAGTGACTACGTCCTTTTTTTTAAACGAACTTGCACCCCCTTTTCTAAGGTTGACTGTCAACAATATTTTCTTAGTGCTGTCTCTTATTAATTGTGTTCCAAACTTTATGTGTTCCTATATTTAGTGAGTCGTCTATCAGCACATGAATAATCTATTATAGTATAGATTATCTATACTTTATATACCTATTCTTACTTTATTTAGCTTCTTGAGAAATATAGAGAACTGTAGCACCAGAATATATTGAATCACTCTTCAAACAATCTACTAGCCTGTAGACCAAAATAGTAATCGCATCATTAAATTCACTTATGTGCATTTAGTTGTGTATGTGCATTTGGTCACATTTCAGCACTTTCTTTGAACACTAGCCTTTTTAATAACTGGGGTACCTGCTAGACCATTTAGAAACATTTTGGCCAGCCTCGGGAACTCCGCCACACAACTCTTTTCGTTTAATAGCCAGGCCGGCGTGTACAAATACCAGTGCTGCCTTCTTATGAAAAGAGGTCATTATTTATTATTGTTTTGAAATAAAGTTTATTATTTATTATTGTTGAAAGAGATACTCTTCATTAAACTGCCTCCATCTCTCGATTTCCAGTGCTGAGTTTAAGATCGTTTTAACAGCCTTACGATATTTAAATTTTTTTTTAAATCTCACTCATAATAACTAAGATCCCCATTTTCTAACTCCAAATCCATGCGTCGCTCGATATCTTGCAGAGTCATTTTTGCCAAAGATTAAAAGCATCAGGTAACTGACGGAATAAATATTAAGCATCCTGCAAACAATTCCCGTAATCTAATTGGAAAATCTTCTAAAATTCTTTAACAATTGCATATCAGTGTCTGCCACTGTTTGAAATGTAATATGTCTAGACCATTTTAACTAAGAATAAAATTCACTTACCTATTTTAATATCTTTGTCATCATCAAAAATCTACGCGGACGAAGTCGCGGGCGGCCGCTAGTAAACTTATAAATAACCAGTATGATTGATTTAAAAAGGATTTACTGGCAAGTAATATTAGTTCCGAAAAGCAATCAATGAAGAATTTATAAGAAAGTAGTAAGTATTGGTCCCGATTATAAAATCTAAATCCCGATTTGTGTAACCACTTGCCCCAATTTTAATCGGATCGGACCTGGCAACCTTAATTAAAAGAGATAATCTTGAGTGACTGACTCAATAACCCTGCCCAAATAACCAAACCTGATTCCTATGATAGGTAATCCAAGAATATGGGATGATTCTATGAAAGTGATGTCTGATTGTTGTATATCAGCATGTGGGTAGCTGGAGAAACTGTGGGGTACCCCCAGTTCGGTTCTGACGCGTAAGCCAAGACACGTACGTAACATTCTGGCGACGGGAATAAATAGTAATTGTGTTTAAAACATAGTGTTTGAATGTTTAAAAGTGATTATTTGGTGTGCGGATTAAGATGTCGGTGAAATTCAGTGAATTTAACATAGATAAAGACAACTGGGAAAATTATGTGGATAGGTTCGATTTTTGCTTAGTGGCGAATGGTGTACAATCGGACGAGCTAAAAAAGGCAAATTTGTTCGCAGTTTGTGGTCATACGTTATTCGATTTAATCGTATCATTAATTTCGCCGAAAAAAGTTAAGGACATAACCTATGCAGATGTCAAATTGTTGTTGGATGATTATTTCAACCCAAAGCAAAATGAGATAGTGCAGTCGTATAAATTTCACATGAGATGTCAACTAGACAATGAAAATATCAAGGAGTACGTGGCTAGTTTGCGTAAATTGCCTATAGATTGTAATTTTGCCGTCCTGGATCGGACATTACGCGATCGGTTGGTATGTGGCATCTGGGATAAAAATATACAGAAACAGTTATTGCAACAAACGTCCTTGACATTCGATCAGGCAATAAGATTTTCGTTAACAGCCGAAGTGGCGGATGCCGGGGTGATGGTTATGGCGATACCGGGCCAGAGCGCAAGCGCGCCGGCGCCATTGCGCAGTACCAGTAGCGACGAGCCAATGGAGATAAACAAGATTAGAGCGAAACCGTTGGAACCGGGCAAGGAGTGCTGGCGGTGTGGCAAAATACATGGGAAATTCTGTAAATTCAGATACAGTAGATGTTATGTATGTAAAAAGATGGGCCATATCGCCGAAGTTTGTTCGAGTGCACGGGACAAAAGTATTAGCAAAATAATATAAATAGTACTTTATAATTATTCCTTCTTAATTATTAGACAATATAATGTAGAATTTTAACAAGTGAAAAAAAATTACAAATAAGGCTGTTTCTATTTGTTATTTAAGACTGCACCGAGCGAAATGTTCGAAGAATGTGTTAACAACTTGTCCTTGGAAAAATTATAAGATTATTAATATTTTACCCTAGAAAACTAAGTAAAGTTGGACGAAAATTGTAAAATCGTAAGCAGATGTTAAGTGTTTTTTTATACTTTAACAATGGAAATCTATTCTGATTTTCAGTTAAAAAAAAAGATGAATGTTTACATTACAATTTGTCCATCAAATATTTCAATTATTGTTTGGTATTAAAGGTCCAGTTTTATCAAAAACTGCTTTTAAATTTTCCATACATTACTATGGCGGCCGCGCGCCGATCTAAATACGCATTCCCCGCGCTCTATGGTTCAGTCGCTAACGCTCAGCGCAGTCTTAACTGTTTCATCTGCACTCAACATGATTCATTTATCTTTGCTACCTTTATTGCAAATAAAATATTACTACCATTTTCTTTTCTGTTTTAATTTATGGAAATGCCACTTCATATATGTTTATAGCTTGATAATGATAACAGATATTTATATTTTTACAGTTTTTTCTACCTAGCTGTGTTATAACTCTCTTGTTATTTCTATTGTCTTTATATGTGTGTCGGATAGTGTCAATAAAAATGTTTATCATCTTAATGTAATTAATCATATTATGCACTGTTTTTTTTATATCTATATTGTAACATTTTTAGGGTCAGACCATATTTTGGTACTATAACCTTAGAATTAAGATAAAATAATTTTAGAAAGAAGATAGAAAGAAAACACATTTATTGCAGATAAGAAGACGCACCACCATTACAAAGGACTTAAAAACTAAATTCATAATTTTAAATAAATTCCTGCGGTGTTGTTGTGTAGTACTAAGTAAATGGCAAAGAGTTTTCCATTTCACAATTAGGGCTGATAGGGATGACACTCCAAAATCAATCATGAAGCTTTGTTCCTTAGTTTCGTATTGGTATACTTTGACACACAATTATTATTGTGAATATACAAAGCTAAATAATAATACATTGACAAACATAATGATAAAAATTACAGAAGCAAACAAAATTGATTTAGGTTTTTTTTCTTATATGCGCATATGAATTCCAGAAGAACTTCTGAAAGAAGACACAATATCAATAGCAAGTTCAATAGAGGACCCTACAGAAGTGACAGAAACCATTCAAAATGGCACTGAGGCCGAACCTACACCCCAACTGGATCCTGAACCCATTCCTGAAGCGGCTCCAGAAGAAACTGTTGAACCTGTTGAACCCACTCCTGTTGTAGAAGTTCCTGAGGGTCCTGATGTTCCTGAAGTACTAGCTCCAGTAGTCCCAATAATTCCTCAAGTCCCACAAGTTCCAGTAGTACCAATTGTACCAGAAGTTCCACAAGTGAAGGAGCCAAGTCCTGTTAAGGAAGTACCTGTTATTGAAACAGTGAAGGAAGAAGAGGTGAAACTGTTGGAGAGAATTGTGGAAAAGGTAGTGGAGGCTGATGTGGAGATGATCGAGGCTCCAGTCAAAGTAAAAACAGAGGAGAAAGTTGTGGTGAAACCTGCTGTGCAGGCTGTCAATGGAGATGTTGCTAAGGTAGTTTTCGTTAAATTTTATTATTCACAATTATGATGAAGCATAGAAAATACGTAGATAAATGGCCCTAATGGGGAATTAGTACCTATAAAAAAAAATCTTTCAATTTTTAAATGTCAAACATAAGTTTATTAAAACTTTCGTGAGACATATTTAATTATTGTATTAAGCGGTTTACACTCACGTGAAATTGTCAGGAACGGCTCGACATGTTTCGAACTCGTATGTCGGGCCGTTCCTGACAATTTCACGTGAGTGTAAACCGCTTAATACAATAATTTCAAACATATTTATATAATTATAAACTATAATATCATTAAGGAATTCATGTATATAGGGGAATCGGGTTTCTCTTAATTCACCAGTTGTGCATGTCGCTATAATAAGCTACATAGTTATACTTTGGGCTTATTCTTTCTTCTTCATTTAACCAGATAAAAAATAAAAACAAAATATTATAAATCCTATTCCTTTTAGGAGGAGCAACCTACAAAGAGACGATCAAGTGAAGATGCTGAAACTGAATCCCCTCTCAAAAAGCTATGTCAGGAAGTAGAGAAAACATTCCCTCAGCACGACACCATGATCAATGATTACATACAAACTGCAACCAAAAACAACATCGACGAAATACAGAGGCATACCGAACAGCTACTTTCCGAAATCCAAACCCTTCGAGAACTGGCCCAGAAAAAAGAACATGAATGGAATAATATTTTACACTTAAAAAAAGTTAAGGAGGAGATTCTACTGAGGTTACTACGTAGAAAACAGGTGCTATCATTTGAAAAGGCAGCCGATGTTAATGGTGCAGAGCGCACCAATGATCCTTTTGACTACTTAAACCAAGCAAAGAACTTAGCTATAGATAAAAGTGATGAGATATCAGGATTGTCTCTTAAACCGCCATGTTCTACAATGAATCCTATTATTCAACCTCCTGTGATGCCGGTGACGACGCATTTTAACCCTATGGTAGGGTTGCCTCCTCCGTATGACAAAGCAGCTCACATGCAATCGATGCCAAAACCAGTATTCCCCCAGCCGCTCATGTTGCCTGGTCCTACCATGACTGGCTTTCCTAGAGACATGAATGGCCAGTTACCAACTGGTTTCGGTATGCCGATGGGCCGCCAAGGCCCTACTAAGGATGTCAAGTCAATCATAGCAGACTACAGGCAAAGGAACCCAGATATAACTCCCAGAAGAGGGAGAAGGATGAAGTCAATCCTGAATCCGAATATGATGAACAATCCGAGAGCTATAGCACCGAAAATGATGGACAACATGAATAGTTACAATAATCTCAACAACTTGAACATGCTCTTCAATAATTTGGATATGGTAAGTCACATTTATTATCTTCACAATATGTATTCTATATTCTTGTCTTTTATTTTCAATATATGCATTCGCGAATATTTGGATGATTCTTGATATTCACATTTGCTGCAAATTCATTGTGAATCTTTTGTGAAGTGGGTAAACAGAAAGTTGAACAAGTGAACACTCCTTGTTCGATTTGGGTAAAATTCAGTACAGTTAAAGTCGTTTTCATTTCAGCCAACAATATTTGTATTTCAGAATACCTGTACCTACTTAGTACAAAAACCTAATTACCTAAATTTTCTATTATATTATTTGATTTACGACGAAATCATTCGTATTTTGCGGTAAATGACTTAAATGAACAAAATGTAGAACGAGAAAAAAAACTAAGAGCTTGGAAGTAGGTTAGATGCCCTCTAGATGAAGTGTCATCCCATAGTAATAGTTAGAATTGTTATCTTGTACATTAGTAGGTATTTGAACTGGCGGCCTCGAGGGCGATCAACGCTCCTAATTCGACATCCTTGGCCCCAATTCCCGTGTTCACGGCGCCACGCTGCATTTACATACTGTATCTCACAAATAACATAATATATCTTACTAGAAGACGCGCGCGAATTTGTCCGCGTGGAGGAAAAGGTCATAGCCGTCTTATTTGCTTCTCCATAGTTGGATAAAAAGTATCTTACTACCACCTGTGGATGCTTAGCTACCAGACTACCAAAAATAGTTAAATTGGCGCAGCCGTGCAGATCTTTAACATCTCATTTCAAAGGTTTTAATTAGAGTGTTATTATAGAATAGAATTTAAATTAATGTGATGTTCAAGTTATATGTATATTACTAGGAGGTGCCCGCAACTTCGTCGGCGAATTTTTTTGTTTACCGTATTTATTTTTTTAACGGATAAAAGGTATCTTAAAACCATCTTTGGATGCCCAGTACAGGGCTAGGTACCAAAATTGGTTAAAAATTGTCCAGCTGTTTCGGCGTGATGCGAGGACAAACGAAATTATGACAACAGAGGGTGCCAGGCTGACACGGCGCCTCGCGCCACACAAATCAAATGACGATCCTGCATCACGCTGTTAACATGTTTCCTGAAATCATGACCCCTCTCAATAGAAAAACGATTTTCAATACAAATCTAGAATTTTATAATAGTATAGATGTATTTTCAAATGACCATTGACTTGTCTGGTCAACATTTGGGTTAGTAATACCAAGTCCTCGGTTTCGGGTTTCCGCATATGATACGTCTAAACAATTATTTTGCTAGCAATGCGTTTATTCACATTAAATACCATTACACTTTCTACTATGGTATCAAGCACGAAGTCGTTTCATAACGCCCATTTACAGGTTTTATGGCCTTTTTATTGCAAATTACTTGAGCTAATGTACGGGGTACGGAGACTAGAGCTATGGGAAATGTCATGGCTACACCGTTAACGGTATATGGCGTCACACTTGCCTAGATGGCAATTCAAGAAAAGGACAGTGAACCCTCAGTGCATTTTTTTATCTGATTAATATTTTCGAGTATGGCTAAATGTTTTTTGAACATGATTGAAAATACGTACTTTTGTTACGTGCCCTAAAGGGCGCGCGCAATGTTTAGTTTTTGGTCGTTTAATTTTTGTATTCTGATTCTGACTGTAGTCTTATATTATTTTACATAAATTGTCACAGCCTCATAGGACATAGGTTAACGCGGGCGGGGTTTCCTTGATTAACTGACTATCACTTTGCTTGACGTCTTACATGCACCTATTTTGCGTAAATATTTGATGGCACTATTCTTGCCACCCAACACCACCAGAAAGTCTAGCCGAATGTTAACTTTGCTGACAATCTCTGGGAATTCCGAGTTGTTGTGCCAAAATAAGTCAATTAAATCAGCCACTGAATCTTGTGTAGGCGCTTGGTCCCCAAAGGAGATACTTGTTTATGCCCATATTAAATACCGCCTATTATCTCAATATATAAATGTAATATTGGCCAAAGTCATTGTTTCTCAAACACTTCGACCTTGCTTGAATCCAATAAAAAAAGGCGTCTCCACCCGCGTGACCTTTGATGCATTCAATTTACTGGCGAAACAGTTGCGTGTTTCACGGACAGCATTTTAGAAACCTGTCCTCGAAATTTTATTTTTACTTTTGAGATGCACTTTTATTTCACGACTTTGGTCGACGTGAAATAACTAGGTATAGGCATAATACAGCACTACGACCTTTAAGTTGACACAGTTATTTTCCAGTTCTTTATCGTTTGCCCGAATTCCATATGACAACGCTCATTTGCCATAAATCCAATTTTTTTCTGTCACCTGAAACTTTTCGGGTTTGTAATAAAACAAATCTAATCCAACCTAATAATTCCTGCATCATTTAAAAATCCGGAAAAGTTACCGGTTTATGAAATAAAAGGTTTATGGCATATAAAAATTATGGCAAATGAAATTCTGGCAAGTGAAGGTATCCGCAATTTAAACAAATTTTGCAAATAACTTTTAATTGGTTTTAAGTTTCTGTATTATTTAAAGTGTCACTGTGGCGCCATCTATATTTACATTTCCCGTACTATTTGCAGAACCAGAAAGCGATGCTAGAGCGTCTCCAGCAGATCCAGGCGGGCGCGCTGCCCAACGGGCTGTCGTTCAAGGACGTGCTGGTGCAGTTCGCCAACATGCAGCAGCCGCCCGGCATGATGCCCGCCCGCCCGCCGGAGACTATCACCACTCGGCCCGAACACGCGCCACGTCCAGAGCCCAGGTACACTATACAGGACTATTTTTGGAAACCACCGGTTTTTTTTTTATTTCAATGAAATATTGAAATGCGTAACCTGGTAAAAGAGCCCGGTTTCGAACCCAGCACCTCTAGATTAACGGTCCAGCGCAGCTTTTCCGCCACCCTGACGCCCAGATAACCTTTCGAATGTTTCCTTATGATTTATGTGTCGATCTTTTTTACTTCTTTTTTAATTTCTCATTATTATTATAGAGTTACGGGATATAAAAACTTGAAAGTTCCTACAAAACTGTATTCACAGTTTGACTGTAGGTATCGTCTCTGCTTATTTATTATAATAAATATATAAAATATATTTTCAAATAAAAATATTTTGGGCAATGCACTGTCACCGCGCTTGCATGAACGTTAACCGACAGGCTTTCTTATTTATGTTACTACTGTGAAAAATCTGTTCCTATAAAAATGACAAGCTCATTCAATGGTCTCGATCAAGGTCCGTAAGCCTCTCAGATTGCGATTCGAGTTTGGGTGAAAACTGAGAGGTTCTGAATCTCGTAAGAGCTAGCGAGATAAGTATAAAACCCGAATCGCATTTTGACAGCTCACACGCATTCGTCTACTTGCTCCAGTTATAACAGTACACCAATTAATAAATTAGAGTGTGACAAATAATAACAATAAACCATTATATCAAACGTTACATTATATTAAATGGCTTTATGTCAATTTATTGTATATCAAGTGTATGTTAGTTTTTCTGAAATTATATAAAACATTACGTACCACTTTCTTGTACTTCAAACGTTGCATCATATCATCATGTTTCAGGAGACGAGAAAGAAACCACGAAGAGGTGTCCGGGCTTCAGAAGCAAGCGGAGCGGATGGCGTCGCCGAGCCCGCGCCTGCCGCCGCCGCCGCCCTACCCCGAGATCTCGCTGCTGCCCGTCGCCAGCCACGGCCCGGACGCGCCCGCCGCGCAGCAGAACTCGCTGCTGCACGGCATCCTCACCAAGGTACCGCCCCACACCATGACACTTTGAACCACAGACAACCCCCACTAGACGGAGCATGTAAGGCGACCCGCGCGCACCAACGATATGGTACGGCAGAACATTAAAGTATCAACACGGCGGCCACCGTTTAGTTGCGTCCTTGTTTATGATCCATGCGTACGTCAACGAAAAAAGAAATTAAATAAATAACATGGTAAATTGTAATGTTAAGTGGTGTAGAGAGACCTCATAAACATGGACGCAACTAAACGGTGGCCGCCGTGTTGATACTTTAATGTTTTGCCGTACCATATCGTTGGTGCGCGCGGGTCGCCTTACATGTGCCTTACATGCTCCGTCTAGTGGGGGTGGTCTGTGCTTTGAACCCATTCACAGTTGAACATTTTCAATTCAATATGCCATTTCGATTCCATTTTGTATGCGGTTACGTTGCGCGCTTGTAGCGTCGTTTACGTTATTGATTAATGTAGAATTGGTACATTTTCAGAAGCATTATTTATGCGATATTATTTAAGGATCATAAAGTTAATGTCATGTTAAAAAAAGAACTTTTAAGCCTTATTTTGTTTTAGAAAAGTGCCTGCAATTCTGCACTCTGCAAATGTTAAACCTATATAATACAAAAATACCGAACAAACAAAGAGAAAAATCTTCACTTCCAGATGATATTTTAATGGACTAGAGATTCTGATCATGAATTTCTAAATAAGTGGGACTAAATAATGAAGTGAGATTTGTATCGCATACAGACTATTGCATCTATTAAGCAATGCAAGGCTGTAAATTTATATTATTGCAAGTTTAGGTAAAAACCGCCGTGCATGTCTTTCATGCGTGCTCTGTACTCTATGATCCAGCCCATCCATTGCTGGATTTTAACATTTGTGAAGGACACAAGTAGACGCACTATTCGTTCCAGCACATGATGAATTATCCATACATACAGTGGCATTTTATAGTGCATCAGTTAATACGCAGCAAGTGCGGATTTGCAGATACACAAAGGCTAATTTGCTTCGACGCTTACAGCGCTCTACAGAAACGCACGTCCTCACTTAGCATTCTATATTCAAAATGAAGCATTCGCATTTCAAATTTGGAGCTTGAATGGGTGTTGCCAACGTTACAGCAGGCGTCCCCTGCACAGAGTTACTCGCCGACGTTGGCTAAACTGCTCACGTCGCCGGAACGGAAACAGTCGCCCAATCTGCCCGCTTTCGGTCAGGCCAAGGTACCCCCCATGTGTACGGACGAACCAATCGGTGTTCTAATTGGCCTTGATCATTCCAAATTCAAAATTTAGTTTCTAAGCGGCTTCTTTATTTAGTTGATTGTCGTTGGGTTGAGGCAACGTTGCCAGCATTTTACGGTGTGTGTTATACAAAATTAACAGTTTTCATTATTAAATAGAACCACAAAGTATATATTTTTAAGGATGTTTTCGAGGATTTAACTATTGTAGCAGGTTTCCATAACTTCCTTACTCCATCCATAATTTAGGGGCCTCATTGAACAATAACAAGGCACCCACGGCCGCATGAGATTGAGGGCCCTCGTGAGGTGGGGCCCTGGGCCTGCCCGGAGTGACGTGCCCAGAGTGACCAGTGAGAGACACGACCCGGATAACAGAAACGTTATGGTATCTTCATGTCGATCCAGTGTCCATCAGATATATCACATGTCACATCTCCCTGGGTTGAATGGATACACTTTAATAACAACACTTCAGTGTTTTTTTTTTTTATATATATATAATTGCTTATAGTAAGCCTGTAACAATAACAACACCATAGCTGTTACGAATAAAACTGTTAGTTTTGGCTGACTCACTTTTGTTCTAAGTATGCCAACTGATAAACCCACCTGAGAATTAATAATTCGTTCGCAATCAACTATATAACGAACACATTCTTGATGTTGGATATAATTATTTGATAGTTAATATTTAGCTGTACATATTTACCGACTAGAATGGCAATGCTCATTTCAAAATTACGAGGTTGAGCCACTTCATTGTCACGAGTTCACGACACGTCATGGTGCATACTTACCAATTATTTGCAACTTATATTGTTTATTGGAAATGATAAAATCCTTACAAAATTATCACTATAATGTATACCCAAAAATACCCATGTTAAAAGGGTTCCATACATTTATTCTTGTTGTTATTCTGCCCCTCGACCCAGGGTTCATAGTGATAACACTTCTTAGAAAAGTGTTGATAATTCGTATTAAGTTGCTATTGTCAGGAGATAGCCTACATTAGAATGAGCTTAAGTTGTATCACAAAGTTTTTGGTAAACATTATCGCCGAAAATCGTACTTTTAAAGACTGGCCCAGGAGACATCACCATGGCAAAGCAACAGCAATGAACAAATAGTTGATACCCAAATACCATTTTAGTACGTTAATTTTTATAACTCGACGATGATCGATTGTAACACGAATTTAGAAACCATTTTTAGGGTTCCGTACCCAAAGGGTAAAAACGGGACCCTATTACTGAGACTTCGCTGTCCGTCCGTCTGTCACCAGGCTGAACGGTGATAGCTAGACAGTTGAAATTTTCACAGATGATGTATTTCTATTGCCGCTATAACAACAAATACTAAAAATAAAATAAAATAAATATTTAAGGGGGGCTACCATACAACAAACGGGGTTGGTTGCGTTAACTTTGCACCTCATTTGTATGGAGCGCTATACATACCAGGTGCAAACTTAACTTAACCACTTAAGGATGGCAAGTGTTTGTACGGAACCCTCGGTGCGCGAGTCCGACTCGCACTTGACCGGTTTTTTTAGATTCGATGTTATTTTGTTTAGATACTTACGTGCAAATTATTGCATGAATGCAATTGAAATTAATCTTTCGTGGTACAGTAAAGTCAAGCATTGCAAATTAAAAGTGCCAGTCATTTTATCATCTCCAATTTACGTGGATATTGTAATATTTGTATAATTTTATTTAGAAATAATTAACACCTCTGGTCTAAGAATTTGCGTTGCGGAAGAAGTGAATTATAGGATTAACTTTGTAGTCGTCTCTAATTTTATTGTCTGTGTCATACAACGTCCAATCCCAATGCTTCGCTTCTTTCGCCTGCGCTTCTGAGGCCTCAGTTACACAGTTTTGAATGCGAGTGTCAGTTTACTATAATAAACTGCCTCTCGTAGGTACAATTCGCACTACGTAACGGATGCCACGACTTTGCGCAACAGCGGCAGCGGTGCCTCGCTCAGTCGCTACCTCGCTACGTGTCTCGCTCATTCGTTTGGCCGCCGCGCTCGGATCTCTCGCTCAACCGCTTGCCGCGCCGGTCGCGTAAAGACGTGGCATCTTCATAACGTCCCCATCGAACCCTTAAGGCCACGTCCAGATGACAAGCGCTCAACGCGCGTTTATAGGTCTTCGCACATTATAACAACTCAACGGCGACTCGATTCTATGCCAAATATTGAAATTTAAGCCCTATGTCATATTTACTAGGTTTAATTTCAAAAAATGTACGACGCGTCGTCCACTACTAATATCATTTTTTGAAATTAAACCTAGTAGATATGACATAGGGCTTAAATTTCAATATTTGGCATAGAATCGAGTCGCCGTTGAGTTGTTATAATGTGCGAAGACCTTATAACCATACAAATAACTGCGTTGGCATGTGTACGGTCAGAACAAAATGTATGTAGTTGTAAAAGCGCGTTGAGCGCTTGTCATCGGAACATGTCCTTAATATCAGATAAATATTCGGGTATTGACCCCAGACACCGTCAGAGCCCTTTAGGTGCTTTCATACTTATATTCCCGCCAGGTTGGGCGAAGTCACGAGCGACTAGTCGGGTCGTTGGTCATGTTAACGCAAACTGTCGTAGTGCGAATTGTATCGTAGAAACTCGTGTACAAGTTATACGCTACCGAGGGCGGAGCGCTAACTTGTGGTGTGTCGTAGAACTGCGGCGAGATCACGATCACGCCGGTGCAGCCCGCGCCGCCCGACGCGCCCGCCGACAAGCCCGAGGAGGTCGTGCAGCTGGTGAGTCATGCTACGTTTGGTGACATTCCTTTTCCGTAAAGGCTGATTTAGACGAAGACAATTTTGAGACGCCTAAGTGACGGCGTCAGTGATTACCGCACAGCACACCTCCGACCGTTTAGACAATGACTATTTTCAGCCGCCTAAATCTCGCCGCCAGTGACCAGCAAGCCGTGTTTACACAGTGCTTTTTTTCAGTACCAGTCATTAGTGGCAGCGAGAGACGCGGAGGGGGGGTCACTGGCGCCAAAAAATATGGCCGTGTTCTATTCCGCGCCAGCGCTGGCATGCCGCGAAAAAATGGCGCGGAAAGTGTTTATACGGTGCCTTTTCGAGGCGCCGTAATTTAGGCGTCTCAAAATTGTCTTCGTCTAAATCAGCCTTTATTATTAGGCCTTGGTCTCCTATTAGACGCTGTACGCAGCGTACAGCGTCTTTCCATACTAATGATAAATATGAATAGATAAATAGTATGGAAAGACGCTGTACGCTGCGCATAGCGTCGGATAGGAGACCAAGGCCTTATCCCCAGGCTATAGGTTATCACGGGCTGGTTTTTCGCAACTCGACGTCTTACAATGCGCCTATTTTCCGCGCTATTTATTTTGAAAATATGTTCCACAGATAGTACTTAATAGAGAAAAGAAGCAGTTTGGGTAATGCTTAGTCACGTCGAAGTGGAGCCTAAATGACCCACATTAAGTTCAACTTGGACTGGACGTTTAACTCCTTTTTCTGTGACATATTAATTCGTAACTGGTGTGGGGAAGTTAAATCACGACACTGTTTTTTGTCAAACTGTTTGCGAAGAGATCAATTTCTGAAATATAACCGTTTTTACCTAATTAAATATCCCTGTATAAGCTGAGCGCATCCACGCCTGGCGTTAGGTAAGAAGAAGACTGCCACATCTTTGTGCTTGGGTCATGGTTGTTCTATGTATTTAAGTATATATTTATCTATATACGTACGTATATGGTTGTCTAGTACCCTTAACACAAGCCTTCTTGAGCTTAATTTGGGACTAGATCGATTTGTGTGCGGTTGTCCGATATTTATTTTATTTTATTTATTTTACATCTCGATCATCACCTAAATATACTGTTATACTTATAGGGGAGAGTAACCTATATTGAACCGGCGCTTAAATTGGACCACTTCGTATTTCTACCAAATAACACAATTTATTTAGTACACCAAATTGGTGGACTGATTGTGGCGCTGTCGTCGCTTCATTTTTTGTTGCCAGTGTAAATAAATTGTGTTATTTGGTAGAAATACAGAAGTGGTCCAATTTAAGCGCCGGTTCAATATAGGTTACTCTCCCCTAACATAAATGATTGTGTGTTGCAGGAGGACTCGGAGTCGCCGCTGTCGTCGGGCTCGGCGGCGGCGTCGCCGGCGGGCTCGGGCTCCGGCCGGCTGGTGATCGACGAGGGCGGCGACGGCGACGCGCCGCTGTGCCAGGGCTGCCGCCGCCGCGCCGCGCAGTTCGTGTGCGCCGGCTGCGCCAACCAGTGGTACTGCAGCCGCGACTGCCAGGTCACCACCCTCCCGACACAGTATCTAGTATCCCAGATGCCACGAATATGCGAGACGTGTTTTTTTTTTTTGGTGATTGTTTGAATCTGCCGGTCCTTGGGGGCCCTTTGCGTGATTTGGGACTGACACGCTTCGTCCATTTGTTACGACCAGTGGAACGGCGAGAAGCAGCCATAGGTGAGAGCGGAAGATCCGAGGTATCTCGCTCCAATGGCAACCGCTCGCTTTCCGCTAACCATTTAGAATCTAACCACTTGAATTGTTCAAAGATCATATTGAAATGCCAGAGATAATTGAAATGCGTAACCTGGCGGAAGAGACCGGGAATCGAAGCCGGTACCTCTGAATTACCGATCCAGCGTGTTAACCTTTCCACCACTCTAACGCCAGATAAACATTCGTTTTATTTTTGTGTTTTCTTCATTTCAATGGATCTGTATCAATGGTTTGGTATAAAAAATGTGGTGTATCCACTTTAAAAATAATGAGACATAAGATGTTTCACTAATTTATAAATAACAGCACGGTAGGATGTGAATATTAACGTATTCACATAGAGGCCTTACCAGGTGTAAAACAGGTATCGGGTTCGACTCCCGGTCTCTTCCGGGTCGATTGCAAAAAAATTGTACATAGTTAAGGGCTTTAATTAAAACAATGTTAATTGATTCTTTTGTGTGACGAAAGTTACCCATACATTTTGTATGACTAACTTTCGTCACACAAAGGAAGCGATCGTATTTTATGTTAACTAAGCTTTTAACTATGTACAATTTTTTTGCAATCGACCCTTCCGCCAACAAACGCATTTCAATTTTTATTTGTGCTTTGATCTTTGTATCAATGGTTCAATATAAATAACTGTGGTGCATCCCCACTAAAAATAATGAGAAAGTACATGTTTCACAAACTCACTTTATCTGTTGTATTCCAGGTGGCGGCCTGGGACGACCACTCGGAGATGTGCTCCGGGTAGCGGAGCGTAGTGACACTTGCCTTACATGTATCATAATATATCGTCGTAGGGGAATCTCGGTGCAGCTACTGTGGGAGTCTCTGAGGGTCTAATTTATTTAATGTTTGTATGTTGATGCAAAATTTAACCAACATTAACAGTGATGAGTGGTGGCTTTGAAGTTTATCATCGGTTTAGTTATTATTATTACAGACAGGTACTAACGATGCTCCTACATAATAATTGGGGTTTGTCGATTACATATTATTACATTTATATCTCAACATTTTTCAGTGAAGAAATAAGTATCAGTAACGGTTCTCAGACTCAGGCTATATGACATGCAATACCAATTAAGAGTATACCACCGAAGTCATTGTTTGAAAAATAATTGATATTCTTTTTGGGATATCGCCTTTGAAGCGTTTTCCACCTTGGGCTCATAAATTTTTTGAATGATTATTCGAGCGTTTTAACCGTCCTATTACTCTGTCCCCAATGCGTACGAATTCTGGCGCCATTTTCGCTTGTCTCGTACAGTCGCGGGTGTATACAATTAAAGCCAATGGTGTCCAAAAACATGGTGTTTTTTGACCCACGCCATATTGCAGATTTTTAGTGATATTTATTTACTGGCAACGAGAAATTTTTGGTAACTGACGTTGAAAGTGAATGAATGTCACCGACGTTAACAAAGAGGAAACAGAACTAAATATTTTGCAAATTTCAAGTATTTTTTGCATAATATAGCCAAAACGTCAAGTATTTTTCAATAGGATTCAGCAAGAATCTTATATACTAACTGGATATTGCATGCCGAACATTCCTTTGAAGCCAGAAAAAATGACCTTGAATTACGTCACGCCGATCTTGCATCTCTTTCTTTAAGGTGTCCATGATTAAGCATACATTAGGAATATCCCGCGGAATTTGACATATACAACACATTGCTGATTGATGATTTTGTAATTTATTAAATTCAAATCCGATCAACTGTTTTATCATGAAAGTGAACACCCATCCTAGTAGGATAGGAAAGTATATGCATAGCTAAATTTTATTGTTGTTTCGTGCGTTGCCGTCCCGCTCGCACTGGCTAATTTACCAGAAAGGAATGGAAGCCTTACATCGGCGATAAAACATTAGCATTCTAGGCAATGCTGATTTCAAGTGTCCGTGTAACTGGAGACCACTTACTGATACTTAAACGGACGGCTAAATGTATGGAGAAAAACGCGACGCATACGTCAACGTCCCTTTTTCACCATGTATTAGCCGCCTTTACGCAACGGCAGCGTATTGTGAGCACCTATGAGGCCAATACTTAAATGTGTTTGTGAATACGAGTGTGACTATGGCTGAGTTCACAGTGAGGTAGCCATTAGTGGATTAGGTTAGGAATATACTTACCGTTGGTGTAGGTATCAATGTGACGTTCTCTAGTAAAAGATACCAATTTGTCAGTCCATTTTTGGTTACATTTCTATGCCACTCTGCACTTAGTCCGCCTTAATGATATTCGGCAAAAGGTTTCCTTTTACCTGAGCACGCCACAAATAGTTACTAACAAAAACATAAGGGGAGTATTTCTCAATGGATAAAAAATAATAAAATACTAGGACGTTATAACAGTTTCTTTATTTTCCACATGTGAGAACAATTTCGTCAGCAGGGTCATCAAATTGTCGAACGCTCTGAAGCCCTTTATCGGTACAATCGACAGCCAAAACCGCCTCCTTCCTTCATCTTTTGGAAAACTGCAATATTTAATATTATTCAAGTAAATTGTAAAGACACAAACAATAAACATGTTATTCTGTGATATGAATTATGAGAATAGAAAACGTACTAAGTTAGGTCCATTTTATACGAGTAAATACCATGCATGAAAACGAATTGGTCACCCGAGTTGTAAAACCACACAATCTTTAGTTTCTCATTTAAGACAATGTTTAACTCCAAATAAACAAAATATACTTCTAACTTATCATTATAAACCTATTCGTGGGGTTCTTGAATAAAAACTAACAAAGCTTACAAGCAAAATAGAGGAAGATTGATTGCTAGTAAGATTTTTGAACATTTTCGTAAAATAAGTACTCACCTATAAAATTTTGTGTCGGATTTCTGCCTCCAATTACTTTTACAATGCTTTACTATGCAATACATAGCGCATTACCCAAGTAAATCGACGAAATACGTTTATTTCACGAAAAATTTTATTGAATTGGTGAATGACTTTTGACAATTCTGACATATCGGCGATATTTCTTTATTATTAGTGTTGTCATAGTACGTAGGAGGTGCATACCCGTAAAATGAGAATTTTGATTCGGTTATTTTTTTTGTATAATACATAGAAAACTAAGTAAATTTGATCGCAGAAAGCTTTATATGAAAAATAATTTTTTTTTTGGAATTAGCTTAAAGTAAATTAATTAGGTAATGCCCGATAATTCGTATTTCTATAAAAAATAAGTTTTTTTTTATAAATAACATGGTAACACATCACAGTGTGGAAAAGAGATAAAACATATGAGCAAAGGTGAATGAACCTGGCTTCAACTCATAGTTCGGCACGCAACATCCAGTTAGTATATAAGATTCTTGGGATTCAGTATTTATTCGGAAGAAGGAAGGATTGAGCAGCATTCCAATAAACAATATTTTGAAATTGGTTGATGATAATTCCTTGGCAAATCACTGCTGAATTTTAATAATGCAAATATATTATTGCCATATGAAAACTTTGTACCGCCATTATCCCTGGACAAGACTGACACTTTGTAGGCTATATTATCAAAATGATGTTTATTTCTTTTGAAGAATTGGTAAATATTGCGGATAAAGTTAAGACAGTAAAAACGCTTTGAGCGTTCACCCTTTCAATGCTTAAATCCAAATGTTTGTTCGACTTATTACGATATTTCAAAAGTATTTTTTTTATATTTGTATTGTTTTATACTTCTATATTGGTTTCGTGCTGAGTTTATAAAAATACCTTCCGCAAAAGAACTTCAACGCCACAACTCTAAAAACATCATTGTACTATCCTATTTAGGTATGGATTTTTCCTATAATACATATGTAACCTAGTTGGGAGATGTAGAGCTGTGTCATATAGCTTCATCGCGCTCTTTAGAAATGGTCCTTTCAACTACAATTGAGAGCAAAGGAAACGGGTATATGTGTATAGAATTTCAAAATTTTCCAAGTGTACCCTTTTTCATTGCTCTTCACTATATTAGATTTAGGATAAAGTATTTTTTCAATGTGACTACAGACTACTAGTTGTAGCGAATCGTTTTTAAGCCCGTTTTTTGACATAGATAATTGTGCAAGTTTTTGCGGTAATGAACTCCTGTGTACTCAGCTTTTGGTGATAATTCGGTTGTTTCGATAATAAACGTCACAAACAAAATTAAAATTTAGAAGAACACGTTTCGTGAGAGAATTATTATACTATTGTCCTTTCTTGATGCCCTTATTGCCCTTTAACCATCGGCACTGATTGAAAATGGAATGGAGCGTATGTTGACATATGTTTCAATAAATGTCGCAATCCATTGGGGCCTTTAGAGAAAATAACACTAATTCCTCATAGCATAGCGTACGTTCTCAAAAGTAACTGACAATTTGACTACTGGATTATGCCAAATTGCATATAAAAATTATCAGCTACTTTTGATGTTGACTGTACTGGAATGACCGCATGACTGTGTTCTAAATCACTGAACTTATTTATATGATTTAAATAGGTGTTTAATTATATAACTCTTCGTTGTGTGGTTCCCCGGAATGTGGCTTTTTGAACCGTATGGATCTTTAACCTAAAGTCGAAAAATGAAAGCCTCGGGCCATTCCATAGCTAAGCGGATAAAATCTATTGTATATATTATTTTTGACAGCACTGCAATAATGACGTCACAGTAATATTGTTTTATTACAAATTCAATTTAAGCTACTGTTTTGACGGTTAATATAAACTAACCGACATGAACCGTATTGACATTGACAATAAATGCAACTGTATTAAGTTTTGTGATTTAGAACACCGTTATGCGCTGATATAAGTCCTTAGGATTCTTCATTGTTATAGCATAATAAAAAAGTGTACTTCTAATCACAATCCAAGGTTGTGAGACTTGTGAGTGTCATGAGTTGAAGTAATACAAACAAATATAATCCTGTGAAATGTTGCTACTTTATATGTTCATTTAGTTGACAAATTGTAGCTGGGTTCGACTTGGCGGCAGGTCGTGTTCTTTAGGAAAGTCCAGACAAGAAATATCAAAATCCAAGTATTTAGTTTATAAATTATTCTTCGCTACATGGGGTTAGCAGCGCAAGTGCAGCGTTTATTCCAACTTGTATTTTGTATACAAATACAAAGATAGAAACAGTGAAAGAAGTTAAGACCAGACCAGATTTAAACTGGTATCTTCTGCCACGCTGGGACGATATGCTCTGACCAATTAAGCTACAGAAATAGCGGTTTATTTCACTCTAAATTGCGTAAACATGATTTTCGCTAAACAATCAATTATGTTGAAGAAAAAATCGGTGAGCCTCTTGAGTCGAGCCAAGTTGTATGAGTTGTTTATCAGTTTTAGATAATCAATGATTATATAATTTTTATAATAATGATCAAGCTCACTATTATATAGGACATTTATATATCGAATGCTATGTATAAATAAGCTATATATTATTGTAGCGCGCAGTAGAATAATGGACATACAATAAATGTTATTTATGAATGTAAATATTATCAAATTATATATTAAGAGTTCTGAATTATGCCGGACTATAATATAAGTCTTTTTTATCAAATTAACATCAACTTATGTATTTCAAATGTGGTTTTCAGACGAGTAATTGTACAGCATAGTTGATAATTGTCGATCTCTGCAAATCATAATAAATAATATTTTATTGATAATTATATTTAAACAAAGAGACAAAGTTAATGATTTTTAGAACGAACAAACTGCTATGCGAGCAACCAATCCATCTAAAGGGTTACTAATAGATATACATACGGAAGGCTGGCCGGTTGAATATGGCTCGATAGTGAATATTCAGTGCTTTTAGTGTACGTCTTCCACAGAAAATAACTCTATTATCATAAACGCTAAAATGTGTGTTGTAGTAATGTAATTCATCCAATAGAAATGCATTGAACGATTTTGGTTTTTTATTTGGAGTAATTTTCAAGATTTACATCTGAGAAGAGTTCATACAGCAATAACTCTTGTTTTAAGTGTTATAAGAATCTTATCAGTTTTTGTACAGTCGCGGAATGAGAAGATTCGTCACTTTTAGACCTTAACACCTTTAAGTCGAAAAGTGACGAACCTTCTCATTTCCCCACTACATTTTAAGTGCTATAAATTATACCTAGGATTGGGAATATTCAAGGACTGGCCATTCTTCCTTCGCCGTGCCTTTACGAACACCAAAACGTCGGCATGGTTCAGAACTGCGTGTGCCTGGCACCCCGCAGCCTCTATACCTACGCTATGCTACAGTGTGGATTTACTCAACTCGGGAGTTTAAGTACAATGACCCTCGAAAAACAAAACTTGTCACGATTTCGGCGGCAAGCAGGCAGCGAAGGTCCATATTGACGTGAAATTCTTATTCATAATTGTCATAAATCATAATTTTCGTAGTCATAATTTCTACTTTTCTCTGAAACAAATAACTTTTAAGGATTGTTATAATATAATACAAACCTAACATATGCTAATGGGTTTTACTGACAAAACTCTTGTAAAGTTAATAATTTTAGAGTTATTGGGTAAGGTATTTATGACTTACAATTATATGTAATGATTATAAAATAATAATACGTTATGACAATCAATCGTTATGTGCAAAAATGCGAACCCCGCCGGCGAGCGGCGGCCATAAGGCGGGACCGGAAGGTCCGATTGCGGTGTCTCGCTCACTCGTACGGCCACCGCTCGCCGATGCCGCTTGCCGCCGAAGTCGTGGCATCTCCTTACGTCCGCTCTGCCCTCTGGCGGGAACATTGCAGTATTTGATTCATAAGAAGTTGAATAAATATCTAACATTTGAATTAAGAACCCTGCAGGGCTAGCATATCTCGCTGCGACTTCGAGTGTCGCTCGAATCAACATCACCTGCCTCGCTCGCACGGTATTGAAAAGAGAGTGACAAGTAATAGACTAATGGTCACTGTCAGTTATGCTAGACGTGCTAATGTCTAAGTTGTGTCACTTTACACTGTGCGTATAACTATTAAAATATCTTTACTTGAGATATTACTCAATCGCCTATCTAGATTTCGTCTTCAACTTGCCTTAAGGGTTACATACAACTCGGACGTAGAACGCTGGTTTTGTTTAACTCAAGTGTATGGATATCGTCGGGGATAATGCAATATCGCGTAAATAACAGCTGTCGATGAAGTTCTCATTTCAATAAAATACTTAGCATTTGTTTGAATATTGATTCGTATATACACTTGTTACTTACGCGCTTGCACTATCCCCGACGATATTTTAGTAGTTAGTAGTGCGTCAGATAAGGCTGGCATAGACTACCCGCGTCTCTTGTAACCTATGACTTGATATGGTCATTTATGATATATTATTTGCGCTTTACTCTTATCCTCCTACTATAGCACTGGGCGAAGAATCGTGTTCTATGCGAGCCTTAAGTAATAAAATAATATAAATAAATAAACTCTGGAATTATGAATGAATAACTTTTATTAAGTAATCTGTAAATGGAGAAGCGTAAAGTAATTTAATTTTGTAATAATTCTCAATTCGATCATAGTAATCAATATTTAATTCCTAATAATAGGCGCTGTAATTTGCATCTTTATGTGTCTTATTATTTGGAATGCCCTATTTGCATGTCCTCTTTTTCAACACCACAACAAAATGTTATGTTTCGCGCATGCGCGTTGTCATCAACAAATCGATGTGTTTTACTTAAATGTAAGTATATGGCTGGTAAATTGCTGGTTACGGCTCAATTGTTACCAGCGCAAAGAGCACACCATAAAACTAGGAAACTGCAGTATCCTGGGTTATAAATTAAAAAAAACTTAAGCTTGACTTTCATGGCTAGCGGCCGATGCGACAGTCGCGCGCGTGAGCCGCGCGCGTCAGCCGCGCGCGACTGACGCGCGCGGCTGACGCGTCCGGTTCAACTTTCGTGGGTCGCGGCCGATGCGACAGTCGCGCGCGGCCGCTGGCACAGCGCGCCATATTGATGTGTCCGTCCAGTGCAGTTGTGTGTGATCTCTATGGCTTCTAAAAAATCTATTTTGCTAGCAATGCTAGAAGAAGAAGAGGATGACGATTTGCTATTGCTATATTATTACAAGCAAATTCTTCCAACACTTTGTCCCTCTTATAAGAATTTCTATAGTCTGGTAAACTACGATCATATAAAAAAGGGCGCTGCGCAACAAAATTAATAAGAATTTCTTCTTTTATGCTAGAAAATGTTACAATATTCGCCATTTTTACCGCGCGTCACGCGTCAGTAGAAGACCAACCGAACACGGCCGCGCGCGGCTCGCGACTGTCGCTACTGACGCGAGCCGCGCGCGGCTCGAGCCGCTAGCCTCGAAAGTGGCCCCATATAGTTTCATAGTAACTATTACTGACGCGAGGCCAGGCGACTGTCGCTGAGCGTCAGCCGCGCGCGACAGTCGCATCGGCCGCTAGCCATGAAAGTCAAGCTTTAGAATCTCAATCAGACAAATTGTGTTTTTTTTTTTTTTTTTTTCGGTATAAAATAATTTATTCAATAAAGTGGATACAATACAAATAGGTACAAAAAATTGTCGTAAAAAAATAATTCAGTCGATGTGTGGGAGGGCAGCACCGTCGTCGAATCCCAGCAATTTCACTAATGGCTTGAACCTATCACGCGTGCCACGAATGCACATGCTAGTTGCACGTATGATCGCGACGCTTACCCGTGCTCTAAGCCAGCCCAGCACGGTACTTAGAGATCGGTGCCAGCGGTCTGAAATGGCTTCTGCCATGTGTTTCGTAAAACAAGACATTTGTGGGGCAAAGACGCCATCAACTGACGTTACTAGTGGGGTGAAGGTGGCGCTTATGAAATGTATCTTCATATAATCTCATTATCGAATAAATTCTGCAATATCTCCATAAATGTCTTTGGGTCACTTTATCAAGCTGTATTTTTTATGAATCAACCTTAAACCATCCAGATTTGCTTTAGTAGTTACTATGGTCGAATAGCCCGAATAAAATGTTACAATAATAGGATTATTTATTTTTTACATAACGTTACATAAGTATTATATAGAAGCGTTCTAATTTTCTACAGACCGTGCCAAATGTGCGACCCGCATTAGCAAGGCGGGGCCTTCCACTTCGGAAATGCAATCGGTTTACAATTCGTATGAAAACATGGAATTTCGGTTAAAACTCGGTTTTTATCGATACAAAAAATAATCGATTGCATTCCCTTCTACTATGTCAATCTGGTTGTAATACATATCGGGATCAAATTTTTGTAATGTCTGACTTGTTTGTAATTGATTTTCGATGCCATATTTTTGGAGGTTGTCACCTATAATAATGTGCTTTAAGTTGATTAAAAATTTACAAAATAAGAAACTAAATACCTGCAGATAAATCTTAAAATCGGCGAAATGTTGATTCAGTGGTCCTGTGACTACACGAAACTTAGGGCCCCCACGGACCTTTGGCAGACAGAGACAAATACACTTTCTGACGTCATTCCGTATAGAAACCGAACGAAATATCCGAACGTCTGTGGCGGCCCTTAAAAATCAAGAGATAACTAGCATTGTCATGGTCGATAGATGGTGTGCTTTGCCCGGGTTTTTGCAGCTAATATGTAGATACACGATACGGTCATTTGATTCATCGGTGTCATTGAGGTATTATTTATAATAGGGTCAATTTCCCAAGCGATATTTTTTGATGGCAAGACTGAAAACGCAGGTGCAGAAAGGTTGAATAATAAAGTACCATTTTTTTTAGGATACAGCCCGCCATTGTCTACCTCGGGCAACAGCTAAAATTAAAATATCAATATATATAATAATTTAAAAAAATATACTTAGACCAAATTTCTCATCAAGGTGGGTTGTCCCCAAGCCAGTTTTGTTTGTAAAATGCCGGGTAAGTCAAATACTATGCATGACAAAGAAAATCTGTTACCATTATTTTATTACCATATAAATAGGTAACGAAAAAAGCACATTACCCGTTATATATCTCCTTTGTATACCCTTGAATAAGTGCATATACGTTTGTCCCGAGAAAACTTCTCATTACCGCCGACAATGTTTCGAACCGATTTATTTCCCAAATTTGATCAAGTACGCCCCCCGTCTCCCGCGCACTTCAAAGAATTTAGTCAAGCTGCGGCGCTCGACGAGAGCGGTTGTGTATAGTGGCAATACGTTGGCTTGTATAAACGTGAATATTTCATCGCCGTGGACAGGGGACAAAAAAAATTTCATTCCGGAGTTTGTTATAGCTTCTTTCTTTTTTAACTGCGTGGTTTGAAATTTATATATATCAGGTAAAGTATACTCGCGATTTCAAGAGTTGAATTAGTTTTAGAATATAGGGCTTACTTTATTTTTAAGAAATAAAAATATGTCGTGTTTCTCATTCCACCATTCTCATTCCGGTGTTTCCGGTGTAGTAAAATGGCTTTAAACCCCACCATAATGAGGAAAACACCGGAATGACAACAAAAGTAGCTTCACTTTTCATAATATTCTTGAAATAATAATATTTTTTTTATTTTGTTTTTAATACCGGACTAAGATATTTATTTATATTATTATGTAATGCCAATATAATATATATTACGAATATCAAAAGTAAAATTACGTTCATAATATGCCACTTTTCTTTCATTCCGGTGTATGAAATTTCATTGCGGTGCACTTATTTTATCATCCTGGTGTACATTTATCATTCCGTTGTGTGTTTCATATTCGATCTCGAATATCTCGAAAACTATTTCAGATTTCAGGGTCCCTTTTACATATGTTTAATAATATAGTCTAAAGTATCTCTTCACATTTAAAAAACTCAAAAATAATCAAAAATAAAGAATCACACCGAAATGATACAAAAAATGCGTCTTGTTGAAATTGACCCAATAGAGCCACAGACCCGAACAGAATTGTCGAAAAAAGTGGCACTGCTGTCATGTTCAAGTAGATGCCAATAACGCTTATTTATAATTTACAACAACATAATTACTTCGTACAAAATAACTCTTTACTCAAACGCTTAAGTGTCAAATTGGCTTACGTACTTATTACCACAAATATTTTTTGTGTAAATTTACTTTTTTAGCGTATTCTGACTCATGTCCCTTGTCAAACTTGGAACATGGCACGAATGGAGCAGATTTTAATAGTTTTACATACTAAAAATATTCTCATTATTATTTTATTTAGGTATTAAAATATATTTGTTGTTTGAACTAAATAATCTCGTAAATTGTTAATAACAAATTAAGTTACGTTTTTATTTAAGTAACAACTGCATAAAAGGGTCCCGACACTGCATAGAAGGGCTCAGTAATAATGACATTATGATTTCTCAACTCATCTTGTTCTTGTATGTGAAATGAGAGTAAGGCAAGTGCAAAATATTAACATTTTTAACCCTTTAAAGTTTAATGGCGTGGCGTGAAAGTCGGTGGCGTAGTATGCACGGCAGCACACATTGTCTTTAGGTGTTCTTGGCGTTCAAAGGTTTAAACTGACAGTGTCTAGACTCTGAGACAAAATAAAACAATGACAACAGAGCAATTTTTTTATTAATTTATTAATGCAATCTGCCTGTAAAAGGCATATGTTCATAACACTGGCTCACTCGCCGCCGCACACATAGCAATGTCATGCGTCCACTCTCGCCCTAAACTCGCGTGTAACTAAACGCAGCATCCTATGTGACGTGCGCCTGAGACAGTGTATATCTATTTATGTATAGATACCTACTACCACAAACACTACATAACCATTTTACGCTTCTTTTGTATACATTGACATTTTTTAACGTTTTTATTCAGATATTAAAGCTGTGTTGAGTGAAAGACTTTTACGCTTCTTTTGATTAAACATAAAAAAATATAAATATGATTATGCCGAACGAATACACGAGAGACGAATTATTTGGCTGAAATTATTCTTGATGTCTGTCTCTTACTAAACGTGACCTCAATTTTTCACGTTGTTTAAGATCGCGTGGGAATCTAAATAAAAAAATAGGATGATTATTTATTGCACTTCTTTATTAATTAATAAAATATATAACTATAGCGACTCCTTAGATTTTTGTTCTGTGATGAGGTGCATTTTGTAGGGACAAAGTTAATAATTCTAATCTAAGATATGCTATGATTTTACATAGGATTCGTTAATTAAAAAAATAGAATCTGCGTAAAAAAGAATATTTCGACCTTTTTCTTTATTTTATAGCTGTTATTTCTGCAATTTTTCACTGAAAGTTAAGTCATTTTTGAGACCCGTCACGTGTCATGGTCTAAACGAGACTGATCGCCCAACTAATGCGATTTGTGATTTTGCATTAGTTGGGAGGGTGCCATTTTTTCCGTCGGATTGTGTGTCCATGTAATTAATACGTCAATGATCGGTGTTTAAATAAATGGAGTTCCAAAGGTCTTTGGAGGTCAAGCCTCATTTCACCGTAATTGGCGAAAAGTTTTTGTACAAAAATGCAATAAGACGGGCCTTACTTGGTATATAGTTATTCCGTACAACTGAGGTACCTATTAAACCCGGGAGCAAAGCATTATTTCAGTCTTTTTGATTACGATGAATGTTGTTCAGTTCTCAATTATTTTTTAGTAGAGCCATCGAACGATACGATGACGGTGAGAGTAAAAACTTATTTGTTATACTGCTTTTCTCATATATGTATTGATTTTTCATGGCAGCTGTCATACCAAAATGTTTTTTTATTTTATTTTCATGTAACGAGGCATCTATGTTGGAAAGGTTCCACAGTCCACGACATACTGTATTTCTCAAACGCTAGTCACGAGTTTTGTTACCTATATAAACTGTTTATGTATTTTGTAACTTATATGATGTTATATTAGAATGTATTAAAACGGTACTGTCTTTGAAGCCACTTGGTATTTTATTTATTCATAGAATAGTAATAACCGCCTAATGGCTCAGTTTCATTGGTCGATAACTCGGTCGACATACGGCATGCGGGACTCCCCGCAGACGGTATAACGACCAGCGAAACTAATAATGGCATGCGTTATGGAAATCTACCGCATCCCGCATGCGGGCCCTATCATCAACTAATGAAAACAATTCCCCGCATGCGGGCCCTATGGCATGCGTTTTGGAAATCTACCGCGCCCCGCATGCGAGCCCTATCGACCAATGAAACTGAGCAATAAAACAACCAACCTACGTACAAAAGCAAACTTTCGTGGATAACGCACGATGCGGCCGCGTTACTGCAATAGCATGTCCTCAAAATTGGGGCGCGGAGTGCGCTGTGCCTGCTAGTATCTAGGACGAATGTAGAAATATAAAGGGACAATCTTACATAAATCGACCTATTAGTCCCAAACTAAGCAATACTTGTACTATGGGTACTAATACGACGATAGTATATCAAGACACTTTTGAAGGTCGTATGACATGGTACAAATAAGACAAAAGTAAGAAATCAATAATTTTAATGAGTCGTCGATTGATAAACAATTTTAACAAATATTAACATCGATACATAAACTTACCTGGCGTCAATACAACAATGACCAAGTCATTACATATAATCTCTTAATTAAAATCAACAATTATGCGAACAATAAAACAACATTTTTAAATCCTAATGCGATTTTCTTATCAATTCAAAACAGGAAATTTTCACGTAAAAATAGTTTACATTGAACCCAAAGCTTTTCTGTGTAAACTTTAGTAACAGATTTTTGTACTTACACCTTTCATACATATAAGTTACAAATTACAATTCATTTGGTTTAACATTTATTACTTTTACGTGATAACGTCGGATCCATTTTCATTTTCGATTTATATTTTTATATACATAAACATAAACTAAATTTAAAAGATAACGAACGTACGGTATACTGCAAAACCCCTTTATAACCCATTTGTAATATAATATTGCAGGGTGGTTACTTTGTCAGCAGTCACCGGACAAGAAATAAGGCACAAAGAAACGTTGACTAGTCGAGAATCTAATCGAATGGTAGACGTTCGTCTGACTAGACCAAGCATGCGATGCATCAGAGTAGAGCGATCTTAGCTTGAAAGAATGTATGTTTGTAATGTATGTTGCTTCTAAATAGAAATCAGTTCGTTTAAAATATCTGAATTGCAATAAAAAAACTAATACCTTTTCGGAATACTACTAAATCCGGCCGGTACTGGACAGATTCGACGGTTTCGATGATATATCGCCTGGTGACAACCAAACTCGCTAAAATTCCTGTCACTGTTCTTCAAAACCTCGTATCCAGTAAGTACATTGACACTGAGATACGAGCTTTGATTTTAGTAGGTATTTGTTAGTGAGTTTTGGTTGACAACAGAGTATTATATCCTTTAGTTTTACTCAGTTCATCAAAAGTAAATATGTTTCTTATTATGAATCTTATATTGACATATCCCAGTTGTAAAATTGTCAACTACATTTTGATGCTGAATGAATGTACTATGGGCTGCAGAATTGCATGGCCTATTTATGAATAAATTCATTCATAAATGGGCCATGCAATTCTGCAGCTCATTGTACACTTATAAATCGCCCTCGGTAAGCTTAATCATCGCTTCTCTAGCTGCGTTTACAATAACAATTTCGCAGAAACAACTACCCCGCTGCGTTACAAAGTAATCATACGGTACACTAAATATTTGGCAATTTCTAGAAATAAGATACAAAACTTGACATGGTCATATTCAAATGCTCTTAAAATTAATCGTTATATAACTCGGTGGGACGTCATTTGGATAAACGTCTTACTTACAAAAGTCTTACAAACAAGTGTTATAGCACCTTTATGAACAACAATTATGTACTTTTTAGTTATACAATATACATATAAAATATACTATCAGCTACGAAGATTGAGCAGATTTTTGCACTATATAGGTAAAAGGTAAAAGTATAAAATAAAATACTTAAATGTACAAACTATGGACCTCGATGCGGCGTAAAAAGTAACCCTCAAAAATAGACCTTTTATGCACTTAACAGATAAAGTTTTGTATAAAATCTGTGGAAACATTAATATACATCTGAAAAACAAATCATACATTCCTATACACAATTATACAACAAATTTACATACATATTAATTATTGGAAGGTGCTCACAGCTACCTTTTTATACATGCATCTGTAATTAACACACATCGTAAGAATGTAATTAGAAGCCCTTAAATTATCGGCTATCATGTCCAATTACATTTACATTCCTACATTTATCGCCAATTGCACATTAGTTACCGATGTTTGTTTATAAATACATAAAGCCGTATTTTCATTTATTATATAGGTACGACTAAAACCTGCTGAGTGACTAACTCACTGTTACAAGTGTTACAACATCCGAAGTTCTGAGAGGGACCACTCCCAAGGTTGTTTGCCGACTGAGATCACGAGTGGCGCGGCCAGTCCTAGAGGGCCCCGGCTTACAGGGGGCAGAGACAACACTACCACTAGGCTAGCCGGCGCCCGAGAGCCCTATAGGTATCATTGATACAGCGATAGCTAAGCCCTCTTTGAGATCATTTGACGATGAACACTACGTTGGTGTCCCTCTCGAGTTGTTCCTCCAACTGCTGCGCCGTCAGGCCGCCCTGGCAACACAACTCGTCCAGGCAGACCAGCCCGTTGTACGTCCGCACGAGCGGCTGGCTGTGCTCGCAGATCGAGGAGTCGTCGTGCATCGTGATCGGGTACTGAGAACAGATGAAACTAGTGTAAACGTAGACTATCAAAAATATTGAACCGAAAAAAAAAAAAAAACGTATTTTTCTTATTTTTTCCGATATTTTAGTGATCCTTAGGCTGCGTTTCCACCAGAGATGTGTAGCGAGGCATGTATTTTTGTTGACCAATGGAATAACTTCATTTTCTTATCCTCGCTCAGCGCAGCTTATTCTATTGATTAACAAAAACACATCCCTCGCTACACATCTCTGGTGGAAACGCAGCCTAAGACCTGTATTCTGTATTGTATGTCTACAATGAACTAAGAACAGCACAATATATATAAGTAGTTCGTATTCATTTGACAGTTCTGATAACGTCACTCAAACAGCGCCTCTAGCGGTGAATTCAAACGCGATAGCCCTTGAGCGGACTTTCGTTGGTGTCATCCCTATTCAAACGCGATAGCTCGTGTTGAGCGGACTTTCGGATATTGGTAGGTCACCTTGTAGACGCGACGGATCAGCCCCTCCAGCACGCCGAAGAGCACGAGTTTCCGCTCGTCGACGGCGAGCTCCTGCGGCCGCACGCGCCGGCACAGGTCGCGGACCGTGCTGCCGTACGTCATGCCGGCGTACATGCGGAACAGGTCCGACACTTTTGGCAGTTGCCGCGCTGCAAGCATACACACACGTCTTATTGCGGCTCCACATTACTCGCAAAGTTGGCCGAGGTTGGGTGAATGGCGAATGTGATAGTGTGGAAGTGCCCCTGCGGAAACCCATACTTCGGTCAACTTCGTGAGTAGTGAAGAGGAAGGTTAATATTTACGAGTACATTTTCACTGTTACGTCACCGGTTATCGGTCCGTAGCCGACTGCTGACACCAGACGTGTCGATACGACACTTTGTGGCGATATGTAGCGTAGTGATATGTTATGAGTTTGAGCCCAACTGTCCAGTCCAGCCCGTCTAGCACAATTGCGCTACGCGACTCTTGTCGCCCGACATAACATCGCCCGTCACTCTCTCACAGTACAGTGAAGAAAGAGATAGGTTATATTTCTCGCGCGAGAAAGAGTCGCGTGTCACAGTTGTGCTAGAAGTGCAGTTGGTTCAGAGTGCACTACTGACCTGTGGTCGGGCGACTGTGTCGTATGTCACTCGCCGACACGTTGCTAGCTTCGTGTCGCTAGCTAACAATGGTATTTTGTAGAATACCATACATACAAATAGAAACCAGTATAGTCGCAGCGATACGTCGTCTGCTGCTGTTGTCTGCGGACGGCTACGAACCGATACCTTAACTCCAATCTCTACATTAGTTTAGTTAAAGACGATGGCCAGGCCTCAAGTTATCTGGACTAGAATAAAACAGCCGCATGTTGATTCCCTCACAATAACCGCCGAAAACGATAGTCGACGGAAGGACACGACAAGGAATGATGTAGAAGAGTCTTGTGTGCACTGCGACAATTGAATGATAATGACACGAGTGAAATATGTAATATCTGTTCAGTCAGTACAATAACCTTTCTTCGTCCCTTCCATTATTTCGTAATGAGACGTCTCCTCCACTTCCTCTAGCTACTGACTGACACCCCTACGTGGAGGTGATCTGCGCTCACACACAATATCATTCGACCTTCGAGATTCCGTCTGATCTTTTGCAAATAGATTGACGTTAATTCGTCCTCGATTACATCGATTATTTTAACTTACTTACTAATATTACAAAATAAATATCTCATAAAAATTAGATAACTCACATGATCTCGCACAGAACTCAACGCATTGTCTCTGCAGGCCTACACACCTCGTTAGCTGCCTTAATTTTGGCGTTGCGCTATACACCTGGAAAACAGAAAACTCATGTTAAAGTTAGCGTAGGAAATTCCCATTGAATTCAAATAATTTCTCATCGAATCCTCACTATGATTTTTGCCAATTTCGATATTAACACGTTTCCCAATACGGGTCTATACTCGTCTATTACAAAGCCGTAGAATTTACTATTCAGACTCAGACAATGAACGTATTAAAGAGGCAATAAAGATATGAACCCGATCCCAAATTGCCTACACTACAAATCTGTATTATTTATTAGTGACCAATATATCTGAACAGAAGACAGTACAGTAGTTTACATTTTTAGCCAGTTATAGGTTCTCTCACTACTGGAGAAAGGCCTCGCGGTTAGATCTCGGCAACTGTCTCTGATTAACCGTTGCTTCCGAATAGTCGGCTAGAAAAGCATCTAAATCGCCATCCCCATCTCAGCATATCCATGAGCCAGATTTCAAGCGTGAAATTAGTAGGTACGCAGGATGCCGGTTGGTACATTTAAATGTGGGGCCAGAAGCCAGGCGTGAAATATGAAGCACACTTACAGCGCAGTACTGGAAGATGGGCACCAGGGTGACCACGCCGTAGTACACGAGGTTCTGTACGCAGGCGCGAACTAAGCTAATCTCGACGTCCGTGAGCGCCGCGATCTTCGACACGTGGTTGAACCCGTCGATGTATGGCAGGATCTGCAACAATAGAAATATTTTTGTCAAACTGATAGGACGCGCAGGTTTGAACCCTGCCTAAACCATTATATTTTTAAATTCTTCGCTTTATTGTAAATATTTAGTGCGTCCTTCGTTTCTAAAAAAGGTTCAAAGCAACTTCAGAATTATAGACGCAAAATCTTTTAAAATTATTAACATACATCGAAATTCAATGTTCGGAACTTGGGTTAACGAATGTCAACACTATACATTTTTTTTTAAATACAGGACCTAGCAAAATAAAGAGGTCAGTTACTGCTACAGTTTACTGTCCTGAGTCTGAGACCGCATCGTTGTGGAAGTGGAACATACCAAATACCAATGTCACTTTCCCATTAAATACATACTTGTTTAGAAGCATCAAGCAGTCGTTCAAAGAGAGAGCTATCCATCCTGCTATACATATAAGTTCACTGCAGTGGACTGTATATTAAGTACAGTTAACTTTATTTTTATCAGATTATGATTTATTAGATAATTTAAAGTCGCAGCACCGTTCCTACGATCCATCAATTAGACCCGTGGCGTGGCATATACTTCTGTATGACACTGCTAAAATTAAAAGCTCTTTTATATATGATATTTTACAACGCGAGTCACGCAAACTTGATAAATGATATTGGTATGCCACATGGCTTGGTGAATTGCATAGTTGAAACCATTTATATAGCTGAACACTGGTTGTTAGCGAGCATACTTTTTCAATTAAATCATAACTAGCTTAATAGATAGGTGAGTTTGTAAGTAGTCGAGCAACTGTCAACCAACTGTCTATCGAGCCAATGGTCCCGGGTTCGAATCCCGGCCAGGGCAAATATTTGTGTGATGAACTCGAATATTTGTGCTTGGGTCATGGCCTATGTATTTAAGTATATATTTATCTATATAAGTATGTATATCGTCATCTAGTACCAACAACACAAGCCTTCTAGAGCTTAATTTGGATTTAGATCGATTTGTGTGAGATGGTCTGATATTTATTATCTCCTTATATCCTTAACTGTAAGATACAAATTTATTTAGAGGTAGAAAATATTGACTTCAGGGTAATACAGTTTATTGTAGGAAATTGGTAAATAGACATTTATTCGGGTACTACCTACGCCTCCCCTTAGTGACATCAAACCGCTCCATTATGATTGAGTCCCTTTGTGTTCGATCACGGAATATGATATTTGTACTTGTTTACCAATAAAATTGGGCAAGTGCGAGTCCGACTCGCGCATGAAGGGTTCCGTACCATAATCTATAACAAGTTTGTTGTATGGGAGCCCCCCTTAAATATTTATTTTATTTTATTTTTAGTATTTGTTGTTATAGCGGCAATAGAAATACATCATCTGTGAAAATTTCAACTGTCTAGCTATCACCGTTCTTGAGATATAGCCTGGTGACAGACGGACGGACGGACAGACGGACAGCGAAGTCTCAGTAATAGGCCTTGGTCTCCTATTAGACGCTGTACGCAGCGTGCAGCATTTTTCCATACTAATAACAAACACAATGCTTAGTATGGAAAGACGCTGTACGCTGCGTATAGCGTGTAATAGGAGACCCAGGCCTTAGCGTCCCGTTTTTACCCTTTGGGTACGGAACCCTAAAGACGGGCAAAGGGAACTTATATTTTATTGGGAGTCTTATTTGTTGTTACATGCCTACATGATTACGTACAAATATGATTATTGTAGGTAGGTACTGCTCCCCAGAAATATTTTAAGTGTTTCTTTCTGAAATAAGCTCGTTAAAATGTAAACAGTGATGTTAATAAAACGTCAATAAGTAGGTATTTTCGGTAAATGATGATATTTAAAAAGCAAGGCTTGGATTTGGATCCTTCCATTTTCAATTAAGTAATTTCAGTAACGTCAAAAAGTATTAAGTAAGTATAAACTGTTTGGAGTTTTAGGCTACTTCATTTCAGACTTGGGACTGGCTTAGGAACGGGTATAAACGGATTATGTTTTTTTTTATTCGTAACGTAAGACACGATTATACATATAGGGCTTAAATTAGACGAGGCTATGCTCAATTTAGCTTTGCATGACTATATGCTGGCGACTATCATTTACACTTTAGGTCAGTCGGGCAACCGCACCTTCGTCATATCAGCCGATAGACATCTACTCCACTGCTGCACAAAGGCCTCCCCAAAGTTCTCCACAACGATCGGTCTTGCGCCGCCTTCATACTATTTCTGCCCGCGATCCTAACTAGGTTGTCGGTCCACTTTGTTGGGGGCCTTCCCACGCTGCGCCTTGCAGTCCGCGGTCGCCAGTCAAAAGCCTTTCTGCCCTAGCGGCCATCGGTTCTACGAGTAATGTGCCCCGCCCACTGCCACTTAAGTTTGGCAACTGTCTGAGCTATATCTACAACCTTGGTTCTCTTGCGTATCTCATCATTTCGGATTCGATCCGGAAAGAAACTCCGAGCATAGCTCGCTCCATTGCCCAGGCAAGAGCACCTTCCATATCTAAAAGTACAGATGTTAAACTACTAACGCCATCTTACAACCACGCAACTATAGTTAGTTGGCAAAAGTGCCCCACTGGAGCACTTATCCCGACTTACCTTATTCAATAAGAAACGAAATGTCCTCATGTTATCTCGTCTAGATTTAGCGTCGCTTTATAGCCTTTAGTCCGATAGGATGCGGAATGGTCGTCGATACTTCGATAGGCGCTAGCGCTAACCGTAAACAATCACTTTAGGCCTCAATCGCCGATGGGCAAACATCGACAGTGATTTGACGGTGTTCAGGGCCGTCCTGCTGGGGCGCGGAATATTCGTCGAGACCGTGCTCAATCACTTCTGGACACAACCGCCGATGAACAAACTCCGCAAGTGATATGAATTTCGTCGAGTGATTCGGGGTTTCTAGCACTTATATTGCTCTCGGTACACTAAGCTAGGGATAAGCCGTGTATATTGTTGGTATCAATGCCTCGCTTTATCGCCTTTCAGTCAGATAGGGGTGCGGAATGGCCGTCGATAGGCGGCGACCGTAAACAATCACTTTAGGCCTAAATCGCCGGTGGGTAAACACCGCAAGTGATTTGACGGTGTCGAGGGGATTCTAGCACTTATATTGGTTTTAGTACACTCAGCCAGGCATAAAAAATATATTATAAAAAGATATGTATATGATCGACGCATCCGGAGACCACAGAGCTAGCGCTTAGGTACCTGTGCCGGAGAATCTCTGACTATACAAAGAGTTAACGCCGTTAGCATACTGAGAACCATACGGCTGGCGGCCCTCTTGGAAGGAGTATTTTTTAGACACTTTTTTTATAATCTTAGAGAATAGTTTGATTAACTTTAAGTACTTTTTATTAGGTATAGGTCGTCTAATTTGGAATGGCATTCAAAGGTATAATATATATCACAATAAATAATAGTACATATTGTTGGCATGACAAAAGGAAGGTTAATCACATTTAAATTAAAATAACGCAAAATTTTACGTTTTTAATAAATCTGGCACGCTGCAGTTAATTATGTAATAAATATTGATTAATGACATTGATTATTTGTTACCTGAAGCTACGGACTGATTGCGTAACCTAGATATAAATTTATAATTTCCTACAACAAGATTTTCACATTAAGATTAAATAATAATGACATTGATCATCAATTATATGAAACCGAAATAACTGGGGTTGGCTTTAAACGGTTAGCATTAGGTACATAACCTACCTATTCTGATAGATACTCGAGTTCATACGTATATCTGTTGTATTGTAACATTTGTAACTCTAGTAGATATATACACGCGTAATTAAAATGCACTATTCTGTAGGGCTAGCATAACTTGCTGCGACCTCGCTTGTCGCGCGACTCTGCGCCACCTGTCTTGCTTGCAAGCTATTAAAAAGAAAATGACAGTGACATTTGTCGTGGGACAAAGAGCCGCGTGTCACAGTTACGCTAGACGTACTGTTCTAACAGTTAACTGATAATGCGTGTGGACTGTACAAGTAGTTCGTAGGCGTGTTTGCTCATTGTTGCGGGGAATGTATGCCGCGGAGTGGAGTCTATCCGGAAAATGGGCGAGTGGTCAGGGTAAGCTTTCAACTAATCGTATTGGTTTATATATAAACTGTCCTTAGTGATGTCTACGCCTACGTCGCGAGTCATAGTTATATAGGGGTAGTGAAGCGTGCGATTACATTCCGTTATTCCACCCGGCAAACGCTACTTTCTTAGCGTCGGGAAAAAGTATCTTACGACCTATCTAAGAATGTGCAGTTATCCTTGTACCACAATAGGGATGATTACTGATGTTAAATTCTATAACATACTGCAGACTGTAGTTATATGAAAGTCATAAAATGAAGAAACATTTTTTCATGATGTGACTTTAATGGTACGCAAATTTTAAAGGGTAGAACTTTAATGGTCATTTCTGTCTTTTAGTGCACTCTTAAAGACTCTGTAGAAAGTGTGGTAACCATAAACGTCTATTAGTTTTGTTACTGTAAATATCCCTTAATTTTCCCGAGAAGAATTGGGAACTCGGCGAAGTGTTGAAATATTTCAGCTAACAAATGCACTTAATGGGTCTGGAATTTCGTGTCTGGTCCCATCATAGCAATTAGGTAAGTCAAATTATGTAATCATTTAGAAGGTTGTTTATCTGAGGAGCCATTACTTTATTTACCTCGTAAATAAGTAAATGTTTGGCGTAACTCGAGGCTAAGGAACCAATTTAATATATTGTTTTATTGGATTCATAAGATAAATTACAAAAGTTCATAATTATTTTTGAAAGTAAGGGTGAATTATAATAATTATACGGAAAGGAAACCTTTTAATACATACAATTAAAGTTCGATGGAGAGATAATATGAGAATGTTCATGAAGGCCTTGTGGAAACTGCTGATCGACGCCTCGGGAGACCCCAGAGCTGGCGCTTGCCTCTGCCAGAGAATCTCTCCCTAGATCTACATTACTCGCGAAGCTGACCGTAGTTAGCCGAGGCGAAGTTGGCTGAAGTATGGGTTCAAGTCGCATATCGACAGGTTTCGAATCGATTCGCGATTCATCACCACGAACTCGGTCGCGATGTTGGTTAAACCCGAACTTGAACTACATAAGTAAACCCGTTCCACATGTCTGATACTCCCGGGAGAGTTCTATTTAGGAAACTTATTTTGGGAATGATATAGTATGGAAATCGGGAGTAATAACAACAAAGTGTGATGTTTAAACAACGCGCACAACGTCCGAGATATTGGCACGGCGCCGGACACGTGTCGCGGTACGAATTACAACTAGGCTGCCTTACAACAATGTGTAGTACGTTACTGCTGACGACGAGAAAGAAGGGATATCTGTCAATTTCCATTCAATACCGTGCGAGCATGACAGGTGACGCTAAGTCGCACGACAAGCGAAGTCGCGGCACGATATATAAAAAAAAAACTTGATTTAATAAAAAACACATGGTTACATAATATACCTAAGGGCTCCCATTAAGCATGTATCTATAAACATACAATCTTATGCAGTATGCTATAGATAATGTTAGCCCAGCAGGTGCTCAAAATGATATGGAATATATAGATAAATAATAAGGGATGGCCGTTGCGGCAGAAAGATTCTCGAGTGGAGACCACGTATCGGCAAGCGCAGCGTAGCAAGACGGCCACCCGCAAGGTGGTCGGACGACCTGGTCAGGATTGCGGGGTCTCGCTGGATGCGGATCGCTTCTATCCGGCCCATGTGGAAGTCAATTGAGGAGGCCTGTGTCCAGCAGTGGACGTCCTATGGCTGAAATGATGATGATGATGATGAAGGGTTGTGCAGATATGTAAAAATTCTTAGTTACTTTTGCTGCTGGCTGTGGACCATCAATATTCTCTTGACTCAGCTATTACGCTGCTTCGCATTGAGAGGACATATCACTGCTCATTTTTTCATTCGATCAGTTTACGTTAAGTTTCATACAAATCGAGGTTTCGTCCTAAGCTGTTTCCTCCTCCAAAACTTAACTAATCGTAACGAAATTTTTGGAAACTGAATAGGAATAGTATATTCGGACCGTTTCGGTTTTTGCGTAAATTATTATAGAATTTGTGTACTAGGCGGCCGTTTGCGGCGGTTTTCGAAAAAAATCGAAATAGTTCAACACAGATTTTCCTTCCCGTTCAGTTCCTAAAATTTCGTAAAGATAGGTTAAGTTTTGGAGGAGGAAACAGTCGAGAATGTCGAATCTCGATTTGTATGGACAATCATACACAAATTGACCTAGCCCCAAACTAAGCAAAGCTTGTACTATGGGTACTAGACGACGATATACATAATATATAAATACATATATAGATAACATCCACGACACAAGAACACAAATATTTGCGGGATTCAAACCCGGGACCGCCCGGCTCAGTAGGCACTAGGCAGGTGTCTGCAAACTGCGCCAACCGCGTCGTCAAGGCAGTAATTAACACCATTATAGCTAATATTACGTTTTTAACGAGTTTGTTGCTCTTTCGCATTAACATCTTACGCGTGTTTTGTTAATTACAAAATATCACATTCACATCCATTAAATTCAAGAATATCGGCTTAATAAATTCCCAATTACCGTAACACAAGTTAGATTAAAACGTCCGAAATTAGTTTAGAAACTATTTGCTAACTTATTTAATATTGCGAATTCGATTAACCGGTACGGTAGACGTATACTGGGGAAGTTATACAAATTTTGGGAATTGAAAAATATATTTGACTGTTAAAATCATAACTTTATCTTTATATTTTGTCTTTGACGTACATTGTACGTCAGTTGCCAGAATGCGATTCGCGTTTTATACTTCTCTCGGACGCTCTTAGCCTCTATCTAGCTCTTAACCTCTCAGTTTTCAGCCAAACTCTTTACTTAGTCGAGAAACAAAGTGTGCCGTTTGGAGAACGTCCGTCTGGCGCGGCGCCGCACACGTGTCTATGCTAATTACTGCAATATGCTTCGCGTTAACACTCTTATACAACGCTTTTAATGAGTTTAATGCTCTTTCGCACGAATCTACACGTATCACATGTGAGATCAAGATCGAGCTACTTTTTTAGTCTTATAGCTAATATAAGAAAGTAATTAATATACATAGAAGCTGAGAGTACTTAAGTCATAGCAAATGAGTTATTTCTTACAGCTTTAAATAATTTCCTTAGGCATTTTCTTGAATGAACAAGCGTATATTAATTAATTTTCTTTTTAGGTGAAGCCGTTTTCTTTTCGAAACGTACATAGTTTCCAAGTAATATATATTATATTTCCAAGGATATAATCGTGAAAATGTACTAGGTAAGTAATTGATAAAATGAATCCGGAGGTTTGTTTGTGTTTTGTCCCTTTTCTCACAATAATTAACATGATTTATTTTTTATAAAAAAAAAACCGGCCAAGTGCGAGTCGGACTCGCGCACCGAGGGTTCCGTACAATCACTTTCCATCCCTAAGTGGTTAAGTTAAGTTTGCACCTGGTATGTGTAGCGCCCCATATAAATTAGGTGCAAAGTTAGGTATTAAAAAAAACTACTTACTAGATCTCGTTCAAAACAATTTTCGTTGGTAGTTTTTATAGTAATGTACATCATATGTTTTTTATAGATTTTTCATTTTCTTATTTTAGAAGTTAGAGGGAGGGGGGGACCAACTTTTTTCCACTTTGGAAGCGTCTGTCACGCAAACTATTCGGTTAAGAAAAAAAAAATTTTAGAAACCTCGATATCATTTTTGAAGACCTATCCTAGATACCCCACACGTATGTGTTTGATGAAAAAAAAAAATTGAGTTTCAGTTCTAAGTATGGGGAGCCCCCAATATTTTTTTATTTTTTTTTATTTTTGCATCAAAATCTTAATGCGGTTCACAGAATACATCTACCTACCAAGTTTCAACAGTATAGCTCTTATAGTTTCGGAAAAAATGGCTGTGACATACGGATGGACAGACAGACGGACATACGGACAGACAGACATGTCGAATCTATAAGGGTTCCGTTTTTTGCCATTTGGCTACGGAACCCTAAAAACGTTTATGTATCAATGGACTGCATATTTTTCTTATAAAGTGCATTCCCATAACTCAGTTCCCAAGATTCAAGCGCAACATTTACACAAACAAATTGTCACTTACGTGTCTGGAGTTGCGACAATCGTCCGTCGGTGCACAAATTAGTGGTAAACATCAACCACGTGTAAACTATTACACATGGTATATTAATAAGAGATAGATATTCGAGTCGTTTGTATATGCAAGTGATCACCAGTAGTTTTCACAATATGAAGGAAGAATTTTGGCCGAAAGGTGTTTTATTCCGACGTTTCCGCGGTCGGCTACCCAACACCACGGACTTACGAAAGACATCGTGACCTAGTTGTTTAGTATTTTAATATTTAATATGTATGTTAGATTGTAAGGTATTTATCTATGGGCCTTTGATGCCTGAAATAAACGAATTATTATTATTATTATTATTATAAACCTGTGTGTGTTCAGAGACACCGCTCTTCCTTACAGTGTTATTTGTACTAACGCAGTCAATTCACAGTTTTTCTTATTGAATTCACAGTTGTTCTTCTAATCCTTATCTTTTTCTTATTGATAAATAAGATACATGCAGACGCATGCTTGTAATGATTCCTTCTATTGGGCAATTTGACTGTATTTTTCTTATATAAAGACAATTTATGCTTTACCGAAGTAGCATCTCCATATATACGAATTTATTCCGATCGAGCATTGCACAAATTTGTTGTAAACATATCCGTCCATGTGCACACAACCAACATGGTATATTATAAGAAAAGATAAACTAGAGTCGAGACTAGATCACTAGATAAATACGCAAATCATTAAGTAATTTCACAACGAACGCAAAGGTGTTTTGTCGAATTTGACGAATACGTTAGCTGCAAGTTGCAGCCTGCAACGATGCACACTTGGGAATAAATTAGTTAATCGATAAAATATATGCGGAAGTGCAATAATGGGGCAACTGATAAACATCATTAATCTTCTATACAAATTACACTGTACTAAAACACAACACTCAGAATTTATTTATTTAAATGCCGAATACAGTGTGAGGTTCCACAGATACTCGCGAATAAATTATCACTTACAAAGACACAAATTAGTCGCAGACCATCCGTCCACGTGTACACCAACAAATACGGTACATAAACAAGAGATAAACATTGGAGTCGTATGTATAGTGCACGTTACTAACACGTGTCAGAAAAGGTCGGGTCAGCTGAATGTCTGGGAAAATTGATACGCTGATTACTTACTTGATTACTGGCGTCAGATTTGTTGTCATGAGACATTTCTAGTAATTATAGCAGCAAAACGGGGTTAAACTGCATGCGGCCTTAGGTGACATCCGATATTACACACGTGTTTCAACTGTCTTAATAACGCATTCACTGCCAGGTAGCGTTGCGTGGGAACAAACTTAGGTATATGACGGTGAATGCGTTGCTGGCAGTGAATGTGTTAAATGTGAAATATCTTAGATTTCTTGATCCCTGAAATAGGAATTGTTTATTATCAAGATAAAGGGATTTATGATGATTACAAGATGTAGTTATAATACAAAGCAAATACTTTTCCTTAACACGACTTATCGACGAATTATCGACATTACTGACGTTATAAAAACAAAAATAAAATCAAGTAAGTTGAAAGAAAGTGAAAAGCAAACGCGGACAAATCATAATAGTCGTTGTATGTAATAGTGATACATTTGTCCACAAGTCCTCGCACGTACTGACACAGTCTCAAGTGAGCCGCGCGAGTATGCAGATTAAATAAACAGTAGCTCTACCATGAGTTTACAAATACCGTACTCGATTGCGACTACGTAACGGATTTGTATGGAGATTTTTTACAGCGCCTCTAGCGGATACGTATAGAACTACCAGAAGTGGTCGGCACCATAAGTTGTATTTGCACGCTAACGTTAACTCGATTCGAAAGTGCGTGTAGTAAAATACGTCACGCAAATACACCTAACTTCACATCAAATGAATCCGTCTCTTTCTAACTATATTGACATGGCTGAGTAAGTATAATATTAGCCCTTAGAGTAAAGAAATATCAATAGTTCGTGTTACTAAGTAGAAACCTATGACCTTATTGCTATCTCTGTGTAGCACATCAAGTGCCCGCAAGATAAAACGAGACGACAGAATATTTGTCAACACGTCAAATTCAAGGACGTGTTCAGCACATGTGTCTTTTTTGTTGTTGTAAGCGACGCTCAAATAGATTTATCGATATCGAAAAAACTATCATTATGATTATAGTTGCTAAGATTTGACAACACTTCATATTTTTAAGACTACAATTTTATTACTTTTCTCTATTGCACTTATGAGGTTGAGCTTAACATTATTGACAGTTAATTTTTTTCACTATCGGTGTTGAAGACTAACAGCTCTATGCATGCATAGTTGTCGTAGATTTCGGTTATTTTATGTATTTTCTTACATTTCTTCACATACTTGCAGAAAAATAAATTCAAGTGTACACGATGCAGAGAGTATTGCATTTGTACACTTTAATTTATGTCTATATTAATTTTCACCTTTACGAATGAAATTTTAACAATTAATGTCAATAAATTGATTTATTCATAAAAATAACTTCTTATGCTTAACTTTAATCCTGTAATATAGAATATAATATTAAAATAAATACGCGGGTTTTGTATGTATTTTTATTGTTATCGCTTTGGTTCACTTGGATTTTATTACAATTTTCTTAGTGCAAAGATAAAAAACAGAGCATTATAAAAAATCTCCAAGATTAAGTTTTGCGATTCAATTCGGCCTCACCTTGAAAAGGATTCCAAGCTTATGGAATACTATCTTTGCGGAAGATTCAATAAAGATTTAAGTCAAAGTATAGCGAGTTAATGCGAAAAAAATTGTAGATAATCGTCAGTGATGTCATTATCATCTGCTTACTCCCCTACTTTATATGGTAGCTTAAAAGTCTTGACAGACTGGCCTTTAGGACAGACAGAGGCCTTTGTGACGTTTAGGCTTGAACGGTGTGAGGTCTTCAACATCCTATCTTCCAAAATCTATGTAATAAACCTTCCTCTTGAGTCACTCTATCTATTAAAAAAAAAAACGCATCAAAATGCACTGCGTGGTTTTAAAGATGTAAGCATACATAGGGACAGACAGACAGACACCTGGAAGCGACTTTGTTTTTTACTATGTAGTGATATAATATAATAGTAGTCTTATCGATGTCGTATCGATAAATCTATTTGGGCGTCACTAACAACCAAAACTTTGACTCATGGGTTTTTTCTTTGTAGTCGACGTGTTGACAAAAATCGTCGTCACAAAGTATCTGTCGTCTCGTTTTTTCTTGCGCAAAATTGACGTGCTTTGCAGAGACACAGATATAATCGTAGGTTTGTACTAAGTAACACGAGCTCTATGGAATTTTCCTTACTCTAAAACCCGATCCAGACCTTCCGATCCGATCCGATTTATCGGAACAAATCGGATAATGTGTAGTGCAATTGTCCGATTTATCGGAAGAAATCGGATAATGTGTAGTGCAATTGTTAAACCCGCTCCAGACGTTCCGATCCGATCCAATTTATCGGAAGCAATCGGACAGTGTGTAGTACAATTGTCCAATTTATCGGAAGAAATCGGATAATGTGTAGTACAATTGTTAGGACATTTCTTCAGATAAATCGGATCGGATCGGAACGTCTGGAGCGGGTTTCAGGACATTTCTTCTGATAAATTGGAACGGATTGGAAGGTCTGGAACGGGTTCCGATTTCTTCCGATAAATCGGACAATTAGGCTAGTTGACTCATGTCAAATTGTAATAAACTAACGTTTATTCCGTATAGTATTTAGCAAAGGAAACCTAAATATATATTTTTTAATTCATCAAAGTGAAAGATGGCTGAAAAAATTGAATTTGAAAATATGGTTTTTAACCTGTATTTTGAAATGCTTAAAACGCTGTCCGCCATGTTCGCTTATGATAGTGACGTCATCGGTCATGTAAACAAAAATGAAAGTCTACTTTGACGACTTCGAATAGTGCCGTCCCTCTCGGTCTCCTGTCAAAGTATATTGGAGTGAGCGGAATGGCACATTACGACGGTCTAATTTCCAATATTTACAGGTAATTCTACGTTACACCACAGATTAGCAAAAGGCAAAAATTGCGGACGGCGTTTTTGACTGTTTATGAAATTTCTAATTTTCAATTGATAAAATTTAGCTTTCTAGTTTTCACAAAAATACAAGACATTTTTTTAGAGCTAGTAAGATCATTATTAACCATTTCAAATACATTTCAAAACTGAGTCTACTAGCCTATTGCACTATGTATACATTATCCGATTGCTTCCGATAAATCGGATCGGGTCGGAAGGTCTGGAGCGGGTTTTAATCGGATCGGAAGCAATTGGATAATGTGTAGTGCAATTGTCTGATTTATCGGAAGAAATCGGATAATGTGTAGTGCAATTGTTAGGACTTTTCTTCCGATAAATCGGATCGGATCGGAAGGTCTCGAACGGGTTTAAGCCCGCTCCAGACCTTCCGATTCGAGCCGATTTATCGGAAGAAATCGGATAATGTGTAGTGTTTTAGGTCCTAACTATTGCACTACACATTATCCGATTTCCTAACAATTACGCTACACATTATCCGATAAGTAGGATCGGATCGGGTAGGATCGGAAGGTCTGGAACGGGTTTTAATGGCGCCGCGCGCCAGTCACTTTGACATTTCATTCTCAATCTTGACTTCACATGCGTGACGTCACATCCATAAAACGTAAATAGAAAAGTGAGATTCATCGACTTTATTCAAAAAATATGGATACAGGCAGTGTTTGTTTGGTGTGTAGTGCCACAATGTACAAATACATCTATAAATACTCCACAGAAACTGTTTGTTTCTTACCGGCGAAACGCAAAAGACGAAAAATGTGGCTACGGGGAGATCCGAATGCCATTCTATCACATTAATGTATTTATGTGTGAAGATCACTCTCAATCACACGTAAGTAACAATTATTTTTTTCCGTACGAGCTAGTGTGGATAGAACTATCAGTATACTTAAAACAAAACAAAATAACATCTTTAATTCCTAACCTATTGGATGTGGCCTTAGATTTATTAAACCCTATATTGTTTACAACTACAACACGTCACTCGGGAATTACAAACATTTTTATATTATGTTGTTTAGCTTATCTATGTTCTTTATAATTTTATGTGCTGTTTTGTTATAAATATAATATTAGAATATGGTATAAGATAGTTGGTTTATCAGTTATGTTAAATTTCAGATGGAAAAAAACCCAAATAACTACATGAAGTACAAAAAGGGCTTTAGTCAGAAGATATTTCTTACAGATGAGGCTGTTCCAAGTTAATTTCACCGTCAAGATGATTGCAAGAGGTGGCTGCCTGATACTGGATCTCATCGAGAAATTGTCCTTGTCACAGAATGATGCTATAAATAATTGAGCCTCCAGGTATGATATCTAATTTTACAAAAACTGGGCAAGTGCAATTCCGACTCGCGCATGAAGGGTTCTGTACCATAATCTATAACAAGTTTGTTGTATGGGAGCCCCCCGTAAATATTTATTTTATTTTACTTTTAGTATTTGTTGTTATAGCGGCAATAGAAATACATCATCTGTGAAAATTTCAACTGTCTAGCTATCACCGTTCTTGAGATACAGCCTGGTGACAGACGGACGGACAGCGAAGTCTCAGTAATAGGGTCCCGTTTTTACCCTTTGGGTACGGAACCCTAAAAATCTAATAATATAATTATAATTTTTATGTTTACACTTAAATTATGTTACTTATCTTGAATATTTATTTTTTCAGAATTGCCAAAAACTCAAGATGAATAGTAATTTATCAAAAATCCTCTAATACCTGCAGAAGACTGTTCGAGTAAGAACAAAAGAAAATGTGCATTATAGAAGCAAGGCCGTGCAGACAATATACCAAAATCTAAGTATTACCACAACGCTAATGAAAGCAACTACCACTTGTCGTTACACACATCACCTTTCAAGATTTTTCTATGCCGTCCTAAAAGATCTGAGTCAGGAGTTGTCAAAACGGCTAAGAGAAAAATTGTCCTTGATGATGAAAATTGAAAAATCACATAGTGATATGTCTTGTTTTGAAAGGGTCATTCGTCGCCTGCCTTCCTCATCATTAAGGGTTACTGTTACCAAAATACTGTGCATTTAATTGAAAAGAAACCTTTGTTGTTTAGTATAATTTTATAGTGACCTATATAAACCATTTAAGTATATGTTTGATTAAGTAATTGATTACTGAATGTAATGTATAATATCCTGTTGGTAGAAATTAAAAAAAGTATTTTAATCTTTTTGAGTTGTAAAGATAACAAAGTTTATTAGAAGCGTTTCTATTAACATGTGCTTACATACTAAAGATGTTATCATGTTGCAAGAGAAATCAAAAAATTGAAAAACATGAATTATATGAATAAAACAGTTTAAACGGATTATATTATGTATATTCTTTATTTGAGTCTTCCTGACGTGTTGGCTACCTATGGCAACTTTCCAGTACCGTACTGCTGTGGTTAGCTGAGAAAAAACAATTTTTCTCTGCCAAACTTACATTTGGGCAAACTAGGTACAGTCGCCATCAGTTATATCGCAGCATATAAGGCGTTCATAAATATGTGAACACGACCCTTATTGACTGGGCGTTACAGTACATGTTCACATATTTATGAACGCCTTGTATGCTGCGATATATCTGATGGCGACTGTACATACACATTTCATATATAGCCTGTGAAAGACGGCTGTAGCTGTCAATTACAAATCGTGCCACTGATGCCATGTCGGCCACAGTCGTCCAAATTTCAATCAAAAACTTTGTAATTAAAAAGGCTGCAACTAGGTACTTTTGGAGCACTTCTTTATGTTTTGTAGTGACTTCAGTGGCACGTTAAATAGTTTCACAGCTTGGCATTAAAAAGGTTCATTATAAAAAATTAAAAGACATGGACTTAATGAGTAATAGTTATTGACGTGCAAGCCTGAAAAGTTGTTATTAGTGTTGAAATTGAAAGCTGAGCGAGTGAAGGAATCTACTCACTACAGCAAGGTAAAAAAATTAAAATCAGATTTGATTTTGCCCTCTATTTAAGGCTTTTTCGCTATGATCAAACATGTTTCTTAATATATTGATGTTATTACTTATTTAGAACTGTTATATTTGAAACCTACAGTTTGAATTTTTCATTGATAATTTTTTCCCAAAAAGTAAGTACTCAAGATTGACAAAATTCATATAGCAAAGTGGTGTTTTCAACTTATATTCGAATTTACACGATAAAAATGTGAAATAGCTTTGTTACTATCTAGAACTCAGGGAAAAGTATTATTGACATTAAATAGTTGGTTGAAATTATCAATATATTTGTTATATGAAAAATTGTACATTTAATAATGTATAAGGCCTCTTAACATATAAAATTTAAGATAACAATCAATCAATAATTTATTTGCAATAAAACATACTTAAATGGGTGCAAATACAACTATAAAATAGAAGTAAAAGTAAAAAAATACTCACTTAAAATAAATACAATTTCAAGTAAAATCAATTCATTATTGATAACAAAATAAATTTAATTATACACATGTCGTATTTGAATGAAAATTAAATAAAAATTAAAATAATGACATTGAATACTTATTTAAAATTAATCTAGCGCTCTTGCATAAAATTCCTTAATTGAATAGAATGGTCTACTTGTAAAATAATCTCTTAATTTTCGTTCAAATACTCTGTAGCTACTATATTTCTTAATACTAATGTCCAATTTATTATAAGCTCTAATTGCAGTACTGCTTAGTTTTGTCAAAATATTTAAAATTACTCTTGGGTACTAAAAATTCATTTTTATTTCTTAGGAGTTTGCATGTGTTTTGTCTAGAGACTTTTAGTTGGTCTTTATTCCTAAATACATACAAGCAGACACAGTACAAATATAAGGAAACAACTGTCATAATTTTGTGTTCTACAAACATGGATCTGTGAGTAACCGGTACATGTGGACACCCTGTAAGAAATCGCAGGGCTTTTTTTTGTTGTAAGAGCACCGCACCAATGTTTGTGCAGTCACACTCAACACACTCAAATCCAAACCATATTAACAAGAGTAAAGTATACATATTAAAAATTTACATGCATCACAGAGAATCACAATCATTGTGTTCAAAATACAAATGACTTTTGCACACTAGCAGAAAGACTGAATAAACTTCTTTTAACACTACTTTGGCTTATTTTTGTTTATCAATGATAAAGCAGTGCAATTAATATTGCATAATACCAGTATGTTTGTAATCATGTTGATTCAATTGTCCTCATTTTTGCTTCTGAAATGAATTCATTATAATAATATATATAATGCAGTGGTCTGTACTGTAAGGGAAGTAAGTCTCTTCAATGTTTTTCTGAGTAATCCCTTTACTTTCACAGCTGTCACTGTAGAAAGAGTAAACTTTTTCCAGTAGCACTGTATAGAAGTGCATGAAGGCTCCTCGGACCGACGACGGACCCACATCCAAAAAGCAACTGTATGCTTGCATCCTCAAGCCGGAATTTCGCCTTCACTTTCGTTGACTCAGTCACATTGTATTCGGGTGTTCAGGGCACATTTTTCACTAAAACGTTCACTTTTCACATAGCGGATTACATTTTGTACCTACATAACTTGCAGCGTGGTTATTCTTCATATTATTATAGGCTTTGCTGACATATTTTACTCTAAAAATGTCTTGCAGACATTATTTGGATCACTAATAATTGAAAAACATTATAAAACAAAAAATCTAATATGATTTCACCCTTCGATTTGGCAGTGAGAGTTATAACTACAGTCGTGAGCGTAATTTTCGATAGTTTCGAGGTGAACCTGTCAAATTTGAATCTCATGGTGCCGACATTGTCACGTCACGTAAACGATACTCGCTACCGTAAATCCGCCATGTTTTATTTTGGCCGCTATGAATCTTCCTCATTCTCTTAAGTTTAGTTAGAAAGAGACAGATTGATTCGGTGTGAAGTTAGAACAAACGTTGGCGAGTGTCTCATACACTCACACTACCGCAATTTACGTGTGTAGGAGTAACTCTATTCGAATTGCGTTTCCTCGCAAGCGAGGATAGTCGGCGTGTCGACAGTTTTCGAAACCAACTCATGGTAGAGGTACTGTGCTATTGATGCGCCAAAGATGGCGGCACGTGTAGTTCTCGTTACGTACGTAACGTACGTTGCAAGGCCGACGAAAGCCGTCGGGTACCGATCTAATACAACTGCCCACCAGTTCTGGTAGACATCGGTAGGAGTCTCAGGCGAGCCGCGCGAGTATGCAGATTAGATAGACACTGTTTTTGATGCGCTTACGATGGTGGCACGTGTAGTTCTAGTTACAGGTAACACATAATTTACGCATGCAAGGCCGACAAAAGTCACCAGGGACCGATCTACCGATGCATTCATGAAGACTACTCTTATTAAAACGTCGTCTGTCCACAAGTCTTCACCGACAGTCTCAAGTGAGCAGCTTAATAAACAGTATTGTTGATGCGCTAAAGACGGCACGTGTAATACGAGTTACGCGCACGGACGTGCGAAGAATCCGATCTCTACGAAAGCCACCGGGGACCGATCGAGCGATACATTCTTCACTTATTTGATATATTATACGTAATTAATCGTAATTGGTCAATATCGTTATCTTATATATCGTAATTGGTCAATTTAAAGCACACTACGGGCAATTTATTTCATGGAACCTATAGCTTCATTACAGCTCCCGTGACACATTTCTAGTGATATTTAAAATGACTTAAAGTTGACTATGTGTCCGGAACGGCGGGACGAGAGCTCGAAAGACGTGTGGGGCCATTTCTAACAAAATGCGGCATTTTATTAGACGCTGTTTAAGATTTTTATAGATGTAAGAAGCCAATTAATTTATGACTAGAAATATTGCTCATTGTAGGAGTGTTCCACAGTACCCATACACGTGTGCCACATGTGTAGACTGCACTCCTAGTAGTATATTATAAAATAAACATAAAAAACAGCAAACACAAAACAACACATGCCGAGTACACAAGACTAGAAAGACAGTCATTCGATAAAAGTACTAATTTAACATCTTCAGCACATCGTGTAAGCGTCAGCGTGTCATGTTTGTTTTATTTCTTAGAAGTCATGTGCAACTGATATTACTGTCTGTTAACTATTGATAACAATAACAATATCACACGCGTACATTGCCGTCTCGCTCGCTCTTACGCGATCCATATAAGAACCTCCCAATTGTCACCCAAACCCGAACCGCAATATGAGAGCTCTCGGATTATACGATTAGTAACGCGTAAATTGGATTTACTGTCCATTTATCAGTTTCAGGGTTACGGTTGGTTCTACAAGCGTTCAAATGTCCGTAGAATTCGATTTCAAGCCTCTATTTAAAAGTAAAAGGCCGCATGTTACCCTTATGCCGGCTCCACATGCTTGGCACGACGTAGTTCCGTCTCACTCTAACGTATAACTGCGTCCTGTAGGTTTGTCGTTTGCCAAGCATGTGGACGCGGCATTAAAGTTTAGTGACAGCATAAAACTATTTCTTTTTATAATCTTCATGCAAGGGCTTGCTTGAAAGATTATGATGATAAATAAATTTCTAAATGTTCATTCGATAGTGTTTATCGTACAGAAGGCCACGTTTGAGCAAAGCCAGCTTAGCTACCGTTAACTAAGGTTTATAGCCAATTAAGCAGCTCAATCCTAAAAATAGCATAATGTAAAAATGAGGCCGCATTGAAAACGCTACTACACACGAGTATAGTATCCAAACACATTTGCATACCCATGTACTCGTACCGTACTCCGAATATTGCATGTTCAAGTATATATCGTGCTCCCTCAGGAAATACGTTCCGTGCACACGCTGCTATAATATATTTAGACATACATAGCATATATCCTAAAACGAAACATATGTGGGCCAAGAGGTAGGTTGGCACATGGGTATGTCCGCGGAGCGTTTCAACCGCCATATCCCGTACGATACCAGCTACTTATATCACTACATAGTATAAAACAAAGTCGCTTCCTGCTGTCTGTCTGTCTGTCCCTATGTATGTTTAGATCTTGAAAACCTCGCAACGGATTTTGATGCGGTTTTAAATATATAGAGTGATTCAAGAGGAAGGTTTATATGTATAATATAGTAGAGAAACACTTTTTAATTAGTATATCATATCAGTATTGCACCCGTGCGAAGCCGGGTCGGGTCGCTAGTATACGATAACATTAGGTCCGCCATTTGTACTTTTTTGTAACGTGCAATAAAGTTTAAACAATTAAATAATAAAAAAGCTTTTGAGAAATATATAGATAAAATATTAGTGGATTATCTTATTCGCAGCTTTTAAACTTCGTCGTACAATTTATTTATTTATTTATTTATTTAATCTTTATTGCACAAAAGAAAACTTATCGTACAAAAGGCGGACTTAATGCCATGACGCATTCTCTACCAGTCAACCTTAGGGCAAAGCGGAAAAATTGTAGGCGGTGCAACTAACTTACACATAAGTAACAAAACATAATTATAATAGTTATACATAATTTTGCTATACATGTAAATATATACATACATCTAATATAATATAAACATATATAATATAAATAAATATATACATAAATACATACAGCGATGAAACATACTAAGCAGATAGACTACGAGACTTCATTTCTGCCAGCAAAGAAGCTGCACACGGACTTTTAAACGCTAGCTTACTTGGTGCCTGTTTAATTGAGAGAGGAAGACCGTTCCAGAGGCGAGCCACTTGAATTGAGAATGAATTGGACATGAAACCAGTGCGGTGAAGAGGGATAGAAAGGGTGAGATTGCCGGAAGAGCGAAAATGACGGTTACGAGTACAATTTCACCTTTACATAATGGCACCTAATACATATAATATGTTTCAATTTATGGTTTACGTTAAAACGTTCGAACTATTAAAAATAATAAACAGGAAAACAGTATTAGTATAATATGAAAATCCATTATCTTGGTAATTCTCGAGATATTTTGAGGAATACCAGAGACAGTGAAAAGCGTCTGGCAAAAAGTTGATTCACCCCTCTACCGTCTTGGTGCATCGGCATCTTTTTTCACATACCTATAACATCAGTTCAATATCATATTTAATCACATTAATCTTGAAATACTTACATATTATCAGAAGTGAAAATTTTGCGAACTCAATCAGCCTTTACTAAATCAATAATTGACAATTAGGTATATTCGTTCGCTTACCCACCGTCACCTGCCATATAATTAAATAAGTAAGTAGCGATTCTGACTACGTAAGCGATACAATTCCAACACAATATAAGAAACCGCGTAAACAGCAAAACAATGAAAAATATTCAATGTCAAATTCGACACCAAAGCATTTCGCCTCAAAGGTGACTATTTGACCTTCACGCATTAAATTGTTATTCATGTTTCCATATTGTTAAGTAAATAACCACTTCAATACAGCTGTTTCTTTGTAATAAATACTTTGATCCATTGAGCGGTTCCATTGAGATGGAGTGTACTTGGGAAACATCAAGAGAAACTTTGTTCTATTGTGTTATTGTAACTACTCGGAAAATATCAAAGGGCACGTGTACTGTGGCTCACGATCCATTTCAATTTATAGTAAGTCTTCGGAGTATTATTGTTTATCGTTTTCCGATAGTTCATTCCTCAAGTTCCTGTAGGTTTTTCGTTTCAGATTGAATATTTCTATTAGTCCCGCATCCCTTTGTAAACTAAAAATCTGGGAACGCGTCCTCAATAACCGCCTTAGCCGACTTGCGTCCATATCAGAAAATCAATGCGGTTTCATGCCGGGGAAATCCACGACAGACGCAATACAAACTGTTAGAATTCTTATGGAAAAACACCGGGCTAGCAAAGAGGACCTTCATCTAGTGTTTATAGATCTCGAGAAGGCCTTTGATAGAATACCACGCAAATTAGTTTGGCAAGCCATGAGGGCTCAACAAATACCAGAACACTACGTGAACCTAGTGCAAGATATGTACGACCGCATCAGCACACAAGTAAGAAGTCTGGCTGGTTTTAGCAAACCGTTTAAAGTAGAAGTGGGAGTGCATCAAGGCTCGGCACTGAGCCCGTTTCTTTTTAATCTGTCCATGGATTACCTTACTCGGCATATCCAAACGTGCCTCCCATGGTGCCTACTATATGCAGATGATATTGTCCTCATAGACAAATGTGCAGAGAGGCTGCAAGCTAACCTTCAGAAATGGAAACATGCTCTTGAAGGTAACGGCCTCCGTATCAGCAGATCTAAGACGGAATACTTACAGTGCAATTTTAGCAGTTTATGCGATCCACCGGCGCCGAGCAATAAAACGATATCTATCGATGGACAACCACTACCCCAAGTACATCAATTTTAATATCTAGGATCCATGCTTGCCTCAAATGCTAGTGTCGATATAGATGTGACTCATAGAGTCAACACGGCGTGGCTTAGATGGAGAAGTCTTTCAGGTGTTCTATGTGATCCCAAAATGCCGATACAGCTCAAAGGCAAAGTCTATAAAACTGCGGTCAGACCAGCCATGATGTACGGCGCCGAGTGCTGGGCTGTCAAGAAACCCCACGAACAGAAAATGCACACAAATGAAATGAGGATGTTGCGGTGGGCAGCGGGGGTTACGAGGCTTGATAGAGTACGGAATGAGTATATCAGAGGCTCTTTTAAAGTCGCCCCTGTTGTAGATAAAATGTGCGAAAGTCGTATGCGATGGTTTGGGCACGTGATGAGGCGGGATGAGGAGTACGTTGTCAGGAAAGCCTTGGCTGTGCCAGAGAAGAAAAGGGGTAGAGGGCGACCACAGGCCACGTGGTGGACAACCGTTGCCAAGGACATGGAACGGGCACAAATCAAAGAAAAGACAACCCAAGATAGAATAACTTGGCGCCTTAAAACGAGGAGGGCCGACCCCAAATAATAAAAGGGATAAGGCACGGAAGAAGAAGAAGATCCCTTTGTAAACTAAAACTTTCGATGCCTAACTTGTTGTCAACGTTGCTGTTTTTAGGGTTCCGTAGTCAACTAGGAACCCTTATAGTTTCGCCATGTCCGTCTGTCCGTCTGTCTGTCTGTCTGACCGTCCGCGGCTTAGCTCCGTGATCATTAGTACTAGAAAGCTGAAATTTGGTATGAGTAGGTATGTGTAGTGTATGTATCACGCCGACAAAACGGTAAAATAAAAACTGAAATAAAAACTTTTTTCGGGTACCTCCCGTACACCTAAAGTGGGGGTGATTTATTTTTTTCGTTCCAACACTAGTGTGTGGGGTGTCGTTGAATAGGTCTTTTAAAAATAATAGGGGTCTTCGAACATTATTTTATTAATAAAGTCAGCAGTTTTGTAAATATTCGCTCCGAAAATAAAAAAAATAGTGTGCCCCCCCCCCCTCTAACTTTTCAACCACGAGTCAAAAAAATATGCAAAAATTTATGAAAATGAGGCCTTATAAGTACTTTCAATGAAAACTATATTGAATAAAATCGGTTGAGCCGTTTTAAGTTATCGCAAAAATTCATAATTTTCTTTAAAAGTGCCGCGCGGTGTCCTTATACTTCGAACGTTACACATACTCGTATTAGTAAAGTGCCATCCTGTATTAAAACATTTCGCTCAATCTGGTGCGTATAATTGATACTTTCCAGAAGGTAATAAGTAATTACTGTTACTTTGGCGTTTACGACCTTTTTATAAAGTTTGAAATCTTTCTCGTAATGTTCGTCTATTGAGAAGGATGGGCAACTACGGAACCCTACACTGAGCGTGGCCCGACGTGCTCTTGGCCGGTTTTTTTATTATTACATCCGTAACTGAGGCGAAAATTAAAATCGTTCAGGTGGGGTGCGAAGGAAGGAACGTGATCACTGATCAGTGTGTAAATTTTATGCTGTTATTAAATATTCGTTTAAAAATAAAAAGCAAACATTATGTTATACCATACCTATGCCTTCACTTGCCCGAATTTAATTTGCCATTAACTTTTTATTTCATAACGCGTAAAGCCTTCGGGATTTTTTCAAACAATCCCGAAAAGTTTTTACTTACAGAGAAAAATAAATTTATGGTAAATGAAAATGATGACCAGTGATACATTATATGGCATATGAAATTCGGGGAAACTACAGAGAAAACCGACTATAAGTGAATATCACAGTAACAACAAATTTTGTTTAAAATTACTTTATGCTATTTAAGTCTTTAGAAAACGATAGGGTAAACGTGATATTGTTAGATGTCTTACCCCAGCTCCCAAGGTACAGCCAGATATACGACGGAGACAGGCAAGCTAGTTTTTATATTTCCATCTAATCTTTTTCACCGAAGTTGATAGAGAACGAATGTGTGTATAACGAACTTTTCCATTAAAAAAACCAGCCAAGTGCGAGTCGGACTCGCGCACCGAGGGTTTCGTACAAACACATCCCAAATTAATTGGCCGGGTTAAGTTGTTTTCACCTGGTACGTATGGCACTGCATACAAATAGCGTGCAAAGTTATCGCAACCGATCACGTTTGTTGTATGGGAGCCCCTTCAAATATTTATTTTATTCTGTTTTTTAGTATACCTGTTGGTATAGCGGCAACATAAATACATCACTGTTCATGAGATAGAGCCTGGTGACTGACGGACGGACGGCAGTCGTAGTAACAGTCCCGTTTTTCACCCTTTGGGTACGGAACAGTAGGTTCAACCCAAAAAACGATGGTAAAACATTAAGTAGATACCATATCTGTACCTCCTTAAATTCTTTAATTGACAGCCTGTCTGTCTCCCCTATTGTTTAATTAAGGTTAAAGGTCCCAATTGTCGATGGACACTGTTGAGCACTGCGAAATTTACCCAAACTCAATTTCCATTTTAATAACTGAGGAACGTGTCTTCAAAAGGACTTATTTATATATGGAAACCATAAAATAATAAGTCCTTTTGAAAAAACACTCCTCAATTGTACTCGAGGCGATATACGATAGCGACCGGATTCCCAACAAATTGGACAATTGATCTCCGATACGCGACACTGGCGATAGACCTAAATCAGTATAAGTCGGGGAATAAAAATGCCCGTCACTTTTTATGATTTGGTGTTAAGATTATAAGGTGACAACTCTTTTCATTTCCCGAGTACAGCAGAATATGAATGACTCCGCACTTTTGGGCAAACACAATAGTAGATTGTACGACAAGTGCATAAAACGCATCATTTTACACGAGACGTTTATCCATCCGAGCGAGCTTGCGAGCGAGGATGAATATAAAGTCGAGTGTAAAATGCGTTTTATGGACGAGTTGCACACTCTACTTTTCACTTCGATTGCGAGAAAATGAAACTGTACCATGTAAATAACATATATAGGTACACATATCATGTATACCTACTTAAAAACAAATTTAATTAAAATTTAAAGTAATAGTTTAAAAAGTAATAAATGATAGTACATAAAAATTACAAGTTTATTTCAAGAAATTTTATTGTGTACTTTGGCTGTTGGTATATTTGCCTTGGTCTTAGAATACTAACAAAACGAAATAAAATAAAGAGTTAAAGCCCGTTCCAGACCTTCCGATCCGATCTTTTTCTATTCTCCCGATAAATCAGATCGGATCGGAAGGTCTGGAACGGGTTTTATTGTATTAAGTTTTGTTGTTTTTTTTTTTAACTGTTTATTAAGAACCTTTTTCGTGTGGCTGTTGGACCGATCGCCTTGGTCTTCGACGACGATTTTACTTTATGCTCTAGAGCATAAAAAGCGACTTTATGTCGCCTACGCACAGCCTAAAGTCGAACTTTAGAGCGAGAGAAGTGAAAACAAATTTTGCCATTCATGCGCGGGTTCAAGTCCCCCTCGATTCACTCAATTATTAAACTACCAGGTTACGCATTTCAATTTTTCTTGAGTTTTGTATCAATGGTTAATATAAAAATTGTGGTGTAGGTATACCCACATAAAAAAAATGTGACATTACATATTTCATAATCATACATTTATAAAAACAGCGCCCTCTCTCGCTTACTCGTTCACTGCTGTAAAGTAGTGCGGTAAGATGTGAATATTAACGTATTCACATAGAGGTCGCGAAGGCGCAAAAGGCTTTCAAATAAACAATGCAAAGATCGACACACGAAGCATAAGGAAAAAATCGAAAGGTTTCTTGGCACAAGGGTAGCGAAGTGGTTAACGCGCCGGACCGGCATTCCAGAGGTACCGGGTTCGATTCCCGGTCTCTTCCACCAGGTTACGCATTTCAATTTTTCTTTGAGTTTTGATCTTTGTATCAATGGTTAATCTTTAAATTGTTTCGCTTCAATATAAACACGTGTGAAATATGTATTCAGGAAGGCTACACAAACTCGAGTATGAGTTTTCGATTGGCCGCCGCCGCGACGAGTAGCTCCTGGTGTTGAATCGTGTACCGATTCGAAACATGTCGAGCGATATTCGACTTCTACGAGGTGAAACCCGTTTCGTATGTATTTTAATATGTTAGAGACTCGCGGGATTTTTATATGTAAAATAACTCGGGTATGATCGAGCATTACTATGCAGAGACGCCACGTCGGCCTTCGGCAAACTATATACCTAGATTGTCATTTGCATGCTTACCTACACTATACCTACTCATTGTCTGGCGACAAACCAGTCGACCTTCCGAGATGCGATAAATTAGTTTAAATTACCAACACGTGGAGGTTAATTTTGGAAATTGGGTCGATTGCAAAAAAAATGTACATAGTTAAAAGCTTGGTGAACAAACAATCGCGATCGTTTCCTTTGTGTGACGAAAGTTAGTCATACATTTTGTATGACTAACATTCGTCACACAAAGGAATCAATTAATAATTAAAGCCCTTAAACTGTGTACAATTTTTTTGCAATCGATCCAATTATGATTGAATTATTAAGTACATTAAAAACCGTGTAAATCCATGCTAATATTATAAATGCGAAAGTGTGTCTGTCTGTCTGTTACCTCTTTACGCTTAAACCGCTGAATCGATTTTGATGAAATTTGGCATGGAGATAGTTTAAGATCCGAGGAAGGACATGGGATAGTTTTCATCCTGGAAATTATCCCTAAAAAGATTGAAAAGTGAGTAAGTAATTCATGATGACATTGATGACCCTGTAGGAAATGTAATGATTAGACCAAAAGCACAATTGCTACATTTGCTTAGACGCTTTTTATAATCCCTTTTATTAATTAAGGTGATTAGGTGGATATCTATCGTGTTGTACGAGGTTGCTTCCATACTTCCAAGTTCCACGCGGACGTAGTCGCGGGCAAGAGCTAGTCTTATATATAATATTGATCTGTTCCAGCGATATCTGTCGTATGTAAACCCAAGTATCGTACTCATCTGAATTGGTTCATATTTTGTAAAAACTCTTGGATACAGGATTTTTCAGATTATAAATGTTTTTTTACTAGAATTATGAAAGTACTGATTAAGTGAAATGTAACATTTATTTTGGATAAATAAATAGCTTTAACCAGAAATTAACTTAAGTACAATATTTTTTAAAATATACGCCACTATTTTTATTCCACAGAAACATATGTGAGGCACTTTTGAAATAGCTCGCCGATGCCACGAGGTGTATATACGTAAGTAATGAAATTAAATTCTTAACAGGCAACACAACTGTGGCTTTAAATCATGACGGATTCCACAGAAATGCACATACTTAGAGCCTTATCACACTTGCGATTTGCGAGCGTATTTTGTATGAAGGCAATCGCGCAGCGTCTACGCCGCGTCGCTTATTTGTATAGAAAATATGCTCGCAAATCGCAAGTGTGATAAGGCCCTTAATGTATGTAAAATACGATTAAAAAAGTACGTTTGATAAGGATTTGAACAAATGTTTCATGTTTATATGAAAATATTAACCCGATAGTTCTAGTATTAATAAAATCGGAAATCAAAAGATGTTTGCAAACAAGTGGCAGCGGGTAAGGCACGTCGCGTAAATAGTTGCAATCAACATTGATATAACGGATGATCGAACACGAACTCGTGATGGCACGTTCTAAACTAGACTAATCCATGGCATACATTCGACGGGGCTTTGCGATATCCCTAATTTAGCATAGTTTCATCACGGCGATGTAGCAGATTTTTGTAAACAAATGTAAACATTTGCGATCAACGTTGATAACGGATGATCGAGCACGAATCTGCAATGGCATGCATGTTCAATCCTGGCTCTTAAGCTCTGGTTTCCTAGGATAGCGGTGACGTAATACAGCGGCCCTCTCCATACTTCGTACTTACTTCCTACTAGTACGAAGAATGGAGACGGGCGCTATATGGCGGCACCGCTATCCTAAACCAGAGCTTCGAGACTTTGCAATATCCCCAATTTAAAGCCTGACCACAAATAAATGAGGATGCACCATGTTGCGGATTTTCACTGGAACTAATTTCTTACACTGGCAATGATTTTATGATGGTTTGTCAACAATGTCAATGTCATTCGTGGTGATTTCTTTAAAAAACTAATATTTGAAATTCTCCAAAGAAAATTCCGAAAACCATTTACAGTCGTGAACGTAAGATTATAAATAAAGAATACACGTGTTTACTACACGAAATACAGTCAGGAAAAGAGTGCATTCCATTAAATGATATTACGAGGTTATCATAGTGGAACTGACAGGTATTTAAACTAATGTCATTATAGTGAGTTGCGATTGGTTACAAAATTGTTGCCACATAAATCTTATAAATAGCGCCTTCTTGACAATCCTCATATATTTCTGGTCAGGCTTTAGCAATATTTAGGCTTCATCACGGCAATACAACGGACATTATAAGTCGTTTAAAAGTGCCTACCCAGGTTAGTAAGATTTTAAGTTAAAGGCTTTAATTAAAATTTAAAACCAAAACTCAATTCCGTGTATAGGGGTTACCCATATAGTTTGTAAAGTTTCTATGGCTAACTTTTCTAAACTTACTTCCACAAAGGACGTGATTTTGTTTTCATTAAACATTTAACTATGTAAAAAAAATCTTTAGAAGGGCTGCATTAAGTGACATTGAAAAGTTATCATTTAAAAGATAATAGAAGACATAGTGGAAATAGGCATAGTGGAAATAGATATAGTGATCATATCTCGGACATATCATTAGAAACGTCGAATTTAGTCCATTCCATGTTTGTGTGAGGTGTGCTACGAAATGCAATTGAAATGTATTTAATGTATTTTTAGCAATGCAGTATGAACGTTAACATGTTGGTTCAACAGATGCACTCGCTTGTTTATCGACGGTATGGAGTGATGTACATATCTAATCGGCTCGCGAGTGCATTTCTATTTTTGGACCTCAGTATTCGCTGATGATGCTAGCGCCACGTAACAACATTGTGGGAAATAACCCTATATGTTGTATAGAATCACGTATGTCGATCTCTTAATTATAATATAGTACGTAAGTGTTGTTTTCTACCGTTTAATTGCTATTATTTGATTTATTGTTTACGTTTTACTTATTGCCTGATTTATGTTGTTTGTGTTAGTTATTAAGATAAATATTTTATTCCCTCTGTTTTTTACTTACCTATTTTAATGTGTACTATGTCTGTGAATAAAATGTGTAATGTTTACTTAATTAATAAACTAACCCAAGAGGCAATTCGGAGGCGTGGCTTAATTTTAAGCGCGTTGATGCGCACTCACGCCGAGCGCTAGTGGCGCGGGCACAAATACCCCCGCGCCCCCAGCTACAGCTCACTTACCACTCACACTCCGAAGCGACCACATCTCACGGTCTCCCGCTTGCCTGGCGGGATATTAAAACTTCATGCGAGTTATTATTTAATCATACAGTCCACGAACCCAACAAACATAATTTGTATTACCTACAACATGATTTCTTTTGTAAGGTATAGGAGTCTTAGTAAATTTACAGTAATGGAATCCCATACCCATATACCAATTTTTAACGCCGTGTTTATCCATATTTGAAAGCATTTGAATGTGGTGAAAATGTGGAATTGTAATAATGGTGTAAAATGATCTCGGTAATATCTACTTACTTTAAATAAATGGAAGATCACTAAAAGTCAGGTATTCAATTCGAGCAAAGATACTTTTTATGAGCACAAATGTTTTTCTTGTTCCTGAAGCTTGGCTTGTTTTTATGTGTTTAAGTAATATGTAGAATTGTAGATAATCGGGAAAATAAACTTTTTGTCTGACACTGTGGACTGGACTTCGGCGTTACTCAAAATGTCTCCGGAACCGAAAAGGCTTGTCTTGTTATACATATACATATTTCGCGCTTATCTGCCGTGGCTCACGATGTGGTGTAGTACGTCCGCCGGAAGACTGGCTTCTCGCTGAGGGTGCGCCAGCTGCAGTCCCGCCACTGCTACGTGCACTTCAGCTCGTTTGTGGTGCGCGTGCCACGGCCGCTGCAGGGCACCATCGCAAGTGCAGACTTCTGGCCGAAGGGTGTTGTGTTTCGGCGGTTCCAAGGCAATCTGCCTAATCCTGCGCCAGATCAAAAGACGCCACGGAGCCACGATGTTACGACGCCTAAATCAAACTAGATTTAAGTATTTTGTTTATGTAATTTCGTCGTTCACAGTGCCTTGGTTTGAATAAATAAATAAATATTTTCTGTTTATTATGTTTTAAAGTTGGGACATATTTGTGTCGGTCGCCCAAACACGTGTATCATCGTCTAGTTCTCATACCAAAAGTTCACATAAGCACTTAGGTACTTGTGTACTTATATTGGCCCTTGATTTGTATTATTTAAAAACATAACTGATAAAAACTGGGTCAAGACCATGTTATTCCCTCAACCATATGACAAAAGTCTCTAAAAATAACCGACAACTGACAACCCAATGACACGGCAGATTGTGACATATGACCTGTCACGGACGATCTAATTCGGGTGTCAGCGCAGATTTATAACTCGGGCGCAGGCGCCGGCGCGTCACACTCGCACGCATCGTTTCGGACGTACGATCGATTATATACTGTTGTAAGATATAATATAACATAATGCAAATCTAATAGTATGAGTATATATCGCACACCCATATAGAGAAATAGGTAAAATCATAACATAACAGGGTAAATAAATTTATCGCGAAATACCGATATCATCCTTAAAAATACCATACCTTCCATGTTAACTTTGTTATAGGTATAGCCACATCCTCTATAGTGTGACAGATAACTTACATAGCTTGGCCTGTTTTCTACTTTAACGTATTCAAGTAAAAGGTATGCCATAACTATCTTAAGATTAGGATACCCAGCGTTTTCCTTATTTTCCTTGTAGTGTGTATTTGTGTCAGTGCATCTGGAAAGGTACCTAGTAACGACATCTAGTTACCGAGTTACATGAGTTTTTGTGGAAGCTGGTGAAAAAGTGCCAAAATGGGTTTGTGTCATAATTGGGTTATTTACATCCTAAGGAACACGTGTGTACAAGAATATCAGTAAAATTATGTTTTTTTAGTATATTTCTCCGACTATAAAGTTTAGTAGTCAGGGTACCTTGTCACGCCATGTCTTAAAAGCCTTTAAATTTTGAATAAATTTGTCAATATTTCCATCGCGGGTAGTCAACTACCTCTTTCTAAGATAAGGTATAGGATCGGTCTATAGCAAAATAATTTTTGAACAAAAAAAAATACTTACTTAATGTTTTTTATAAGAAAACATTTAACTTGCATGACTCTTGAATGAAATAACTATTTATTTTAGTTTAAAACGTTTGCCATAACTTAGATCAGAGGAGTTATGTACACAATTGAGTTATTTTTTCTAGTTACTCCATTTATGTAAGATAATGACTTAGCGTGACAAGGTACCCAGTTTAGTAAAATGCTAAACTTGATGTCTTACACGACTAAAACAGTAGTTTTTATAAATAAGAATACATTGATTTTCGCTATAATTATCCTAAACAACATTTTGTTACAGATATTTCTAGCATTATAGGTACTAAAATAGTGATCTTCGAGTTTAAGTTACTAAAGTTTAATAAATGTCGTGACAAGGTACCCTAGTTACGTTTCCATACAAAAGTTTCGACCGAGTCACTAAACTTTATTGTTAAAAAAAACTGTTTTAACACCATTTCTTTTATACCACTGTGGTACACCACGCTAAATACCATTTGATCTTGTGATATAGCATGAATATGCAAATTATTTTGTTGGTTTTTAATATTATAAGTGATCTTTTTTGTAACTGTTAAAAATGCGGTAATTATTAAATTTCTTTATGATTATGGAGTTTTCTTTCATTCAATTGTCCCAAAATGCCATAGAATATGTAACTATGATGAGAAACTAACACTTTTAATCTCGTTATTTTATGTATTGGGTATAATTAACACTTTCGTATTTCTTCCACCCTGGCATGTTCAACCTAAGAAATCAGAATAATTAACATGTATTTTTAGACAATTCACCTTTATTATAATTCTTTAACATTCAAAGATTATGATTATAACCTTCACTATGTAACTTCGAAGTAGAAGTGTGTTTTTTGCCACTATAAACTTTAAATGCAATTTTCTCAACTTGTGCATTTCGGAAGTCGAAAATTCAAAAAATTATATAAAAATAGTGGTTCCACCTACAGTCATTATTCTTTTTTGTATTGATAGCAAATTTAATCTGCTTTTTGGAACTATGCATAACTCAATACCTGAAACAAGGTACCTTTCCAGATGCACTGACACATTTAATATTTATCCTGTACGGCCGCTTTCCATATGAAAGTAAAGGCAACATAATAAACTTCAAAGCGTGATTAATGACTATCATCACAACTCAACATATGAGTAGTAAGTAGTATAATTTATCCAATTATGTCGCTATGTTTGCGACGAGATCCCAGTAGGTGGTAATGGCAATCGAGGTCGTCTAGCAGACACAAATTTATAAGACCGCATTATTATTATCTTATGCTTAGTTGGTTTGAGCATGTAGAGAGAATGCATGAAAGAAGATTCACGAAACAAATCTACAAGGCGAATGTGAATGGAAATGTTGGAAAAAGAAGGCCTAGACGAACGTTTCTTGATCAGATTGGAGACGTTCTGAAAAAAGGGCAAGTCAAGAGTACTCTAAAGTACTCTAAACCGAGCATGCATGAGGAGATTATTGAATGTTGACGAAGCGAAAGATGTATCAGTACCGTAGCAGGTGGAAAGATATGGTCTATGCCTACCCCGTTGGAAAAAAGGCTTGATTATATGTATGTGTATATATGTATTATTATCATATATAAATATACATATAGGTACCTCCTGGTAATTTTGTACACAAGGTACCTATATGTCTAAAGATGAAGTAGAACAAAACGAGAGGTTGAAAAGAAATATTGAAGAAAATTAAATTTGTAAAAGATGTGTAATTTTAAATAGATTTCAAGGAATAGGATTTGTTACGATTACATTTAAGCCAAAATAATTATCTGTACGAAGAAGTTCTAGTTATTATCATTCATTCGGTCAGGGCTGTCGACGCCGCTGCCTTTTGGGCAGCACATATTTGAGGAACCTCGACACGAAAGAAGAAGAAGAATTCCATTCACTTCTAAATTCCTATTGAAATTCTAATATAAAAGATATCAACACGTTTTAATAACGTATATATTTATTTTTTATTTTTGGGGCATCTAATTGCAAAATAAGTGATATTATCTAAGCATTGCAACCATCAGTAAAAAATATCAGCCCTAAACTAAACTTATTATCTAAGCATTGCAACCATCAGTAAAAAATATCAGCCCTAAACTTTAAAAAGGTGGCTACGTCCACGATTTGACGGAATACCTATTGTATGAGTATAGCGGTAGGTACAGTCAAGGAAATTGAAACACGTAACGCGTTTTTGCTCTTGTGACAATGACAATCAGGATCAAAAAGCTACGAGTTTTAGTTTCCTTTACTGCAGTACGTATATGTAGGTACTTATTTACTTACTATGTCAAACCGAAGAAGTACACAAAAAGCCACATAAGTCATACAATAAATAGTATCTTTAAACAAGATATTTTAAAAATAATATTTATTTCCCTAAAAAGTTTACAAGGTTTAAAAATTGAAACGATAACAAAATGTAACTTAACCTAGAGTCAAATAATCATAAGTTGTACAGTCGCCATCAGATATATCGCAGCATATAACGCGTTCATAAATATGTGAACATGTATTGTAACGCCCAGTCAATAAGAGTCGTGTTCAGATATTTATGAATACCTTACATGCTACGATATGTCTGATGGCGACTGTACTTCACAAGGTACTACGTAATTCATATAAAATTTTACGAAATTTTTTTTTTACATTGAAGCGAGAAATTGAAAATTTAATGGTTTAGGCAGGATTCGAACCTGCGTCTCCAACGGTTTTCCGGGCCGACACGGACGTCCTACTCGTACCTATTGGACCACCGAACCTGATGCGAGAGCCTTTGAATTTTTCAACCAGTTGCTTCTGCATGCCTTAAGAATGGGATCGTAGCGCCATCTTCTGCTTTAATAAAAATAAGGAATCAAAATTATTCTTATATTAAAAATAGTTTGTGTTGTTTCAGGTGGAATTCAAAGTAAAAAAAAACTAAATTGTAGGTATAGTAATAGTCTCTTCGATTTCTGCAATTGTCAAATATTTATATAAAACAATTATAGGTACGTACTTAATTTTTCAGTTAAGATGATGCTGATGAATATTAAACTTTAGACGGAATTTTCCAATCAATATTCTGTGTGAGCAGTACTTTATCAATTTACATGTGATTTGTTGGAGAGCGTTATCAACTTATCACTACAGCGCGACAATGTAACATGTACATTAAGTTCGCCGATTAGATAAGTACAAGGATTCGATTCGATATTTCGGGAGCGGTCAGTGACCTGACATGTCTGTAGTAAGACTGCATATTGCACACCTAGGGTGATAAAGTTCTGTACATCGCTGATAATCGACGTATGATGCGAGAAATAGATATTACTTTGATCTACCTAATACCTACTAAGACACGTTCCTTGTGGTGTTGACTAGACGTTTGGGGAATAGACTATAGACTTTAAAAAGGCTTTCGTAATGTATATCTTTATTAGCGTTGGTGTCTATGTAAATGACACAAAACATAACTATAAAAGCAAAGCTTTTCCATAAGTGAGTACAGACACGTCCGGGGAAAAATGCGACTTACGCCAGATGTCCGGCTTCGGCGAATTTAGAGATGGCAGCCCTAATCATCAGGGGGGAGACGAAGGGTATGCAATCGGTTAATCAATTTGTGTGAAAAAAAATGGTTTTAGTCAAAACTAACGGTATTTTTCCATATTAAAAAAATAAGATTTCTTGACAGGCAGCAGTGTCCTCCATGGCAAATGTAAAAGGAACAAATTGTTAGGAAGTGGCGGTTGTGACATAAGGGACGATATTTTTAGTGAATTATTCTGGCATAGCAATTAATGTCAACCTCATTTAACCCTATCTGTAGCGAAAGTCGGGAAATGGTAGGCAAACAATTTCCATGAATTTCCTATTGAGGAATTACTAATAGGATCGGAAACATTTCAGCCGAGCAACGGCAATCACGGTAAAGGGACGGAAGGCCGTGGCTAAAGGGCCCTTGCCCTTCACGGCTCGCTTCGCGAGTGGCTTCCACGAGGCTAGGTAAACTTAGAAAGAAAGAAAGAAAAAACAATTATTCGGGTGTAACGGTTCTACACTAAACTTCTTGGTACTAAACTACTCATCAAACTAAAACTAAACAATATTATTAACTAAAAGCACTATTCTAATTAAAAACTTAAATCGAATCGTATAAACTATTTACATTTTTAATAAATCAAACCTCTTTATTCGGCACTGGCTGATTAGCTACGTACTGGCCGAAAAAGAACTCATTCAAAAACAATGGAAGATCGTGAAGAAAGGAATACGGCGTGCGCTGGCATGACGATGTTTTTGCGAGTTAAAATGTAAAGAATAACTATTTGATTGTATATACTGTAACATACTTTTATAATTCTAAATATGTATTGTTAATAAGTTAACATATTACAACAAATAGGTACTTTTATGTACAGTTCTTGCTCCATAAGTCAGTGAATTTGTAAATAGCTGCTGTGTTTTCCCCAATACCGGTGAGTGTTGCGAGAATTATATTTTACGTAGGCTAAGTTTCCTGATATCGTATTTTTTTGTACTGATGGAATTTATTTAATGTTCATCTAAATCAAATGGTAATAATTTCATACAGTTTGTATTACTTTTTCATATGTAAAAAATATTTCTTATTTGATTTCTTTTTGATCTACTTTAAATATGAACTACAATATATTTCTAAATGTATTTCTTTGCTCTACTATTTACAAACTTAATTTTGCTTGTGACGCCACATCATTGATTATTATTAAGACCTTAGTTGTTAGTTAAAGATGTGACTTTAGTTGTTTATTTTAATATTTAATATGTATGTTAGATTATAAGGTATTTATCTATGGGCCTTTCATGCCTGAAATAAATTAATTATTATCAAAAGTGTGAGTTTTCTCAGCTCTGGGCTGGTCTTATCCACCAGTTAAATGTAGCATGTGGTGTGAAATATTTAATTAAATAGATGGTAGTAATTCTTTACTGGGTCTAGGTGCATCAACTATCTCACAATTCGGCATGAATTATATGGCTGTTTTTTGTAGAATTGTGTATTATGAGATACTAGGCCTATTATTATTTCGCTTATTAATCTGATTTCTGATTTATTATTATTATTAAATATGAAAGCCGATCTCAGCATTACACGAAACCAGCCCAACTAGGCTTGGTAACTTTTGTCGCGCGATAGCATCGCCCGTCACTCTCTCACAGTACTGCGAAGAAAGAGACAGATAATATTTCACGCGCGAGAAAGTCTCGTGTCGCGAGACACAGTTATGCATACAAAGGAAATAGATAAAAGACAGACAAATATTCTCAATATATCTAGACACGCGGCAGCGTGTCCAGCCAAGTTCACCGCAGGAACTGGCGAGCAGCAGCCGTGTGTTATATTACACGAACCGTTTGGAGCCACTTTTGACCCCCCAATAACTCCAAATCTATTTAACATAAAAAAATGAAATTTGGCTTATGTATTAAGATCCTTTAGAACAAGTAGAACCCCAAATTTCATTAATATAGGTTAAATAGTTATTGAGATATTAAAGTCCAAAAAACGGTATTTTTAGCACTGACTGACTGACTGACTGACTGACTGACTGACTGACTAGTAATCAAAAACCTAATCCACTTCCAGGTGACCTAGAAAGGTGAAATTTGGCATCCAGCTTAGTGATTGTGTGTGTATACATATAAAAATCTAAAACAGTGATTTTTTTATGTTTTTTTATTATTATTATTATTGATGGTTGTTGCCTCAGAACTCTGTCATTTATAAACCGATTTGGAAAATTCTTTTTTTGTTTGAAAGATATACTAGAATAGCATATACACTCACACGCACACACTTACACATACATGCACAAAAAATCCAATACGTACTAACCGTTTTGGTAAATTCTTTGTTTGTTCAAAACTTTCAAAAGATGTACTAGATTAGCACACAGAGCTAATTAACAAATAATAATTAAGTAATTTACACATCATAATAATTTCTGTACAAAAAGTAATGATATCCCATCAAAAACATAAATGTAAAATGAGAGCCAAGTTCAATATCGCGTGCACTTCGCCGACAAAAGAATTGAGATCTGCAAGAGCGCCAAGTTCTTTGCCCTAAAATTTTTAGATACAAGGACATGCTACATACTCAATGCATTTATTTTACTTGGGGTGTAATTCAATATCAAGACGTGACTTGGCTAGTTTTAAAATATAAATTTATATTATAAATCAAAATCAATCAAATCATTAACCTATTTTCGTAAAGGTAAGTACGCAAGTTAGTTTACGTCTTGTTACTTATACTGTTAGCTTGATAATGAACTATGACTATGACTATGTTACTTTTATAAAATTTAGTTATTTTGTGAAAACTAGCCAAGTCAAATCTTGATATTGAATTACTCCCCAAGTAAAATAAATGCATTGAGTATGTAGCATGTCCTTGTATCTAAAAATTTTAGGGCAAAGAACTTGGCGCTCTTGCAGATCTCAATTCTTTTGTCGGCGAAGTGCACGCGATATTGAACTTGGCTCTCATTTTACATTTATGTTTTTGATGGGATTACATATTTACTGTGAGACACTAAGTTAAAATTAGGTATATCACACAGTATAGTATGCGTCATTTAATTCGCAAATGCGGACTGAAACGTAGTTACAAATTCGCGTCGTTTTTACAAGTTTGTATTATACAGCATGGTGACGGACAGATAGACACACGGACAGAGTAGCCTTAGTAGTAGGGTCCCGTTTTTACCCTTTGTGGACCGAACCCTTAAAAGTAGCCGATTAAATCTATAATGTAGGTACTCATATAATACTCCATAGAAATAATGGCTTGCTTAATTGAAATCAACTGATAAACATGATTACGGTCGATTTGATTGATATAATGATTCATAGATAGATAAGATAATAGAATCGTTATGATAATAAACAACTTTTTCGTCTGAATATGAATGCGCTTCATGAGAATGCCTCATGGCAGGCAGGGCCCGCCTTTCGTAAAAGATTTCTTTTGCAATAAAGATTTAATAAATAAATAGTAAATACAATACTTATTAGCGTTTAATCTACTAGCTTAAAGCATGCTAAATCATGATACAGATTCCAAAGATAATATATGTGTGTAATTGGGGTTACTTTAGAAGTTTTCCACGTTTCTACTGAGGACAGGGTTAAATTAAGGAGGTACATTTAGACTGACTGGGCTTCAGTGGTCTTACGTTACGAAATAACATTGTCCACACACTTGTCCAGTAGTATTAGTAATATAGCACATATACTGCAATCAGCTGGTACATTTACGTTATAATAACTGTACAAATATTTACTAAATCTCTTTGTTTCTCAAATTACGTTTTCGAAATTAATATTAACCCCGCGCCGCGTATGCTTAGGCACGGATCCGTGCGGGACATTTGAATTTTACGTTAAAATATCAGTTGATTGCAAATTTTTGACATGGCATACGAGGGGTTAAGAGACTCTGAAGTTCCAAATTTACCGCCCCTTTAATTCAGAATGAGTTTAACGAGACAGCGAAAGAAATGGGACAATACGAAGATTTAAAAATGAGCCCTTTGAACCACTGGCGCTCGATACGCTGCGATCTCGTTGTAAAGTAGCATGCTCATAAATTCAAATAAAAGTGTTTGTATGTTCGCTGTGAGTCAGTCAGCGCCGCCATACTCGGCGCAAAGAATACTACTATAAATCAGCAATATAAAGAACACTTAGCTATAATGGGTTAAGGGTTATACACGGGTTAAGTCATACCCACTCGACGCGCTCGAGTTGCATTACGAGTATTAGGCACCAAATAAGGGTGGTTAAAGTGGTTGGTTGGATTTACATTCGTTATGAACGCCATGGTCTGTAATTTATTTGAATTATTTATTTAAGCTCTATCAAACAAAACGGGTATTAAAACGTTCAGAAAAGTGTTTATTTAATTACCTTGACGTATCGAACGTGATGTTACGTTCATTGTCTCTGAAGGTAAGGTCATAGAAAACTACCGTGAGTCTCAGACATAATGAAACATCTACGAAACGGGTTCACTCTCGTCGAATATCGCTCGACATGCTTCGATTCGGTTCGCGATTCATCATAAGGAAAGCCCAGTCGCGTCGTAAGATCAGTCGCGAACCAATTCGAAACATGTCGAAAGATATTCGACATTTACGACGTGAGTAAACCCATTTATTTTTATTTTTTTATGTCATAGGGGGCAAACGAGCAAACGAATCGCCTGATGGAATGCGATACCGTCGCCCATAGACACCTGCAACACCAGAGGAGTCACAAGTGCTTTGCCGGCCTTCCAGGTGGGAATACGCTCTTTTCTTGAATGGTTTGAAGGATTTCGTGGATATTTTGATAGGACTAAACTCTATTGCACGTTGCAAATAAGAAGGCACAAATGGTCATTTTGCATTGTCTACCTGCTAACCGTTAGGCTCAACAGACAGAGACATTATTCGTGTAGGGTTAGTGTGAATGAAATTTGCCGATGGAATTACTTTGCTTGGAATATTCTGCCCAATTATTTGCCGTCGTAGATCTATTAATACCAACACTAATAAGTAGACTAGCGAAATAGATTTACGTTACCTTGTTTGTTTTCTCAATATTCTATCGTACGTAAACGGCAGATGCGTACCTGAAAATAGATCATAATATTTATATTTAATTAATCAATTTTTGAAGCATTATCTATTAGGGCTTCTCAGCATTTATTTTAAAACCGACTATAGCAATGTTTGTATTTACTTATAGTCCACCGTAGTAGCTTAACTCTGTTCATCAAATAAAGATTAATTAAATGTCAATCTATTCGTTAAATTCATTTTTATCAGTGACTTCCGTGACTGTAATATTTTCAACTGTCCTAATTGCTTCTTTATCACTTGCCCGTGGATGTGACCTCGTACGAACTGTGACCCATATTTGACGTGGCTATTCGTAAAACTATGTTTGTAAATAGGTACTGGCACTATGTCTTTGTAACAATGCGCTAAGAATTATAAATATCTCAATAAACCGATTGCAAGTTATAGATTAAGTACATAATTAACTAGTTCGTTGCGGCACGGTCACTCTAGAACCCCGTGGTATGTGAGTTAACTTAATTGCCGCTGCGAACGTGTTACGTTGATGTTTTTTTTATTACATAATTACGTAACTAAAAAAAAACATGTAGGTACTTAAATGTTGTGAACGGTGCGAAACATTTGCGTCACGTTTAAACCTCCAACAGGTTTTTGTAACGCGTATTAATTGTAAATTATTTGTGTTTACTTAACTTGAACAAATAAAAAACACAAACAAACACAAAAAAAAACAATATATAACAATTTCCCGTGCGGTACGAGGGGCACACCGAAATGATCGGGAATAGAGTACTTTAAACTGAGTTACATTAAATCCTTTTTTGTCACATGCATACTGGCGACTTACAATCACGATGCCGTTTTTACAATTTAAAAAAAGAACGATATATTTTTTTAATTCCATTTTTAAATTGACAACTCGATGAACAAAATGGAGCTGACGCGTGAAAATTTTCGTGCAATTATTTACCATAACTTTCGTCGTGGCTTATCTCCAGATGAATGTCGCAATGAGCTTGTTACTATATACGACATTGAAGCACCTAGTCAGACGACAATATATCGGTGGTATGCTGAGTTTCGACGGGGTCGTGCCTCTCTTGGCACCGTACCTTCATCAGGTCGGCCGAAAACGGCGGTTTCGCCTGAAAACATCGCGGCTGTGGAAAAACTACTAAAAGAAGATAGACATGTGACATACGAGCAGATTCGGGCAACCATAGGCATTGGAATGACTGCAATTCACACTATTTTGCATGGTGAATTGGGTGTCAGAAAATTGATTTCCCGATGGGTACCCCATAATTTGTCTGAAGAGCAAAAGGCGGCTCGTGTTGATTGGTGCCGATCTATTCTGAAATGCTACAATGGAGGAAAGTCAAAAGCCGTTTATAATATGGTCTCGGGTGACGAATCCTGGATTTATTCTTATGAGCCTGAAAGAAAGCACCAGTCGGCAGTATGGGTCTTCGATGACGAGGTCAAACCAACGAAAGTTGTGCGTTCTCGAAGCGTGTCGAAGAAGATGGTGGCTTCGTTCGTCTCAAAAAAGGGGCATGTTGCCACAATTCCTCTAGAAGAACAAAGAACCGTTACCGCTGATTGGTATATCACAGTTTGTTTGCCGGAGGTGCTGGCCGAACTTCGCCAAGGGAACCCGAGACGCCGCGTCATCTTACACCACGACAATGCGAGCTCCCACACCGCCCACAAAACAACTAAATTTTTGAACGACGAAAACGTTGAGTTGATGTCCCATCCTCCATACAGCCCTGACCTGAGTCCAAATGATTTTTTTACGTTCCCTAGAATTAAAGATTTATTGCGTGGTCAGCGGTTTGAGAACCCAGAAGCCGCTGTCGAATCCCAGAATCGGCCATTTTGGCAATGCCTACTTCAAACTGGAATTATTGTTTTAATGACTGGTTTAAAAGAATGCAAAAGTGCATTGAATGTAACGGAGAATACTTCGAAAAACAATAAAATATAATTTATGTATATAGTGCACATAGTTTTTTAAATTCCCGATCATTTCGGTTTGCCCCTCGTATCAACATTCACGAGTACCAGTGGCAAACATCAATACTAGGTATACGCATTATAAATTCACGAGGTCGGTCAGAGAATAAATTGGACAACAACCGAAGGGCCTCTCAGCAGTCTCAGCCCATTTAACGTTTATAGGGCTAGGACTCACAGGTAAAGTGGTCAGCGCCATGATTTCAGGAAAAATCTTAATAGCGTGATGCAGGACCGTCTTTTGTTCCATATGGGCGCGCGACGTATGCCACCCTAGCGCCATCTGTTTTCATAATTTCCTTTGTCCTCGCATCACGCCCAAACAGCTGGATACATTTTAACCAATTTTGGTACAGGGATAGGACATCCAAAGATGGTTATAGGATACTTACAATATAAGTATGAGCCACAAAGTTAAAGGAGCGATTATTATTGCCGTGTACTAAGGGAGAGACAAATAGTGTTTTTGACGAGGTTTTAAATGTAGCAAGAGATTGGGCACGCCTTATATTCAGAGGTAATGTGAATGGGCCATTATAAAATTTGGAACATGAAGGGGCAACAGTAAGAACTAATATTTTCTACGGTTTCCGCGACTGTCACACATTTAAATAAAACAATTTAAACGGTTTATATAGTAAGAACTAAGTTTTGGGCAGAGCGAACAGAACGAAAATAACTGAAGCGCTCCTTGAGGTAGCGGGGAGTTGTGGGGTTAAAATAGAACATTATATAGAAGAGACAGAAAATGGGAGCGATGACGAGAATGGATTGAGAGCCACATGAGCTTAGACCGGAAGTCGGATACATGGTCATACTTGCGTAACCCAAATATGAACCGAATGCAGACTTTTTGCTCGGCTACGGTATAAAAAAAATTACGCGTACAAAATGATTATATAAAATACTTGTTTACACTAGACGTCCACATCTCACCACTACATAAAACATGCATTACAAATTCGCGAGATCGGTCATATAATCAATTTGCCGACAATCGAAAGACCTCTCAGCCTAGTTGACGTTTAAAGGGCTGGGACACAAGGATGAACCGGACAGTATAACTAGTGGAGCGTAGATAAATAGAATACCTACTCTTCAAAATCACTTTCAGTTTGAAACACCTCGACAAGGCCGAACTACACGCACAGACCCCACATAAGTCTATAGTCAGATATTAATTAACGACCGAGCGTAAAAGTGATTTTTCCATTACTTACTTTTTAAAGTAATGGAAAGCGTAAAAGCGATTTTTCCCTCACTTGCCTTCCAAAGTAATGGAAAAATCGCTATTACGCTTTCCATTACATTACTTAGAAACGCAAGTAATCGAAAATCGTTTTTACGCTCAGTTAAATACATAACGACTAGCAGTGGAGTCCTGAATCACCCGTCGTGTGCCTATAGTTCCCCAACTTTTGTGATTCAATATAGTATGTATGAACATTGGAGTTAATAGGCATAACTAATAATCATATGCAGAGCATATCTGAGAGGTAAAATAAATATATGAAAAACTAAACAACACAACATAATGTTTTAGGCCTTTGGGTCCTGAGCTAGGATTCCCGCTACAGGACCCACTAGGGTATCAAGGAAAGTTAGACACGTTTAAATGCGTACAGAGTTAAAACTTAATGACTATACCTATAACTAGTAGTAAAGTAAAGCTAAAATATAATTAACATAAAATTAAAATGGGCAATATGGACTCAAGTGATGGTTTTTAAATGTAATATAAGCTATAGTAAAAAATAAAATATGTGTATACATATAATGGACATGCAAAATATATATTTATATCTAAGCATATAATATATACATACAAACACAAACATATACCTACGTAGGAAACCGGAGATTTGTTTACCGGAGCACATTCAAGAGACACTCGGTTTCATTGTAATCGTGTTGCAATAACCACTGGGTTAATGCATTTTTATGGGGAGGCCGCGAGACCTTGTAAGATCTGGGGGCACGGTAGTGCCCCCGCCAAGACGAGCAAAAAAGAAGCGGGGCACTTTTCTCGAACCGTTTCGTCTAATTTTCAGACCCTCATAGCTTCGTCCCACTTAACACCAGAGCGCCCAAATTCACAGGTTGAGATGCAGTTAGGGAACATATAAAATTTACTTAATTTAATTGATCTAGCTTTTATACTTTAGGTTTTATTGGTCCCTAAAATACGCCGATTTTGCCACTCACTTATACACTGACGTATCAAAACCTCTGGGGTAGGTACTTCCCGATGACCTAGAAAGCTGAAATTTGGTATGTAAGCTAGATTTAGTACACAAACAATAGAATAATTCTGAAACTTGGAACCCCCCAACCCCTTAAACTAGGGGATGAAAGTTTGTATGAGACTTTCGTAAATTTTGATACTAGAGGTCTGAAAATGTATACCTATTGGGACTCATTGCTATAAATAAAATACACATTCAACGATTTTTAGAAAATCACCCCCACCCTTTATATAAGGGGATGAAAGTCTAATGGACTGTCCGGCCTATATGGTAAGGAATTAAGTTCATATATATTATCATGAAGACATAAACTTAACTTCTGCATATCGTATGGGCCAGACGGTCCGTTGGACTTATTTACGTTACTTTAAGAAACGACCAAGCGATACCTTTGAAGCCAAGGTGTAGGATTAGTAAACTCAGGGCTTAGGGGCTTGGCTTTTCCAGGGATCTGATAACTTTTTTACAGCGAAAGCGTTATGAGCATGTGAGTCTTGCATGGCCGCCAATTTTACATGAAATGTTTTTGGTGGGATCTTCATGACAAGGGGGAAATAAATGGACTAAAGCGCTGGGCGAATCTCATGGTGTACTTTATATATATGATTATGATTGCCATGAATGAGTTAAGCGATTCTCATAGAATTCACGATTGCCATTCAAGCCGAGCCCCTCTGGGAGGGACGGATGCTAGACGGATGCTCGGCTTTATTTGTATAGCGCGTGTGATCGAGCCCTTACACTTAACCTTCCAATACACGTTCCACTTAATACGTGATTGAGGTCGGGAATCATTGGAAAATTAGGCAATCTGATTGCTATTTTCAAACGTAGTTTGTTAACGTACCACTTCCTAAATAAATTCCGTTTTATTAGGTTTACAGTCGACCATCATCATCACTCTATTTTTAGGAAATTGAACTGGGATGAAATGGGAATAAATATAAACGGTGAATACCTAAATAACCTACGGTTCGCGGACGATATCGTTCTAATAGCCGAAAAACACGAAGATCTATGTTATATGCTGAATACCTTAGATATAGAGAGCAGAAAATGTGGACTACAAATGAACACAAAGAAAACTTACGCGATGACAAACGGAGAAAAAGCTCCCATTAACGCAGATTTTCAAAAAATAGAGTACGTAGATTATTATGTATACTTGGGAAAAAGCATATCATTTACCGAACAAACATTATACGAAGTTGAACAAAGAATCAGTAAAGCTTGGAATAAATATTGGTCACTGAAAGACATTTTTAAATCCAAACTCCCCATACATCTGAAACGGAAAGCGATGGACACAATCGTGCTTCCTACTCTTCTCTACGGATGTCAAAGCTGGACTCTAACAAAAGCTATCGTCCAAAAACTAAACGTATTCCAAAGAGCAGCAGAAAGAAGTATGTTAAATATCCACCGGAGTGATAGGAATAGAAACGTGGATATAAGGAACAAAACGAACGTGACAGACGTAGTCGAGTTCGCATGCAGGCTGAAGTGGAGATGGGCTGGACACGTCGCCCGGACGACTGATAACCGCTGGAGCGAAAGGGTTCTGCATTGGTACCCGCGCGGCGCCAAACGACCTAGGGGGCGCCCGCGCCGGCGCTGGGCCGACGACGTCGTGCAGCTGGCCGGCGCTACCTGGACTCGACAAGCCAAGGACAGGGAACACTGGAAAGGGTTGGAGGAGGCCTATGCCCAGAAATGGGTTACTCACGCTGTTTAATATCTATAAATAGTTAAATTCTTATTTTCAAATTTTTATTTTCGATTAATTATTTAAATTGCAATTTTTACATTCACTTAATCCTGAATTATAATTATTTCAACATAATATTGACGACACAAAAATTTCCTTCTATATACCAATATAATAATTAATAATCCACAATAATACTGATTGCAACGAGAAAATAAATAATAGCATTATTAAATTATTGAAAATAAAATTATGTAGAAATGTGTAGGAAGATATAGCATAGGTATAAGTTAATATATTTTACTCGTTAAAATTAATATTATCATGCATGTATATGTATACTATTTAGACATTAGGTGAAAATGTAATTGTGAAGCATGTCAATTTGGGAGAATAAAGGCTTATTATTATTATTATCATCATCATCACCATATCAGCCGATAGAGGTCCACTGCTGGACAAAGGCCACCCCCAAAGTTCTCCACAACGATCGGTCTTGCGCCGCCTTCATCCAATTTCTGCCCGCGATCCTAATCGGGTCCACGGTCCACATATAACATGTGTGTCATATTAAATATAGTTTATTTCTGGATTTCGGACTTTTACATTATTAGCCTCTTCGTAATGCCCTGTATCAGACTCAACTATGCGAATATGTGAATAGGACATATTCCAACAGGGAATACAGTTACACCCATCAGCACAATAGAGTGATAACACCTCCTCCAGTATGATTATTTCCTTGGCCAGGGTTCTAACAATAGTGCAAAAACGTGGCATGGCGTCTCAATTAGCGCCATTAACTAACACAGTCAATAAAGCGATATCACGCGGCTCAAGCCACTGAAGCTGGCGGAAACATAACGTACTAAGGGCTGCAAAAATGCATGATGCATGAATTCCATCATAAATAGACCATGCAATACTACATGTACAATTGTACATGGCCGAGAGGTAAGAGTGATGTCCTCTTAGCATATGGAGTAAATTTATAAGTTTTCAACTAACTTAAAACAAAATACACGATGCTAATTACACAAAGACACAAGACGTTTGAATTGAAAGTAATTTCTTATGAACTAGGTGCTGATTATAGAGTTGTTTCTATTATGGATTGTATTCTGTTTATAATCGACTATTATCTGACTCCCCTTTTTTCTACGAATCGTTTCATAATTGCGATCATTAAGTTATTAGTCAGTTAATTATGACATTAAGCACTGCGCGCACGGACGGCAAAGGATACTGTATTCCTGCGTTAAGTTACTCAATGCATATTAAACGAGTGGAATAAATGGCGGACATTTCAATTTCAAGGCGACGTTACGTTCCCTGTCCCACTTCCATATACTGTAGAGAATTAATTTGCTACAAGACTTATTAACCCTTAAATGCATGATGATGTATATATACACGTTACTGAAATGACACATGTCAAAATCTGTATATAGTCAATATAAACTTTGTCAGGATTGTCCCTAAGTCTCAAACTGACGTGGATTTCATTGGTACTTACATCATTCAAGAAATAAAATTAGTGTAATTGTATGCATTTAAGGGTTAAGAATTAGCGATATTAACTATGATTATTGATTACCCACAACTTTACCGGCGCCCGTCACGGGCTTAATTTCGTCCGTGTACGCATCTGTACCGAGCAAAATGTCTCCATGATTGGTTCGTAGACACGCACACATAAATAAAACCAAGACCGGCTTCATCTTTCGGAAATCTGTTGTATGAAGACTCACGTTCTATGCGTATTTTTTTTTCTAAGAATAAAAATAAACTTAATATGCAATAAAATAATTGAAAAGATAATGAATAAACTGACGAATTGATTGGTGCTATAATTATCCTTTTTCAGCCTCTCATCTAATCAGAATTTCAATCAATAGCCCAAATATATTTTAGCGTATGTATAAGTCGTTTTGAATAAATGAAGAAATCTGTATATGTAAAGAAAATAATATCAAAGTGTACGCAAACCAAAAAAGCTGTGTCTAAGCTGCTATTATTTAATCTGTGACCTCATCTGATGTAAATCTGTTTAATTGTTTGTACCACAGAACTTGCAGCGAACTGATTATGCACACAACATATGATACGTGGTCGGAAACGCCTAAATTCAAGGCCTCGCGAGTCGAGCCGCGTGCCTATAGTACCTAGTTTATGCAACTGTTACTTAGTAAGAGGAATTAAAAACAGAGTGTGGTTTTATGGAATGAGCCGAAGGCGAGTTTCATAATAGGGTCACACGAGTTTTTTAAGACCTAATTATGTACAGTTGCATACACTACCTACTTTATCGACACCCATATTCATCATAATTATCATAGATTCTCTTTTATGTAGATATGAAGTATTCGGAGCTAATAATGACATACTTAGATAACAACTATGCTCTAAAATTATTATTTAATCTGTTAGCTCTGGAGTAGGTAAGTCTGTTTTATTGTCTGTACCACATTTCTGGCAAACGAGCTGATTATAATATGCAGACAACACATGACACGAGGCGCCTAAATTCAAGGACTCGTGTGTCGAGCCGTGAGCCCAACTTGTTTGTGGACCGTGCGGAGGCGAATTGTAATTACCTACCTAGACATAAAATGTTTCAATTTAAATAATGTATTTATTTATTTAAACTTTATTGACTACCAGCCAACCTTAGAGCAAAGCAGAAAAATTGTAGGCGGTGCATCTAAACAACATAATTACATATAATTAAAAAAGCACATACATATATATAAATAGATACAACGATGAAACAAACCAAGCAGATATACTATGAGACTCTGTCTAACAGTTTATTCATAAATAAACAAAAAAAAAACATATTTATGAGACATCAGTGCAGCCAGCAAAGAAACTCTGCATCGCCCTTTTAAATGCCAACTTACTTTTATTTATGTGGTGTATAAATATTGCGATTTTTACAAGAGCTCAATCAAATGTTTATATACAAATATTGTAATGAAATGAGATAAAAAAATTATTAATTTAAATAAGTGTCTATAAAGTAATATAATCAAAATTAATAAGGATTTGCGTGCGAATACCCGTAAAAAACAAATATTAATAGTACAAAAGAACGAAGAATTAGATGACAATTTCTAAGAAATGTTATTGGACGGAAGGTATTAAAAGCTACGGAAATTTATTAATATCTTTTCAAATGAGACCGTCGAGCGCAATAAAAAGGAAGCTTATAAGAAAAAATATATAGGTATAATATAGATTTGTACTGTGCTTGTTGAAATACATACGAAACTTTCGATTAGCCGCCGCCGCGACTGATCGTATAGCTCCTGATGATGAATCGCGTACCGATTCGAAACATGTCGAGCGATATTCGACCTCCAAGACGTGAGTAAACCCGTTTCATGGGAGTTTTCTATGTAGGTAAATATAATGTGCTTGTTTGGCATTCGATTGTGAATACACATGACCGTAATATGACACAACACTCGTCTGCTTAGCTACTAAACCGGTTTACTTGGCGGACAATACGCGTATCACACGTATTATCGCATTAAATGTGAACCCACCATATTATTCAGACCACCAAACTTGGATTAAACCACTAAGTGTAATTTCAAAATGGCTTAAGTTCTTCAAATATGATTCACTATTAACGCACCACAACAATGGAAATAACGACGAAAGTCTAACTTTTAACAAAAAGGAAGTCGGACAGCAAGACAAAGTAGCATAACATTCTATTAAGAATAAGGCCTCTTAGGCGTTTACCAAATGTGTGGGATTAAAACTTTAGTTAAGTTCGCAGATTATAACGCCTCGTAATTTCTTTATAAATAAAGAAAAAATAACGAAGAATATCTTTGAATATTTGAGGCATTACTTTCCAAAAATCCAATACTCATCAAAGATCAAGCTTTAGTTAGTTTAGTTAACATTTTAAGCTGTACAGTACATTCTTTAAAATATTATACGCATTTGTTTTAGTATTGTTTTCTCCTAGGCCCAGCCTGGGAATTAGAATGTCGGTGTTGATGTATCATCTACCAAGCCTGATTAATTAAGACAAATAAAGGCATGGCTAATAAAGATATACGTCCAAAGCGAACTGACAAGGAAGCAACCGACTTGAAATTGGACACCACTGCTTAACAGTAAAACACGATTACATTAAATATAACACCAAACACCATTAGAAACCTACGTAATTATGACTTAAACCATTATTGAAGAACTATAATATGATCTATTAAGACAATTGTAGAACATATTTCTTGTTTATGAGACCGAACTCCCAGTCTAGACTGCCAAAGAATTACGCATGTTATTATCCAGTCTAGCAACGAACTACGACTCTCGTGAATTTTGCCCAGTTCTTTAATTTATAAATAAATAACACTAGGCAAGGCGAAATCTATTATATGGACGAAAAATAGATTTGTCGCCTGATGCATCATTTTGGTAGACCTTAGCCTCAGTATACTCGAAACCCAGACCGTATTATATAAATTCTATTCATAACAGTATAATAGGGCTATCACAGGACCTATTACACTAGTCCAGTCTAAAAAGTCCTATCTGCAGTGGAAACTAAGGGTGTTTACGACGTTTTGGATTTGTACATATAGAGTTGGGCCCCTCGGTCGACTGCGCAATTGCGCATGGCAACGCGCTAAATTGAAACCATAATTGACGGTACCATTTAGAGATCTGTAAAAGTTATACCAGTTAACTATTCGCCGTACATTCTGATCGTAACCTATATCTAGCCTAGCTAGTGTAGATCCCAAAAACTAATTAGAAGCGATAGAAACAGCCATCAGCCCTCTAGCACAACTGGCTGCGACTTCACTTGTCGCGCGAGACAGCTTCGCCCGTCTTTCTCACTCTTTAGTAAATATGAAAAAGGAGACAGACAATTTGAGTCGCGCTATAGAAGAGTCGCGTTTGATAGTTATGCTATCAAATATAGAGGATAAAGGTGCAGCCCGTCTAGCACAACTACGATTCGTGACTATTGTCGCGGGACATAGCATCGCCCGTCACTTTATCAGAGTACAGCGAAGAAAGAGATAGGTAATATTTCTCGCGCGAAGAGTCGCTTGTCACAGTTATGCTATAGGTACAGCCGATTTTCCACGTACTTGCAAGTAGTGGAATGAGCTTGCCTTTACCCGAGGCGATACGAGTATGACGTGCGATTATTTAAGAAGAGCCTAGTAGGTTATGGAGTGTAGAAGTACGCTATCTCTACATGTCCAAAATTGTCAGTTGAAAGGAGTTAGCTGCGACTTTTTTCATATTAACTTGCTGCTCTAGTTGTATCGTCACCTAATGCGCACGGCATTGGAACTATCAATTACTGCTTACAGCTGAAAAACTTTTTCAAAAATTCTTCAATATAAGAATGATCTCCCTTCACTTCTACACTCCATGAGCTAGGTGACTCCTATAATTTTGCACATTTCCATGGGCGACGATACGAAGATACGAAAAAAATATAATTGGAATATTCGTACTTAATTTGTATTTGACTCAAAGTTAACTGGCATTGTATTGTATCTGCTATTATATAAAATTACAATACCTCGCATATTTATAAGGCATTCTGATTCTGAAAATCACTTCTCAGAAAGTTTGTTTCGTCTTCGAGAACTCGCTCCAGTCTAACTTTATGGAACGATAAACACGGCAAAGTTAATATTATAAACGGGGTTATATTTTCTGAGAGTTATTATTATTTGGACGATCACAGGAATAGCTTAACGTACAACGAATACATTATTCATAAATAAATTTAAATTTCTATCGAGTGAAAAAACAATAATAAGGAATCTCGTGACAATCTTTATAGCCACCATTTTTAAGATACAAATAGCATAAGTTAAAATAAAAGTAGCAAGTGAAATTAGAATAACAAAAGAAACAGCCGCTCTCTTATTTATATATTTATTTATTATTTTGATGTCGAATATATAAATAATAAAAAATAGGTCGTATCTCTTATCGTAATTTAAAAGTTGAAAATACCTAACACCTTGCCACTTATTATTTAAAAAAAAAACTTTAATCAATTTCAGAAACTTCTTAATTAATTCAGCGGAAGTCCAATGCGCTTGTTTTACGGGTAATGTATTTTGACGGTTGCTCGCTCTCTTGTCACTTTGATAATGTTCGAACCAATCGAACCAGTTCATGACATATATAAATATGCTAATACGTTCACCTTATTCACAGTCCTCATACGCTCATTGCCATTAAGTTTCCACGTCTGATTTCGTCAGTAAAATACGAATTTTATAGACAATACACCTACGCTCTAAGATTATTGTATCATAGCCCTGAGTAGTTTCAAATATAAACAAACCTGTTGACTCAAACTAAACAAGGACATTTTGAATGTTTCTCAAAATTTACCCAACGAGATCAAATATGATTAATATGATTATAGAAGATCTACAGACACAGACAACCCCCACTAGACGGAGCATGTAAGGCGACCCGCGCGCACCATCGATATGGTACGGCAGAACATTAAAGTATCAACACGGCGGCCACCGTTTAGTTGCGTCCTTGTTTATGATCCATGCGTACGTCAACGAAAAAAGAAATTAAATAAATAACATGGTAAATTGTAGTGTTAAGTGGTGTAGAGAGACCTCATGAACATGGACGCAACTAAACGGTGGCCGCCGTGTTGATACTTTAATGTTTTGCCGTACCATATCGTTGGTGCGCGCGGGTCTCCTTACATGCTCCGTCTAGTGGGGGTTGTCTGTGTCTACAGAAGATAAAGTAAAACAGGTCTTAGGTTCACCTTAGGTTCCACTTCACACAAATGTAAAATTATGCAACAATTCAGTTTTAATTAGAGTGAATTATTATATGTACATAACTAACTGACAGGAATTGTTAATAATTACAAAATGGGCCTAATAGAACTCGGCCTGATAACCAGTCAATAGATCACAACACAACATATAACCATAAACTTAGTACATAACATAAACTTCAGTAAATAGTTAACTTTCGGTTTATTTGACAAGGCTTAAATCAAACAGATAAATTATGAATGCTTGTAAGCAGGAGGTTATTGCAATAACTATGTTCTCGTTTCCTTGTGCCAAATGATAGTGCCTGCCGGAAAGGTCGACGAACGTTTGCTGATAATGTTTAAACAGTATAGCAACAAGACAATGCGAAATGAGTCCCATTGTTCAAACCAGTGGCGCCTCTGATGACCATATTTTTAACCAAATTTTCATACATCAATGTGCTACAAATGTAAACCTTAGCGACATGGAAGGCCATTAATTTGGAGAAAAAACATGACATACCAAAAATACATACTTGGAATATAGTTAGTAAAGCTTGTGCTAAACTGTTAAAATGTTTCAAATTATATTATTTTGTCATATTTTAACAAAATTCGACTACTGAAAATTGGTTAAATGCAACGCGTTATAAAGGACTACAACATTCAACGTCATATCCACGACAATGAAATACAAAAATAATGAAACACAAGTAGGGTCATTGCGCCGGTTTGCGACCAGTTAACCGAGTTGCCAACTTCAGATGAGAAAAAAAATATATTATCAACACACAACATAGTATGCGTTAATGTAAACTAGTCCCAAATATAGTCTAGTTTTAATATGAAATCAAAAATATTATACTCCAATCCAAAAATTATTATAAAATGCTGATAAAGTAAAAATATAGCCAAAACGTCAGTTTACGACCACTTTCATCAGTTTACGACCGCCAGTAAGCCAGTTTGCGACCAATATGGTAATATTTAAATTATGAAAATAAAACAATTAAATTGATTTAAAATATGTTTAATACTGCCTTTAAACAATTAATCTTTAGTTTCTTTCTTCCTAAGCCTTAAACAACAAACTTATTTTAGTAGGAACGACAATCTTAGTGTTCTTACACATATACTAAAATTCCAAAATTAACAATTAATAATCAAAACAATATCGCAATATAACAATTAAAAATAATCAACATTAGTAATTCCTCTGATAATACTGTTTTTATTAGTCTTCAGTTTCTTCCTAAGCCTTAAACAACAAACTTATTTTAGTAGTACGACAATCTTACTGTTCTTATCTATACTAAAATTCCAAAATTAACAATAAATAATCAAAACAATATCGTAATATAACATTTAAAAATAATCAACATTAGTATTTTCTAGTCATCTGGTTTAATATTTGTGTGAGGAATCACATTCAGCGGCTAAAATATAATATTTACGCTTAACTTAAATCCAGTCAACGGAAAAGGACGGGAATTATCACATATCTTAAATTAATCGAATAAATGTTATAAAAACTTATGTCAAAAGAATCAGTCTTGATCAGCTACGCAAATGTTACATTTAAATGGTTTATCTGCCACTTCAAGATACGTCGACCCGAAGAAGGCGGTACATTTTAAATGATACCATCTTTGACAGTAATCGCAACCTATATTTTTATCTTCATCTTCTTCTGCGTCGCTAATCAAAATATCTTCACATTCGATGCACCGCTCTTTTAAAACTTTATTGCGTTGTACGTTTCTTTTTGATCGGGCCCTGGCTGGTGGCTTCGCTTCTTTCTTAATTTTTTTCTTATTTGCTGCTTCGGCTCTTTCTTGTTTTCTCTTTAATATAGCTGCCTGTTTCTCCTTTTTTGCATTTTCCTTGTCTTCCTGAATTTTACGCCATGCCCCAGATGATATGCATGCATTCGATGTGGATTCTTTTGATTTAGCTCGTTGTGGAGGATCAGGTAATATCAAATTTCTGCGGAAAGCTTCAGTTTTTGACACTACTAACTTTTGAGGAGGGGGCATGAAGACCACATCATCCAGAGACACACATGAACTAACTTCTAAGTAACTATCCATACCTGTTTCAGCTAAGTGAAGCATAGATAAAGTGTCATCAACTGCCACATTTTCGCCTATGTCCATTGGTATTTCTTCTGTTGGATGTGGTGAACTTGTACCAAACATAACAATTTCCTGATCATCAGTGGGTCCTGCTACTTCGATCAAATTAAGCGCGAGTATGATGTCATTAGGTGTCCGATCTTCCCTGGTGCTTATTATTGGATCTTCTTCGGGAAATGGTAAAATCTCATCAAATGTGTTTGGCTGTGAGACACGCTTGTTTGAAATATGTTCCTGCTTATTTGTGGCGCTCGCTACTGCGAGATGAGTCGATTTTTGAGGAGTGGGTAGAGAATGAACATCCGCTGTAGCAAGAATTGTATGAGATTCTGCTGTATTATTTTCAATGTCAGATGTTTTTGCTTCTTCAACCTTAGTAATATCATTTGTGCGAGACGAAACGTCAGTGATGCTAGTCAAAACCGGCAATGATGGATCAGTTACTGAAACACCCTCTGTAGAATATTCCATTTGGAGGGACGCGGACTGGTCAACTGAATCGTCTGTTATATCTTCAGAATCTGTTTCGTGATATCCAATCTGTGATTTTATTTTACGCAGTTCTTTCAACAGAAAACTGTAATTAATCTTTTTTTGTTTCATTGCCGGTCGCATATACTTTAGTAGCTTTCTTGTACTAGCGATATCCGCTTTAGCTATGTCCTTTGACGTATGAGTTGGCCTTTTGTGCACATTTTCGATGGTATTTTGCACACATTTAGTATAATCCACAGCATCGGGATTAAACGGGTAGAGGCCACATTTTCTGAACCCGTTTTTTATATTCGTGTTCATGTTCGTGTCTTCCAACGTGTCACGGAACAACTGACAAAAATTGGCTTTGTTGACGCACGAATTTATGTTTTCCGGCTTCGATAGAAATTTTCTGACGATGGTCTTCCACGAGGATTTCAGTGGAGCGAAAACGCTTACGTCTGCGGGTTGGAGCATGTGAGTTGTATTTGGGGGTAGGGCATACAAAATTATGCCGAGCTGTTCGCACATGGCACTCAAGACTAGTGACATGTGCGACTTGTGACCATCGACCAACAGTAATATAGGTTTTTTTATGTTGTTGCGGTCCACCCAATTATTAAAGTCGTTTGTAATATATTCAAAAAATACATCCGAGCGCATCCAACCACTTTCTGATTTGCCAAGGCACCAATCTTTGGGCATGCTCTCTACAACGGCTCGTGGTGGGCGTATGTATGGAAAAACAATGACCGGCGGACATATTTGGCCATTGGCGTTGAAGGTGATCAGAACTGTCAAGTTATCCTTTTCATTACCTGATTTAATCTGGTACAAATTTCGGTATCCTTTTGGCGCTAAAACTTTACCGGTTTTAGGACACATAGAAAACCCGCTTTCGTCACCATTGAAGATGCGCTTTGGGCTTTCTAATATATCCTCATTATTACTACTTTTTAAGAACTGCCGTAATTCTTGAAACCAAACCCTTATGGCTTCTTCGGTTACTCTTGCTTTTGCTTTCGTTATTCCTTCGGCTGCACGGTATGATATATCGGGGTGGCGCTTCAGGAAGTTTAGATACCATGTCTGTCCCGGGCGATCGTCTTTAAAGGGAGTTTTCGTCCCGTGGTCTTTAACGATTTTTTGCACCGTATCCAACAGCTCCTGTTTTTTTACGGGGAATCCGCACTTAGCTATGGTCTTAAGCCACTCTTTGACTTGATGCTCGCCTTCTATGCCTAGCACAGGGTCTGGTCCCCTTGACACGATAACATCAGGTCTCTTCCCACTAAGCCGATCCTGAATAGTGCTTCGAGGAATCTGATAAAATCGGCAAGTCTCTCGTATTCCCTTGCCGTCCTTACGAATGTCATTGAGAGCATTTTCTAGGGTTTTCTCGGTGTACTGGACAGTCCGCTTCTTTGTCTGTGTTGCGTCCAATTTTTTGGGGGGCGCCATCTAAAAAAGTAGTTAAATTAATAATATATTTTTGTCTGCTATGACCAGGGATCAGATATAAAGACCGATATTTGCCTCGAGTTAGCAAAACCGTACTGTTTACTCACTCATATATAATAAGTTTATATATAGTAGTGTATATAATACTATATAGTTTGAATTCTAATGGCATAAATAGAACATTGCAATACCCAGCCAAATTAAAAAAATCACACGTGGTCGCATACTCAATAAGCCAATACTTATTTTGATTTTCTCAAACATGCTCAGAAATGTATGCGTTAATGTCCCGATATGAGGACATGAAATTTCTCGTTTATGGCTCCCTACATTACCTACTTCTTGGCCTAGGCCAAAAAAGTAGGTAAGTATAAAAATCCATTTAGGTCCGCTGCTCTAACTTTTTAAATTTCCTTATTAAAACTAAATTGGCAAAGGAAAAATTACATACAGCCAAGCACCACCGCTCTGTGAGCATACTTGCGACATAAAAAAAAAAAAACAAAATCTATGGTACTATATTTATGTGCGGTTAGACAGGTTGCTCAAATAGCTTAATCAAATAAAATATTAAAAAAATAAACAAGGCGGCAGTTTGAACATTTTTTTCTGCTTATTCGTATTTCGTTGTGATTATCTATATTATAATTTCAACAGAAATTAAAATGCCGTCTTTTCCCTCATACTAAATTATCGTGGCCGCAAACTAACGTATTTATTTTAATTACGTCAGTTAACGACCACCTACTTAGCATCCAATATTTGTAGTCGAATTAAATAAAGTTCCTTCAAAGAAACTGGCGGCCGGAAACCAAAGAATCGCTTCTTTGCAGTTTTACAACACTACACCTTAAATTATAACAGTTTTGAATGAAACATAAGGACCATACTAGGCGAAACAAAATATTGCAGTATACGTTGGATTGCGACCATATGGCCGCAATCCGAAGTTTTTGATAAATATGCATTTCGGATAACGACCACTGGATTTTATGTTAAAATTAAGTACAAAAATAGCAAACAACAACTAAAAGATTAATGAAACTTAACGATTGCACTAATAAAACATGGAACTTATGTGTACAGCATGAAATAAGTAATAAAACTTACTGTTGAACGCCGCGCGCCGTGCTATTTTTTTTCTTATTTGCTTCAGAACCACTCACCACTGCGTCATCACGCGCACTGAACATTTTTTTCTACAACGCTGGATTAAACCATTTATTTCAAACGGTTTCAATTCTTATTTAGAAATCATTTAAAAACAAGTAAGATTTATTTTATATGTGTGGCATCTATAGAAATGTTATTATCTTGATTTAAAGAAATGAAGTCCGTCAAATGGTCGCAAACCAAAGGTGGTCGCCAAACCGGCGCACCTACCCTACTTACAGTATACCTAAATAATATTAAAGTGTACCGAATACCGAACGAAACTGCATGCTATCGCCGTAAACGGGTCAGTAGGCCTCGCCGAGACTCCGATAACAACCGAATCTAGAGGTATTTTATACAATTTCATGTCGAGTTGACAACATCCCATCAGAGAATACTTATACTTGAAATTCTCACTTCTTGATCTGACAAGAATATTTTTACATTACAATACCAAATTGGGCAACCCAAGCCCTCTATCCGTCCGTCTACCCTCAACCAATAGGATCGAAGCATGAAATCGATGATGTGAGTAGTTGAAACATGTGTGGTGTCTTTGAGACACAAGTATATTATATATTAGCTTTTTCCAGCGGCTTCTACCGCGCAGAACTATGAAAAGTAACACTCTAAAATTAACAGGCAGAACAGATGGTTATAGGATAATGTTAAGCACTTTTAAAAAAATATTCCTATACAAACTTTCAAATCGTCTAATAGCGCTTTTATATAAATGAATCTTAATCCCACCAAAAACATTTCATGTACAATTGGCGGCCAAGACTAACATGCTCATAACGCTTTCGCTGTAAAAAAGTTATCAGATCCCAGGAAAAGCCAAGCCCGGAGCCCTGACTTTACTAACCTTCATGTGAGTCTTGGCCGCCAATTTTACATGAAATGTTTTTGTTGGGATCTCATTTCTTTTTGTAAGGTGCCCTAATTTTCATACAAACTTCCATTCCCTAGATTAAGGGGTTGGGGGGTAAAAGTTCCAAGTTTTAGAATTATTTTATTGTTTGTGTACTAATACTAGTTTACATACCAAATTTCAGCTGTCTAGGTCAACGGTAAGTACCCCAGAGGTTTTGATACCTACGTCAGTGTACGAGTGGCAAAATCGGCGTATTTTAGGTAGCAATAAAACCGAAAGTATAAAAGATAGATCAATTAAATTTAGTACATTTCATATGTTCCCTAACTGCATCTTAACCTGTGAATTTGGGCGCTCTGGTGTTAACTGAGACGAAGCTATGAGGGTTTGAAAATGAGACGAAACGGTTCGAGAAAAGGTAGGTAGTGCCCCGATTCTTTTTTGCTCGTCTTGGCGGGGGCACTACCGTGCCCCCAGATCAATTCTAGCTCATGCATGTGTCACATTCTGATATCTAAGCTACATTACTGAAAAGTTTTATGGAAATCTGTTGCGTAGTTTTTGCATTTAAGTGGAACGCACATTCTCACAAAAGCGTCTATATTATAAATAAATGATTAACTTATAGGATTTTAATTCAATGCGCATGTAATTTGACTGAACAAAAAATTTTCGTTACCAGGCGAAAATCGTTATCTACAACTATCAAACAAGTGTCAGAATCGCCTAGACTGACGGATTGCTGTTTGCCTTATTCATGAGAACTGGATAATCGGTGCACCCCCGATGAATAATTTGATCGTGGAAAGTTGCGTGTACAGGCAGAGATGAATAAATAGGCAGAACAGTGAATAAATATGTAGTAGTTATACAAATATAGAACTCTAGAATTAATCGTTGGTAACATACGTAGCGAGTGCACTGATGCTACCTGAAATACAAAAGTTACATGTCATGTCAGTATCAATATGAGAAAAGTATTTGTAAACAATTTCTTGTCCTTTTTCATTAGTAACAGTGCTAATCCAGACCAGACGGCCAGGGTTACAAGCTTGAGTAACTATACAGAGATACCTACCCTAAGAATTTTCAGTTCTACATAACAAGCTTCAAACTTTTTGAAAGCCAACCTGCCGCTATTGCTTGTCTACAAATTTTGAAAGCCGTTCGTAGTACAAACTTAATAAAGTTTTCTTGAGCACGATTAGGGATGTTTTAGTATTTTCCAATATCCATTATGTTATTATTCAAGTCTTTGTTGCGGCTCTATTGAGTAAGTCCATTCGTAAAGTACAGTTTGTATAGGTATAGAGGGATGTAAAAACTTTGTTACAAGTCCGAAGTTGTACATAACATCATTAAAACTTGCAAGTCCTTGGCTATGAACTAATTTAGCAAAACATTTATCAAGCTTAAAATGTCGTGATACATTATTGTTTCTTTTAAATAAAATCAAACCATGTTTGCATCACGGCCACTCGTGTCATCACGAACAGATTTGTTTATTCATGCGTGTATCTCCGTAATTTATGTTTTGCTTTATATTTAATATAAACTAGGCCGACATTAGGTATCAATCATTCTTGCAACGAAAACCCGGAGTATGTTTATAATCTAGAGTAGCGTCAAAAATAAACATTCTCTTAACAGTTCTCTCATAAATAAACATTTGTGGGTCATGCCGTCGATAAATGCGCATTTTTGTAGAACGCTGCATAAATACGTTTTGACAAATATTGACAACTGAGTCTGGTCTAGTCAAGGCTAAATTTCTACTCTAGTAGTGACCACATTTTGCACACGAACACGACGATAAAATCTTGAACAACCAAGAAATTAATGAAATATTTTTTAACAACATAGTGTTCATATTTCAAAGACTAAAACAGTTTGTGCTCAGAACTCCAGCTCCAAAACATCTTGAGTTTAGGAAAACTCAAGATGTTTTGGAGCTGGAGTTCTTTACGAGGACGTAATGGTTTTATTTAGGTAATCGTATCGTGAAAAGTCTGTATCAAAACGTAAATGACGTTAACGAATGAAAATATAGAATACGTAGACGACTCAACTCCTTGTTACATGAAAGAGGGCTGCCAAGTGTTTCAAGGGGAGCCTGTAACTAATTTGCTAAAAACCCCAAACTTATTTTGACCATCTAAAAGTGCAATATCATCTAAAATATGTTTAAATCTTTCAGCCAGATCGAAACAAAGAACGCGTAAGCATCTATAAGTGGAACAGCTGCAGACAATCATTTATTTCTAGTTTTCTACTTTTCTTAACACAGCAGTATTAGTTCAATCTTAATTTACACCAAGATAAAACTGATTTTGCGTGGGTAATGTAGGAATAAGAGAGTTATTTATTTTGTTTTCCTGCGCTTTTCGCGTTCATCGTGCTATAAAGAGGCGAGGGTAACGAACGAGTTTGTAAACACATTGTTAAGTATGTTACGTGATCTTGAAATTTTTTGCGTGTAATCTTATGATATAAGTGCGCGCCAGGAGGTTGAGAATATTAAAATTCACAAAAAAAACTTGATAATAATCATTTATGTCAACACTTTCACATTCATTAACTAAAGAGTTTATTTTCGGTGGTTCTCTATTATGAAATCGTATTACTATTACTACATCCACGCACTTTTAAGTAATAAAGACAAACTCCCCTTTCCTGGAAGGTAGGTAGTTAAAAATAAAAAGCCGAATCTTTTCCTTCCGGAAAAGGGCTGCGGCTGAGGCAAGGCGCTTTTTCTTATATTATTTTTCTTTGTAGCGTATTTTCTTCTCACTTTTCTTATCCAGCGTCTAATTTATTTCAAGCAAGAAAATCAATCAGAAAAATATCATAATGAAAATATCCAGGTATCTTTTTCTTCGTTAATTGTGTTAATCATTACATCACTATTTACGTTTTTATCGCTGATTAATCTTAGATTATGAAGAATACTAATAATAAAAACACCTTTAATGGCTTGATAAGCAGATATTACGTAACAAAACTAATGCCTACAGCTGCCGGCAAACTTTTAGAGCATGACCTTGACTGCGCAGTACTAGCCGATTTACGTACAAATGTACATGCGCATATCCGCCATTTTTAACCGACTTCAAAAAAGGAGGAGGTTCTCAATTCGAACAAATTTTTTTTTTTTTTTTTTTTTTTTTTTTCTATGTATGTTACTCGATATCTCCGAGAATCGTGAACCGATTTTCAATTTTTTTTTTTAATCGAAAGGGTATAACTCCGAGTTGGTCCCGTTGGCACTAAGTCGGGATCTGATGATGGAATCTTGGAGAAATCGAGGGAACTCTTCAAATGTTATAGGGACATGTACGGCGCTTTCGGTAATTTATTGATAAAGTCAAGAATTTACATTCAGTAAATAGGATTTGGCCACTAGAACTTTTATATGAATCACTAAAAAGCAAAAAAAAAAAAAATTTTTAACAAAAAAAAGAACCGACTTCAGTAAAACTAAAAAACCAAAAATAACCCGTTCAAGTACAGATTACATTTGACTCACCCTTCGAAGTCGGTGCCAAACCTCGCATAAACTATAATATAAATATAAGAACTGAGTGGTTTGGGATCGACTTCGAAGGGTGAGTCAAATGTAATCTGTACTTGAACGGGTTATTTTTGGTTTTTTAGTTTTATTGTTCTAAAAATTTGCCGGTAACTATAACAGAAGTAATCCTGAAGATAAAGGCATTATTCAAACAATGAATTATTTAAACCTGCCGTGAACATTAACGTCCGATCGCTTTAGGAATGTAAATTGATTCCATTACAGAATGACACTAAAACGCGAAACATCGGATCGGATCGTCGCTCGATCTATTCTGATCTATTTTACGCAATATGTAACGTAAAGCGGTTTACACACACGTTTTGCTTGCTTATTTTCAAATTAGTTATTCGTATTTTATTCCAGCGACAATCTTAATGGCGTGATAAAATCGTTTTTAATACAGTTGCTCAAAAAGTGGTACTTTTCGTAGCTGCAAATCGTGCGAAAAGTTGGTTATTTCGAACTAGTGCTTTTTACTTTTCAAATTTTTTTAATTTTCTGTTGTACTAACACGTCATGTCTCATACATCCAAAAAAGGTCAATCACTTTCCGACTTTATTTATTACGTCATACAGCACTGCAAGTGTATATCTTATAATTATGCTTAAAATATTTAAATTGCATATTGCATCAATCAAAGGGTTATCTATTAAAAATATTCAAAAGTGGTTTTAATCATTTGTCTGAGTGACTATTATTTAATGAGCAAATGAGTATTATGCGTGACCTAAAAAAATTAAAAAGAAAAGTATTGTCACAGATTAGAAAATTCAGTATTAAGCGTGACCCACGCGCTGCTTTATAAATTAATAATAATTATGAATAATCGCTAATTTTGTGTATAAAATAATATATTTATATAATAATATATATATGAAATGTAAAGAACTAAAAACAGATTCACGATGTTTATTGTTTCGAATCAATTAAATTACTGTGTAACATTATCATATCTCTTCTGAAATATTAAAACTATTTCTTTTGATTTGGCTGAATGATGAAAGCCGAGGCCATCTTGAAAAAAAAATATTACAATTAAAAGTAACTTTCATTTTCATTCAGTATTGTTTTAATTATGTGTAAAATTTACACATAATTAAAACACTGTAAATGACACGTAAGATTTATAAAATAAGAGTTTTTGATAGAAAATGATGGATTCTGATGTTATCAGAATAGATTTAACACCGCCCTATATACGAGCCAAGGCAAAAATTGCAAGTAAGAGTATTTTACCCGCAAAATCGAAAGAGAAATTACATTGCCGTCTATGAACATTTTATTGGCTGGAAACGAGAAAAAGAGAATTATTAACAACTTGAATAAAGCTTTAAACTTACCAGCAAAGGCCTTAAATGCGACCCTTCACAATTACTCTAAAAATTGTAGGTAAGTACTCTTAATTTTTATCAGACAGAAATAAATATAATTGCCCCTTTCAATTACTGTTTTAAATTTGTATTATTGCAATTTTTCGCAAATGTATTAAAAAACGTTGTTTGGTACACGTGTGGAAGTGTCATTTTAACTCGTCCCGAGTCTTGACCCTCGCCTTGCGGCTCAGGCCAAGACTCCTCGGGACTCGTTCAAAATGACATACTTTCCACACTTGTATCAAAAACTACTATTAATGAAATGATGCACTTTGCTGCCTGTAACGTTAGATGCAGCAAAGTGCATCATTTCTTTGCTCCTTATTCTATAAGTATATCCTCAGGACGCTAATCAACTCATATATTGTGAATTAAATCTTTGGAGGATATGTATGTATATAGGATTGGAACGAACAATTGCAGTTTACATCTATTTACGTGTATAATAAATCTTCTGCAAACTACATTGATACTTTGATCTTTCTGTCAAGGTTGTAAAAACAAACATTATTGATAATGATATACTTGTCGAAAGAGTCGCGCGTCGAACCGCTTGAAACTTACCAAACAGTTCAACATTCTTTAGCTATTAATAATACTTAGACCGGTGGCAGTGGCAGCAGATTAGCACCTACTTCCTTAATGTGTCTATACATTACCTAATCACATTTTTATGCCGTTATGAGTCCGAGAAGGTGTATAATATACCTACAGATGAAATAAACCTATTAAGCTACGGACCAGGACAGGTGTTATAAATGTAATTAAGCCCTCGTGAAGGAGCTAAATAAATGAGAAAAAAAAGATACGAGAAATCCTTATCCGGAGTCGTCGGAATTCCGATTGTGTTATTCTTTTGTGTCAAATAATACAGTTAGAGTCCGAGTGGGTGTATAACACACGAAGACGAGATAAACCTACGGATCTGGACAAGCGTTAAGTCCTTGTGACGGACGTGTGAAATCTTACGGTACCATCGGAGCATGTTGGATACAGAACATAATTATTCAGCACTTTCCATTGGTCATTGTTGCCCAACATGTAACTGTAACACAATAAGGTATAGGTACTTGAAATTTTACATTTTAAGGAAGAGCGGTGACTCTTAGCACAGCTATTTAATCCTTAAAAAGAGGCTCTAAACACTGTGACGTACCTACTGTAGTGCTATAATTATTTGTTATCGAAAACCCTATGTTAAGAGAATAAAAAACATATTGTATTGATAAGTGCTATGTAAAAGCCTCTTTAGATCTGTTGATAAAAAGGTTACCGTTTTTTTGGCAAGTTTTTGTGAGAGTCGCAAAAAATGTACTAACCTACCTTAAGTCGATTCATAACGCTGGTTATATGAGGCGCCATATGCCGTTTCTAGGGTTCCGTACCCAAAGGGTAAAAACGGGACCCTATTACTAAGATCCACTATCCGTCTGTCTGTCTATCTGTCACCAGGCTGTAGCTCATGAACCGTGATAGCTAGACAGTTGACATTTTCACAGATGATGTATTTCTGTTGCCGTTATAACAACAAATACCAAAAACAGAATAAAATAAATATTTAAGTACAACAAACGTGATCGGTTGAGTTAACTTTGCTCCTCATTTGTATCCGGCGCCATACATCCCACTCATCCCAGGTGCAAACTTAACCCGGCCAGTTAATATAGGATAAGTGATTGTACGAGGCCTTATCAAGCTGTATTATTAATCCGTGGAATTGTTACGTATAATATTAACATAATATTCACGGAATAAAATCGACTTTGATGATTGTTCTATTTTGCACACCGCGTCGTAGCACCGAATTGTTTCTATTCTTATATAGGTGGATAGAGGGGAGACATCCTTGGACATTTTGCTTTAAAAAACATATTAAAAGCAAAGCATAGGAATCCCGTCCGATTCATTGCCGGTAAAGGTAAATATGTCTTCGTATAGTTCGTATATTGAGGCTGTATGTTTCTTCCCGTGCCTTTTATGTTTTCTATGTGTATAAATAACGTATAGTTTATGTATTTATATCATCCTCTACTACCCCTTTTTACCTTACGTTAGAAACTTGGAATTAAAATACTCACTTAGGTGAATTTGCATGCATGCGTGCTAACGTGTTCCCCGATATACAAACACACTGGCGAAGAGTGTCATCTAGCATTGGGATTCCATTGTGTAAGCCCTCTCTAACGAATATCATAAAGTTAACATAAAATCTCACGCACACGCCCGTACAACAATCCAGACGTGAAAATAGTCGCTCAAGTGCAACGAACCTTACGCTTGGCACGAGTGCTATAAAATAGCGAAAATTAAATCCCAACGAAGGCCAATTGCCCTATAAAATTTCTTTCGGTTGTTGCCGAGATGACAGCGTGATCAAATAAAAGAAAAGCTTAAACGTCAATCTGTATACCGGGTCTCCTCATCCGTACCTAATCGGTTTTGAATAGTTTTCCACTGTCTGTTATAAAATGCATCACGAGGTTAGGTTAGCCTCGCCTCATGTTTAATTGATCAAAATTGCGGAAATATGGACGTTAAAATCGAAAAATATAAAAAAAAACCGGCCAAGAGCATGTCGGGCCACGCTCAGTGTAGGGTTCCGTAGTTGCCCAATCTTGACAATATATTAGGCGGGCTTAAAATAGCGGTTTTAAGACCGAGGTTTAAATTACGAGAAAGATTTCAAGCTCTATAAAAAGTTCGTAAACGCCAAAGTAACTGTTATTACTTATTACTTTCTGGAAGTTATCGATTATACGCGCCAGATTGAGCGGAATGTTTAAATGCAGTATGGCACTTAAGTAATATGTGTAACGTTCGAAGTATAGGGACGCCGCGCGGCACTAACGTCATTTTAAAGAAAAGTATGAAATTTTGCGATAACTCAAAAACGGCTCAACCGATTTTATTCAATTTAGTTTTCATTGAAAGTACTATAGGCCTCATTTTCATGATTTTTTTGGATTTCCGGAGCGAATATTTACAAAACTGCTGACTTTATCAAAAAATAATGTTCGGAGACCCCTATTATTTTTAGACTTATTCAACGACACCCCACACACTTGTGTTGGAACGAAAAAATAATTCACCCCCTCTTTAGGTGTACGAGAGGTACCCGAAAAGAAGTTTTTTTTTTAGTTTTTATTTTACCGTTTTGTCCGCATGATACATACACATTACCAAATTTCAGCTTTCTAGTACTAATGATTACGAAGCTTAAGCCGCGGACGGACGGACAGACGTACATGGCGCAACTATAAGGGTTCCTAGTTGACTACGGAACCCTAACAGTATTTTCGAGACAAACTGCGATGTCTACAGCTCACAGAGCCACTAGTCAATGACTAAGTTGATGACCCTCATATCAGCATACCCCGTGGTTTTCGGTGCACTTATGATTTGACGCCTACTGTCGGCCTAATGTTAAATCATTCATGCACCCTGGGGTATGCATATCAGTGTCGGAAAGTATATAGGACGCTTTACTCGTATTTGTCGCGCGATAAACGGGACGGTCCTAGGCTCGCGTGATCTTGGAATTTTTTGCACAATATCGAGCCGATGGACACCAATGTGAAGTTTCTAAGTAGTTATAGAAAAATAGTCACTATCTTTATTTTCGCTTATGAAAATTTCTTAGCGAAAAAAGGCTTTTATAAACCTGTTTTCTCCTCTGCAAGATATTTTAGTCCACGTATTACGTACTGATAATCAGATTAGTTACCTTCGTTTATAGTTATAGATAGAGGGCATAGTAAAAAACAAACCACTATAAAAATATAAATTCGCAGTTTTAATAGCCTTGTTAACATTTTGTAGAAAACACGAAACAATAGATGCTCGCATCGTTAAAATTCTTGTGAGATCCAAGAAACGACAGTCTTCTGTTCATCATTAAATACTATACGAGAAAAAGTAAATCAATAGCACTATCGGTGTAGCTATGAAAAGTGTTGGAACCCTGTTTTTGTTGCAATTGTTATATGAAAACTATGTTTACGCAAATATGTTTTGTAACTAAAAACTTTCGGAGCCCCCATATTTGGGTGGGGAACAGAAAATATATAAAATTCAGAACATCCTCAAAGTAGCTTGTTATGCGAGGATGTTACTAAATAGAAATATCTTAGCTGCTTAAAAGTAAATAGAGCATAGGAACGACACATGCACAGTCTTTAGAAAAGTTAAGAGAAAAACCATTTAAATGTGAATCGAGTCGTAGCTAGGGTTACCAACCCTTGTGCACAGATTTGCGGTACATTTGTTGTGAAAATGCGGGACTTGTTATAAAAATGCGGGACTACTTCACACGGCCTAACTGGGTAAGGTTTATTATCAGGCTGATCACGCAGAGTATAGTGACATTCGAGCGAGCCCGACGGTGGTCTATTCGAATTAATATCATACCCTCTCAAATTAATCGTTTCGTTAGTTTCAATGCTTATAATCTAGTCTAGCCTGAAAACAGGACATACGGCATTCCGCGCGGGTCTTTTGCGGGACGTATACTCTAGGGGACAGAAACGGGACTTAGCAGGACGGTTGGTTACCCTTGTTGTAGCTGACCATGCTGTCTCTCCGCATGACAATCGATTATCACGCTAGCTAGTGCGCACGACGATACAGGAATATGGAACAAACCTGGTTGGTGGTGAGATCCCATTGGTCCGCCACGAAGCTCTGCCGACTGTAGAGAAACACAGGGACTTGGTGGTCCTTCACGGGCGCCGGGTCGCTGTTCACTCGGACCACGGTCAGGTGTGTCGTCGTCGTACCCACTGAGGACAAAAAAGAAACCCATCCTTTTTATAATGACTGTGATGGTGACTAACAAGCATACGGCCTGCCTGATGGTAAGCATTTACCGAAGGCTATGAACAGTATGAACGGTTGTTTTGCAAAAAGAAATGTATCTCGCTCACGCGCATACAGCATAAGGCCGTAAGTAGTGATGGGCCGCGAGAATATTCCCGTTCCCGAGAATATTCTCCTGGGGAATATTTCCGGAAATTTCCTTTGTTCCCGAGAATATTCTCCAAAATGGGGAACATTGAACTTTTCTAAGTACTAGAGAGAATTTTAGTACCAGAAAGTTATAATTTGGCATGGTTATACATATAAGTCATTTTGACAAATTGGTAGAACAAATTTTTGGAAAAATACTTTTTTACTTTACCTCCCCCTATAATAAAGTGGGAATGTCTTTTTTTTCTAGTCTACCCCATGGTGTGATATGTCGTTGGATAGGCCTTACAAAATGTTGCAGGTTTGTTGCAACAATTTTCCGATTTATAGATCTGTTTGTGAAATAATAATAATAATAATAATAATAAGTCTTTATTTTCAGATAACTATGATCCATACATTATTTTTTAGTAAAATACTTATACCTATGTTAGTTTAAAAATAATAATAAATACGTTAATACATTAAAAACAAATAAATATCAAACTTTAAATTGGAAATATCAAACTTTAAATTGCAAATTTTGGGAGTACTTGGGTATTGGCTATATAAACGCTGCTAGGGTAGGCTTTACAAGTTTACGAGTAATAATAGTCAACCAACTCATAAAGGGTACTTAGAGAAGTAAAACTTGAAACTTGTATGACTGTTAGCAGTTAGCAGAAAAAAATCATTAACACTGACGCGCTGCCACAAAACGATTCATCTGGCCCAGCATGACATATTTTATGAATCTGCAATCAGATTGGTTTCGTGTTTGTGTCCATTTTACGGTAGTATGATCTAGTGTTTTTGTTGGTAGGTTAATTCAGAAGATTCTCGCCTAGCTACCTCCTACTCCATAATTCTAAGAGCTGAAAATTTCTTGAACACAGGTTATCTTCCCGCAAACTCATTTTGTAATGACACTGTTGTAGACATAGACTGCGCCAAATTTAAATCTGAAGCAGACACATATTGAAGTTGTGGAAGCAGTTTTCCAAATCGAAGACGTGTACAACACAGCGCAACAACTTCGACCACGATGATATCTGTTCAGCTATTACAAGGAAGAGCGGTAAGTCAATTAACGGATTTGAAATCAATGCATGTGTCTTCTCTTGGCTGGTTTTGAAACTACTGACGGATCAAACGAGGTTACCTACCAGTCGGTAGGATCTCGCTGCATTTAAGAAGATATTTGAAACCAGAAGTTGGCCTGGAATCTTTAAAGACGTCAAGCCGCGCGAAAGACAGTCGGCATGATTTTCCGCTACAGAGACATGGCAGAAATAATCCACTAAAAGTGCGCCAAATATGCCCCTCATTGATGGAGCGAATAACGTTTCCAGCAATAAGTTACGGTTGAATCCGAAAATGAAAATGAGAAGATGTCTTCTAATTCAGTAAAATCTACTGAGGAGTCGAAGACTATAAGATAGGGGAGGGGCCTAGGGGAGAAACCAAACAGAAGGGAAACAAGATTGTTAGTCTTTTGATTATTTTAAGTCAACTTCGGAAACGATGACTAAGATATAACTTTGAAGTCACAAGTGGAGCTAGGACAAGCGGTGGCGGCACTCAAATCAAAGCAACTACCAAGAACAGAAACATGATAGCTTAAATCCAAAGTGATGAGACGATGACTCAAGAGACACTCTCGGAGGCAGAGCCCCCGTATTTAGATAATAAACACAACTTTGAACTTTCAAGTCACGAGTAGATTTACGAAGCGGAGGGCTCGGGGGGGATGAGCCCCCGCACCAAAAGAAGACTTCTCTTCTTGATCTTGTAATATATTTGTGATAGCGGCTATGGAACCCTGCCTGGAGCATCAACATTGGCTTGGATCCAACTGATTAAAGAAAAATAATTTTATCAAATATTGCAAAAGATTAAATGCTGATATTCACTTTTTTATTTTATGTTTCTGGCAGTGTATTTAAGTAATGAATTACGGCATGCCTGTCTTTGGTACTACTATACACTACCTATTTAAAATACTATTGAAATAATGAAATAAATATATACATAAAAACGATAAAAACTAAATAAAATACAATTATTTTGCTAATTGCGTTGACAACACACGTGTTTTCTCTATTCCTTCTCTATCAGAAATTAACTTGCTTGTCGCACTGGTATTTATTTTACCATGTTATTCCTGAGAGCAATTTAAAAACTTGCGGAATATTCCTCGGAAACAATGAGAATATTCCCGGGAATGTTGAGAATATTCCCGGAGAACAATGAGAATATTCTCGAGAACATAGGAAATTTACATTTACAGCTGATTTTTTATATTTTTTTCTATTGAATTGTTAACCTATTAAATAGATAAGCATTTACTTATATAGAGAATGTCATAAAATAAATGTTATTCATATACAAATCCTAAATTCCCCTATATTCCCCTCATGGGGAATGTTTCCGAGAATATTTCCGAGAATATTCTCGCCTGGGGAATATTCTCGGAAACGGCCCATCACTAGCCGTAAGATTTACAATTAGATTAAGAATAGGAGTACGGACCTGTCAATACTTACGGCCGTGTTCAGACCGGGCTGACTGTCGGCCGCCCAAAGTGAGCGAACGTTACGCAGTTTCCATACATATTCACACATTCGGCGGCCGACAGTCAGCCCGGTCTGAACACGGCCTAAGTATTGACAGGTCCGTACTCCTACTCTTAATCTAATTACAAATAATCAATAATCATCAATTTGATATTTTAAATTACTCCTTGTAAGTCATACTCTTAAGATCAACCCCCCATTGCAAATCTAGTTGTCGAAAAAACTTACGTAAAGAACATAAATGAAACAATATGACGAACAAAACGAGTCAAAAGTAGCACATGCATTGAAAATAGTGATTTTAATTCTTATTTTGTTCCGCAAGGCAAGGCAACAAACCAGACAGACGTTCAAAAATTACAAATAGAAAAGCTAAAAAGTTGTCTTCTCTTCGACTAACCTGTTTCGATTTAGGAGAGTAGATAAAATAGATACAATAGATAGGCTACGTTTCGAAGACTTTGTGTTCCAGAATTTCTGTTGGCGACAGAAATATAATCGTATTTTAAATTGAAGTGTTTTAAACAAAGATCAAAGCTTAAGTATTTTGTGATAAATTTAGCTCTATTTGAACTGAGAAAGTTATTAGTTTTAAACGCTTTGAGCGTTTTGATATTATTCGTTCTATTCTAAGCGTTCCGTGGATAATCTAATTAGGATGCACCATAGACCATACATTTAAATATTATACGTCATTAAAACTTTTCATACAACAAATATTAGCAGGTGACAGCATCGTCAGGTTATAATGAAATGAAACGAGAGTAATGATCCTTCCTTATAGTTTACCCATGGTATAAGAAAACAAGGTACTATCACACTCCGGCTAGTGACACTTTCTACGTTTTTTTTTTTTTTTTTTTAATTTATTTTCCAAAAAAAGGTGTACATAACTGCATGCAATTGTAATTAACTCGCCAAACTGCTAAGACAGTTTGTTGGCGAGATCGCGCTCATCTACATTATTTTTAGTTATATGCACCCAACACTACATATTTACCTTATAATTATATTAACAGGTTAACCTTAAACTACAGCCACGGAAGCAAGAATACATTTGGAAAATCTGCCCTATTGCAGTTTTTCCAAAAATATCCTTTTTAAACTATTTTTAACAACATTTCTGCTACACTCTTTTTCATCCCTTAACCAATCAATTTCATTATATATCTTTGGAACCAAATACTTATTTATTCTTCTACCATAATAATTGTTTGCAAAATGTTGAACAAATTTTCTTAATCTTACGTTCCTTGTATTATATTTATTCTGCTTAAGCACTTTAAATTCTCTTTTATAATAATTTTCTAGGGCTATCAAGTACTGCACTCTTAGGTGTATAGGTAGTATTTTACAGACTTTAAACAGCTCATCATAATTTCCTTTACATTTATCTTTAGCTTTTTTATGCACTAGGTATTTCATAAATCGTATTTGTAATTTTTTTATTTCCTTTAAGTAGGTTTGGAAAGTTCTGCCATATACACTGAGGCCGTAATTGATCAATGAGTCCGCCAGTGCGTAGTAAACAACAAGCATGGTTTTTTTACTAATTACTGTATTTAGGTGGTAAAATTTACTCAAAACTGATCGGAGTTTAGTGCTGACCGCGATGACATGCGCTTTCCAGTTAAAATTATTATCTACATGAAGTCCCAAATATTTATATGTATCTACATATTCCAGTCGCTCACAGATACAGTTATATTTACGGCGATGCAAGCACTCGTAGTTGTGTCCTACCACAGCGAAATCATCATAATTAATACTCTTTGCCTTTCGATTATATGGGGAGTATATATGCATACACTTAGTTTTAGATAAATTGATTATGATTCCGTTATCGTGTGCCCACTTAACTACGTTTTCAAAATCGAACTGAATACTGGCATGAGCATCCGACATATCTGTAGCCGAAAACAACAAACACATATCATCTGCATACATATATACTTTGCACCTCTCAACGACATTGACAACACTGTTGACCAGCATCACATAGCCAACAGGGCCGTACACAGAGCCGGTCGGCACCCCGAGCGTGACGTCATACTCCGCGCCCGTGGTTCCGCCGACGGACGTGCGCACGGTCCTGCCGGACAAGTAACTGCGGAACCAGTCGTTGACTGGGCCGGCTATGCCACACTCTCTCATTGCTAGAAGCAGAATGTCATGGTCCACGTCACTGATTAGTTGCCGCTTTATGGTGTATTATCGTAATAATGAATGAACACTCAAGATTTTATGTGATTCTTACAGGAAACAAGGGAATCGGGGAGTATTATGTTACACCACTGGCAACACAGAAACGGATTGACAGCACCAACCAACCAATCATAGCGTGATGACGTCGAAAGTCCACATGTCATTCCGCAGTGCCATACCTTGTTTTCAACTTTGATTTTACCGATAATGCAGTCATGCAAGAGTGGTGGATACTTTATAATATTGGTTCGTCTATCTTGCCTTCAAACCGAACGCAGCAAACAAATCGATGTAGCGATGTAGGTAACTTGCTATTGGTAAAGATTGCGAAATTGTGTTTTTTACTTTACTAATATTAATAGTTCGCCAGTGTTCGACATATGCCGATAACCCATACGAAAATACTTATAGATATTGCGGTTATCAATACCATTCAAGAAGTAGTTAAGACACGGAAAATAATACAGAAATATTTCATGTTTTCGTTCATTCGGATATTTATTAAACCGACTCATTTTTAAAATTCGATTATACATATCGTCGGGGACAGTGCAATACCGCGTAAGTAACAAGTGTAGATATACGAATCAATACTTATTCAAACAAATGCTAAGTATATTAAAATACTTAAACGGGTTTACTCACGTCGTAGAAGTCGAATAACGCTCGACATGTTTCGAATCGGTACGCGGCGGCGGCCAAACGAACACGTGTGTGTGTGGGTGTTCGTTTCGCCGCCGCCGCGTACCGATTCGAAACATGTCGAGCGTTATTCGACTTCTACGACGTGAGTAAACCCGTTTAAGTATTTTAATATTTCTGAGACTCACGATAGTTTTCTATGTAAAATGCTAAGTATTTTATTGGAATGACAACTTTATCGATAGCTGTTATTCATGCGGTACCTATTGCACTACCTATCCTCGACGATATGTAAAAAACCGGCCAAGTGCGAGTCGGACTCGCGCACCGAGGGTTCCGTACAAACACTTTCCATCCCTAAGTGGTTAAGTTAAGTTTGCACCTGGTATGTATAGCGCCCTATATAAACTAGGTGCAAAGTTAGGTATTAAAAAAAAATTGGGCAAGTGCGAGCCCGACTCGCGCATGAAGGGTTCCGTACCTATACATATATATAATCTATAACAAGTTTGTTGTATGGGATCCCCCTTAAATATTTATTTTATTTTATTTTTAGTATTTGTTGTTATAGCGGCAATAGAAATAGGTACATCATCTGTGAAAATTTCAACTGTCTAGCTATCACCGTTGTTGAGATACAGCCTGGTGACAGACGGACGGACGGATAGCGAAGTCTCAGTAATAGGGTCCCGTTTTTACCCTTTGGGTACGGAACCCTAAAAACTACTTACTAGATCTCGTTCAAAACAATTTTCGTTGGTAGCTTTTATAGTAATGTACATCATATGTTTTTTTTAGATTTTTCATTTTCTTATTTTAGAAGTTAGAGGGGGGGGGACCACCTTTTTCCACTTTGGAAGCGTCTGTCACGCAAACTATTCGGTTTAGAAAAAAAATATTTTAGAAACCTCGATATCATTTTTGAAGACCTGTCCAATAGATACTCCACACGTACGTGTTTGATGAATTTTTTTTTATTGAGTTTCAGTTCTAAGTATGGGGAGCCCCCAATATTTATTATTGTTTTTTTATTTTTGCATCAAAATCTTAATGCGGTTCACAGAATACATCTACCTACCAAGTTTCAACAGTATAGCTCTTATAGTTTCGGAAAAAAATGGCTGTGACATACGGACGGACAGACAGACGGACAGACGGACAGACAGACATGACGAATCTATAAGGGTTCCGTTTTTTGCCATTTGGCTACGGAACCCTAAAAAGACGACTAAGCCATTTACGATTAAAGAAAACGACGGTGTCTGTATATTGGGTATATTGCCGAAAAGGTAAAAATCACAACAAGTATTTTTTTATTCAGAACGATAAATTCGATAAATTTTTATAATGAACCAGATTTTATAGGACTAACAAATGAGAGGAGTCGTCTCAAAACAAAATTGAACTGAATTGAAGTAATTTCATAAAAAAAAAAACACTCAATTATTATATATTTAAAATATATTATAGTTTACGTGACGTTTGGCACCGACTACAAAAGGTGATCCAAATGTAATCTGTACTTGAACGGGTAGTTTTATTGAAGTCGGTTCTTTTTTTGTTCATTTTTTTTTTCGCTTTTTAGTGATTCATATAAAATACTTGTAGCGGGGTGATCGGGAAGGTCTTGAAGGCATGCATCTCGTTTGAATTATCTCCTAACTCCTAACCGTTAAGGAGTTATACATTCCATTCCATCATCAGCTCAGCATAGGAAGATGATGACTATCAGACGCAAATTAAAACGTTGTTCATTTAAGATCAGGTTGTACAAGATTATAAAGTTGTACGTGAACAACTTCATAATCACGGACAAACATTAAGTACATATATGCGGGTCAAACTGTGAGAACCTCTTTTTTTCAAGTCGGTCAAAATACTAAAACCTTGTAACAAATGCTTTACTGATTGAGCCCTCAGTAGTAACTGAGGCTTGTCTTCATCATCGGTTTCTCTTTACCAAATGGTGGTTTTTGAGTGCAAATGCTTTGTACATGTCTTTTTTTTTTTCTTAAGTTTTGTAAATTGTTTTTGTGTACAATAAAGTTTTTACATACATACATACTGTAATAAATACCGAAATCACCATAAATGTGCCCATAATATTTCAGGAATTCCTTCGATTCCTCATGGATTTCGTCATCAGATCTTCACCAAAATTTTATGGGACCAACTTGGAGATGTCATGAATAAAAAAAAAATCCAAATCGACTCAGAAATGACGGAGTTCTGAGGTAACAAACATTAAAAAAATAAAATAAATACAACCGAATTGAAATTTCCTTCCTTTTTTGAAGTCTGTTAAAAATAGACTCGACTCTTGCCAGCGTTATTTATTTTGTGTAAAATCTGGCAGCGCTTCTGCACAAACCGATCAATCAGCGAACTAATGAAGCGTCTGTTAGCTTTCAGGATAGATTAGCATTAAATATGGATCTAAGTGGTGATCAACTAGTTGCCTCTATTATCTATTATTAGTGTGTACTTTAAAACTAAATCCCATATCATGGCGGATATGCTATAAAATAGATGAAAGAATGCGACCGTGTAAACTGTCGATTTGATTGACTTAATACTTTAATAAATAATCCATCGTTGATTTTGCGTCGATTTTGAAATAATTTGTGTATCCATTTATACTTGTGAACAATATATAGATAAAATTAATTGCAAGAATTCAAGTGTGTACCTACAATTAATATTTGCAACAGGCTTCGTCAACATTTAACCTATAGGTACAGAATAATATCCGCAACACGCATCGTCAGAATTTTGTGTAAGTATTGAAATTAACTTTCAGAATTCTAAAATTCAAATGTATTTCAACTTTCAACAAACAGGATCAGGGGGACATCGGTTTTAGTTGGATAGACATAGGTTAAGTTAGTTATTGTTGTTTTTTACTTGTTCAACGTTCAATTAAGTTTTCATGTGACTTTTGTATAGCAGGAAAATGCATCTTATGGAAATAATACATAACAAATTCGTATTTATCGGGTCGCAAATATTGGGCCGCGTCGTAATAACAATGCTTCAACCATAAAAAATTTGTAAATATTCGCTAACCAAGATTTATTTTAGTCTTCTAATTAAGGAGCTTTGTTAATTTTAACGAACATGCCAGCTTAAACAAGATTATGTTATGTTATGATCCGTCAAAATCTCGCCATAGATAATTAATATACGATTATCTCGAACGAAGCCTTGTCAAAATTTGCTGCCGTCTAACAGTCTATTTATAAAGCCAGTAATCTCGCCCATTGAGATAAGTAATCTATGTACTTTTTATATGTATATTAGTTGTTACAGCTAAAACCCGTTTTTAGTTAAACGCGTTTTCACTAGTCAATACTAGTTTTAGTTTTTATTTTTATATTACATAATGAATAAATAACAAAACAATATTAAAATATACATAATCACAAAGAAACTTTGTACAAAAATAGGAAAGATAGGGGAAGGTTGCTATCATTGGACCACGTAATTTCGCTGCCTTATAATTGACACAATTCATGTAATAAATTAAAACAAGTTTGATAATTTTAAACCATTGAAATATATTTATTCGTTACCTTACAGACAAATGAATACAGTACAATAATCTAGGAGTAAAAACGTGAAAAGGATTTTTCCCACTGTTGCCTTGTTTGGACCAGGGTCACCTTGTTTGAACCACAGAGTCACCATCAATGGACTTAGGGTTTTTTTGCTGATGGTCCAATCAAGGAGACTTATAGAAATTGACATTTTTATTTCTTTTGATATATTTTTTATTTTTTATTAGGAGTATTTTTAAACGTTTTTATATAAATCAATAAAAGAATACCATCTGTGCACCAACACTGTTAAAACACACAAACCTTATGAAAAAGTTGCCATGATTGGACCGGTCCGTTGATAGGACATACATGCGGTCCATTGATAGCAACTAGGTATCAAATACCAAAAACAAATTTATAAAAATAACTGGCCAGAAACTATTATTATAAATTTCATGATTAATAGATTTCTAACCATCATATGTCAATACACTAAAACAAATGCAAATATAATGACACTTGCTTGCATTTCTCTTTCGCGTTATTATTACATCTCCAACGCTCGAAACACACTTGCTCACGTCACTCGTCGCCGAGAAGCGCGGCGCGACTGAGGAAGCAGTGGGGCCGCTTGGATCGCTCAAGGACACTTTGTACCTTGTCTATCTCTGTCTAGCATGCGTAGGTTTTAAAATATTTAGATGGTCCATTCAAAGCGCCGGTCCAATGATAGCAACCTTCCCCTATACATAATTGAACATTATTGACTAGGTACTTCATTTTGTACAATATTTTTGAGAAATGCTTAGTTATACCTATTAAGTATTCTGTGGTTATACCATTCCTATTGAAACAAAGGAAATCTAGCAGCATGTCTGATACGGACAGCGACTTTATAAACAAAGACAAAGAGATAAGAGTGATAATACCCCAGACTGGCTAAATTACAGTCCTGCCACGTATGAGATATGTAGGCATCGTAGCAACTAGCTTGAATGCTAATATAAAATAAATATTATAATATCCCGGGGTTTTGGGTGCACGAATGATTTAACAGGCCGATAGTCAAATCATTTATGCACCGAAAACCCCGGGGTATGTATATTATATACCTTCACTGTTTATACAGAGATTACGGAACGGAAGTGCCGATGCCGCAGGTCCTGCTCTGTCATATTTTCAGGGTCAGTTTTCAATGCGAACAAAATTATATTGAACCAGGTTTATACATCAAACTTGTCGATGCAATTTTTAATTTTAACCATTCACAAAGAAAAATTTAAATACGTAACCTGACGGAAGAGACCAGCAATCGAATCTGGTACCTCTGGATTACCGGTCCACCGTGTTAACCTCTCCACCTAACGCTAGATAGCCTTACGAATTTTTCTTATGTTTTGTTGGTCGTTGCATTGTTTATTGAAAGGCTTTACACCTTAGCGACCTCTATGTAAATAAATGTTAATAGTCACATCCTACCGCTCTACTTTACAGCAGTGAGCGAGCAAGCGAGAAAGAGCGCTGTTATTTATAAATTTATGAAACATGTAAACCTTCAGGAAGAAATCCAAGTCGTCCCGCCACCGCCGGCGAGGTCTGCCACGTTTCCGATTCGAGTTTTTGGGCTTCCACTCTGTATATTATATTACCCGACCATATACGCGGACGAAGTTAGCATTCAAGTTGCCTGTTAAGGTGGCACTGTAATTTAACCAGTCTGGCGCATTATCACTCCTTATCTCATGTTTATGAAGTCGTTATCCGCGTCTGACATGTGGATACAACGACTAAGTTTTCCTGTCTTTTATTAGGACTTATGCCCTTGACTCGGTCCCAATATACCAGCCCCTCTTAGGCCTGGGTCTCCTATTTTATGCTATACGCAACGTACAGCGTCTTTCCATACTAATTGCTTCCTCGGCCACAATGCTTAGTATGGAAAGACGCGGTACGCTGCGTATAGCATAAAATAGGAGACCATAGCCTAACACAACCGTTCTTCGCGACTCTTGTCACGCGACATAGCGCTATCCGTCGCCCTCTCATATTACTGCATAGAAAGAGACAAGCAAAAGACAGAAATAGTCGGTTGTGACAGTTGTGCTAGAGGTGCAGAAGAAGTTCAGCGCCATGTTTTCCGAGAGAAAACATTCCGTCTTCTTACCACCCTCTACGAAGTTTTTTTTATGTCATAGGGGCAAACCGTACATTACCGTCGCCCATAGACACCTGCAACACCAGAAGAGTCATAGGTAAGTTCGTTGCCGGCTAGGCTTTTTTTTTAATAACTTTGGCTTATATATGACAACAATTGACAGCTGACTAACGATTGCTTTTACATCCATTTGTATCCAAGGATGAATTTACGCACATGTAAAATTCAGTTCGGTTGAGCCTGTATATTAAAAATGAGAACCGTTCCATTTCAGACCGATCATGTTGCTTTAAAGTTTAGTTTATTTATGCTCGATTTCAAAGAGAAATCATTGATTTGTACCAACTCTAGCATGAAATGAGGAATAAATCCGGAATCCGGAACAATCAAAGGCTACGTGAGGCGAGTGCACCGCACGGGTCAAATATAAAAAAAAAAACCGGCCAAGTGCGAGTCTGACTCGCGCACCGAGGGTTCCGTACAAATTTCACTTATCCCATCTTAATTGGCCTGGTTGAGTTAAGTTTGCACCTGAAATGTATGGCGCCGCATACGAACGAGGTGCAAACTTAACGCAACCGAGTTCCCCAAATACGATGTTTGAAAAGATCTTTTTTTATGATTTCCAGTACAAATGTATAGTTTTCAGATTTTTATAAGTATTTGTACCTATAGTATGTGACGATTTACTTCCCAAATATTATAGTTCTAGGTCATCGGGAAGTACTTCCCTATCATTTTCATTCCCTTGTGTCGAAATGTACGTTTTTTGCGACATAAACGGCCGTATCTTGTTATCACGTTAACGTAGAAGTTTGATTTTTCAAAGCTTCAAGGGACCGTCGTCGACTTAATTATATGGTGTATAATGAAATAATGACAGACGGACGGACAACAAAGTGATCCTATAAGGGTTCCGCTTTTTCCGATTGAGGTACGGAACCCTAAAAACAAATGAGAAGCTACCAGGCGGTCTGTAAAGTCTTTTGTACAATTAAGGGCCCATTAGAGAAGACTGGGGGCTACGTGATATTGGGGGGCCACGTGGACTGGGGACCATGGGCACGAGCCCAGCAAGCCCAGTGGGAAGAAAGCAACGATTGGAACTAAATGCCATCTGAACTCACTTTCAAATGTGTGTGTCAAATTATTACCTCAGATTTAACTCTTAAGAAATCGCTATAGACCAATAACATCCTAGCATCTGTAAGTAAATAAATAAATATTAATGGACAATCTTACACATATCGCCCTAGCTAGTCTCAAACTAAGCAATACTTGTACAGTCGCCATCAGATATATCGCAGCATATAAGGCGTTCATAAATATCTGAACATGTATATACTGTAACGCCCAGTCAATAAGAGTCGTGTTTAGATATTTATGATTATGAACGCCTTATATGCTGCGATATATCTGATGGTGACTGTACTATGAATAATAGACGACGGAATACATAATGTAGGTATAAATACATATATGGATAATATCCATGACCCAGGAACAAATATTCAAGTTGCCAGAATTCGAACCCAGGTCGGTTGGCTCAGTAGGCAGGTGTAAAAAAAGTACAGTAGGTAAGTAAAGGTCTTTATACTCTACCTAGCTCCCTCTTGTCCCGGCTCTTACCAGGGTTCACTTTCCCACTTGCTTTGCTTCACTTTACTATCTAAAGATATTTCCTATAAATTAATAATTCCGTAGGAATGTTACTTAGTTGGCAAGCTTAGTCAATTTAATCATCGTATAGATTTGCAGATACATAATTGGCAATTACGATTATCAAAGTATCGTAATTAATATTAATTCCCGTTTTTCGTCAACCTGTGAATCGCCTCTAAATATTGTAGGATTATTGACACGAACGAAACGTTAAGACACTTTACCACGATCAAAGCCAAATTAATAGCGGCAAAGTTTTAATTTACCAAAGCGAACAAGTGCCTACATACTATGAAATAATATAGTTTATCATTTTATCAAATAATATTTGAAGCACGGTAAGTTTTTTTTTAATAGTTGAATGTGATAGGGCACTTTTCGTTTAAGTCATTGTTTTTAGTTATAAAATATTATTTATGTAAAATAGGTGCCAAAGCATTTGACCTTCATCTTATCTGGTGTAGTCGATAAAGGCTTAGCTGAAGCCTAGCCATGCTTGCCAACAAAATACCGATTCACTCTAGATTTGAAGAAATGTTACAAGTAATTGAGATATATATTTATTTTTACGACCTATGTTAATTCCTAAACCATTTCCGGGACAGCTCCCGTAAACCGCAATAAACAATTAAATTGTGACAATATGACACCTGTCAAATGTTATTAAATTTTTTTTTATTTATTTTCACTTGTCCTTACCATTTTGCAGTTACAAGTCAAGTCAATCGTCACAAACAAATAAATAAATTTATATCAGACAACCTCACACACATCGATCTAGTCCCAAATTAAGCTCAAGAAGGCTTCTGTTATGGGTACTAGACGACGATATACATACTTATATAGATAAATATATACTTAAATACGTAGTAACCATGACCATGACCCAAGCACAAATATTCGAGTTCATCACATAAATATTTGCCCTCGCCGGGATTCAAACCCGGGACCGCCGGCTCAGTAGGCAGGGCAGACAAACCGAGCCTGCAACCGCGTCGTCAAAATAAATCACAAAATGCTTACAATCGAGAACAATCCTTAAATGTTTCAACAATCCTTAGTTAGTATCTTAAATTAACTTATATTTTACGATTTTAACAAAAAATGGTTTTTTTTTTGTAAGTATTATATATCCCAATTAAGAAAAGTTATAATGTTCAGGGAAATGTTCGTCGGAAGGGTATTGGAGTCACTCATTTACTGTCCTATTTAATTCATTCAGTCTGATTAAATAAACGAGAACGTATTAATCTGTTCGTTGGAATTAGTACTACGTTTCCTGTTTTGGAGTATTTTAATGAAGGCAACAGGCCGGCAAATTGTCGTTTCGTATGTAAATGGCGAGGCTACGGCGAACGAATTATTGTTATCGCCGTTTTGATCTAAATGTGTTATTGTATATCTAATGTGGACAATTGTGTGGCAACCTAGTTTGTTGGTTGTTTGTATGGGTTTAATTTAATTCAAGATTTTCGGTCATGTCATGTACGACTGTACGTAAATATTTAAATTCAGAAAAATGGCTGTTATATAATCATCTCTATGTAGAACAGGTTTTTTCTTTACCGTAATCGGATAAAAAGTATTCTATATCCATACCATATCCATTTTTGGATGTCCAGCTATCCTTGTAATATAATTGGCTTAAATCAATCAATCAATTTTTCATTGATTTCATTTTATTCTGTAAGCGGATATGAAATTACAAAATATGATTTGTTTATTTAGTTTTTAATGTTTTTCTGACGATCCCATTGGTGATATGTATACCTATTATGTATGTGGTGTAGCTAGTTTTTTACTCATAGTGACATATATTTCTGTTCTATCTGTAGTTATGCTTGCTTCAAGTTCCTAAACACCGACTTGCCAAGGTTAGAAAGTCACTCAGCGTCGTTGGGCCCAAAATTTATAACAAAGTACCAAATAGCATAAAAGAAGCCATTAGTGACATAATATTCACAAGCAAACTCAAATCCTTGCTCTTAGACCATGCTTACTATAGTTTAGATGAGTTTTTTGAAGGTGATCATTGACCTTGTATATTAACCAATTGATAGTAATAATTAAATTATAGTTTATAATAACAATTGAAAATGTATCGTAATAATAATTGGGAATTGTAATCATAATATGTAGATAATTGTAATTTATAATAATAATAATGTAATGTAACATGACTGACTTGTAAAATACCATTTTACCAATAAAGTATCTGTATCTGTATCTGTATGTTCTTATGATGGTGTATTTGACTTAATTGAATGATTATTATAAAATTTTATGTTTCTATCATAATATCAAAATAGTTTATAATGTAATTTGTTATTATGAAATAAATAAATTTAAATCTAATCTAAATCTAAATCTACATCCGTCCAGCTAATCCGGCGTGAAGAGCGGACAAAGAAATGTTTACCAACAGACGGTGCGGTACGTCTGGCGCCTTGCGCGCTTATGCAAATCCTGCATCGCGCTGTAAAGATTTTTCCAGTAACAATTACCCCTCTATAGAAAACGGACCTTCAATTCAATTTTATTTGTACAGTGTGATCTTCAGACATTATCTTCAGACGTATGTACCTACTTATCGCATCGGCATAATTTAAAACGGAAAGAAATCGCACATTCGTGAGGCACAGAAGTATTTGCAGTTTTTTCTTTCATACTTAATTAGGCATAACTAACAATTACCGTACTATACGTCTATTGTTGCACCCGAAAACCACACCACTACTGCAGTTGCATACAACTGTAACATCTTGAAAATACGACATATTTTCGCCTGGTTTACTCCGAGTCTATGATACTCGCTACGCTTAGTAACAAGTAGTGTGAGAGTCAACCATGAATTCTTGACTGAATAAATAGCACTCTTAATAGAATGAAGCGATTATGGTTTATATTACCGCCTGGTTAGGTACGGGTTCGCATTCAGCTCGTTTTCCGTGGGTGTAGTTTCCATTTAGACACGATCTAAATTCTGTCATAACAGATTCTTTGATATTTCACGGACATTCTAAAGAAGTTCTAGAGCGTGGGTGGCTCCTTAAAAGTTTGAAAGTAATCAGAGTTGGATTTTTTGATAATTTTTATTGAGTTTGGTAGGGTCAAATTAACGTAAAAGGAAGTTATATTGTAGGACTTTTCTGCCCCAACCTATCGGCCATGCGTTCTTCGGGCTACATGTAGATTGTAGCCCGCCCGTTGCCACTTCCAACGAGGAATCCTGTAAGCTATGTCGGTTGCTTTGGGAGTGGGGTGGCAACCACGCATAGGAAAGCGCAGCGTGGGACGGCTCCCGATTAGTAGGACGGATGAACTAGGGAGGGTAGTGAGTCGATGGATACGGTCTGCACAGGATCGCAATTAGTGGGGCTTATGTACAGCAAAGAACGCCCGTGGCTGATAGATAGAAGTTATGTTAATACATGATACATATTCCGAATTTAAATACACCAATTGCTTGAAATTAGGACGAAGAAAACCATTTAATTGCAATGAATCGCAATTAAATGTTTGGACGGTAATTGGCACGTCTAAAATAATTGCTCATTAATTACAGCTCCTTGTTAAATTTATATAAACAACAAGTTAATTTGTTAGGTATGTATTACGATCTATCTGTATTATACAAGTTACATTTCAAACTTAATTAGGACCTGCCATAATATTGTTATTTGTTTTTATATATTTTTTTATATTGATGCAACATAGTTGGTTTACTTCGCCTAATAATGGTATAAGCAAAAAGGAGAGCCAAAGTCGCAATGGCAACTGACAAGAAACCAACGCTTATTTCTCTTTTCTCAGCTACTATTTTATATCCAATAGTGCATTCTACAAACACTGGTAAGGGCACGAAACGTTCAGAGTATATTAATATATTTATTGTATAATTCATGGAGCATAATTTACAACGACACATGGTTTTACAAGACATGGCAGGTGTGGTATAAATTAAGTTCTAACTACGTTAGTGTCAAACATAACAACGATTTTGCCTTTTCACTGAGTTTTCATATCCTTGACCTTACCATGTTCATCATGTTTCACTTGTATCATATGAGGCACTTTTCTGGATACGCGAACATAATTATCTGTAACTTTTCGCCACTCCTATACGGTGAACAATTTAAACAAAGGAGCGTTACGATTATAAACCACGCGAGCAAAGCGTGTCTATTTCAGCTTGGCCAATCAATTCGTTATATACTTTTTAGTCGATTCAGTTTTTCCAAATTTGTCAAAATGGCGGAGCCATAAGGGGGATTAAAAACGTAAATAAAATTACATATTTCAGGCATTTTATAAAATGTTAAGACTGCACCGAGCGAAATGTAAAAAATAAATCGGCGTTTCTTCTCAAGAGTGGTCTCCTCTTGTGAAATGCCGGTAGACTCAGACATGAAAAAGTGCCCTTGTGGCCTACTTTCAGAATAAAGTTTATTATTTCATTATTTCATAGGCAGTTGCCGTTAAGTAGACAACGTCAACACTAATTGTTTAATCCATTTCTAAACTATATATTTAGCACTTCGAAGAATGTGTTAACAACTTCTCCGTGGAAAAATTATACGATTATTAATATTTTACCCTAGAAAACTAAGTAAAGTTGGACGAAAATTGTAAAACCGTAAGCAGGCGTTAAGTGTTTTTTTTTTATACTTTAACAATGGAAATCTATTCCGATTTTCAGTCCAAAAAACGATGAATGTTTAGATTACAATTTGTTCGCATCGAATATTTCAATTATTGTTTGGTATTAAAGGTCCAGATTTATCAAAAAGTGCTTATTTTAATTCTCCATACATTTTTACTATGGCGGCCGCGCGCCGATCTAAATACGCAATCCCGGCGCTCTATGGTTCAGTCGCTAACGCTCGACGCTCATAGAGTCACTTGAGAATATACGATAAACCGTTTCCTTTTCTAAGGCGATTTATGTACTTAGGTACATAAATCGCCTTAGAAAAGGAAACGGCGAGGGTACACGACGTAGGGTGCAAACTTGCAAAGCCGATGCGTATGGGTCAAGGTCGGGTCCCTACCCCCTGCGCAGACCCATAAAATTATGATCCTGCTTTATGCAGTGCAGATGTCCGTGACCTTTTAAAAAGAACCCCCAGTATAATCATTGTATTAAGCGGTTTACACTCACGTGAAATTGTCAGGAACGGCCTTGTGTGGAGTGGAGTTTCGAACTTGTATGGAGCTCTTTATCGGGGACTACTATTACCCGTACAACGGCGTAGTAACTTCGTCAGGAACTAATTTCACGTCAGTGTAAACCGCTTAATATTATAATTATATATGTTTCACAAAAGTTTTAATAAGATTAACCCCTGGTACAGAATATACGGAACCTACGACAGAGACCCTTGGATTTTTTCGGACAAAAATATTCTTAAATCTGAAGCCCGTTGAGCCCATAGGCAGTTCTCTAAATTATCTTATGGATAATACAAATCTCTACACACCTACGAAGCACTACCAGAGCCGATGCGGCGCATAAAGTTCTAAAAGTATCAAATTAAGTACAGTTCTAAAATCAAATTTAATTTCTGAAAGTTCCAGTTTTCCATCTAAGGGTAATTATTTCAAGAAAAATCGTAGCGTGATGCAGGATTGGGACGGGCCCGTGGAACCATCTTTTAGTAAAAAAATTGGGCAAGTGCGAGTCCGACTCGCGCATGAAGGGTTCCGTACATATATATATATATATAATCTATAAAAAGTTTTTTGTATGGGAGCCCCCCTTAAATATTTATTTTATTTTATTTTTAGTATTTGTTGTTATAGCGGCAATAGAAATACATCATCTGTGAAAATTTCAACTGTCTAGCTATCACCGTTCTTGAGATACAGCCTGGTGACAGACGGACGGACGGACGGACGGACGGATGGACGGACGGACGGACGGACGGACGGATGGACGGACGGACGGACGGACAGCGAAGTCTCAGTAATAGGGTCCCGTTTGTACCCTTTGGGTACGGAACCCTAAAAAATTGTCCGCTCTTCACGCGAAAACGACTTGACGGATTTTAACCAATTTTGGTACAGGGATAGCAGAACATCCAAAAATAAGGTATTAAAAAAAAGTTTTACTACTAAGCACTAAATATCGATACCTTAGCTCACACTCGTACCTACTAATTACAATTATTTTTCGCTAACGCCCTAATTGCATCGAATTCTTCCGAGCTGCTGTAAGGTACTGATCGCCTTATGTACGTTAAGTTTTCTTTTGTGCTATAAAGTTTAAATATATCCATACTAATATTATAAATGCGAAAGTGTGTCTGTCTGTCTGTTACCCCTTCACGCTTAAACCGCTGAATCGATTTTGATGAAATTTGGCATAGAGATAGTTTAAGATACGAGGAAGGACATAGGATAGTTTTCATCCTGGAAATTATACCTAAAAAGATTGAAAAGTGAGTGAACATTTCTGTTGGGGTGCGGTGACCCTGTAGGAAATGTAATTATTAGACCAAAAGCACAATTGCTCTTACATTTGCTTAGGCGCTTTTAATAATCCCTTTTATCAAGTTCCACGCGTACGTAGTCGCGGGCATAAGCTAGTGAATAAATATATAGGTATAGTGTAAGGTCGCTTACCAGTCAGAGTGCACATTCGTCTGCTGTTGATGTCCTGCATCACCTGGCGCATCAGCGCGCCGAGCGCGTGCGCCTCGCCCGACACAGACTGCTTCGACAGCCACTCCGTTTGCAGCTCCATGGATAACTGAACAGACAGACAATAGTGTAAGGTCGCTTACCAGTCAGAGTGCACATTCGTCTGCTGTTGATGTCCTGCATCACCTGGCGCATCAGCGCGCCGAGCGCGTGCGTCTCGCCCGACACAGACTGCTTCGACAGCCACTCCGTTTGCAGCTCCATGGATAACTGAACAGACAGACAATAGTGTAAGGTCGCTTACCAGTCAGAGTGCACATTCGTCTGCTGTTGATGTCCTGCATCACCTGGCGCATCAGCGCGCCGAGCGCGTGCGCCTCGCCCGACACAGACTGCTTCGACAGCCACTCCGTTTGCAGCTCCATGGATAACTGAACAGACAGACAATAGTGTAAGGTCCCTTACCGGTCAGAGTGCACATTCGTCTGCTGTTGATGTCCTGCATCACCTGGCGCATCAGCGCGCCGAGCGCGTGCGCCTCGCCCGACACAGACTGCTTCGACAGCCACTCCGTTTGCAGCTCCATGGATAACTGAACAGACAGACAATAGTGTAAGGTCGCTTACCAGTCAGAGTGCACATTCGTCTGCTGTTGATGTCCTGCATCACCTGGCGCATCAGCGCGCCGAGCGCGTGCGCCTCGCCCGACACAGACTGCTTCGACAGCCACTCCGTTTGCAGCTCCATGGATAACTGAACAGACAGACAATAGTGTAAGGTCGCTTACCAGTCAGAGTGCACATTCGTCTGCTGTTGATGTCCTGCATCACCTGGCGCATCAGCGCGCCGAGCGCGTGCGCCTCGCCCGACACAGACTGCTTCGACAGCCACTCCGTTTCCAGCTCCATGGATAACTGAACAGACAAACAAATGAAATTATTACCGATTTGCCAAATGCACTAGGGATGTTAAAATAACCCTTTTTAAAGCATTCTGCCAGTCATTTTACACCTGTAGCCTATGGACAAATTATACACAGCGGTCCTACAATGCCCTACGCGTACAACCCTCTGAGGCTGCCGCGGCACTGCAGCGCCTCGGGCATGTTCGCGGAAGCACAGACCGACGGGTTCCACGCCATCATCCGTAAGAGGGTGGCGTCTATCATGCGCAGGCTGTCGGGCGGCCCCGGCACGATCCTGAATGCACTTTCCTCCAAATTTGACGGTCCTTTTATGAAAAAAAATGAATAGCATTCATGTTATTATGGCAGACTAACTATAATTTAATTTGATTTATTTATTTGAATAATTATTTTTATTGACTTTTGACATTTTGATATTGATTTTATTTTATTTCTAGATTTGAATTTAATGTTATAATTATTGTGAATTGTTGTTACTAATATAGTTTTTTAAGTTGATTGTATTGTAACTAATCATATATGGGTTTAATACCTGAAATATTTTTTTCAATTTCAATTTCAATTACACTCCTTATAAATTTATGATAATGTCTAATTTTAATGTGGGTTTTTCACAATTTTTATATTAAACCATTAATACAAAGATCAAAGCTAAATTGAAATGCGTAACCTTTCAAATAAACAATAGATCGACACACAAAGCATAAGGAAAAGTTGGAGAGGTTACCTGTGCGTTAGGGTGACGGAAAGGTTAACGCGCTGGACCGGCAATCCAAAGGTACCGGGTTCGATTCCCGGTCTCTTCCACCAGGTTACGCATTTCAATTTTTCTTTGAGCTTTGATCTTTGTGGTTTATTACACTACTTGTATGAAGACATTTGTTGCGGGCAGCCGGGCGGAGTTAGGCGGAGGCGGAGGTAGGCGGAGCGCGAGGCACAGGAAAGGATGACGACTGGAGTAGGTACCATAGACATCAACAACAACATGAATACATGTTGTTTAAGTATTTACTAAAGTTAAATAAACTAGACACATGACTGGGGTCGACGGAGGGGGACCGTGGAGGCCAGGCTACGAGGGCTGCTACTTATGTATCCGGAATAGAAAAAATAAACAAACGTATATGGCTAAATATGGTTTTATTGTTTTTCAAAGTATTCTCCGCGATGATCGATGCACTTTTGCATTTGTTGAAACCAATTTTTAAAGCACTTTTTCCACTCCGATTGAGGTATCTCCAAAACGTGCTGTTTGAACGCATCGACGGCATCTTCACGGGTCGAAAATCGTTGACCACGTAATTTATTCTTTACATTTGGGAATAAATAAAAATCATTGGGTGCCAAATCAGGGCTGTATGGTGGATGACCCGTCAATTCTATTTTTTGACCTTCCAAAAATGTAGTTGTTTCGCGTGATGTATGACAACTGGCATTGTCATGGTGAAGTATGATTCTGCGTCGCTGGTTGTTTTTGCGTATTTCCTCAAATACTTCCGGCAAACAAATGGTCGTGTACCAGTCCGAATTAACCGTTTTACGATTTTCCAGTGGAATTGTAGCCACATGGCCATTAATACCAAAAAAGCAGGCCACCATTTGCTTTAAGGTGCTTTTTGCACGAGTCACTTTCGTAGGGTTCGGCTCATTTTGAAACACCCACACTGTTGATTGTTGTTTAGTTTTGGGTTAAATTTTTTTAACGTTTTCTTGCACCATTCGACGCGAGCTTCTTTTTGATCCTGAGTTAAGTTGTGCGGGATCCTCCAACGCGAACAAATTTTTTTTACACACAAATATTCATGTAATATCTTATGAATTTTCGTCATACATATGCCCTGAGTGGCCTCTATCTCGCGATACGTAACATGACGGTCTTGCATTATAAGTTTTCGCACAGCTTCAATATTTTGTGGCACAACGACCGATTTCGGGCGACCTTCCTTAACTTCGTCCGTGAGCTTACTCCGTCCACTATAACATTCACTAAACCAGTGATACACAGTGGTTTTCGATGGAGCTTCATCACCAAAAGTCGAAGTCTCAGACCAAGAAAAAAAGATAGACATGACAGCACGAACAATCTAATGAAGTCACTTTTTTAAAGGTGTGTGCGTGTAAGAGTTGCCACCTGAAAGAAAAGCTCCCTGTAATTTGGGTGATATGTTAAAAGTTCTCTAAAGAGTTCTATATCTTGTCTATGATTTCTTCTTTAACGCCCTTAACTAGTTAAGTGCAGTGCAACACTCCTGCGATTTGTTTGCGGATGGATGGCGGCTGTTGAAAGACAGTGACAGTAACATAAACAATTATTAGTAGGTACAGAGATAGCAAACCAAAGAGGTAAGTATATATGGCGCTGACAACGACTTCATGTAAGGTCCGTAATCGTTTGGGGTAATTAGAAATCTTACTCTGGTAACACTCATGCTTTGTCACTTCGACAGACTGTTGAGGTTTTCAGTGTATATTAAAAATGTTTTTAAGATGTTATTTTGATACTTATACGTGATAAGTTACTCCGTCCGACTTTTTGGTTGACGCACTGTGTTTTGTACACCCTTTTACAACGCAGGAGACCATTATTTCAACATGTCAGTTTCACCGCTGCGCGCCGCGTACTGAGGAGCAGTTGACGTAGTTTTGGTTGTATTTGTGTGCGTGAGCCATGTAAGTACTAATGTGGCGTAGTATAAAATGGCTTCATTAGATTGTTCGTGCTGTCATGTCTATCTTTTTTTCTTCTTGGTCTGAGGTCGAAGTTAATTGATTTACGCACTGTTGTTGCGTTAAACCACGTCGAAAATCGTAATAAATCATAGCACGAATATTTTCACGAGTGAGTTCCATCATTTCAGCGATATGACATTTTAACCCCAACAAAAACAAAACACTAGCGTACATAAAAAAAAAATGCGGCCAGTATTAAAAAAAAATTACAAATTTTACCATGGAGGTGAGACATTGCGTTTAAAAATGTTGGAATCCCAGATTCCGGATACATAAGTAGCAGCCCTCGTATAAGGCAGGCGTCACCCCGGCCGCAACGACCAATCCATCTTTCAGGGTATCTTTGATTTAAATAGTTTCTCACGTCCAAGGCAAAATGGCATGGTGCACCATCACACTGCAGTACTATGCTTCTGCGTCTATCCAAGTCCACATCTCCTAACTGCCAGCTGAAAGGGCCCGATTAGCTGCCAGACCCCTTGGGCGGAAATCACTTTTAAATTTTCTACGCGTTGATCTGCCCCTGCTGCTGCGACCTAAACCCCATTGATTTTCTTGTATAGGGATACTACAAAGACCTCCTCTACTTGAGAGAATGCCGCAATTTGGACGAGTTAACCCGGAAAATGAGAGTAGCAGAAGAAACCATTAAAATAATAGAAGTGCATTCAGATGTTTAGACAACTTCTTAACATTTTGAAAATTTCTTGTAATTAAACACCTTGTTATTGGTTTTACTTTGTTTGCATTAATCATCATGTAAATTAAAATTTTGCACTTACCACATTTAGATTTAAATTTTTTGATTGAAGCCTTATGAATAATAAAATGAAATTTTCAGGGTAGCTATCTGATAGATAGAGCAAGTTTTTAAAAGCCAAACGGTTTTTTTTTATGTGGTATTATTTTTTTTAAAGGCCCTTGAAGTTGTGCACATACTGGGTAATTTTATCTTTCTTGGCATTTAATTTTTTTTTATTCCATTCAAAGATCTAACGATAGTAAATGTTACCATACTGAATTGGCCTATCTATCAGCTTAGCACACAAAAAAAATCAAGCGTCTACCGCAATAATTCACGTCATCATAAATAAAAATCTCATCGTACTCGGCGATACGTGAAAAATTAAAAAAAAAGTCATAACTCCGAAAATACGAAAAATCGCGGAACATACATAGGGGTGATTTAGATAGCCCTCTAGGTGCTCTACCTCCCAGCTTCAGTATATCACTACTTCTTGGGACACCCTGCTGTATATATGGAAGTACCTAAATAACAGGGTAAATTATTACTTCTATAACGGTATCTATATACCGTAATTACTGACGGTAGTTAACGAGTATTGAGTGGTAGTAGTCATGCCATGGACAGACTCTAAATAAAATCTCAATTATACGATACAACTATAAATCTCCTTCAATCCATTATACACTACACGATACTGGTAAACGGATAGGTTTGTCAATTCGTATTTTAGGCCTTCTTTACCAATACATAGCAACAGCTCAAGCCATTGACACTACTATGCAAATGATTAAACGTATTGAACAGCGCGACGCTGTTTAACAACAAATAATCCAAAACGAACGTTATAACTTATACTCAGAAGTTATAATTTCCAAGCAGATATGCTTCACAGAATCCATAAGCACCTGCATAGTACCTACTATAGCGTAAAGATAGGCACAGAAAATATGTTATTGTATTTTTAAAATGGCTTTTAAATGAGCAATATTTTCGTGACAATGTATGACCGACGACGACAAAGCAGGCGTTTTAAGTGTCGTCGCCGGAGAAACACGAAAGCAGCAATAGGTTATCAATAATATTATAAAGTTCTAGATTTGTATTCAAAGTTAGTTTTCTATGGAGAGAGGTAACGATGTATGGGTGCGCGGCGCATTGCCAGTCTGGCGCCAACCGTTGGTCATAATTTCTTTGTCCCCTCATCACGCCGAAACGACTGGACCAATTTTAACCTATTTCGACACAGGGATAGCTGGACATCTATAGATGGTTATAGGATACTTTTTACCCGTCTACGAGTACGGTAAAAAAAATACGCCGACGAAGTTGCGGTAGTCGGTAGTCCTAGTACTAGTCCATACTATCCATACTTAATATTATAAATGCGAAAGTGTGTCTGTCTGTCTGTCTGTCTGTCTGTTACCTCTTCACGCTTAAACCGCTGAACCGATTTAGATGAAATTTGGTATTAGATAGTTTCAGTCCTGGGGAAGGACATAGGATACTTTTCATCCCGAATAAATTTAGTGTTCCCGTGGGATGAGCGGGTAACACCGCGGGGCACAGCTAGTAATATTATAAATGCAAAAGTGTGTCTATCTGTCTGTCTGTTACCTCTTCACGCTTAAACCGCTGAACCGATTTAGATGAAATTTGGTATATAGATAGTATCAGTCCCGGGGACGGACATAGGATACTTTTCATCACGAATAAATATATTGTTCCCGTGGGATGAGCGGGGTAACACCGCGGGGCACAGCTAGTATTTTATATTTTCCTTAAAACTTGCATGATCTTACTGGCTAGATTTATGTGGTTGAGGACATTTCAAAACTGTTGATGCTATCCAGGGCACTTTATTCAACTATGGTTTCGAAATATGCCAACAAAGTAAGATCCAAAATACAGTCCGGAGTCCCCATTGTTATCATCGAAGTGATTTCTCGATCCGGAATTCCGGATAGCCAGTTGTAGGTACGTGGACATGCTTTATCGTCCAAGAGTACCTACCTGAACCTACCTATTTATACGTACAGTCCAAATAGGTCGAAGAATTTACATAAGCGTATGAGACGTGTTTTGAACACTCGGCCAGAGATAGGCTTGTTTACCACCTAGTACACAAACTATGATAATAAGCACAAAAATCGAAACGGTCCGATACAGAACATTTCTTTCCTAATCAGTTTCCAAACGTTACGATCAAATACCTCAATGGTTACGATTTAAGTTTTGGAGGAGGAAACAGTCAAGCGCAAAACCTCAATTTGTATAACCCGTTTATGTTAAGATGGTTTAGTTTGAATTGGACCTCATTACGGACACGGACTGTGTGGAAAAATTTACAGTAGTATTTCCCCTTAATATGTTAGGGTTCTCTTGCATTCGCATTGGCCCGACCCGAGATCACATTTCGTTTCATGCGTTATGGAAATCTCACGCATGCGGGGTGCAGGTGATTTCTATAACGCATGCCGGGCCGCCCGGGCCTTATGACATTTATGCCTTAGTAGCCTCGGGATCCTCTTTATACAAAAACACTACGAGTGCTGAATTTCATAGAAATTTCATTTCATCGAAAACATTTTTTCCTGAAACCGTCTTTATCAGAAACGGTTTTCCTGGAATTTTCATTTCAGATTTTTTTTTTGAAGTTTTTCATACATTTCTCGGAAATATTGATAATTTCAACGTATGGGTTAGGTTCTTCTTAGTCGTTTCACTCTTTACAGAGCGGTAGTGATCAACTGCTAGTACTATTTGAGGCAGATATTGTTCGCTGTATGATATTGCGCTACTTGCTTTCGATGAAACTAAATTTCTATGAAATGGAAATCCGATGAAACGTGTGTCTATAAAACAAGAGTAAATCCATTTATACAGCCTGCAGAAAGTCGCCGCACCGCACGCCGTATATGTTTATCGACCGAGTTATCGACCCAGAGCGAATCAGTAAACGCGAAGGGGCCAACAGTTCCCTCAAACGACGTGCCCTTGCGGCTAAGGCCAAATGGTTTTCGGCCCTTATTGACCGTGAAACTAGTACCTAATTCATTATCAAATTCCGGTAGTAAAGAGTTCTTTATTCATCACGATGGGTTACGTGATCATATCGTATCGGCTTTATCTCGTAGACATCGAAAGTTGAACATAAGAGTTGAGTCTGTGTTTGAATGTTCGAAATTCTTTTTTTCGGGCAAATTCGGCGCGTGGCACTCACGTGTCGTCGGTTAGGGCGCTTTCTACACAAACGACCAATAAAATACAGTATTCAGCGGCTTTTGTGGAGATCAAAATAGATAGCCTAGTATAGTATTGTATACTGCACCTTAATATAAATCCAGTTTTTTAACATTGTTTGTTGGACTGTAGAGTCGCCATCAAATATATCTTAGCATATAAGGCGTTCATAAATATCTGAACACTGGGCGTTACAGTACATGTTCAGATATTTATGGACGCCTTATATGCTGCGACATAGGTATCTGATGGCGACTGTACAATTTCTGTACTTGCATATAGTCCTGATATACATATTCAATACTGGTTTACAGTGTCTGATTACTAAATACCTGATTTAACTGGGTAATAACGACCCCATTTCGAGCCGTGAAACACTTTAGAAGCTGTTTTGTAAACTCATTGCTGTATTTTGGCGCGTACTCAAACTATGCGGGGCTATTGAGTGATAATAAATTATAAGTGACTTTTATAGTTGTCTTAAAATAAGTTCGCACCAACATGTGTATCTTAAAATAAGTATCTACACACTCACACGTAAATAATATCTGAATATATCACGTTAATTGCACACACACTACTCAGAACACATTTATTTTTGAATAAAATATGCAAAACAGCGGGAGAGTGATTTTGTCTATTAACAAGTTTATTATTAGCGTTCAAATAAGTAAAGGGATTGCCTATATGCTATATTCAAACGTAATTTCTTTAGATATTTCACACAAAATGTATATTTAAACTTACATTAAAACTCACAACAAGGTAGGTAGATATTACAAATAGGAGCAGTAAAACGTGATTCTTGTTTTTTATAAGCAAAATGGCCTACGTTCTATTAATAATGCCCATTTAAATACAAATGGCTGTGTTTTTATTAAGAAACGGACACCGTAACGGATAACCATGTGAAGTAGGTATATCCAGTTTTATTTAATATTCAATGTTAACAGGACTAGACTATTCAATTTGAAAGGAGATGCTGTGAGCCTCTCGACTCGACGCTTTCTACGTGATATCTCGGAGAGATCTTCACCAACCAGCACCTCTAGTGATGTGACTAAGTGACACAACTGTGACACGCGAACACGCGACTCTTTCTCGCGCGAGAAATATTAGGTACCTATCTCTTTCTTTGCTGTACTGTGAGAGAATGACGGGCGATGCTATGTCGCGCGACAAGAGTCGCGAAGCGTAGTTGTGCTAGACGGGCAGATCGCGTTAAGTTTGCACCTTGATATGTGACGCCATAGAAGGCACAAACTTAACTTGAATCGGTCTAGTAGTTTCGGAGCAAATTGGCTATGACAGACGGACGGACTGACACAGACACACGAGTGATCCTGTAATGGTTCCGTTTCTCCTTTTAAGGTACTATTGGACCGATTAAGTTGAAATTTGGTAACACGTGTAAATTGATGACCCAAACATGGACGTGTAACGTAACGTAACGTAAATTTATTAATTTTAACATATGGGGGCCAGTTTTGGGGGGCAAATTAGAAATAAAAATTGCAAAGTATATCGTGTGACATATCAAATAAAAGGGTACATTACGAACATCTCAAATATATATATTTCATAATTTTAAATTAAACGGTTTTGAAGTTATTTACGAAAATTATCGAAAATTGTCGATTTCCCTTCACACCCCTTATTTCCTAAAATACTGAGTCTAAAAATTAAAAAAAAATACAGAAAACAGCTCAATACTTACCTATAGATTACAGGAAAATATATAAGAAGTCTATGGTATTAAAAGTAACACCGTTTAACTAGTACGAATATTTATATTACGCTCAATGGCCAAATGAATTAAATTTTAAAAATAGCATTGGAACGGTAAATGAATGAGAAATAAAGTATACATTTTTAGAAAGAACATATTCTATACTTTACTTTTGTCATACATATTTTGGCGGAAAAGTGTGAAGTTTTTGAGAGGACTAACCTTTTAGCAGAAAAGAAAGATTAAGTATTAAAAACGTTAGTATTTGGTAACAGATTGCGCTAATTCTATAAGTGATATCGCTTTACGCTTTATACAAGGTTTATATTGAACTTACCCAGGATTATTTCGTTCCTACACACTTTGTATGTATCGTTCACAGTTTTCTTTTAAAATGGACAATACCGCGCTCATTCGAGGGCGCGGGGGGGCGACTTTGCTCTATAACCTACATATCCTGATAGATAAAAGTTGTCCTTTAATTTTGCCAAATTTTCAGCTATTAATTTTATTGCATTATTTGTTAAACAACACTGGACCACTCATAAAAGTATATTTTCTAGAAAAACCCACCTTGGAATTAATTCTAGGGCCTCTAACACTTACAGTTACAACAGATTTGAACTGAACTTAGCATTTGACAGTCACAACTATTTGTAGACATCACCAGTTATACTTATAGCCCAAAACTCAATGCAGTATAGTAGCAATAAGGCAACAAATAACTTATACACTTCAAATTATGAATGAGACTACTTACAAGGTATTCAGTAAGTTTCTTAACAAGGGGCTCGAGATGCACTGTCCGGGCCCAGGCGTCGCACACAAAGCATAGGTTGAAGTAGAATGCATTTCGGGCATATTTCTTGTTGTCTATCCGCACCGGGAAGCCCAGGATCTTGGAGCCCAGGAGCGTGCTGTCGGGAAAATATTTTTCTTATAAAATTTGGATGAAGGTTAAGTATAGTAATACTGAACATAATACTCCTTATACTGTACAAGAACAAAAAATACAAATACAGATAAAACATAAGATAAAAAAGGAGGAAAACAACAAATGGCTGTATAGTTAAAAAGCAATCTCTTATAGATAAGCTATGGCAGACATTTTTGAAAGTCATTATCTAATATGGATTTAATAGACACCACATGAATAAAATATAAGTACAAAATGAATATAATTTGATTTAGATATTCCGAATCCCAATATTATCCCTTATTAATTACGATATAAAGATAGCAGTAACCAGAAGAAAAGTGCCTATAGTCTGAATACCCACATCATGATGTATTTTTATTTACGTTGAAAAAAAAATGTATCCAGTCTAATTTTGGTTAAGTTTATATAATTAATAACTAATAATTAAACCATTTTCACAAATGAAATATAATAATCTGTTACAGTTGTATTAAGGTGTAGGTACAATAAGTGCCATTATAATGCAGTCGTTATTATCGCAATCACAAATCACCTTAGAATCAACAACAGGCATTTCCAATTTTATCAAGCTGTAGGTAAGTCAAGTACGATATGACTAATGACTAATATGAAACTAATTGGCCATAAAGTCCAATTTAAATTAAAACATCCATTCTATTTTGATACTAACCCAATAAGCATGCGATTATCGCGATAACTGACCTATTTTTATCAACGAAATGTCATGTCGCTAACCTCTCAAGCGGGTAGTTTAACTTACACAGTCAAAGTGCATCGCTGCAGTTGAACTTTTGGAATGATGTAGTGGCTGACCGTATCGAAAATATCTTTCGAAATATAATTCTCTGGCACTTGGCAGGTTATCTTAGGCCCGGCGGTCGGGTGGAATTCACACAGAAATATGCAGCGTATCGGACCTTCCTGGCCACAGCCCTCGTAATATTTCGAGTTCGCATCCATCGTAAACAACTAAAATTAAATTTTCAACACTTCACATTCAGCACATTGAGCCTATCACCAACACTGTATTACAAATGCACCAGATGGAAACGCTGTCATCCTAATAAGTTTGACATACTAACACGATTTCGGAAACGTAAATAAAAAGTGTACTTTGTTACGCGCGAGCAGCGACAATACCGCACACACGCTGCATAATCAACTGACTGAGGGAAGTGAGGGACGTTTATTTTGTTTTTTTTATTTTGATAATAACTACATTTTGACAGTTAACCAACAATGTTGCTATTGCAAAGGTACAAAGGTACAAATTGAATAGTAGGTTTAATATTTTATTCTATTAATAGTGAATTTATTTAAATGTTTTACGTTTTTCATAAATTTTTGTTTTCTGTTAAATTTTGCCTCGAGTCCGTAGCATAGGAAGAATAACAAATTAGGAGGAGAGTAGACAATGACAAAGAAAGTTATCGTTCTTGGTTGGTGTTATGAAAAACGACTTAGAATAGAAACGTCAAATCAAATATTTTTCGTAATTCTGTATTATTTTCAATTTCTTTACAATGGAAAAAGGTGTTTATAATTTACTGGTAGCTGCAACTGGGAGTGTCGCTGCGCTAAAAATACCCATTCTAATCAAAAATATATTAGAACTAAATGAGAAAGAGCGCCTATATAAATTTAAGGTTATCTTCTTATCAATATTGTAAACACCAAACAAACGTAATACAAGTGTGTAAATAATAACAATATGTTCAAGTATTACTTTTCATCTCTACAGATACGCTTAATAGTAACAGAGCACGCGAAGCACTTCTTTAAAACCTCTGACTTGCCAGCTGATGTGGAATTGTTTGATAATGATGCGGAATGGCAGGCCTGGAAGCAAAGGGGAGACCCAGTACTGCATATAGAACTCGGCAAGTGGGCCGACATGATGGTCATAGCTCCCTTGGATGCGAATACGCTCGCCAAAATGGCACAGGTAATACATGAAATAAACATACCAACATTGATGAGGAAAAGTCGAAAATAGATGATTTTATTTCTTTATCCATGTCACATTCCATTGGGTCTTATCAGGTGGTCATAGTCAGACAAAAAATTGTATTTGAGAGTTTTGCATAAACGCATTGTATAATAAATAACTAAAAAAGCCTGTCAACCTGAAATGGCCCAATGGATGCCGGGACATTAATCTTCAAACTGGGGCATGTCACGGCATACTGGGATAAACAATTTCTCAATATTGCATTACTTTTACATTTCGCAACCACCATTTCCAGGGCATCTGCGACAACCTGCTCACCTGTACAACCAGGGCTTGGGACATGTCGAAGCCGCTCCTCTTCTGCCCGGCGATGAACACGCGCATGTGGGAGCACCCCATCACCGCCAAACAGATACAGCTACTGAAGGAGTGGGGCCATGAAGAGATACCCCCGATAAGTAAGACACTGATGTGCGGAGATACAGGTATTGGTGCTATGGCAGAGGTGGAGACTATTGTAGAATGTGTCAAAATTATAGTCAAAAGGTAAACTATTTAAAACTTCAATAATTGGATTTCAAGGTTTCACCCAAAAATGTTTTATCATATAATTTATTTAGATAAAAAATCGTTTTTCTCTGAAGTTGGTATTTTTCATGATTTATGAAAATGATCTAAGATGATGTCAGGTAAGGTTAAATTTGTTCTAAAAAAATCCCAAAAACGTAGGTAAAAAACCTACCTGTGAAGGAAACATTTTTTGGTGAAAAAATATGTACGCTTAACACATTCACTGCCAGCAAAGCATTATGCATTCCCCTTCATACAAGTTTGTTCTTAGGCCACGCCCCCTGGCAGTGAATGCCTTAATATTGTTATATTTATACATTGTTGACTATTTTAGTTTTAATATTTGGTATAAAAATTCCAATATATTGATTTGTATTAATTTATAGTCAAAAGATAGCCTTTTGTGGTTGAAGGTGTCCCAAGAGAATGTCTATGATGTGCGGTCTTTATGGACAAATTAATAATGACTGGAGAAGTGGAGAACTTTGAGAAAATTCTAGAAAAATGGTTGTGTATGTATTGTTTTCTAGGATTTCGATACTTTGAATAGCATGTTTCACGAAGTCAATATTCTCATTTGAGATAAATTTACTTATAAAAAAATATATATATATTTTTCTTTGTTATTTCGTAATTGCACTGAAATATTCTGACTGAATAATATCAGAATTTTATTTTTATATCAATCCTATGAAGAAATTGTATATTGTCTTCTGTATGTAAATTCTAAACAAAAAAATAAATAAAACAAATTTACTGTAAATCTATGTTTTATTGCATCACTGAATACTGTTTCTAACGCTAGCGTACATGCGATACGAACATATCTATGAAGAACCAATTAAAACTCTCAAATTGTTACATCACATACAAATAACTATACAGAAAACATTATCATAAACTTCTACTAAAACTGACCATTTTCTACCACAGATGTGGCAACACTGAAAATTGGATCCATAGGATTCTCGGACTTCTATATTCAAGCAATTCCCGTGAAAAATGCGTTAGTATTTTAGCACAATTTAATACACAAAGTATGATCAAATTATATCACTATTTTAAGATTGACTTAAGTTTATATAAATTAGTTGCAGAGAAAATGCTCTATAAATGTATCACATCTGTAATAGAAAACTGCCACAATAACCTTTGAAACATAACTTGACGCAAAACTGTAATTAATTAATTATTAATAATAGTAATTAATAATTACTCGAATAGGTGGTTCTTCGACATTATTTTTAAATGTTAACCACTTGTGCGTGATCCGATACAAACCCCTGTAATAATTTAAAACAATTATGTTTAACATTTTACCTGACTTAGCCGTTTACTACATATCAAAACTGTAACAAGCCAAAATAATATTTGTGCACAGCACCGTCACTACCGTACAAACGTCTATAGGGGTTACTCTGAAGTGAAAGAAGAAACTGGAATTACGTATCCCGACGTTACATTTTGTTGGTCTCCTAAAAGTGGATCAATTCAAAGTTCAGAGTAGCCTCTGTTGATTGCCATTCTAATGCAGCATATACACTCGTCGAGATAAGCGTCTTTTTCTTACTTTCTTCATCTAGCGAGTGTGACAACAACGCAAACGGCGGGCGTAGGTGGAAGCGGAAGGCCCGAACATGGTGTCTCGCTCACTCCTATGGCTGCCGCTCGCCGCTACTGCCGACGCTATCCTCGGAAACCAGAGCTTTGAGTGGTTTTTGTTGTTATGCGTACCACGACTCTTATAAAAACGACTCCTAAAACACGCTCTGCATCATCAGCCTGTGATGGCAATCAACTGGACGCCGACTGTACATATAAGGCCAAGTACATAAGCACGCGTTTTACACCAGTGTGCAAAAAATGTGTACCCAGCCTAAAATTTAGTGCGTAATCGAATATATTAACTTATATTCCTCAAGAAAGCAATCATTTTAATTACCTTGCAATAGTAGCAACCTCCCACGTCATAATAATATATACTTTATATTGATAATATAAAAAATAGTAGTTTTTTTGCTTCAACCAATATTTATAAGAAAATACTATATTTACAATTAAATATAAATAATTGGTACTATTGCAAAATGCGGGAAACATAAATATTTACACAAAAAATATAAATTAATTAAAATTATCTTATTCGAGATGCAAATCAGATCGCAAAATTATAAAATTACGTTGAGAAAACATTATATTATTATAATTATATAAATCCAAATTATATAGACTTATAAAATGTAACTCTCGCATCTACATACTTTAATAATTATTAAAACTTAATCTAATTGGAATTGAAATCTATAAATAATTACAATCTATGTCATGTCCCGAATTATGTGACAATCCACATTAAAACTGGCCACTGTTAGTGGGTGGAAAAAGAAATATTACTATCCCAACATTATTGATGGGATAAATTATAGTTTTTGTATAAAGGGACTGAAAGGAACGCCCTCTCTGGAACGATTCTTACCATAAATTATCGCATAGGAAAAAAATACAATAAGACTCCTAACATTGATCATGATCACTTTGAGTGATTTTGATGTGAACTGTCACATGAAAGAATCAGCATACTTACCTAAATATTTAAAGTAAACGTATTTACTAAATTCAAACAGTTTGATGGTGCAGCAAGTGTAAATTCAACACAAAATCGGAGTAAGCACTACTACTTTGAACTATCACATTATTGTTACGTACAAATGCTATGAATATATAAATGCAATATATACTGTAAAATTTAATCTAATTCGTTTATACGAAAGAAGATACCTTGCGTTAAATATCATGTTATGTATACAAAGTTAATACATATTAAGGACACTGTAATTATTACCTATATATGGTTATAAATATTAAAAATTACATTTTCTCCATTGAAAATTCGCTTACAAAAATGTGCGCAACTTTTTAAAGGCCTTGAACTAGCGGGACTATGTTGCCGTACGAATCTAAGATGCCGTCTCTCTTCCGTGTATTGTGCAAGCGAGAGATAGCACTAGACTCGGGCGCTAAACGTCTAAAGCTAAGCAAGTGTAAGAAAACATTGTAAATTGTCCGTAGTAAAATACTGATTGCATGGAATGAATTTCAGGCGTATCAAAGAAGCCACCGCGTAACACTCGATTTTACCCACGTTAGCTCTGCTAACGGCAAATTTTAAAAATGGTTTCACCAACGTTAATAAAATAAATGGGGTAAATATCGGTTTAAGCTAGCAACACCGAGTGCGAGCGGGGCGTTAGGCACGTTCAGACGACGGTTTCGTTTTGTTTTTCGAACATCGCTCGCGTGTATTTCGAGATGACGTCATACGTCGATTTGATCAGCTCGCAGCGCTCCTCGACCTCGCAGTCGGTCGGGGCGACCCTGTACGAGGAAGGCGTCGGTTTCCGGAGACTGTTGGTCGTGAAATCGCCAGGCTCCTGGTAGATGGACATAGATTGTTTTTTGTGTACCATTTCGAGGTCTTTCCGTTTCTTGCGTAGAGTTTTGTCTTCGCAGTCGAGGGGGTCCTGCTCGGAGTAGTCCAGTGGGTCACTGGAGGCGGGCTCGTATCATACGTCCAGCTCCTCGAGCCCCTTGGAGAGGCGGTGCGAGTTGATGCGGCGGCGGTGCGAGCGGCGCACGGCGTCGGCGCGCCGGTACGGCTCGCTGCGCAGCCCGTGCAGGATATCCTCCAAAGCCCCGTTGTACACCTCGTCCTGGTGAAGAAGCTTCTTCTCTCCTACCGCCTGGGATTTCGTTTTTAATTCGTTGATTACAGCCTCCTGTTGAAGTTTTAAATAGATTTTAGTGTATTGTTGTTGTCAGTAGATGTTATGGATGGGTATGCTTGCATCAACGCTCATTAAAAACTGCTATCGTTCTATAGTGACGACATTGATATTAAGATGTCACATTGTCGTTAATGAACGTTAGTGCCACGGGAGGTGAGCGTGGAACTATAATGAATCTACTAAGTTTTAAAATCTACAATATTGTTTTTGATTTACAGTAGTGTTTAGTATTTAAAATTGGTGTATTCGTATTTATAAATATTTTTAGCGCTTCTACAAATATGATTAAATTTGTATTTAAAAAATCAACAGCATGCTTTAATAGCTCATTACTAATTATGCAACTATGATCTATTACTATTAAAAATACGCCAAAATGCTATAAAGACAACACGATACAAACATGTGTACATAGCTGTATTTTAACCACATGCAAAAATACGAAACGACAATTAGCACATGTCATGCAATGTACATTAGATAAATAAATTAATGAGTTGGACCACACACATTTTTTTACTTTCAACATGATGAATGAACGGATAATTATCTGCTTAGCCCAATTGTTGACTTGTAGAGAATGCCCTATGACATTAAGTCCCCCTTTTGTACGATAAGTTCTTTCTTTTGTGCAATAAAGATTAAATAAATAAATAATTGAATGTTATGTATAGCAATCGAAGGTAGAAGACTATTTTGAGGAGGATACATTTTAATAAAAACTTCAAATTAGACGGATTAAGACGTTATAAAATATTTTTAGACGCTACATATTTACAACTGTGACGAAAAAACTAATCAGAGCTTAAAGTAAAGCCATAAAGCAGGGATCAACAATGTGTTTCATTAAAGTTCCGTTTTCGAAACTAATATGACTGCCTTTTCCGTTTGGCAAGCTAAAGGTCCGCATAGTCGGCGGTATCACTTGCCGACCCCTGCCATAAAGCATAAAGTACGCATTTCTAAGATTTAAATAAAAACGAAAACTCAACAAGCCCCAAAGTGAAAATTACGAAAAATACAACAACACTACTTTGTTAACCTAAAAGTCAAGTTTGATGGACAATGGACACTTCGGAACTTATCGAGTATTTGAATTTTCAAGATGATTTTGTATGGATGTAGTCTAACAGCGGGGCTAGCATATATTGCCGAGACTTCGCCTGTCGCGCGACTCACGCTACTAATTGGAAAGTGACAAGTAGTATTTGTCGCGCGACAATGAGTCGCGTGTCACAGTTCTACTAGACGTGCTGGTCGGCAATGTAACAACAACACTACTGTCGGACACACATTAGGCCAGACGTCTTATAGAAAAAGCTCTCGCTTTATAGAAAAAGCAACGAGTGCGAGCGAGAGGGCAAGCCAAATGATTTAAGACACTACCGGCACGTTGATTTTAACTCTATAATAGCAACGACAATACATTTCAATGAGAATATTGAGCGAATATATGACCTAATTGCATTGAAATTCTATACGATACTAAGATTTTGTTTATGGCATGATATAATGTATAAAAGCGATATAAATATACATACAAAGATCGTAAAGCAGTAGATTACCGCAAAATTAAACTTGTAAGTAAAGACGACATTCCCTGTTAGGATTCCATGCAAGTGCAGCGTAGGGAGAAAAGACCCTATATTATATATATAATTATATAGTGCAGCCCTTATGTACTAACTTAACTACATAACACTGAATATATAACAAAAATAATAAACCAATAAAATGAAGGCATTGCATAAAACCCAAATAATCGAATCCAATCCCAAAAAGTAGGGTATGTTCAACCTATTGACTATTTTAGTGAACTATTTATACTTTGCTACGTTTGGCGCCAATGCCAATTCTATCCCCTAGATCCTAGAAGTTTATTTGTTAAATATAATATACACCTGAAAATACTTATTTTAGTGTTAGTATCTTCGGTATGCTCAAATTTCCGAAATAAATTTTGATAGTAGGGAAAGGTTACCACATGTTTAAGATGAAATAAAAAATGTAATGCCTTCGGCAGTTGCTTCATTTATTATATGCCTTATGGATCGTATCGTAGCTCCATCTACCGGAAAAATTGTGACTATATGACCGGCACTATCGTCTCAAATTATGAGAATCGATAGTAACGATGCGCTACACCTGAACTAGCAGACCTTACTGTTTCAATTAAAATACCACAAGCACCTTTCCGTACTACAAAACAATCGTCGTTTTAGGTACAGAAATATCAGTTTCCTGGATCGAAAAGATAACTAAATAGGAGTCTGATATTTTGTGCTGTGATTCTATAAGCGAGTGGATACCCATATGAATTATTCTATTAATCTATTAGTTCTATGAGTGACGCGATCTCTTACGGGATGGTTTTCGGTGTGATCTGGTCTGGATGTGTAAAGCTGTGACATAGAATTTCCGTTTTCTCTGAACACTGGGATTTCGACTATTCTACTCACTCGGGGGTTCATGCTTAGGTTTCTTTTACTTTTTCTTCACATCTATTTCGATACGCTGCCTAAAATACCAGAGGCCTCAACGCCCAGGCGCTTATGTCAGTATAAATATATATATAATATTCCTATTGTCATTATAGGAATATAACGCTAAATGACATAACCACCAAGTGCATCGAGCCCTGTTTTTACGTCGCGAAATTACTTTCGTTCGAATCGAATTGTGAGAGTGCACCACATGCTTTCTTATAAGCCGTGAGGTTATTTCTATTCAGCCTCAAACCGAGGGATTTTAATCCCTATTATACAACCCTTTGGGTCCAAAACACATGCGTCTATACCATTTACCCGGAACAATCCCTTGAAATTGGTGTAAAATTAGAAATATACCATTTTAGATACGGTGTTTGGGGAAAAGGAAATAAAATATAGTCAACACGTTAAGTTTACAGAAATTTGTATTGAAACAATCAAGCAACTTCGCCGTAACCGTTAAAAACATTATGGATCGTTGACGGATATTTCAATGCCAAACTCCAAACTTAGCTTTGTCAAAATAGTGACTTTGATTCTTGTTTTTGATGATAAGAATTTATCTGTAAACCAATTGCTATCTTTCCTTACCAATTACATACGAAAATGCATATATTTTACTCATTATAATTGAAAGACTCAAATTCGAACAAATTCGAAGTAAGTTTTGTAGTTATTATATTGAACAAAGCCAAAACTTTCTTCAAAGTATTCCCATAGCAAAACCCGACATAACTAATGATACACCAACCAACTCGCACACATGAACAGGGTTAGTACTGCACACACACTCATAGGCCCCGGGTGTAACCGACTTACGGCCCGTGGCCACGCGGCGCCCTACTGCCTACTAGGAGTCCAGGCCGTGCCTCATCTGAGACAAGTGCTGCTGCAATAGGCCTGCGCTGACGGCCGCGTAGTTAAACCTCTGCGAGAAATTGTATGGTGTTACCATCACCGCTTGAAATTAAATATGGCATCATCAATGGTACAGTCATGGAGTGTTTCGATCGCCTTATCCCATAGCTTATTTATAACAATATATCGTCGGTGTACAACCAAAACTCGCTAAGCAACAAATACCTACAAATACAGAAAAAAGCTCAAAATCTCGGTGTCAATCTACCAACCTCGTATCTAGAGGTTTTGAAGAGCAGTGACAGAATTTTCAGTGAGTTTTGGCTGTCACCAGACGATATATGACAGTGTTTAATAAATTGTCCCATTATTCGGGATCCCATAGAGTCAAAGTTTGTTCGCATCTTTAAACAAATAACCTGTCAACGCGTACTTATGGAAACCCCAACAATGGAACCTTTTACTAAACACAACTACATTATTAGGACTATTCTTATTTTTGTGATAAACGAAATTGAAAATTTTATGGGAATGATTAGGATTATTATGTTGACGGTAATGCCCGTGTACACAAACATGAGATTAGCCTATTAATATAGTTAATTAGCCTAATATTATATGATGGTGAATTGCTCCAAATTAAGTTTAGTCCATAGCTGCATTCCTCGATAGTTTTAGAGGTGCAGTAGCTGATTTGTGGTACGTGTTTAGGGTCCTATCCTATCTAAACGTATCCTCCCTCTGGTCACCGAAACAATGAACTTATACCACAAATCGCGCCCTGAGAATAAAAAGGTTTTTTAACGCAAATTTTAATTAGAACAAGAACAACAGTTATTAGTGGCAAAAAATGACACTCAAAACGTTTTTATTCCCAAATGACAAACTTAAAAATACAAGAGACGTACAAGACTGAGATTTTTTTTATTATTCGGGAGTTGCCATATTTAAAATCCATGAAAGCGTGAAAACCAAAGAAATTCCTCCACCAAGATATATATAATTTTGGAACTCATATCCTTTACTACCCCGCCACCGCTAAACTAAGAAATAAAAGAAAATACAATATAACAAGTAAAATATGAGCGTAATACTTGTTATAAAAACACTCAAATTAAAACAAAATCAAATAAAATAAGAAATTAGTAGAAAATGTAAGTAAAGAAAGGAATCAGTTTGTCTGCTACTGATTAATTAAAAATGAAAAGTATGCAAAAACTAAAACGGCACGACTTCATTCACATCGAAGCGATGCACAGAGACACTTCAAGCGTACATAATAGTACTGCGGTTGGCGTTGTGTACGATCTCATCAAAGAAAACAATACTATTGTGTGGTTCTATACCTCATTATCGTTCGTCATAAAAGAGAACCGTGTTTCAAAGATAAGGTATCATTTTGGTGGTTATTAACTCTAAAGGGCTTTGCCAATAGTTAACCTTGCTTGAATAGTAACCTCGTTTACCTGATTACCTGAGCTTCTCTTCCTGAGGCAAAGGTATTAGAGTTGATAATCCACGAAAATTACACCTTACCTATGAACCAGGTTCTCTTTTATGACGGACGATAATGAGGTACAAAACCACACAATAGTACTGTATTCCTTAATGAAATCGTACACAACGCCAACCGACGGCTTATACTATTGCCAATGCAATATCGAGTAGTATTTACAACATATCTTACATTACATATAATAAAAATGTTGTGACATCCAAACTTACTTGAGAATGTATTTTTCAGTTGAAATGGATCAAAAGCAAAAGTTTATTCGCATAGTTATCTACTTTTTGATCTAAGATATTAGTTTTGTTTATGTGATTCGTTTGTTACAAATCCAGCTATTTAGCTTAACAGTGTGGAGAATTTACTGTCGAAAATACACAACCCAAGAGTATTTAGACTTCACAATAGTGGTGACACCACGCTAGGCGGTGTCGCTCTATATTTAAAGTACTTTGTTTTTCTGTAATATTTCCCCTTTTTTATTTCAGTAAAATGATATTTGTGACCAACCATAAAAAGGTAATGACACAGTTTTCAGTGGTAGACTTTGTTGACCCACCGATTTATAAATATTCCAGTGTTCTATTCTCACAACCTGCAAATGTGCTGTATGATTCCAATTTAAATTCCATGGTGCAGGTTTTGATGGATAAATGGAATATGCCTGGTTATACAACTCATATCCTTTATAAGAGAGCGCACCTATATGTCTCCTATGTGCCTAGCATACCGAAGCGCAAACGCCGAAATAATAAGCGTCTCCTGAATGGAAATAATTACCGACTGCCGCTATAGTCTAGTAATAAAGAAGTTTCGCAGTCCAACAAATATACCACAGGTTTTTTTTTTTATTTCACCTGGATAAAATATTGGCATTTTCTGTGCAACAATGCAGCTGGTGATTTGTCGATATCAGATAATTTGCATTTTAGCAACACGACTAAAATGGGTATAGTTTTAATAGTAAATAGAAAGAAACTGGACAGAATTACGAATCACGTCCTTTAATAACTTTTTTTTTTACATTTGGCAGAAATATAGGGAACCCATCCTCCTTTCCTAATATATGTATGAACTTCTTAAGGTGAGAAAGCGATTCATTGATTCTTTGAATGTTCAACGTTTCAACGACAAAGTAATACCAATGTTACAACCTATGTCCCTTATACATTGGTATAAAGCACAACTGTCGCTTCTTACTACGGTGCGTACCTGTTGTTTCTTCTGCACCTGCCGCGACTTGGCGGGGTCGACATAGTCCGCCTGCTGCGCAGCTTGCTCCAAGCGCCGGCGTTGCTCGTTCTCCGTATCCGCTTGCTGGAAGTCGATAAGTTACATTTTAATATTAATCCGAAACGTGTATATCAGCACTATTCTTTGGCACTTGGCAAGAGAAAATCAGTAACATTGTTGCAGCATTACTGTTATGCTAAAGCAGAGAAGATTACGCTGGCTCGGTCACATGGACCCAGAGAGACTACCACGCCAATTAGATGGGTCAGATAGCGGCCGCAAAAAGACCTGTTGGGCGTCCAACTCTAAGCAAGGACTCCTGCAAGCGAGACATGAATAGTTTTAGTATTCGGACAGACGGTTGGGAGAAACGCGGCGAGATGAGGCCTGAATGTCCCCACATTACAGAGATGAGTAGCGAGGGATGTGTTTTTTGTTAAAAAAAAAAAAAAAAAAAACATGACGTTGACTGGAGAACCTTAAGCAGAAAAGTCTTCGTCGTGCTACCACCTGCGGACTCGCGTTTTGTGTAATCGATGTGGCAAAAAATGCCGCGCCGCTATAGGACTCAATAGCCATCAACGGCGATAATGGGCACCCGTAAACCCACAAGTGCAACAAACATCCACAACACATGCTGTAGCCAATGATCATGCCTTTGGCTTGGCACTTAGGTGTAATCAGTACCCTTCCCGTGAGTTACCGCGACCGCTCTCGCTAGCGACAGCGCGCAGCGTCATCGATTTGTACGGAGAGTAGCGCAGCGCCCTGGCGGTCACTTTGTAGAACTACAATTCTCCATACAAATCCTTCACGTAGTCGCTAACCAGTTCGGTCTCTGCATGGTCTAATAAAACAAGGTCTTCCATTCCCAGAGTGACACAAGCCTACGTCACAATAACATTGCCACTTTATTTCAACATAACATGTTATATGGGTACATTATAACTATGGTTAATTATTTAAAAAAAATATTTATAATTCTATAATTTTCATTTATATGTATTTCATCTTAAATTTTACAACAACACGTCATTTTTAATTATTCGTTAGCAATATCTTCCGATGCACGAAATAAACTTCAGACGTTCGGGTAATTCTAATGACACTACTGGCATCACAGGATAGTGCTGTCACATTTGACAATCCGTCATTTTGTCCCTGAACGTCATCCTTGTCTAACGCGTGTTAATTGTTATTTCCTTCTCGCTTACATTCAGCAATCGCAGCGTTTTCCAAACTGTTCACATCGTAAACTTGGTAATTAATGTTTGTTACGAAAATGGTTGGCTGTTCTATTCGGAACTGTAAGAGTAGGAGTGAAATGAGCATAATAAGATTTTATACGTTTCCTAAAAAATAATCCGTAGCCAATGAATGGCTTTGCTATTGTGGGCTGAAAACATATAAAAATGGTATGTATACATACTTATCGACAATAATTACTATTAATAATAAAATTTTAAGTTCTATGTTTGCTTGCCGGCTATGTCGCTTCAAGATTTATGGGAAAGTACCCACATCTTGGAAACCTAACTCGGAACCTGACTTAGAACCTGGAAGTGGTTCCTGTGAGTGCATTAACTTTATATCGAGGGGAAAATTGATTTATCCATGTGAAGAGCTCATAAAAGTCGCTCAAACAGTGGAAAATGAGTTTGAGAAATACCATGGCCGGACACTATGCAAAGATAAATATGCTGGTGCGTTGTGTGTAACAAAGCTGCGTCAGTGCTTAGGATCCTCATTATTTTTGTAGGGTTTGATGAGATAAAACTAAGTAAAGTTGGACGAAAATCGTAAAATTTATCTTTAAAAGCCTAGCTGATATAATAATAATAGATAAATATTAAGGGACAATCTTACACAAATCGACGTAGTACCAAACTAAGTAAAGCTTGTACCATGGGTACTAGACGTCGATAGACATAATATATAAATACATTATAGATAACATCCATGACCCAAGCACAAATATTCGAGTTAATCACACAAATATTTGCCCTGGCCGGGATTTGAACCCAGGACCGCCGACTCAGTAGGAAAGTGCTTACAAAGTGAGCCAACGGCGGCGCGGCGGCATATTGTACACAAGCACGTCAAAAACAATACCCTCAAATAGAAATGCTTATTAGAAATTCGCTGTAATACTTTGCTTTGCTTAGTCAGAACGAGGACATTGTTACATAAGACTAAAATAATTAAATAAAAAAAATCGTTAGTAATCAACTCCAGAAGAAATTAAAACGAAAATTGCTTAAAGTGTCGAACACCGTTTATTGATTATATATGTGGATTCGTTTTTCAATAGTTTCTCTTGTATAGATAAATACAATTTTGATTTAATACATTAGATTTGTTTTATTGTACTACCTATGTTTCTACAAGAATAACTTAAAATTAATGACATTTAAATATTTTTCACCGTTGGTTAAAATTCTCCCACGTTTTAAAGTTTGAGAATCTGTGAACAGCATGATGACGCAGGCTTGTGTCAGTCACGTGGTTCGCGAGTCTCGGAATGGAATACCTGGCGGAGTATATTATTATACCATGGGTCTCTGTAAACTCAAGGGGGTCAACTGTCGTGTGCCGCTCACCTTGAACGCCCTCGTGAAGCGCACGAGCAGCGAGAAGAAAGCGTTGGCGTCGACGCCGCGCGGCGCCTCGCCGAAGTACTCCACGCACGCCGCGAACGCGTCCTGCAAACATTACTGTACTATTAGATTTAGTAGTCGCTTGTTTCTTTCGGACATCACTTCTACCCTTTTCTTGGCAATGTATCATATATGATACATTCAATTTAATCTTCTTTTTGTATTTTTTTTCACTTCTTATTGTTTTAATTCGTCAATAACAACGAGGCTTGAAATGCGGACTTCTCATTTATTTTTCCAAAAAAAGGGTTAAGCATGGGGGGAATCGTTTTCGGAGATGCAAATTACGTTCAAGATTGTACTTCAATATGAATACATATCGGTGTCGTCTTCAAATAGACGACAGTTTACAGTACTTAACTAATCAAAGCGGGACCTGTTTCGTTCCGATATAGATAGTTATTTTAAATAAGTTAGGACAGGATAGGTCCCTTATAAATAAATATCGGACAACCTCACACAAATCGACCTAGTCCCAAATTAAGCTCAAGAAGGCTTGTGTTATGGACGATATACGTACTTATATAGATAAATATATACTTAAATACATAGATCAACCACGACCCAAGCACAAATATTCGAGTTCATCACACAAATATTTGCCCTGACCGGGATTACCCGGGACCGCCGGCTCAGTAGGCAGGTGTCTACAAACCGAGCCAAACGCGTCGTCATTGGGTTGTCACATAGTAGCGCGGTTCGGCGTGTACCTGCGCCAGCTTGGTCTCGGTGCGCGTGCGGCGCAGCTTGTCGTGCGCGTTGTTGAGGAAGTCGCGCACGTGCGGGCTGTGCGCGCGGTGCGCCTCGCGCGCCTCGCACTCGCGCCGCACCGCCTCCATGCCGCGCTCCAGCTCGCTCACGTCCGACACCACGTTCTCCAGCGACACTGTACCTGCGCCAGCTTGGTCTCGGTGCGCGTGCGGCGCAGCTTGTCGTGCGCGTTGTTGAGGAAGTCGCGCACGTGCGGGCTGTGCGCGCGGTGCGCCTCGCGCGCCTCGCACTCGCGCCGCACCGCCTCCATGCCGCGCTCCAGCTCGCTCACGTCCGACACCACGTTCTCCAGCGACACTGTACCTGCGCCAGCTTGGTCTCGGTGCGCGTGCGGCGCAGCTTGTCGTGCGCGTTGTTGAGGAAGTCGCGCACGTGCGGGCTGTGCGCGCGGTGCGCCTCGCGCGCCTCGCACTCGCGCCGCACCGCCTCCATGCCGCGCTCCAGCTCGCTCACGTCCGACACCACGTTCTCTAGCGACACTGGAACATGACAATTGACTTATGAAACCAGAGTAACACACTGTTTACGATACAATTGAGTCAAGTAGACTACAGTATGCGGTTCTTCAAGAGGGGAGTAAATAGGTTCTTAAAGCGTTGCAAGCGTTCATAGGCGACCGTAACTGCTTAACATCAGACGGGCCGCAAGCTTGTTTGCCACCGTCGTAGTATAAAAAAAAAAAATAGGCATCGGATAAACATACGTATACCTAAAATACAGGTGTTCACCGAAATAACTTGTAGATGTGGCGAACGAAACGAATTAGGAGGCTTATTCTTTTGGCCCTATTAAATTCGAGTAGTTTTTAAAACAAAAATTATCAATGAAAAATTCAAACTATTGATTTCATATATATACCAATAGATTGCAATGGCCCTGTTCTAAGTAGTTAACATTGATGATATGTTAAGAAATTTTTGATCCCAGAGAAAAATGTCTACAACAGCATTTTGGACGAATAAGGAGCCTTGATCGTGCGACCCAATGAACATTTAAGCCATATGCGCCTCACTCTTGCTAAGATATCGATTGCCCACGAACGTTCAGCCTTTTCCCAAAATGTTCATTTACGTTTGTCGCCATGAACCCAAACATTATAAGTAGCTCAAGTAGCTTCGTTATACTTCCGATACTATACATAATCACAATCATGATCGTCCAAGATTACCTTGAGCAGCCTTGTCGATGTACATCAACTCTGAATCGAAGTTCATCAGCTCCGGGAAATTCTGCCGTATCGTCGCCACGATGTAATGCAGCAACGATATCCTCTTGTCCGTAGACTTTGTGTCCATCAGTGTGTCCAGAGACTGCAGCTTGAACCCGTAGGCCGGGCCTCTTTTACTGCTGTTCAAATAGTTACCAAAAGCCAGTATGATTTCTAGAACATTTCGAAGTTTCTGCGAGGATTTTACAGAGGAGGACCCCGATATGATCGCGTGGACCTGGGGCGTTATTAGATGGATATTGTCGAAGAAGTTGCCCATGTAGCTCATGATGGATAGCTTCGCGGAGATTCGTTCTACTTTAGCCAGTTGCATGAGGAATTTGTCTTCCTCTGTTAGTAAGCTGATATTCTTCTTCTCTGCCAGGTACTCTTTGTAGGCTTTTTGTTCTGCTTCTGAGGGCACCATCCTTTGGAGAATCTCGACGCTCTCTAGAGGAAGCTGTTTGAGATCGAGGTTGTTAACTGCTGCAATGACTTTCTCGACGGGCGTGTCGAGTTTTCTTCGGGATATTGCTGAAACAAAATATAACAGTGAGATTTTGGTAATTAACAATTAGATTACTATTAAGCTCGAAAGCCACGTGTCGCTGTAACAGTTCACGCCCAACCCTCGGGACTATTGGTTGCTACTCCTTGATGGAAGCCACCTATTGTCCCTGCCCTGATTTTGCAGCACAACGTAACACAATCCATTACCGTCCTCGGCATTGTTTGGTCAACGATTACGATTGCCAATTACAAACATGTGATTTAAGATGATGTATTGCAATAAAAACGATGCCACGGAAAGGACAAGCCCTGTTTTATCAGGAGATCAAATGGTTGCCGTGTTAAAAGTCAACGACATCGCTTAGAAAAAAATCCCTTTTTTTCTTTAATAATTATTTTTAGAGGGTTGTGCATATGCCATCTTCATCGTGGCTCTCTTACGCTATACATTTCCTTATTTTGATAACATACTTAACTAAACAGTAGACAAGCAGAGCCCCGCGAGGAAGGAGACGCGAGGATGATATTTATTCTACCGAGATCGTATGTTCTAAGTTGAGAAGACAAAAGTTTTATTTGATCAGTGCACTCACCGATATTCCTGAGCCTCGTGTGCTCCAGCAGGGACACGGTGTCGGGGCGGCGGAAGCGCTTGCTGGGGAAGGAGGCCAGCTCACCCCTTTATGAAGCATCAGTGCACTCACCGATATTCCTCAGCCTCGTGTGCTCCAGCAGGGACACGGTGTCGGGGCGGCGGAAGCGCTTGCTGGGGAAGGAGGCCAGCTCACCCCTTTATGAAGCATCAGTGCACTCACCGATATTCCTCAGCCTCGTGTGCTCCAGCAGGGACACGGTGTCGGGGCGGCGGAAGCGCTTGCTGGGGAAGGAGGCCAGCTCACCCCTTTATGAAGCATCAGTGCACTCACCGATATTCCTCAGCCTCGTGTGCTCCAGCAGGGACACGGTGTCGGGGCGGCGGAAGCGCTTGCTGGGGAAGGAGGCCAGCTCACCCCTTTATGAAGCATCAGTGCACTCACCGATATTCCTCAGCCTCGTGTGCTCCAGCAGGGACACGGTGTCGGGGCGGCGGAAGCGCTTGCTGGGGAAGGAGGCCAGCTCACCCCTTTATGAAGCATCAGTGCACTCACCGATATTCCTCAGCCTCGTGTGCTCCAGCAGGGACACGGTGTCGGGGCGGCGGAAGCGCTTGCTGGGGAAGGAGGCCAGCTCACCCCTTTATGAAGCATCAGTGCACTCACCGATATTCCTCAGCCTCGTGTGCTCCAGCAGGGACACGGTGTCGGGGCGGCGGAAGCGCTTGCTGGGGAAGGAGGCCAGCTCACCCCTTTATGAAGCATCAGTGCACTCACCGATATTCCTCAGCCTCGTGTGCTCCAGCAGGGACACGGTGTCGGGGCGGCGGAAGCGCTTGCTGGGGAAGGAGGCCAGCTCACCCCTTTATGAAGCATCAGTGCACTCACCGATATTCCTCAGCCTCGTGTGCTCCAGCAGGGACACGGTGTCGGGGCGGCGGAAGCGCTTGCTGGGGAAGGAGGCCAGCTCACCCCTTTATGAAGCATCAGTGCACTCACCGATATTCCTCAGCCTCGTGTGCTCCAGCAGGGACACGGTGTCGGGGCGGCGGAAGCGCTTGCTGGGGAAGGAGGCCAGCGTGTCGCTGTCGCAGGAGTCCGCGCCGAGCCCGCACGGCCCGCCGATCCGGAACCGCTCCTCGAACTCGGTGAAGTTTATCCTGTTCCGGGGACGCTCTTCGTCTAGCTCGTTGAATATAGTGCCTCGGACCTTAAAAGATAATAGCATTTTTTTAGAAATATTAACACAAAGGTAAATGAAGGAAAAATGTAATATGATCCACTAAGCAAGACTCGAACCTGCGACCCTACGTTTCCGGCGAAGTGCTCTATCAGCTGAACTATCACATTCACGTCACGTCAATCACACCAAGTCTAATAAGTATAGAATATGCAAAGTACCTGGTTAGGCTTCAAGGCGATCCAGTTCAACGTGGGCAGCTTATACTTGGTGTCGACCTTCCGCTTGATGGTCATGGCGTCGGTGTGGTGCGGCGGCATCATCAGGCCGGGCGCGGGCGGCGCGGGCGGCGGCGGCGCGCACGGCGCCAGCGGGGGCGGGGGCGGGGGAGGGGGGGCCACTGGAGTGGGAGGAGGCTTGGGCGCGGGGGGAGGGGGGGCCGGCTTGGCGTGCCCGTTGGGGATGGGCGGGGAGGAGCCGTTGGGAGTGTGGGGACCGGTGCCGTTGGTGCCATTGGTGCCGTTGCACAGCGCGTGCGAGGATATTGCTCCCACTGAAATTTGTTTTGCTCATTGCTAACAAAATTCTTCATAATTTGTCTACATAGGCCCTACGCATTCAGACACTTTAACACATGCACATATATGCGTTCACCGTCATACAAGTTTGTTCCTAGACCGTGGGGCGTGCCCCCTGGCAGTGAATGTGTTAAAATTCACGAAAGTATTTGAGCACGAGTCTAAATGTCATTAATTCATAAACGAAATCGGTCGGAAGAAAGTAGATAGAATTTGACAATAGTTCACCAACAAACTGATATGCCAGTTTGACGAAATTTGAAGTATAAAAACGCTGTATGTTGATGATGTTACTAATTGAAAATAAAAATTAAACTTACTGGATGCCCCTCTAGGCAACGACTTGGTCAAAGATTCCAGCTCCTGGACCTTAGACTCGAGCATTGACTGTCTATTTCTGGAGTCTTGTTGTGCTCGCCTTAGAGTTGACACCTGTGAAACACGTAGGCAATGAATAAGTGAATAGTATAAAACCAAAAACTAACGTTATTTTGCTCATTACTTTGTTAAATTGATTTAAATTAAATACAAAGTTTAATGTTATTGGAAACGATATGGATTACTACCAAATGAGAAGAAATTTATGGGTGGCGTCGAAGTTAATGCATCCTAAATGTATGCAGATATTTATGAGCTGCTTTCTATAATAATACAGTTTGTTAAAAGCATCTAGGAGTGTCGTACAGGTGGGCAAAGGTTAGTCGACTTAGTTGCATTCGTCATCAACAGAAGGGCTACTCCGATGTTCGGAAGTCGACCCCGTATGGTGCTGTCCCGCTAACTCAAATATACTTTGACAGGAGATCTAGGGGGACGGCACTATTCGACGGTCGAATTTTGAACATCGGAGTAGCCCTTCTGATCGGAAGCGTCATCAAACAGGGACCGGTGAAAATGCAGTACACTGAATACACTGACCTCCTCGACGACCTGCCGCCGAGCCTCAGCGAGCTGGTCGCGCTCCTGCCGCACGCTCGCCAGCTCCGACTCCAGCGAAGCCAGCTTCGCTATCGCTTCTCGCTCTAACGCTGCCAGCCGTTCATGGGCCTGAAAACATTCATTTTGCTAGGACCTTTTCAACATTCAGTGAACTTTCGATGGAATAAATAATCTGAGTTTTTAATCCCCTTACTGCCCGTCATACACACAATGTTTTTCATCACATGTGTGAGGAAATAAAAAATACATAAGACAAAAATAAACATTAAACAATTGTCATCCAACTTTTTTGTGTTTATATTTTTTAATTTATTATAAGCATTGGCAACGCGGCCATCAGTTTAAAACAAAAAACAAATATAGTGCGTCTAGATAATGCGATCTGACCGGCACCATCTTCAAAGAAGCATCATACTGGACTCAGTCGCACTGGGGGATGAATCCCAGCACGAACGGTGGTCAGACACCAAGAGAATCGTTTGCGTTTCATAGGGAGGGAAGCTCACATAACAGCACAGTCGGTGTTCTCAGTCGTGTAAAAACGAAGAATTAGGAATTGAGTTTCTAAAATGAAAAGTATACACACGTGTCCCAACTCGTCTTCAAGCTCGTTGACCTTCTCCAGGGCTGCTGTTTTGGTCTCGCTGTCCTCCATGAGAGCAGCCACGTCGAACACGTTGTCGAGGTAGGCCGATATTTGAACCTAGTGTTTAGAAAAATCCTATTAAAACTTTATTTTAGGCATTTAGAAGGTGCATGAATTTGCATACGTGTTTATTACATTGCGGAGTTAGATCTACCGATTGAATTCGTCGTAAAGGATAATTACATTGCGTACTACAATGAAGCTCGTATGTGAATTCCCACCTCGTCTAAAAAGCATTCAGCTTTCTTCTCAACAACGTTCTCCGGTCCGGTAAAAGTGCCCTTGTGGCCAAATTACTGAATACATTATTTAATTTCATAAGTATTCTTCAAATAAGTTACACAGCATTACAGTTATGAAAGGCACTGTGAACTATAAAAATACATATAAAGAAGACTTAAAACTAGTTTGATTTAGGCGACATAACGGCGTGGCTCCGTTGCGTAGGATTCGGCAGATTGCCCCGGAACCGCGGATATATTGACGGGATCCTTCGGCCACAAGTCTGCACATGCGATGGTGTCCTGCAGCGGCCTCGGCACGCGCACCAGAAACGATCTGAACTGCAAAGGAGTGAACTATTGTAATAGTGACCTGTAAATCCTCACTCTCGCACATTCGCAGCCTTTCGAGATAGTCATCCAGCTTTAGCGAGGTGAACTCGTACTGCAGGTGGACCCTGAAGTTCATGTCCTCCACCGAGTGCACGATGATGTTCACGAACTGCATGCAGGCCACCTGGAAATAGTAATAACATTTTAATACAGCTGTAGAGGCAGGTTATGAAATAGTCGGGTTAATAGTTCCTGATAAAGAGTTCGTAGACCAAATCAAGGCACTGACGAGTACTCCCCTCAATGAGTGTGCTCGTAAAGCCCAGACCAAAGGATATTAGAGGGAAATTGCTCATTTCGCTTCGCTTCCGCGAAATCTTACTAAGCAAATGAAGACCCTATGAAAGCGCGGAAATATCAAACATATTATCTTGACTTGATTTAAAAAAAATATCAGTTAATCTAGGCAATAATCTAACGCTTCGTTTAATGTGCTTTCTTATTATCCTTTAACGTAAAATAACCTCCAATTTCTAATATTTGAAAGTACGCTATGCTGTTGATGGCTCCCCGGTGTTGCATCACGCATCACTTACCATAAACTCAATATGGAACTGATCATAGTTCATGAAGTACTCCATCAACGTGTGAAACCTCCTCGGCTCGCCCACCACCTCCTTGAAGTTGTCGAAGGCAGACAGTATGATCTGATGGCCACCCTTCACCAGGCATATAGCGGCCAGTAGTTCCAGAACCAGGGCTTTGGTACGGAGCGAGTGGTGCACCAGGGATAGCGCTATGCTGTTGATGGCTTCCCGGTGCTGGATCACCATGTTGAAGCCATACTGAAAAAGAAGACAACAAGCCATTATAAGGCGTCGTTTGACAAGATTATGCACAATTTGAGAGAAGGGAATGATGGCAAGGAAGTGGTTAACCTTTGAAAATAGAAGAACTGGACAATTACGGCACCTTGTGGTGTATTTATGTTTACACGGAATTTTCTAAGCGCTGAGGGGATAAAGATGATGTAAAGTGACATATTAGGGATGAATTTCAATTAAAACACGCAACACAGATGCGTCGATTCCTTCGACTCATCCGCGCTCAGCTGTAGAGGCTGGCAACATCATACTCGCCATTGGTCGTCGGTAGACGTGTACAAGTGTACATCGTCCATCGATGCTCCTAAGACGGCCCACATGCTTTGCCCGCCGTCTTCCCACAGTTCACTGTGTGCCTTGAAAGCCAAACTGGCACACTCATCGCTCGTAGTTTGAACTACTCAACTCCAGTACCTTATTGTTCATGATGGCTCTCATACACATGATGCAGACATGTATATCATCGGTCGACGCGCCCATATTAAGCCTAGCCGCATGTCTCGTCCGCCGCCTCGCAACTGCAGGACTGGCGGCTCCTTCACACTCGGCATCCGTGGATCGCGCTCTTCGCCTCCACGACGCGTTGAGCGTTGAACTCGCGTCCGTTGGGGCGCTGCAGTCGGAAGTCGTTGTATTTGCACCTGCAATTACAATTAGATAGTTTAAATTTTCACAATAATCCATTTTATTGGCAGACTATATTGGCCGAGGGAGATACATGAAATAGAATCGAGGAGTAGGTAATGCGGCGTAAAGAAGCCAAAGAAGCCTAACGTAACGGACAGATGATTTAAATTAAAACAAGTACTCGTAATTACAAAAATAACTATAATTCGCGCCACGTAAGCTTATCATTGTTTATTATAAGTTTCGCGAATTTCAATCAAACTTAGCAGGGAAATATTTCCGTTTCGTTAAAATTTGGTTAGTCTTGATATGTTAATGTTATGTGCCTAACCCGAAATTCGCCTCATGCTTAGAGGATACGGGTCATAGTTCAGATGATTTATTGCTGTAACGTGGCGGATTAAGATGCGGGAGATCTAGGTTAACCACGTTGAATCCGCTGCTATACTGGGGTCGCGGAAAATTAATAGTATCAGAGAGATGGATAAGTGCTACGTGACCTTAATCTCAGGCTCAGGTAACGGAGATGGATAACTAAGCCTACATCTTGTTCGTTTTGACTACACATTCTAAGAGACAATTATGCGCGCACTATTTTACTCATATGCCTAGAAATACAGAAAGTGGGCAATTGCAATACTAAAATGAACCGTACAATTTGGGACTTTTTAAATGTACTGTTTTCTAGCTTATTTAATAAAACTTAGTGACATGATACAACCAAAACCCGCTAGGCAGTGTAGCTAGTATGATGTGTAGTAGGTATGATGTGTCTGATACTTCTCAATCTAAGTGACAAACATATACAAATACGAAGATGTGCTTAGATACACTCGTATGATTGAAGAACTTCCAATGGGTAAGTAGAAGCTTAGCAGGCGCCAGGGTTCTGGTGACACTGCTAAGCTACCATCAAGCATCGGCAGACGGGAGATGTATAGGTAGAACACATTAGTCCTGCGGAACATTACTTGATATGACCCATTACGGCTTCCCCATGACTAAATGGTGAGACGTAGAGAGAGGTTCGGGGTCATCATGTGTTCAATATATGTGTTTATTTATCGTTAATTCCTTCTCATACTGACCCTGGTTGATGCCATCGCTGGACTGGCTCCGAGCGAGGGCGATCCGCTGCTCGTGCCTCATCATACTGAGCCGGAAGCTGAGGTAGTCGATCAGGACGTCTAACCCTTGGTTTTGCTCGTTTAAGAACTCCCGAACCCATCTGAAATACAACAAATATTTATTTAGAAGGTTTTCTCGTAACGGCTTTGCGGAACTCTATGTTACGTTTCTCGATGATTCAATTCAATTGATAGCGTCTTTTTGAAATATCACGATATACTCACTCTATGTGATTGGTTCGTAGTGATATCTCCAAATCCCTAAGGACTTGTGTGGAGGTGGAGTCGCCGACCATTTTCCTTTTCTGTAAAAAATAATGTTGAGTTTACATATCAAGAGAACTAATGTATACATGTTTTGTTTCATTCACTTGTTCTGTATATGCATGTCACAACAATCCTAAAGATCCAATGCGTAGTCAATAACGATATGACTATGAGGTATTAAAAACATACTTATGGAACTAAGAATCCACAATAAGACGCAAGATGCTCCAATTAAAAAGGGATCAGAGTATTATGGAAAGAAATAAGTACGAAAACTGATTATTAGCGTTCTTTCTCATATAGGTATAGTATGAATAGTATATACCTACTTGTACTTATTATATATTCATAGAGTATGTCTCTACAATACTTATAGAATCGAATCTAATAAATACGAATACAAACCAAACCATAACAGAACATCAAAAAGATCCTCCGATTCCGTTCGCAAATTAGTTCGTGACCCGGGGCAATGGGAATTCATTGTGCTGCCATCAAACTATCTCAATACCATATAAATGAATAGGTTCACAGAGATAAGATTAGTTCGCGTCCTTTTATGTGTTAGCCTTTCGCCGTACGCCCACCACGACTTATGGTACAAGGTATTGAGAGGTCAATGACACAAAATCAGCAGGTGAACATGATTTGTTTCAATACGTTTTGGAGCAGATGTTTTTCCGTATTCTGCAGACGAGAGAGAACAGTGGTCGTTCTACACTTGCAGTTAATGATTCATCGACAGGCGCCAGCTAACGGCGTCTAAAGTATTCCATGTGCGTACTCCTGTTGGTTTAAACTAGCTTATCTTTAATGAATGACATTAAACTGTGGTCAAGTGGTTAGCTACTGTGGAAACAAAATGTAACGTGCGTAAAACAATAAGGAAAATTATGAAAGAAACGAACTACAGCGACTGAACTAGTGTAGTGGTAAACATAATAACTGCTGGACCTAAACTCGCAGTGGTGAACGATCGGCGCTCGTTCATAAAGTCAGTTTTGACGAAGAAGCATATTCATGGATGCTATAGAAAGACGCCATAGAATCTTTTTATGTCACACAATGGTTTAATTCTTCAGAGCAATTTCTAATAACGGCTTTAAAACGGAACCTAACGGGACTCTGTCGTTATGTAACATACAACTCGCAAAAATCTGTAGCTGTTGATGAATCTGCAAGTGCAGTCGAGTTCAATTACATCTACACACTTACGAGAACAAAAATATCTGAACACGACCCTATATTGTCAGGAGCATAAAATCGTGTTCAGATATTTATGTTCTCGTAAACGTGTAGATGTAAATGAACTCGACTGTACCTAAGAGTTTTCTGGTAGCTTGCGCCAATCTATGAACTCATGAGATCACTGAATCAGACCGGGTATTATCCCTTCGTATGCCGTGTCCTGAATCCGTACGCGGTACGCGGTACGCGTTTTCTGGACGCGGCATACGAAGGGTTATTACACAGCAAGTTAACGATGACCCAAATAGCGTTCAAGGCAAAAGAGTGCATATCTACACATCACGACGAAATTATCATAATTACTACACAATTTCATAAACAAAACGGTCCGCTTTTCTGAAATGAGCGTAATTATGCGACCGTAAGAGAGAATTATTAGACAGTTAACATGGTAATTTATGGGTATGAGCATGTTTGGTAAACATAGGTACGTAATTTTAAAGTACTCTCTTCAGAAGAAGCTATGTGGTCCTGTGAGCATTAAGCGTGTTCATTAATTTGAACGATTTGTAATGGAAGACACACATACGGACAAGGAAATGCAAATAATATTGTATGTAAAGATGTAGCCGACTTTAATAATAAAATTTATATTTTAATTAAATTGAGGATGATGTACCTACTCGTAGTTTCACTTTTGGTAAAAAGACTACCCGATACCAGTTGTTCATCTTATATCTTATCAATATGAAAGCCTGCAATTTAGTACTAAAGAATTGCACATTTTAGGGTCATTGAACAATCAATCCAACCGTGCGCGGTGTCAAATGTTGTACGTTTCACGCACGTAAGAAGTCGCCTCAATTTTAATCTAAATTAGATAATAGTAGATGATGAACAATTCTAAAAACTTAAGGCGTTTTTAATGAGTGCATGATTCAATGAAGTTTATGAACTTTACTATCCTATTTCCCATACAGTCACACCAGCGCTTTTGATGGCGTATTTATGCTCAGAGGAGACCTCTGACCCGCGCTATCTCTCATAAATATCTAATCGGAAGTACAGTAAACCTTTATCAATTAACATACGAAAACAGTCTCTAATCAAATGTGAATAAGTCCCAGTAGGGGCTTCAAGGCATGTGAAGGGCTGTAGAGTATCAAACGGGACTTCAGTTGACCCTAAGTTAAAATGTCATAGAACACTGTTTCTTACAATTTACTAAGATACATGCTTGCTTATATCACGACATTCTCGAGTTTTACCTCCAAGCAGACTCTATGATGGTTTTAATAAAACAATACAATGAATGGCTTCCAATAGCTTCGTGAAATGTTTTGAGGTGCTATTTAGTTATTCATTTGATATAATAAAATAAGAAGTTTCAAAGAAGCTGGCAATGATCTCGTGTTTTATTTTGTTCATAAGATTTACAACAATGCTCACAGTTTAGGTCAGATATTGTGTAAGTTCCTCACCAGATCATCGCCTTTTCAAGATCGCGGTCATAGGGGTGAAGTGCGTCGCATCTTCATTGAGTACTCTTTGCTCATGAGATGAAGCAACGTTTAAAAAACGCCGTTAGTCGGCGAGGTGTTTTTGCACTCGTCCCGTTACCGTAATGTTATGTTAAATATCATTTAAAACAAGCATTCAATCACGCGGCGGATGTTTTAACGAACAAATCAATGTATTTCATTTTGGAATGTTTACGGAACAGTACACTTACCATGAGTTTACACTTTACAGGGACCGTACTCCGTACGTGAGGATTGTAATTCTGCAGAGTAACCCATAGGCGCGCTCTACTACCTCATACAAATCTTTAACGCTGTCACTAGCGAGTACGGTCACCTTCAACCACAGACAACCCCCACTAGACGGAGCATGTAAGGCGACCCGCGCGCACCAACGATATGGTACGGCAGAACATTAAAGTATGAACACGGCGGCCACCATTTAGTTGCGTCCATGTTTATGATCCATGCGTACGTCAACGAAAAAAGAAATTAAATAAATAACATGGTAAATTGTAGTGTTAAGTGGTGTAGAGAGACTTCATAAACATGGACGCAACTAAACGGTGGCCGCCATGTTGATACTTTAATGTTCTGCCGTACCATATCGTTGGTGCGCGCGGGTCGCCTTACATGTGCCTTACATGCTCCGTCTAGTGGGGGTGGTCTGTGCCTTCAACTCATGGTAAGGGTACAGGATCAATTGCATGCCAGGGGAATTCGTAAACAGTGACGTCTAAACTTCAATCATCATTTAAGTTTCCGGCTGTGGGAATCACGAATATGCAAAACTACTCGATACTACTAGATATTTGACAAGATTAACAATTACTTGTAGTCAGGACATGTTATGCAAAGGAAACGCTTGGAAGGTCATTGAATTTTTATGCTACTGTGAAGCAGCTGGTTCTTAACCTTTTCTTGATAGGGCCCTCTTCTTCTTTGTTGTGTGTGCGGGGAACTAATGAAAACAAATTCCTTTCTTCCTGCGGACTATGGCGATGTATCACCCGCGAATTTGAAATCGATCACGGTCATCACGGACCGACGGACGGATATTTGTCTCCTGCCCCTGCAGACCACTGGTGTAGTTAAAATGAGTAGTAAGGATTTCAAATTGAATCTGACCTTTATGTGGTAACGAAAGCATATAGCACAGCGTGTATCGTTTATTGTAATTATCATAAAATAATTATTTGGAATGGGTAAGTATGTAAAAGCAAGCAAAAACAAACATTTTTCCAATTTTTATAAACAAACATGCTGAGCACGCGTAACATAATGTTCAGTTTTCGATTCAGAAGTCGCTATCCCTCCATCGGTGGCAACGTTCCAACTCTCATCCCAGTTTACGATGCTTAGACTCATACACTCTAAGGGTTTTATGTTGTTTATTAAAAGAAAGAACGTTTAGTACTAAAATTTGAATGTATACGTTGAAGGAACAAATTGAAAAATGCGTCGAGCGGCATTCGAAGTTCGAACCCTCTGGCTCTCAGGGTCTATACGGGCGATCTACCATTAACAGATCCAAAAAAGCCAATTTTCCAAATTCAGTTTTTCACATTGAATAAGAAAAAAACAGCGTCTATTTTAATGATAATCTAAGGGTTACAAATAAACCAAAGCTAATAATGTAAAGCAGTTTCGTGACTTCCATACGAAACAGAAAGATTCTTACAAAGATAGGATACCGGTCGTTACACCTAACCTTATCTCTTCCACGTCCATATTTTTAAGTATCCTTATCGACTATAGTAGGTAAGTACTTACAAGTTAAACCACAAAGCTGGACCGTCACGAGTAAGCAGCACACTATCCTAGATCGCATACCGTAACCCTTAAGCGACCTACATCCCTGTTAGCATCGGAAAGAAAGCCTAAGGCAACGTAATTACCCGGAGCTACCAGCTTATTACCGATTGTCTCCGTAGATTGCGCCTGCGCGGACCTTTGTGATTTATGCCTCATTGTCTGAGTAACGGCATCCTTTATGAACGGGCTTTGGTGTTCCTTTTATGATTTATTGAGCAAAACAGAATATCAGATAGCTTTTTTGCCAACAACTATGAGTAACCTTTGTGTCATTTTGGCAACACAACTATCCTGGTGGATCTTAATCTACACTGTTGATAATACATCCCTGAAGTATCCTTACCAAAAACATTGCAGAAATTATTACATCTTTTCATACCGTCTTCGATGTATGTGACTATAAACTGATGTTTAATTTGACCACAAAAACTAGCTCATGGAGCTTTGATCTTTGTATCAATGGTTTAGCTCATGGGGGTTTTTAAAACTTTTAATACTGGTTGAAATTTTGCTTATAAACTTATGTATCCGTCCGTAGATGAGGAGATCGGAGCAATGATTAGCCAGCCATATTTCCATCATTGTTACTTAAGTTGTCTACAGACATGTTCATGCGCCACGCCACTGAGAGCATTATGCACTTTTGTATCAAGCGGTTTACACTCACCTGGAATAGTCAGGAACGGCGTGACATGTTTCGAACTCGCATGGAGCTCTTGATCAGGGTCTGCTACCCTTACAGAGTTCGAAACATGTCGAGCTTAATACAATAATTAAATATGTCTCACGAAAGTTTTAATAAGGTTATTACTTACCCTGTGACTCCTGGAGGCCTTCGGGTCGAGGTAGGTCCTGAGCTTGTTGAGGTAGTGCGTGGGTGAGTCCTTGGCCTGCACCATGTCCTGGTCGCAGATGATCTCCCACTTCTTCTCCAGGTCATAGTTGCGGAGCAGCTTCGCCTTGTCCGGGGGCAAGTCCATTGATGCCTGTAAAAGAGAGAAAGAAAAAATTAACACATTAAAAAAAAGGCTTAACCCTCAAAATTGGGACCAAGGCAAGTTGTATGACCACCTGCAAAGTAACGTTTTTTTTTCATATATAATACAATACAATTACAATACAAATCCACTTTATTGCACACTCCAAATACAAAGGGATACAAAACATGGGAGATATACAGTAATCAAAAATAGATAGGCGGTCTTATCGCTAAATAGCGATCACTTCCAGACAACCTAAAGTCCATTATACGTATGGAGTTAATAGAGCATTTTCTATTAAACTAAAACATCATATTTACAACTACAATATTAATATTATTAGAGCGATCTGCAACTATTTCATATTTGACACGTTGTGAAATCAAGTTTACGTCGAAAAAATCGATAATCTTGAATACGTCGCGTAAGCATACTGCATGTAGGTGCAGGCGCAAAGAAATCCACCTTGAAATATATAGTCGTAAGTATTATGTTTATGTTTGTATTCTTGTTTACACGTTAACCTAGGTAAATTTTACTACGTCTTCAAAATACCAGTGAATACTAGCTTTAGCTGCCAGTTAATGCAACTATGTTATGTTATGGTTGAGCTGAAGTAACTCTACTTTTGTTGGTCCAAGGATCTAAGGCGTATTTTTAACTCCGCCGTAGGGTGGTGTTTATTTCTGTTCAGCTGCGGCCCATAAAAAGATAAGCCGTGATTGACAGAGCCGTAGAATATAGTGCGTATGCGTCGAATTTTTACATTGTTTCGAGTTCTACGTTTTTTATTCAATCGTAAGCATATCGGTGATATGCTGAACAGATGAACCGTTTCAGAATTATATTATGTATTATCGCATTATTCGGTTTGTTATAAATTCTTATATTGCTACTTAAGTTATTGACCTGAAGAGTCCATATCGGTAGAATACAGTGCCTTCTCTTTTAATGGTTTTGGTAAAGTTTTAAATCATTAGCTTCGTTTATATTTCCGATCACCCTCAACTTGGTAGAGTATATAGTTTTGTAGATCCAAGTAAATTCTGTGAAAAAGCAATAAGTATTAGCCGCAGAGAATTTGTATTGTGTAAACCAAGTTAGATACCTATTACTACATCTTCCGATTTCATTCCGATCATCCTTCCATCTTCAAATTTTTGTATAAAAGTGCCCTAGGTTGGAAGTACGTCTCAAATTGCACTATCACCACTACAGAGCTGAATGACTTCTAAAATGTACACAATTCTCAGCGTAGCTCTCAAAATATGTTTGTTCAAAGTACTCGACGGTCCATTATTGACGTTCCGTAGTGTGCAAACACGATCATTCCCGTATCTCGACGAGAATCGTAGCATTGAACCAGTTTTCGAGATATTGTGCCCCGTGCATAACGGTATGGGTCCAAGGTCTCTAGGGATGTCAATGGACTGAAGATTAGCAGTGCCCTTTAATACGTTGCGGGACAGTACGCCTATAGACGTCCCTATCGACGTGTTACGGGTACAATGCATTGGTCTTATAGTACATGCTAATTATCTGTAGACTATCAAGTAGATACTGTAGATATGTAACTGCGATTTCATATTTTATAATACAAACATAATAATAATTGAAGTAATTATTCTACGTAAAATTAAGAAGTTGGTTATTTACTGAACTTGTGTAAAATTATGATTTTAGATTATTAAATGCAATAGTTGCAGCATTCATTTTTATGTAACAATCAATATGATAAAAAAGTAGTTTAAGCATTAAATACAAAGATCAAAGCTTAAAGAAAAATTGACCCGGTACCTCTGGATTGCCGGTCCAACGCGCTGGACCGGCAATCCAGAGGTACCGGGTTCGATTCCTGGTCTCTTCCCCCAGGTAGCTCCTTTTTAGGGTTCCGTAGCCAAATGGCAAAAAACGGAACCCTTATAGATTCGTCATGTCTGTCTGTCTGTCCGTCTGTCCGTCTGTCCGTCTGTCCGTCCGTATGTCACAGCCATTTTTTTCCGAAAATATAAGAGCTATACTGTTGAAACTTGGTAGGTAGATGTATTCTGTAAACCGCATTAAGATTTTGATGCAAAAATAAAAAAATAATAATAAATATTGGGGGCTCCCCATACTTAGAACTGAAACTCAAAAATTTTTTTTTCATCAAACACATACGTGTGGGGTATCTATGGATAGGTCTTCAAAAATGATATCGAGGTTTCTATAATGTTTTTTTTCTAAACCGAATAGTTTGCGTGACAGACGCTTCCAAAGTGGAAAAAAGTTGGTCCCCCCCCCCTCTAACTTCTAAAATAAGAAAATGAAAAATCTAAAAAAAACATATGATGTACATTACTATAAAAACTACCAACGAAAATTGTTTTGAACGAGATCTAGTAAGTAGTTTTTTTTTTATAATTAAATACCTAACTTTGCACCTAATTTATATGGGGCGCTATACATACCAGGTGCAAACTTAACTTAACCACTTAGGGATGGAAAGTGTTTGTACGGAACCCTCGGTGCGCGAGTCCGACTCGCACTTGGCCGGTTTTTTTCAATTTTTCTTTAAGCTTTGATCTTTGTATTTAATGCTTAAATAAAAATTGTGGTGTACCTACCCACATAAAAAAATGAGACATTATATGTTTCATAAATTTATAAAAAAGTAGTTGTTTAATATATCATTACTAAATGTGTCAAAGTAGGTACTACTACTGGAATGCCTGTAGATTATAATTATAATCAACCTGCGTAGTAAAATGTAAATTCATTATTGATGGACCGTGTTATGATAGCTCAGTTTGTTTTACTCGATGACAACATTCCTTAGTGATGAGTCATAATTTAATAATTAAAAGTACCTACTTTGCTCACGTGTCCGTAGTATACGTATTGATCATCATATGCATGTGGTTGTGTAAGATAACAATGAGATGATTACAGATCTGAGTTAAAAAACAAAAGCAACACAATAAGACTATAACAATAGATAGTGACGACAGTTAAATGCGCTTACACGCGGATTTAAGAGGATATATCACTGCTGCTTTTCCCGTACTATCAAATTACGTAAAATTTTAACCTTATACCTATGGCGTCGGATACAAATTAGGACCAAACTTAACGTCACCGGGTTATTCAAAACAAGGTTTCGTTTTCGACTGTTTCCTCCTTCCAAAATTAACCAATTTATACGAAATTTTAGGAACTAAACGACTATGTCGGACCGCTTAGATTTTTGCGCAAATAATTATAGAATTTGGGCACTCGGCGTCTCTTTTGGCCAAAATTCCGCCGCAAACGGACGCCTATGCCATGAATCCTATAATAATTTGCGCAAAAAATCAAAACGGTCCGACGACGAAGAACTTTGCTTCCTATTCAATTATTGCTTAATTTTTGGAGGAGAAAACACACGAGAGCTAAACCTCGATTTGTATGGAAAACAACAACCGAGATATTTAGAGGCTGCATAAGTGACAGCGCATAACGCATTTAAAAGTCACCTTTTTTTGTTACGTTCTTGGCAAACGCAATCGTGGCCTACGAAAACAGTGGTTGTGAGTTTTCGCTCTCTTAAGAAGTCTTAAGAAGTTTGTCTTATTCCATTCTTGACATATCCGTAGGGGCACTAGAGCTTCCAATCTCGGGATTTTTTGTATGGATAATCCCGGGATACCGATATTGGAAGCCCTAAGGAGCACTCATGCAATGCAACCTGATTGACCCACCTCAACACGAGAGGAGATTTATTGCTTTGCAAGTTTATTTGTAGGTTTCGATTACTTCCCACAATTTGGCAACCCTATTTTTGTTACGTGTTAGCTCCAAACTTGTCTCCTAGTTAGTCGGCTAAGGACAAACCACTTACATGTGCCCAAGGAACTAATTGGTACCTTGCGACAGTGGCAAATTGCCCGGCATTGTATCCACAAATAGACAGAGGAATGAACTAGGAAGCTCGTAAAACCCTTCCCAAACCTCGTCCTGCCCAGTGTTCTCAGATACATATTATACGCCGCCGCGTCCGAACCGGGATGACTATCGAAAAATGCTTGGGCAGGACGAGGCTAAAGGAAGCGCTGACGACGTAGCGGTGGAAATGTATGGTTATGGTTTAAAGTTAAAGGATGAGGCTATAATACAAATAAGTGCTATGAGTGAGTAGACGGTTTAAAAGTTTCCCTTTCTACAGTTATACTATTTGGAATAGGTATACGCCTGCGATTCGAACACCGAACAATTGAAAATCAGGAAATCTGGATTCTGTGTCCCGGCGACTTACGGATAACTAGTAGTTTAGAGAAAAAGCGTCAGTTGTATAGAGATAATACATTTGGAGGGCATTGGTAATGGAAATGCACTATAGTGGAAGCGACATACCACATAGCGTTTTGATCACGCGGTGGTTCCGAATACAGATATCGCAAACTGGTACCTGATATACCGTGGAGTGGCACAACTAGATTCTTAATCATGCCAGCAGTATATAGACTTTTTATGCCCCTTGGGATCAAACAAAGTGCCTAAAGTACTTTAGCGGTAATTCCAAGGTTTAGAACCCTAACCGCTACTCGTGGGTTTTTGTATTCCATAAAACATACGAAAATGAAAAATATTTCATACCGTATGGGTAAATCACGGTATATTCAATAGTTGGTATGAAATATACATTCACTCATCACTACGAGGGCTGCCTTTTAAGTTGTGTCGTTTGGAAAAACTAAAGACAATTCAAGTGTTAAATGGTATTTATTGTTTTTCAAAGTAATCACCGTGATATGTGATACACTTTTTCATTCGATCGAACCAGTTTTCGAAACACTTATTCCAGTCCGAAGTCGGGGTCTCCAAAATGGCCGTTTTGTATGCCTCTACCGCTTCTTCAGGCGTCTGGTACCGTTGACCACGAAGTCGTTGCTTGATTTTTGGAAAAGTAAAAAAATCGTTAGGGCTTAAGTCTGGACTGTACGGCGGGTGTTCCAGAATTTCGACGTTTTGCTCTTTTAAAAACGCAATTGTTTGCCGGGCGGTGTGCGAGCTCGCATTATCGTGGTGCAGTCTTATACGACGTCTTGGGTTATTTTTAGGGTTCCGTACCTCAAAAGGAAAAAACGGAACCCTTATAGGATCACTTTGTTGTCCGTCTGTCCGTCTGTCAAGACCCTTTTTCTCAGGAACGCGTGGACGTATGAAGCTGAAATTTATATCAATTACTCAGGTCTACTGTCCCTTGAAGCTGTGAAAAAATCAAACTTCTAAGCCAACGCAATCAAAAGATACAGCCGTTTATGCCGCAAATTTTCGACACTTGCAAGGGAATCAAAACCTACAGGGTGCTTCCCGTGAACTCAGAATCTTGAAATTTGGTACGAAGCAACGTCTTATAGCATAGATACTTACATGTGCCCAAGGAACTAATTGGTACCTTGCGACAGTGGCAAATTGCCCGGCATTGTATCCACAAATAGACAGAGGAATGAACTAGGAAGCTCGTAAAACCCTTCCCAAACCTCGTCCTGCCCAGTGTTCTCAGATACATATTATACGCCGCCGCGCATTCCTCTTTTTGAGGCAGACAAAGCGGATTAGACAGTGGCCTAGCGTTAAACAAAAACTTAAGGCGTCATAGGGGGCTCCATCGCCATGAAATGGGCAAACCAACAGAACTTATTAAAATCATTTTCCAGTTGACAGTTTCAGCGTTATATTCTTTCTGCACACATTCATTTCTCATCACGACCATATCGATTACATATTAAGCTCAAGCGACATAAGTCAAACATGCAGTATGCCCTTCACCTATGTTTGAAACCATGTCAGATCCAAACTATCAGTTCCTCTGATTCAAAGGGCGGTTCGCAACATATCATGCCATATAGAATGCAAATGGCTGCGTGAACTGTCAGCCTTATAGATTTCTGCATACATTCGTTTCTCATTGCGACCAACGATATCGATTACATTTAAAACCGGTCAAGTGCGAGTCGGACTCGCTCACCGAGGGTTCCGTACAAACACTTCCCATCTTAACTGGCCGGGTTAAGTTAAGTTTGCACTTGGTATGTATGGCGCCGCATAGAAATGAGGTGCAAAGTTAATAATAACTAGGTCGATGCAGAGTCAGCCACCGGCTAAGCTTGCACCATAGATTGGAGCGGAGTTATTTTTTTTTTTTTTCGAAATTTTCTCTTCGTCACGACCTAGCAAAATTTAATTTGTGCATTTTAAAACAAAAATTTCTAAAATCGGTTGAGAACTCGCTGAGATCTGCGCATTGTTACAAAGTCCATTCGAGTCGATCCATGGGAGCTTCGCTCGCTCCGCTCCAACTAGGTCGATGCAGAGTCAGCCACCGGCTAAGCTTGCACCATAGATTGGAGCGGAGTTTTTTTTTTTTTCGAAATTTTCTCTTCGTCACGACCTAGCGAAATTTAATTTGTGCATTTTAAAACAAAAATTTCTAAAATCGGTTGAGATCTCGCTGAGATCTGCGCATTCCCAACTAGCACACAAGCGCTATAAGAAGCCGTATAATAGCCGGATAAAGGATTTTGATAACTCGTTAGGCTCCTAAATAAGTGCTATACTGGTTCTATATCCAGATATAGATCTCTTGTAGCGCCAATTAGGCCCCAAATTATACAGCTTATAGTTCTACAATAGCTCTACAGTGGTCGGATATGTATGTTATAATGGCTCTACAGAAGTGGTTTAAAAGGGATGATCAGCGCTATGAGATTTCGAAAAAGTGCTTGTAGCGCCGTAACGCCACCTTTACCTAAATTTGTACCGCTAATACCGCTATATTAAATCTCTGGGTTCTAAGTTAGTAATTTAGTAGGTCTACTGTGGGCAACACAAAATATATTTTCATAAAATCAAAGAAAGTGAAGTGCAGTGACAATTGAAGTGGAAGGAACGATACGAATGGGATCTGTGGATGATACAATAACAAAGTTTAGCATTGTTTTACTTCGACGTGCCGTTAAATGTCCGTGCGAGTGCTAGTTTACTGTCAATGTATACGTATATTCTAGTCAAAATTTTCATGCGCCCTCGTAATATTCAGTTTTTAATGCATAAAATATATTTCTGCGTTGTTTACAAAATTGTGTTTTAGCAAAAAGAAGACTTTTAAGGTTACAAACAGTTTTGTACGGTTTAGTGTGTGAAAATTATTGACTTTAATTACATTCATAGTTACAAATTACGCATATATACGATGTCCAAAACTTCATCATAACCTTAAAAAAACACATTTACTAAACAAATTAATGGCGTCTCAATCATGCAGCTTTCAGTGTTGGCTATATCTATTATGCAGGTTTGAGTCGTACAACGGCTGTAGTGCTTGCTGTTGTAGACTTATAGGTTTAACAGTAGTGTTAAAGTTGTGCTATTCAACTATTTAGGTGTCACAGCAGGTTTTTGCGATTAATATAAAGAACCTAAAGTTGTATAATGGTGTTCAAGGTATCCTTTTATAAAACTATTTTAGCGGGTCCATCGTTTACATATTAAAAAGTTTGAAAGTCAATTCAAGTATGAATTCAATGTTAAAATTACCTGTTGACCGAGCGAGTCACCGCTCCAAATTGGCTCACTCACTAAATTTTAAGACAAAACTGAGACTAGTAAGACTGAACTGAGAGATCAGTTATTGGCTGTATAATGACTCTACTATACGTCTGTAAACGACATAAAAGTGCCAGTAAGGTTCATTCCTCCGCCTTGGGCTGCATAAAGGAACATATACCTAACGTTTTACAGCTTAACGTCACAATTCCGTGGTATAAATCTCTAATATAGCGCTTTGAGCTCTAATATGAAGCTATGTTCCTCCTTTGTAGATACGTAGTTACAAGAGCGCTAATGGATTTTATTAAAACACTTAAGGTGCCATAAGACTATTCTGTAACTCCCACGCCTGTATAAAATACTTCGTATGGTTCTTTATACAACTACAAGCCGTACAGTAGCCATATAATTCTCACAAATAGCGCTTAAGGCGCTATTCTAGCGCTACATAACTCTGTTATAAATAAGTGTTACAACAGCCGAACACAACTCCGTTCAAGAACCTCTGGCTTTGTAAAATGTCTCTGTACGCTCTTAAGCGCCATTAAAGCGACTTATAACAATTTTTTAAACTCTTTTGCCTACTAAAGCCTTAGAGCATAGACAAATGGAGATGTCATAACGTAAACTCTTCGAACAAATTTTTTCGCCAATTTTAGCGGGGGGCGAGGTAAACACGTACAGCACACCACCAAAAGACGAATAACTCCACAGACACAAATTTTGCTGTTGCGATAAACGCACACTACAGCAAAATTCAACACATCAAAAATGACATGCACACAGATACTGTTTTCACGTAACTGTGCAGCATACATAAGAAAAACATAGTGATGGGACACATATAAAGAATGAGTTAAATCATTTTAATGAATGAACTGAATTGTCTTATAATTGTCTATTTATTGTGAAATTTGAAAACTGTAAATTCTGTATATTGAAGATGTTATCCAATAAATATATTTGTTTCTATGTATAATTATCCGTCTATATTTATTGTGTACTTATCACTCTCGCATAACTAAACTGTGAAATAAAACTGTCGCCCGCGGTTGTGTCGGGCTTAAACAATCACGGACTTCTAAAACAAGTAGGTACACTCGACTTCATATTGTTGTTGCTAAAATGAAACCACTTAATTTTCGCTATTTTGGAGCCGATAGCTATGTGCAAGTTGTGTGAGCGTCCATGGATCTAATATTAGAGATTCACAGATCGTCACAGATCAAAGAACCGTTTGCCTGAAATGTCAATTTTAGTAGACGTTCACGCATGATGCTTTGAATGGGCACTGAAAACAACTGTCATTCCCTATGGAATATTTAGTCCAACGTGCTTGTAGTTTAGAGGTCAGTGAATATAACCTTCAGGAAAAGAACGTACGCCCCTCTAAAAATTAAGGTGATTATATGAAACCACATATAAAGTGACTTACAAATATGAGTAAATAATAAGTAAAGAGAAAACAATAAAACAAATTGTTATTAATTTAATTAGAATTACCACATATAAAACAAAATAAAAAAAAGTTATAATTAAGTAAATATATTCATCTATCTATCAGCCACAGACGTCCACTGCTCTGAACATAGGCCTCCACAAGAATCGTCACAACCCTCGCTACGCTGCGCTTTCCTATACGTGGTCGCCACTCTAGCACTTTGCTGACCTAACGGCCATCGATTCTCCGGACTACATGGCTTGCTCATTGCCACTTCAATCGTGCAGTCCTGTGAGCTATGCCGGTTACCTTGGTTCTTCTGCGGCATATTCTCATTTCTCATTCTATAAAAGAAAAGAAGAATACGGAAATAAGGAGGCAGCAGTGAAGATGGAAAGAATATGAAATAAAGTCTATAAATAATAGTATATGTATAACGCATATACTCATAGCCCAGCATTAAATGTTCCTTTTACCTAGATATACTTTTAGCAAACAATTATTTTCATTTTTATATTAAATTTCAACATCGTATGTCTAGAGAAAGGTAATATTTCTAATTCACCTTACAAGATTTAAAAATAGCATACATCTATACCTATTATTAAATTCAATCACTACAAAGTATAGAACAAAGTCGCTTTTTGCTGTCTGCCTGTTTGTCTGTCTGTCCCTATGTATGCTTAGATCTTTAGAACTACGCAACGGATTTTGATGCAGTTTTTCTTAATAGATAGAGTGATTCAAGTGGAAGGTTTATAATATGTATAATACATGCATAATTTATCAGTTTTGCACCCGTGCGAAGCCGGGAGGGTCGCAAGTATCTAATAATACACTACCTAACTATTAAACGAACTGCAGTGATCGAATGAATGAATGATTCATTCAAATGTTGAGTCGCAGTTTTGACTTTGTCACATCCCTCGCCCCTGTACCACCGTTTTATGTTTACATTTTTCTGTCGTTTACGTATCGCAACGGTTTTTTTCTTTAAATGGAGATTGTACTTTAAAACACATTTAACACTTCGTAAAAATACTTACCTGTGATAGGAAACGCGATCTTGTTACGTATTTGAGCTGTCAGATCGCCTTTTACAAGAAAATATCTGCACAATTCACCATTTTTAGAGAGAAGTGTCACGCGACACAGATCAATGCAAAATGGCGGTGAAGCGACTTCAAGTAGTTTTATATAACGTGCTTGACCAGTTGACCAGTTATTTTGCCGGAGGGGGTCGCCCGTCCATGGCATCTCCTGTCATTAAATACTCAAAGACTAAAGCACTCCTTTACGTCTTATGGTGGCACAATGGCTTACATGAACTCCATAATACTTCTCATGGCTGTCTTGCTGCGGTACTGAATGCTCTTATACCACCATAATCTATTCCATTGCTATTAATCGGCTACAGTACCACCTACTGTTAAAGGGCTTTCCAAAATGCTACTGTACGTCTTAAGGAATATTGTACAGCACTTGAACGACTCCTATACAACTACCAGGCTGCACAATGGCTGTATAATTCGCTTGTGTGCTAGTTGGGTTGTTACAAAGTCCATTCGAGTCGATCCATGGGAGCTTCGCTCGCTCCGCTCCAACTAGGTCGATGCAGAGTCAGCCACCGGCTAAGCTTGCACCATAGTTGGAGCGGAGTTTTTTTTTTTTTTTTTCGAAATTTCCTCTTCGTCACGACCTAGCGAAATTTAATTTGTGCATTTTAAAACAAAAAATTCTAAAATCGGTTGAGAACTCGCTGAGATCTGCGCATTGTTACAAAGTCCATTCGAGTCGATCCATGGGAGCTTCGCTCGCTTCGCTCGCTCCGCTCCAATAATAATAAATATACTCCTGGACACGGCGCGCATTGTCAGGAGGTTCCTCTCTCTGCAGCCCTAACCACCGCCGGTAGCCTGGGCCCTGCCCCGCTGCCAGTGGCACCCTAGGTTAGGTTTTTTTTAGAATGTGTTTATATTTGTACTTAATGTATTTTTTATATTTTACTTTTTATATAAATTTATTGTAAAAAATCCTAGCCTAAGTATAAAAGCGAATAAAGGGAATAATAAATATCAGACAACCTCACACAAATCGATCTAGTCCCAAATTAAGCTCAAGAAGGCTTGTTAATGGCAGATAAATATATACTTAAATACTTAGAACAACCATGACCCAAGCACAAATATTCGAGTTCATCACACAAATATTTGCCCTGGCCGGGATTCGAACCCGGGACCGCCGGCTCAGTAGGCAGGTCTCTACAAACCGAGCCAACCGCGTCGTCAAAGTTAACGCAACCGATCACGTTTGCTGTATGGGAGCCTCACTTAAAATAATATTTTAAAAATATTTTATTCTGTTTTTAGTATTTTTTGTGATAGCGACAACAGAAATACATCATCTGTGAAAAATTCAACTGTCTAGCTATCATAATTTCATGAGATACAGCCTGCTGACAGACGGACAGACAGATAGACGAAAAGCGGAGTCTTAGTAGTAATAGGGTCCCATTTTTAGGGTTCCGTAGTCAACTAGGATCCCTTATAGTTTCGCCATGTCCGTTTGTCCGTCCGTCCGTCCGTCCGTCCGCGGCTTAGCTCCGTGATCATTAGTACTAGAAAGCTGAAATTTGGTATGAGTATGTGTATGTATAACGCCAACAGAACGGTAAAATAAAATTTAAAAAAAAAATTTTTTTTCGAGTACCTCTCGAACACCTAAAGTGGGGGTGATTTTTTTTTCTTTTCAACACTGGTGTGTGGGGTATCGTTGAATAGGTCTTGTAAAAATAATAGGGGTCTTCTAACATTATTTTTTGATAAAGTCAGCAGTTTTGTAAATATTCGCTCCAAAAACAAAAAAAATTGTGTCTCCCCCCTCTAACTTTTCAACCACGGGTCAAAAAAAATCGGAAAAAATCATGTTAATGAGGCCTTATAAGTACTTTCAATGAAAGCTATAATGAACAAAATCGGTCGAGCCGTTTTTGAGTTATCGCCAATTTTCATATTTTTTCTTTAAAAGGTCGTAAGTTGACTTCCAGAAGGTAATAAGTGATTACAGATTCTAGGGCGTTTACGACCTTTTTATAGAGCTTAAAATCTTTCTTAACGTAAACCTCGGGCTTAAAACAGCAGTTTATTGTGAAGGATGAGCAACTACGGAACCCTACACTGAGCGTGGCCCGATATGCTCTTGGCCGGTTTTACCCATTGGGTACGGAACCCTAAACAACCGAAGCGACCTAGGCTAAACATGCAGCGCCCTTTACCATGTCAGATCTACACACAAACATTTCCTCTGATTCAAAGGGCGTGTCGCAACATATCACGCCATCTAAAATGTAAATGTCCGCGTGAACAGCCCGCCTCATAACGAGCAGCAAATATTACCTATAGCGGCTCCGGGATCGATAAATATCTAATTAGAAAGTAGAAAATCTAATTATTCACGGTTAGAGGCTGGTTTATAACGGTCTTATTAACTGAACGGTCACAAAGTTAGTGCGGAATAGTATATTACTTTACTACAGAGGGCAAGTAAATGGGAATGCCTGCCTAGTAGGTCGACCAATGCGTGGCCGAGGTAAAATAAAAAACATCGAACAGTTAAATCGAATCATAACATGAAAACATTTTCAATTTGTCAACCGAATGTCAAAACTTTTTTTATTTATATCCTGTTTTTAGTATGCGAACATATTTTTTTAAAAGGCTTCCAGGCTGATCAGATCAGGACAGTTTTTTATTTCATATTACAAAATAAAAAAACTAGTTTAGTTTAAAATTAATAATAAAAGTGATGTATATCTTAATAAAGTTGTGTATTTAAAGTAAGAATGCTTTTTTACGTATAAATATTTATGTAATTAAAACTGCAATCATAGCTTAATGTTTTTTTTATGGGCGTAGTGGCTGAGTGCCATAACGCTTATGTTTTTTTTACGCTATGATGTTGTGTCAAAAATTTATATTGAAACAAAAGAAGGTTGCTCTTCTTGCGAGGCGCCTGATATGTCGGTTGAAAAACCATTACATGCTCGCTTCATCACAGGCGAATGGTCGCAGGGAGGAAGTACCCTTACGTACGTTTGTTAAAATAGAGGCGACGCAATAGAGTACGACCACCAGTCGTTTCATGCAATGTACTTAATGAGGATATTAAGAATCATTACACCAGGTGGCATTACTGTGGCGCGAAGTCTTTTAAGAACATAATGTGTGTTGCAAAAGCCTCACGAATCAAAGACGACAGTTGGTGAATGTATGTCCTTTAATTGTCTTGTCGCTGTTTTGTCGTCTGTTTGAAAGACAGTGCTAATTTATAAATGAGTAACATAAATATTTACATGCGTCCAAATAACTTGATTAAAACCTCTATAGATCTTGACGGAAATGTATATAAGGTGCGTTGTTACGATGAAAAAAAAAAAATTTTTTTTTATTTGCGTGATTCACATTGAAGCATTTTATTGTAGAGTCGACGCATAAATTTAAAGTACCATCGCCCAGAAAACTATTAATTATCACTTTATGACAAGTAAAAACATCGTAAAGATGCCATATAAAACGTCCTATTAATATCGCTTTAGTGCGCCGTTGGAAACACTGTCGGAGCATTCATTCGACGTGACACGACCAACCACGTGTCAAAGTGACACGTGTCACCGACAGATCTGACACTCACGCTTAACATGCGTAAGCGCACGTCTGGCAACGTGCGACAGCGGGCGATTGTGAATAGGCCTCTTTAACGTCAACTTCCGTAGATCGAACTGTTATTTACAAGGTGCTGTGTTGTTAAATGTTGTTTTAGGTGTGTGTGTGTGTTGTGTCCTTAGTTACATGTACATATAAACCTATATCTACCTATATACCTGTGTATTTACAGCAATTTGTATGTGAAAGCTGAATGCATATGTAGATGTGAAATACTAATCAACTTCAGACGCGTTTGTCATTTTCACTACTTGTCATAGTCTACTAACCAGAACACAACGCATTGTAGTTCCGTTTTGCGGTAGAAACAAGCAAGGTATTATATGGGGTGTCGTGTTCCGTCTTATCTGTCGAGGACTTAGTGATATGACTCGATAAAGTAATAAACGGAAATACACCTCATTGATCAATACACATAAACTAACTTTGACATCAACCATAATGACATTCTGTCAATCCCTCCGATATAATTCCGATTTAAAGAGAACACACCCATCATACGTGGCAGTTAAACCGAGATTGATTTCAAATCGATATCAGCCGTTCCGACTTTAAACCGACCCTTTGCGTCGTAATGTCGACTTAATACGAGCCGACGCAAACTTTACGACGGACCAGCCGTTACTTAGTGATTGGAAGACATCACGAGATTGGCTCACGAATGGCAGACAGATGGGATGCCATATGTTTTATTAGGAGACACCCTTTCACATCTATAGTGTAGCTGTTGGTAGAGAAACATTCCTATGATAAATTAGTTTAAGTTCAAAAGAATTTTTGTTCAATGTGATGACAAGCGATTAAAGGGTTAACGGCTCGCGATCGGTAATAAATAACGATAGTAAACTGTTTAACACACCCGATTTGAATATATAAGAAACATTCAGAAAGCATGTTAGAATAAGAAGTGAAAGAAAGTGTATTGAACACGAATATTGACGGAAACGATGAATCGAAATCAGTGTTAATCGATTATTGAAAAACTAGAACATTAGACACCATAATGCTTTTACGTCAGAAGCGCTATAACACCGACATCCCACGCATAAATACAATGCGCATGATTACATTTACGGCAAAACACTAAAACATCTACAAGATTAGTTCAAGAACAATGGAATCTAGAAAAAACAAACTAGTGTCGGCCAAAGCTGAGTCACGGTCGACTTTTTTTTGGGATTGACTGGAGTGAATGAATTTTGTGTAAACAAGAAAAAAACTATATTTAGCGTTTTAGTGCCGCGCCCTTTTAACGATTGTCGGGTGACTTATCGATAAATTTATCATATGTGTAACGATATCGATTTGCAGCGAAAATTTTTATTTGATTTTCGGCGTAATTGTGAACACTGAACGATAGCACTTTGCGATAAAATTTGGCGCGAAGTGTTATTTATGACAGAACGTAGTTTCAGCAATAAATCATAAGAAATATAACAAAACGAAAACTATAACACCTAACCTATTATGAATCCTGATATTCCTGATATCCTAACACGAGATATCGTATTAGGTGATTTCTCACCTTTTAATTTTTAACCGTGGTTCTTTGAATTATTATACTAGACAGAATATATCAGCGTCTATTCTCGGAGTTAAATTTCCTCAGAGAACAGACAGTCAACCGACCTTTCCGCCTTTACATTTGCATGACTCAACAGGTGTAGATCTCAGTAATTGCAAGTATCGCATTGCGACCGCCAGATGCGTGCGATTCTCCCTGTACAGGTAACACAGGTTAATTTAAATTATTCGTCATAAAACCGACGTCTGACAAGTTGTTGCAATTTTGCAGCGACTTCGTTATGTTATGAATCACCCATAAAAACAATGAGGAAACGGCGTGTGGAACGAATGATAATGAGCGGACTGGTGCTCCACTGACTGAGTATGTATTGGATTTGCGAAGTACTGAGTGAATACTTAAGTATCATGTGTATAGATTGCCTTGTCAATCGTTTGATTAACCAGCTTGTTCCACAACCAAGGGCAAAAAGGTAATAAGAGTGTATCAAGGACTTAGATAGGCATTTTCTTTTATATCTGGAAAACTGTGGAACAATGTTCTCGTTCTTTCGTGCTTCCCACGGGAATTCAACCTTCGGTATCCTTTATCCTTCTTATACCTAACATCTTCATATACCAAGTATCCGACATGCAATGTATACAATTTCTTCTTCCCCTTCGTGTAAACCCTTATATTCCCCATACTTTAACACACTGCAGAAGTGGATGCTTCGAAAAATTGAGAAGAAAAAGATATACATGCTTGAGAAATGCGGTTTTGGAGACGAATGCTGGAAATATCCTGCTCAGAATTTGGGACCAATGTCTCAATCTGTGAAGAATTCCGCATCAAGCAGGGTCTGTCTTGGTCCAGTCACGTATTCTCAATTTTTTCGGCCATGTTTCAAGACGAAACAATACCTAATTCCATAGAGCATCTCGTCATCCAGGGCAAAGTGGAAGGAACCAGAACACGTAGAAGATCACATGTGCGATGCGACCAGATCAAATCAGCTGTGGGCGAACCTTTGCATGAGTGCACCTGAATGTCTGTGAATCGCGAGAAATGGCGTAATATCATACGCCGAACAATATCTGCCTCTAATAGTACTAGCAGTTGATCACGACTACTCTGTAAAGAGTGAAACGACTAAGGAAAAGATTAAAAATAAACCCCTTTCTTCCTCTTCTGTTCATAGCAGGCTTATTATAAATACAATTAATCCCAGAAGCAATCTTTCATCAAACAAAAACTTTATTTGTATTGCCAATGTCGAGGACGCACGCGAAATGTCCATTCAAGTCACTGCCGCCCATTGAATCATTGTTTCATTGTTTTATTTTTATCGTTAATCGATATAAGTTATACGAATAAGAGACATCGATTTTGTGATAAGAATAAATACAGTAAATGACGTGTTACGAGTATTAAGAAGAGCAAAGGTAGCTGCGTGGAGTGCTTACAGCAAATAATATAAGTACTTAGCTTACAGTGATATGTACAAGACTGGGTTCTTTTGAAAATAGAGTTGTGTGTCGATCATTTTGAGCTCCGGAATTGCGTAGCACTTTCTAGAGCTGACTGTGCAGTCGTAGTCAAAGTGGACAAAAATTGTGTGTACTTCCTTCAAACAACCTAAATGTTTTTTTTTGTCTGAGCCCCGTGTCAATATTGGATACATCAAGATTTGTTTAATTCATCTAAGAATATAGTAAAGCCGGTAAAAGGGAGCTTGACAAATGCAAAACCTTCCACGTTAAAATGAATAGTATTATTAGTAACTGTGTAAACTATTTGATCGATATTATTAATTCTGTAACTATGTAATGAATCAACTAGCGCCATGCAGTAACATTTGTTAGTCGTTATGTCGTAATTCTTCATCGTTAGCGAATCCATTACGCGTGAGAAAGCGAGTGGAACTATTTTAGGAAATAGAAGCGACTAAACAGACTACAAATATGTAAAAGACGTACTATCATTACAAGTTTGGGTTCTTATGATCTTTTAACCGAAAACGGCATTTTAATCCCATCCGCAGTCATGGGAAAATCGATATGAGGACGGAAGCAATTATTTTAAGAGTCGAGGAAATCGATTACTTTCTCAAACTCTTATTGTCACTAGTGTTTGAATATAAAAGCACCCGTCTTCAGAGCGAAATAAAGGCTACATTTATATTGAAATATAGCGTCAGTTGGGAGTTTCAAAGAATACCGTTGAAATACGACGGAGTTTAATTAATTTACCCAACTTTCGTTCAGGATTTGTGGTATGATATTTGGAGAACATTTTATATATTATTTTTTGTACCGACTGCTTCTTCAATCTACGCCGGTCACTCTTATTGTCACTAGTGTTTTAATTCAAAAGCACCCGTCTTCAGAGCGAAATAAAGGCTGGATTTCCATTGAAATATAGAGTCAGTTGGGAGTTTTAAATAATACCGTTGAAATACGACGGAGTTTAATTAATTTACTCAACTTTGTTCAGGATTTGTGGTATGATATTTGGAGAACATTTCATATATTTTCAGTACCGACTGCTTCTTCAATCTACGCCGCGCCGGTCTTAGGAATGACTATGATGAGATATTAACTTAGACACGTTTTCTGAATGCTGTAAAGAATGTAAAGTGTTTTTGCTTTCTCTATCAGAATGAATTTACCAGGATGTTTACATCGATTACACGATATAAAAACGATTTATTGCACACCAACAAGAAAAATATTACAATTGTAACCTTAATAATAGTAGAAAATATGTGGCCTTATCACTAAAGAGCGATCTCTTCCAGACAACCGTGGAGTAGAAGACAAACCTAAAACGAAATCTTTTAGGTTCTCGATGTATGTCTCAGATATTCATTTTTTACGCAGTATTATTTTGTAGTGACGATCCGAAGACATGTGCCTAATAATAACTAGCGACAAGCCTTGACTTGGTTCCTATCACTGAATAGTTCTAATATTAATTAATGAACTAAAGTTAGACATGTCAACGTACAATCTTTGCGTCATCGATATTATCTTCGCACAACACTAAATATATAATAATATCTTAATGAGTCAGCCGAATAAAAAGTGGTTCAACCCATGCCTCGCATACGCGACCTTCGGCCGAGTCAAGACCAAAATTACAATGATTAGTAATAGTTACTATTACTAACATAACGAATCGAACGCGAGTTCACGGAACTATAAACAATTGGGCACGTTTTGTGGTTCACGGAACGAATGTCGGTCTATTTTAGAAATGATGTTTCTGGGAAAGGTATTTCCGTAAACATTACGTGAAATACGTGAACTTACAATTCAATTCTCAGTGAGAATAATAAATAAATCGCCTGAATAATAGACTAGGAATGGATATAAATAGAGCACATTTAAGACTCTTCAGAGGGTGAATAGCTTTCTAAGGCGTTTTTTCGTCATTCCCATTTCTGCAAATATTGTTAAAATAGATGATTGTTATTAGTTTATTTTTTATTTATCCCGAAGCCACTCCCGAGTGCGATCCTAGTTAGATCATAATTAATGCGACTTGCTCTTCCGTTGCGGTAATAATCGTGAAAAATGAATGACGCTAGAACCGCGCGGTTAGAACGCTCGTAGGTAGAATCACCCTCGAACCCAAATATTCATGTTTATCTCATCACGGAAATATTTGTATTTATCGGGGTTCAAACCCAACATAGCTTGGGGTTAACCCTAATAGTCTTACGCATATCAAATCGTTCTCCAATCAAATATCCCTTAGTTCACCGGTTATTAAGAAATATTTCTAAATTATTAATATTGTTGACGCTTCGTTAAGTGTCGTGTCTTTAACAGACTTCCAAAAAAGCAGATGTTTCGCTGTCGGTATGTATTTTATTTTTACATAAGTTTTTGTGTTTACGGTCCTTTTTCTGCATGAGAAAGCTTGATTTTCCAAGTCAGTTTCAAACCTACTGGCACTACGAACGAACAATACAGCCGCACCCAGTTCTTACATCTCCAAACAAACCTGCCTAACATTTAGTTTCACAATTCCATCCGTCCTTTGCAGCAATTAAGGCGTCTTATGAACAATCGGCGAATTAATCTAACGAGTTGCTTCACGACTCATTAAAGCATCGACATTGCGTGTTTAATTGAGACTTAGAGATGTATTGTAATATTAAAAGGATAAAAATGACAATGGTATATTCATCCAATAAGGTGATTTCTCAAAACATGCGCCTATTGGCAATTTACCGTAAGTTATGCCTCTGCCATTCAGTAATCTTCTCAAAATTTTAATACATTTTTGAGTGATTCATACACATATTTTATATGTGATTAACGATAATGTTTTAAATAGTTTGTCTCAGAACTTCTTCTCCTCAGCATATGCGTCCACTGCTGGACATATGACTCTTGCATGGATTTCCAATCTGTTATTGATGCGCCCTGTCTTTTTTTAGAACTGTCATGTCATATCCAAACATCAGCAAGTATTGTGCAACTTGCGGCAAACTGTAGGGATTCCAGGTAGCAGATAGGCTGTATACGAGCTTATACAGCCATTATAAAATTAATTAAACACCTTATTTAGGGGCTTTTACAAACTCTAGAATTTGCCGCGAATCGTGATATTTATCGATGTTTGGCGTAGCGCAACGACAACTCCTGAAATCCACACAATTCATTCCAGGTTTTAATTATCTACTTTTACAGTGTAATTGTAATGTAATATTGCATTACTTTGTGTACTGCTTCGCACATTTCTAGGGATTTATACTCTAAGTATGTAAGTGTCGCGTGTTCGATGGAGATTGTCGAAACGCAATGCTGAGTGTCGGCTGGGAATGTTAATCATTTAATTAATTGTTCCACGATTGACATTTAACAGTTATTGATGGATGTATAAATTCACGCTATAAATACTTCTTTTGATTGTTATTGAAGCTGAAGTTCTTTTTGGTTTTGAGGTTTAATGAAGAATATAATGCTCCTATGTTGTAAAAGTCTTGTTTGAAAGCTTGATCAAAATAGTAAAGGACTAAGGAAGCGACTAATGGTAATATAAGAACAATATTAACTACATCATAACTTCATCTACACTAATCTACACTAATATTATAAAGAGAAAAGATTTTTTTGTTTGTTTGTATTGAATAGGCTCCGAAACTACTGGACCGATTTGAAAAATTCTTTTACCATTAGAATAAGCCGACATTAACCCTGATGAACATAGGCTATTTTTTACAACCGTGCGAAGCCGGGCTGGGCAGCTAGTAGTAGTAGTAGTAAATGTAAATGCTTCCAACAGACCAGGATCTCTTTGATCATTAGCAATTAAGAGTAAGCAGCAATTGAGGTCCCAAGTTACAGAAAGCAAATTACAAATGACAATAATTAAGATCAGTCATCATAACCAAACCAAAGCAACAGCAGAATGCGGCATGCGGCGCATATACGAGACCAGAATCGCATAAATTTCAGAAAGAAAATAACAAATGACAATAATAAAGATCACCCATCATATAACCAAAGCAGCAGAAGTATGAGCCGCATAACAGATCAGGATCGCTTGGATCGACAGAAGCCTTAAAATTATCCAAGTTCCAGAATGTAAATAACAAAGGACAATAATAAAGAGGCAGCAGCAACAGTATGCACCGCATACCAGACCAGGATCGCATGACGCCGCGGGTGGCCGTCGTGTCGTGATCGTGAGCGCACAAAGATCGCAAGCGCCGGTTCAGAGGTGACGGTGACTGCACTTTGTTAGACACGGGGACCTAGCGTTGCAGGGTTGCCATGAGTTGGAAAAGCTTTTAGATTTTGGACCCAACTTTTCAATTATCCACACACAAAGTCAGGGAATGCTTTTATCTCTAACATGATCTTGGTCATCAAATAAACAGATACGGATCAAAAGATGATATTTATTGTGCAAAACATCCGCACTTTCAACTGCAAATGGCTGCATAAAAATACTGCAATCACAGAAAACGGCTAATACGCAGCGCAATGAACATCAAAAGCCTTAAAACATGAAGGCCTTTGGGATGTTCCAACGTATGAAGGTTATTAATCATGGCCGTGGGCCGACAGACAACAAAAGGCAATTCTTAGGACGTCCGTCCATGACGTCACAGTGCGCCACTGAAGGTACCACAGTGTATGCAAATTAGCCACGTTGATTAATTGGAAAAAACAATGGCCGCATTGAAAAGAATGGCTGGGTTTGGCAGGTGACCTACTTCGGGTACCCGAATTTTTCACGTTGAACTGAATATGGATGAACAGGTGTAGGGGCAGATGATATGATAAAATCGAGCTCGGACGACTTACATACGTTAAGTGGATAATGTGAGAGGCACTTAAATTACAAAGGGGTCCGAGACAGAGTTTCACCTTCGCATTCGTCCAAGATCAAACACTAAGATTTCGCTTATGCAAATGGGATCTAGAAATACAGGACACGAAAGATGACGGTTTAGGATTGCAGGATCGCACGCGCACGCGATTTAATCCAACTCACGCGCCGTACGACACCAGGTAAGCATGGTGACACCAGTTAAATGCGACCTAACACTAAGAAACAAAAGTGTGGGGTATCGTTTTACGTATTTCACATTCTTTAGCCGTGGTATCAATTTAATTAACTTTGATGGCTTCTATCTACTCATGGGGTCCTTTATGAATGGATTCGGATAAGATTATTTGCTCTATGCCAACGCGTATGTTCGCAATGCAGGCACAGCGTAAAATGTATGTATGTATGTATGTAAACTCTTTATTGTACATTAAAATATACATATACATAGCAAGGACATTAAACTAATGATATGTACAAAGGCGAACTTATCCCTGTAAGGGATTTCTTCCAGTTAACGTTTGAGCAAATGAGAGAGAACAGAGAAGATCCAAGAAGATAGGCAAAACTATAAAAAATGCACAGACACTAAATGCTTACGCCAAAAAAAAGACAAAATCTTAAATGTACCTACATAAACTTACACATTATGAATATAAATATTATAATATAAAACAAACTAATATATATAATAATAATAATAATAAGCTGAGCTGTTGGGGAGTGACGACCCCACGGACCCGAGATCTCCAGAGAGTCGGTCAGGGTCCTCGTCTCCGGTGTGCCTTCATCGGCCGGAGTGGAAACCCAAGAGGACCCGTAGGACTCTCAGCTCTGGCTTGCCTTCATTGGCCGTCCAGAGAGGAGCGTTAGAGCTATATGCTCCAGGGGTGGAAGTGTTAAAGGCATCACGCCGCGAGTAACTTCGGAGAAAGCGCAGCACACCTCTCGACACCCCTGAGCCCTCACGCTCGTGTTGCTTCCGGCCGTCTTTACGACGGCATTACGGGGCCCACCTAGTGAGGGGCGAGTCACCACCCGCCAGAGGTAACAGTCGTACCGATGGTTACGGCGGGTGACATTTTACTTTTTTTTTTTTTTTTTTATAACGGCACAACATAGTGGCTCCACTTCGCCTGATGGTAAGCAAAAAGGGGAGCCCAAGTCGCAATGGCAACTGACGAGAAACCAACGGTGCCAAGTCAGTTGACACTGCCATGCTGGCCCGAGAGATGCTTCTTCACGCTTCGTTTGAAGGGTCCCAAGTTATAAGAAGGAGGAAACACATGAGCCGGCAAGGAGTTCCATACTTTAATAGTTCGGCAGATGAAGGAATTGCCAAACTTCTTGGTACGGGTGGGAATATTCTCCACGGTGAGGCGATGACATCGCAAGCTGGCACGTGTGGTTCTATGACGGAAAGGGGAGGGTGGGATAAGAGAAAATAACTCTTCAGAACACTCGCCATGGTATAGGCGATAGAAAACGCTCAGCGACCCAATGTCCCTACGTAATTGAAGGGGTTCGAGGAATCTGGTACTTTTCTCGTCACCTATGATGCGGACCGCCCGACGCTGCAATCTGTCAAAAGCATCGAGTAGATATTGGGCGGAGCCATCCCAAAGATGCGAGCAGTACTCAACGCACGACCGAACTTGAGTCTTATAAAGAAGGCAAAGCTGGTCCGGCGTGAAGAACCGTCGCAACCTGTTCAGGATCCCCAGTTTTTTGGAAGCTGTGGTAATCAGTGACTCGATGTATTCGTTTTGGTTAAGATTGCAGCGGATGTCCATGCCTAGCATATTCAGGCTATCACGCAAACCAAGAGGAGTGCTCTGGAGACTAGGAGTAGGGAGAAACGAAGACGTCTTGGTAGTGAACGCACACACCTGGGTTTTCTTGGCGTTGAACTCAACCAGGTTAACAGATCCCCATTTGCTAATGAGGTCCAGAACCTGGTCCAGTTCAACGACAAGATTCTCACGTTTCGCGCCGATTTCTGCCCTACAAGCTCCCGGCCGGCCAATATATCGACCATGGACCGTACTATCATCTGCATAGCAATGTATGTTCCCTAATGGTAGCATATCATTGATATGCAGAAGAAAGAGGGTGGGTGATAAAACAGAGCCCTGTGGGACGCCAGCATTCACTGTCATGAACCGCGAAGCGCACCCTTCGACAAGGACGCGGATTCTACGCTCATGCAGGAAGTCAGCAATCCATTTACACAGTTGGATGGGCAGACCGTAGGCAGGAAGCTTGGAAAGAAGTGCTTTATGCCAGACCCGATCGAAAGCTTTGGCAATGTCAAGGCTGATAGCCAAAGCCTCGCCGTGTTTATCAATAGCCTCCCCCCAGAGGTGTGTCACATACGCTAGAAGATCGCCCGTTGATCGTTTCGGTCTGAAGCCATACTGACGATCATTAATTAGGGAGTGATCTTCAAGGTATCGGATCAGTTGGTCGTTAATGATCCGCTCCATGACTTTGCACAACACTGAGGTTACGGCAATGGGACGGTAATTAGATGGTTCAGAACGGTCTCCTTTTTTGGGGACTGGCTGCACGTTAGCTTCTCTCCACGCTTCCGGAATACTACCGGACGAGTACGAGAGATTATAGAGGCGCGTCAATACCGGAGACAACTCCGCTGCGCGGTTTTTGCACTATTGCAATAGCCCAAATAATGAGTCCACCCATACTCCATTTTAATAGCCCAGTTTTTTCTTTTCCATATCAATGCAATAGTTCAATCACCTGCTGGGACCTGTTCATGGATGTATCATCCTATTGATATGATCAGGAACGGGTCCCAGCAGGGCTACAGCCACAGCAAATTTCTCCAAGGGGCCTCTACGTGTTGGATCCATATCCCCACGCAAGCCTTTCAAAAGACCGGGACGTATGAGCCCGAGACTATGAGTCGAGAAACAAATAATAATAATAATAATGTCTGAGGTGCCGTACTATAAGTACGCACCGATGCCAGTTCTTGAGAATGGTCGTGCCACGCTCTATTGGGATCGATCTATCATCACGGACAGGACTATTGTAGCCAATAAGCCTGATATCGTGTTGGTAGATCGATCCAAGCGCCAGGCAGTGCTCGTCGACATCACCATCCCCCATGACGAGAACCTTGTGAAGGCCGAGAAGGACAAACTCAGCAAGTACCTTGACTTGGCTCACGAGGTAACCGCCATGTGGGATGTTGATTCGACGATCATTGTCCCGATAGTCGTTTCAGCGAACGGTCTTATAGCGAAGAGTCTCGACAAACATCTTAAGAGACTCTCGCTAGATGGCTGGATCAAGGGTCAGATTCAGAAGGCGGTACTCCTGGACACGGCGCGCATCGTCAGGAGGTTCCTCTCTCTGTAGCCCTAACCACCGGTAGCCTGGGCCCTGCCCCGCTGCTGGCGGCACCCTAGGTTAGGTTTTTTATAATGTATTTATATTTTGTAATTACTTTATTGTATTTTACTTTTTATATAAATTTATTGTAAAACCCCTAGCCTAAGATACAAGACAAATAAAGGAATAATAATAATAAGTATTCAATTTTAACAATAAATACAGCACTCGACGAAATTAGGGGTCTAGAAGCCATAACCCTTTTAACTTTTCCTTAATTGATGCCACGGATTGCGATTGCCTGACGGGCACCGGTAATGAGTTCCACAATTTTACAGAGTGAACTGTAAAAGATTTACTATATGAGCGTGACTTATTGGACGGGAAGGCGAGAGCGAGATTGGCGCTCGAACGCAAGCGGTGACCACTGCCAGCCGCCATATAGGACAATCTAAAATGATAGGCTATTTGTGAAGAATACTTTCGAATTATACGGACGTGTTACAGATGCGTCAGTATAATGCAATGTCTACACAAATGATTACGGATTCCGAAATATTTTCATATAGATATATCCACGGATTTGAATAAAGTTGTTTACTTCCTAGGCCTCCCACAGATACTTTGATAAATGGGAGCCGCATAATTTTATGTTCGGAGCATAATAATACAGTAACAATGGATACAATTCTCTGCTTATGAATTACGCTATTCACAATAATACATCCAAATGATCACAAATGTTTCTATATGAATATTCTAGCAAACTGAAGACATCAATAAACTATTTTGTTTCTCAGAACCTTGTTTGTCAACAGATGACTGGGTACTTTTTCCTATTGTGGATAAAAAAGCGATGACGAAGTTGTTTTAGTAATGCAATTAGTTTGATTTGCCAACGAGCGACGCCATGGCATGGTTTGTCCGGTTGGCTGGCTGCGCACCGGATTTGTGGTCATTTGGCTTGAAGGCCCTAGCACATATAATTATGCAGTGTGAAAAGAAATTATGGGATTCAGGTCACATCCACTCAGTAGATGTCAAAGTGAGAGAAGAACACAATGTCGATCGCTGTCCAAAAACGACTGGTGAAATTGTTATGATCGCCAGAAATCTATATATATTCCTACATTTACTGCGGGCTGTTGTCTGATTTCTTAGGTACTGAAGTTAATCAGTGGACGTCTCGGAATTGAAATGAACGAGAACCCACTAAAATTGAAAATAGTTGACACCGTGGCCGAAGCCTGTTAGGAAGAGACATCTATCGTAACCTACAAGCATCAGGGTGACCGGGTGACATATACATATAATAAAATGTTAGTGAAAACTTTAGTATTGAAAACAAAACACAGCGTCCAACATGTTAAGGATATGGATGTATCCACATATACAATATTTTAGGCGTGTTCTGGCAGACAATGTTTGAAAATCTATAACATGGCCAGGTTGAAACAAGAGCAACTCCTTCCGCATGTCTCTGAATCAGTTTTAAAACATAAACCAAGTCAAGATAGAACAACATAATTCACGTCTCTAAGCCAACCTTGCTTCGAAGCAATATATTCACATTCAGAGGACGCATTACTTAGACCGAAAGGCGATATAAATAAAGCGTTCACTGGAGAATTAAAAGTAGCACTTACAGAAGAAGCTTATTCTAGAGGATTTTGATGTTAGTTACGTCGTTTTAATTATAAAAGGCAGTGTTGGAGTCAGCGCCGGAAGCGAAGAGCACATGTCTCGCAAGTTCGATGTCCGCATGCAGTAATGGCTCGATTGTTTGACATAGTGCACTTGTACTAAGCAAAAAGGGTCTGTGTATGATTGGTATTCTGAGGCGTATACGCCTTTTTGATATAGGAGGATAGTGCAGTTGTGATGACATCATGAAACCAACTCCAGTATAAAGCACATCTTTTAGTTTGAATTTTAGTCATATACAATGGTCACATAGGGAAATACCATTATGTATGTTAATCACTTTATTTTATGACAATGGGTCACACTAAAAAGTATACTCTTTTAAACCAAAAAAAGATTTAATAAAAATCGAATCCTAGCTACTAAAGTTCATTCATTCATTTAAAACGTCCACAACCCAAAGTTTGTCTAGAAGTAATCGCTCTTTAGCGGTAACACCGCCTGTCGTCTACCAGTTTAAGCTTGATTAGTTTAATTTGCGATTGAAATAAAGATTGCAAGATTATTTTTTCTTCATTTCTTCCAGCAAACTTGGTGTTAAATAAAAATAAATTGCTTATTTAACACCAAGTTAAAACTTTCCAGATTAAACAAGAAAGTAATCTTTTTTCTGTGTATCAACCGCGTTGTGAGAGGGTCCAGTAAGTGGTGTCAAATTAATGATATTTGACCTTAGGAGGCGCTCGATTAAATTACTAATGTAGGTCTAGTGTTCATCCAATTGAAAAGAAAGCGAACTTATCAAGTCGCTATGATCTTGAAAGGGAACGCGAGCAATCCATTCATAGGCATATAAAGGTCCCATATTCGGGATCATTTCTTCAGTTTTACTAATGTGAAAGGGTAAATTTGTCTCTTGTGTTTGTAATATTTGTTGTAGGTTTTACGACATAAGGTTTAACAAGAAATATAATCACTTTTTCACAAAAAATTACCGACTTCAACGAGCAGAAATCGTATTTCTAAGAACAGAACAAGTTATTATAAAAAACACCGAAACCGTTATAGATGAGCCTATAATATTTGAGGAGTTCCTTCGATTCCACATGGGTCTCGTCTCGTCATCAGACCTTCACCAATATCCCTCCTGTTGAACAATATTTTTTTAGTAATCAGTTTAGTGATGGACTTCTAAGATAACCAACATTCGCCTATACCATGGCGAGTGCTTTGAAGAGTTATTTTCTCTTATCCCGCCTTCCCCTTTCTGTCTTTACATGGTCTTTACACGTGCCGGTGATTTCATCGCTTAACAGTGGAAAATATTCCCACGCGTACCAAGAAGTTTGGCAATTCCTTCATCTTCCGAACTATTAAAAAACTGAACTCTTTGCCGGCACGTGTGTTTCCTCTTTCTTACAACATGAGACCCTTCAAAAGAAACGTAAAGAAGCATCTTCGGGCCAGTATGACAGTGTCAACTGACAAGGCACCGTTGGTTTCTTGACAGTTGCTATTGCGACTTAGGCTCCCCTTTTTGCTTACCATCAGGCGAAGTGGAGTCACTATGTTGTGACAATATATTAAAAAAAAGTTACGAGAACCTCCCTTTTTTCACGTCTGTTAAAAACAAAAAAGAGACGTCAGTATTGACGTATCGAACCAGCGAAGGAATATCTAACGAGTGCTGTGGGCGTCTAACGGAGTCGAGTCGACAATCGCGCCATTATGTCCATACTCGGACGGGCGTCGAACCCGCACCCACGTTGTTGACATACGGGAGATCTAGTCTCTAGATTAGATGCCCAAAGTCATGCTTTTGCTAATTTGTCGCCTACTCACTGCTACTGTTAGAGAATGTCGATAGGAGGTCTGGTCCTGGTTGTACACTCTTGCCGAGATTAGATGCGCATGTGCATGTCGTACTTTACACACGATAAATGTAAGAAAAGGACAACACGCTTGGAAACCCGATCTCGTCGAGGGTGTGTGTATAGTCGGTAAACGAGTAAGCGCACGTTTATATTGTTCGAGGTATTCTATTCGACACTCGTGGCCAAGAAACACATTCTGTCTCTACTAACGGTTGCGATTTTTAACGTAAAAATGATTAGTCCGTTAATTATTTTATATATGGCAAAGTACACGATACGAAATGAATGCGATTATCGTCGCCATTACCACATACAACTAGGGAATGCAAACCGGTAAATATTTGTATGAGAATTACCGAATTTCCGGTCAATTACCGGTAATTTCCATTGTCAATTTTTACCGTTTTGCATTCCCTACATACAACGATCATGGTTTTTACACATCTCGTGCCTATTTTTATTAACATTTCTTAACGGGGATTGGTGGTTCTGGGTAAAAAAAGATTTTGATATATTGTAGTCACTATACGTGTAATAGCGAAACCTTATCTCTCTCAGGCTAATTTAGTAAGTATATAAGGCTACGATATGGCTATTATTTTGGAAGGAAAAAAAAATAGGCCAGTTTCCGAAGTTTCTCTGCGACTTAACTAAAAGAACGAATTTCTCTTTGAACTTTGTGAAAACGTGGTCTTTTCCAAAATACGCAACGGCAGAGCCTAACGTTTAGTTGGTTAAACGAAAGGTTAAAAAAATATTGATCGCGAAAGAACCAGGTTAGTCGGCTATTTCCTAATGCGGACATTCTGTGTGGCTCGATCGAAACATACCTGAAACAATAGAAAATAACGGTTAAAACGAGAACAAAAAACAGAGTGTGTAAAATCAAAACACAAATAAACAAAAGTGAAGAACAAGAGTATAACAATTAAGGTTCCAAACATCACTACTTTTGATTCGTTTTTTTACCTTAGGAGTACCTAAACTTGAGTACAGTACCCGCTTTTGCGCAGACGTAAAGATATAAGTTAGCTCACAATGATTTTGAAACCTTACCGACAAATTAAAATGTTTCTCAGGGTTTCATTACACCTGCTTGGTTAAGCTTGAACCTTAAGCTCTAAAAAGGTAGAATTTTTCGTCAGCATTTTGCAAATTCCAGTATTTTTATACTGGTCTATCGCGATATTTCTTATTTAACTTCACATCATGTACTCATTAGTACATCTGAGACCACGGCGTGTGCAACCCCGCCGAAACGTAAGATTATGAAGGTATATAAGAAATATCGCGATAGACCCGTTATAATTTGTGTTAATTATGTGTACAAACCGCGAGAGTATAAGTGTCATATTTTTATACTGTGCGTGTGCGGGTAATGTCAACAGAGAATGCAAATGTAAGCTCCAGCGCTTAATTTATAGGTTTAATATGACAATGTATCCTAATACATAGGTCACACATTTAATTAGGTCGTGCAACAATTAGGCTTCATGAAAGCCAATCCTCATCACAGTAATCAGGTTAACACGTCTGCGGATTAATTACTATTAATTAACTATAATTTGCATACACGATATTACGACCCGAAAAGTTTCTGGTCAGATAATTTTGCGTTAATAGTAGCCTAGCCTTTGTCACCGGATCAATCGCATAAAAGTGTAACGCAAACGATTTCATTTTGTGTTCATTTATTTATGGTTCAAAATTAAACGTTTTATCTCAAGATAAGTGTTACTTTTATCCCAGATATTTTGACAATTGACCTTTAATTTTGCGTCCTAAATAATAAAAAAAACACGCAATTGGCGGACTTAGTACCAAATGTAATTCTCTACCAGTCAACCATAGTGCCTAACAGATATACTAGAAGTAGGTGCAAATTAGAAATTTAATTGTACAAATAGCTTCTAGGGTGCAAGTCTATAATTAAATACTTAAAATATATATATGTGATTACAAAGATACATAGATATATTTACACACTATAAATACATATCAATAAATCAACAACATGGGATGATAAGTAAGATGGATGGAGTGTTAACGGGGTTTGACAAACGTTGATTACGCTACACCTTCAATATGTAATAGAACATGGTAAAATTGACATTTGATATTACCTATCGGAACACCTAAATTAACAAGCTCCTTTTTTGGCTTGGTGCAACCTATCTAGAATAGCTATCTAAATAGTATACGTAGGTAAAGGGAAAAGGAACAGTAAAATACTAACTTCAGACATTTTTGCCAGTTGCATCATTCTTACATCCATCCATGCATTTCCCTATAACATTAGTAAATTGCCCAATATAATTCAACCACCTGAAGCAGGCCTATTGTTGTGAAACAGCCTATTGTAAACATCTATTATAAAACGTGATTTATCGCTGGTGTGCTCTCAAACAATAAATAGGAAGGCCTGTTAACAAATACCTATTAACGAAGACGTGAGCTTCGTCTAACATGATAAAGATATGAATATTAGACTTGTACTATTACTATTACTCATTCCGTGATAAGTGCAGTCTATTAACGAATGTCGACAGAGCTATCAACGCAAAACTATAGTTAATCACGTAAAAATATGTTCTGTGTGGGAGATTTTCGTAATTAACAGTGCTTTAGCTTTCATACGATACCGAGCATTTAATAAACATTATAATGAGCATACAATGAAAATAAATTTTAATACAACTTGATAACGAAACTGAGGGGAGCTCTAAAACAAATGTGCGGCGAGAGGCGCTGCATACCTACTCTGACTTCGCGAACTTTAATTAAAATTCGTCCTGAGTTAGTACTCACATTTATATTACATTTAACTTTGCATTTCTTTTCAAATAAACAGAACCTAGCTTCATCTAATTAAAATTTCGAAAGATCCCATTTTACGACACAATGAAGAAGACAACGTGGTCGTAAAAAAAACTGTAAAATGATTCAAAACTGAAAATGAAAAGAATGAAATATCAAAGGCACAATACGCTAAAGTCTCGGTGGAAGAAAAGGAGTGTGTTAAATTTTGAAGAGCACTTATGTAAGCAATTAAATGGGTCCGGTTGGTTCCCATGGGTGTAAAGTATCGCTTTAAAGCGTTAAATGAGACCACCCAAAGGTTCCGAAATAGCTCGCAGTGTAGACACGTCTGAAACAATTGATTCGTCAAGTCCGACAGTCCGTCTCACCGCTCTAACACCCAAGACACAAGCGATAAACGGTACACATCTGAATATTATAAGTACGTAAAAGTATAAACCTATGGTAGTATGGTATCATGAGATCTCAGAAAGTTTGATCAGAAATCGGTATTAAATTGAAGTATCATGGAACGTCACACTAATATTATAAAGGCGAAAGTTTGCGAGTGTGGCGTAAGTGCGTCTGGATAAATTTTGATAAAATTCGGTATGTTGGTAGCTGACACCATAGATTAACGCACAGGCGACTTAAAAATAAACTCCTGCGCAGGTAACACCGCGGGGAGCAGCTAGTAATACTATGTTTATGATAAATGTAATGACAATAAATATTAATCAAATACTACTTTTGTAAAATATATAAAATCACTTTTATTAACTCAAAATCTTTAATTTTTTATTAACCGTAATCGGATAAAACGTATCCTATAACCACTCTTGTATATCTAACTATCCCCGTAACAGTCAGTTTGACGTACATATACATATATAAAAAAAATACGGAAAGTCTGTCACTCTGGTTATTAAAACGAATCCCTTCAAGATTCGGCTGGCCCCACGCTGGGCGCCACTTTAAACGCTCGCGTGCGCGTGCCTGCAGTCACGCCAACCCTCTAGGTCAGAACCATTACGAAAACAGTTGTCTGTTTACGTATATTACACGAAATATTTTTAAGCGTCATTGAGCATTTGGGCCCACGCTGTGCGCCACTTAAACGCTCGTCTCTTTACAACTGCGCCTGCACAGTCGAAGCAACCCTTGCGGGGTTAACGTCCTGTGAAGTGGGCACGGCAGCTGAAAACCGTGCTTTCAGAGTGACAGGACTTACTTTCTATGCCTGGCTACCTGGGTGTGTTATTTTTGAATAGAAAAGTTTGTAAACAGTTTTGTGCTAAAATATTTGTTAGTTTTCGTTATTAATTTTCACTGTCAAATTTCAAGTTATGTCAATACTTATAACTTATATTTTGTCTAACGATCAGCGATAGCATTACAAACGAATCTAAGAATCTTTATTTTATATTAGTGTGATACACATTAAGACGACGCAAATTCTTAAAGCATTCACAAAGGCTACTATGTACAAGAAGTATATGAAAATGATAAAAATATTATAGGATCAATAATTATAATAGGATGAAAAAGATTACTATACAAGTTCCTAAAGCATCCGTACGCTCCACAAATTCAAGTACAAGAGGTATATGAGTAGAGTATGAATAAGAATATCACTGACTGTAAGTAGGATGAATTTATAGGCGTGTGGCGCGAGGGGACGTCAACAAAACCCCCATTTACGCATAACAAGCCGTTTAGTAAGCACAAGTTTCCGCATCATTAATTGGATTTAGTATCATGTGGAGCGAGGGATGTTTCCATGGTGTTTCAACACACATAATATCGAACCACATAAATTCGTGCACTAACTTTCTGATTGCAACTAGTTTTTCCGAAAAGTTAGTACGATTGTGCTCAAAGGTATCGACATATCAATTGCGTTGACGAATGATAACTGATTAGGGTTGAGTTAGCTTAGGCTCAATTCACACGTACCACAACCACACCACGTCGCAGCGTTAAAATGTGGTGTGGTTGTGGTTACGTGTGAATTGTACAATTCATTAACCATACAAAATATGCGCCCGACCACGTCGCAACCACGTCGTGTGGTTGTGGTGTGGTTGTGGTACGTGTGAATTGAACTATTCATTAACCATAACAAAATATGCGCCCGACCACGTCGTGTGGTTGTGGTGTGGTTGTGGTTGTCATGTGGTTGTGGTACGTGTGAAACAACCCTTAACCTTTAATCGTTAGTCCAGTGCCCGTTTAAATTTAAAGGTGGTGCTTCTTTCATATTTATCTGAATTTTTCGAGACTAATCGACGTAAACAAATGTATTTAATGAGAGATTGAGTTTCATGATAATTTATGACATTAGTTTCGCAATTTATAAAATTTTAATGCTGGCAACGAACTATCACCCGATAACTTGAGTAAACATATTAAACGTCGAAATCAACACTAGAAATTCTACTTTTACATCAATCCATCGGTCTTTCAAATGAGTCAGATTGCAAGAAATAACAAAGAACGTAACCAAAAGCAATAACTCGAAATGTGCAGCTACTTATCCTCTCAAAACTGACACATTTTATACCTTAACATAAGTGTGCGTGTACAAGTGCTAAAATATAACGGGTTGCCAAAATTACATCGATCAATAACCCCCGGCGCGTGCAACAGACTGCACCAATTACAATCGTTCCGAAACCAAAAACCTCCACAACAAGACATTCACAACTAATGACCGATTCACGTTACTATATGACGTTGATAAAATCAGAAATAATTACATGTAAAGCTAAATAAAAACCAGATGATAACGCCTTTTTGCGAACTGGGTCACCCACAAATGGTAATGCAGAACGAGTTTATCGCAACGTTCATTAAATATCGACGGAGACAAGAATTATATCCAGTGATAATAAAAGTGTTTTTCTTAGATTGTTTACTTTGAGAGAACTATTTGATGGGGCAGTAAAAGAAGGCAATGAAATAATAACATTTCGAGAAAAAGCTCTTTCCATCTTCAAACTATTTTATTATTCTGTAGCAATCGGAATAAGAGGAAGATAAAGTTTAAATGGCATTTTAGTTTTTAAAGCCATTATTTACTGACTGACTATCGTCGTCGCTTTTCAATTCAAGTCTAACTTGGAGAGGTTTTCTTCGTTTAAAGTTTCTCTAGTGAAACATTGGTAATGTCTACATAGTCTGCTATTGCTTAGTTTAGGACTAGATCGAATTGTTTAGGTCTGTTCTCTAATATATATGTATAAAACATCCAATTATATTACTGTTTTAACTTCCTTTTTAACATTTCTCTCAAATAGGAAAACTTTAACCGGTTAACAGTATCTACAATCAGCCTCTGACATCATCACCTGCGGGACAGAAGCCGCCTCTAAGAAACGCGTCTATACTATACCGCGCGTCATGCCTCTACCCTTGACTCCAGCCTTGGGCTGAGGACCGCAACGTGCTCAAGTTAACGCGTTGCGGCATAATGATACACTTTGAGGTCGCTAGCTGTTGTTGTGGCAGATTAATCAGATACAAGATACAAAATAGCGTAGTTTCGTTACTAAACCATCCGTAATTTTTTCATTAATGATACAAGGGCATTTTCGGGAGAGGTGATAAAACTGCTTTCTTCGTTTGAAGGGCTCGACGGAGTAACTTTAGGTAGGACATATACAAATACAATACACGGAATGACACAGGCAAACTCCTCTTATGTTTCCATAACTGTAAACCAACATGATTTTCCAATGTGTCAACAAATACATATTCAAATATGTTAATGAACTGTCTAATATCAATAAAACAGACCGCATCAAGTCCAAAGACAGACTGATTTCATTTAATGCATGCATGCACTTTTGGAATATCAATAGCGCATACACATACAGTCAGCCAAGCAATCGGCCTACCACATTTCTACTCTATTTCAAGTACATTACGGTTCGAAAGTGGTAGATCTCTTGACTAACTGTACGCAGTCGGCGCCCGACGCCCACTTCCTTCCAGTCTTCTGGGAATATCGCGGCGAAACTGTTGGAAACCCTTTTGTTTATGCCCAAGGGACATGTGGTCGGTCATGTGTGGCGATAGAGAGTCGATGTAAACGCATACAATGCATTAGAAACCAATGGGAATTTTTAAAAAGTAACTTAAAGGGATCCGTAACTGCGTTGACGCGCAGCCATAAAGTCAAGTCTCTTTTATGCTTTACTGTAGTTGAGTTAAAAGTTATATGCATGTGTTGATATCCAGCTTTCCCTGCATAGAAAATTCCATCATCATCACAAAAAAAAACACACACGCACTGGAAATTAATAACCTAATGAAAAACTAGTTGAATTTACTTAATTAACTTTTGTCATTCTTGTTTAATAATATAATAAGCTTTAATGTGCATTTTACGTGATTTTACTAAATAGTCTCTCCGGTCTCAATTGTCATAAATGGCCTCCTTAGTAAACCTTACGGTACCGTACAATTTTGCAAATGTGACAGCCAATCTTTTCCCTTACTCTTTCATATGCATTGATGATCTGTAGCTAAAACAATTCTATTGTAGACCCTTCTCAATAAAATCAATGCAATCCAGCAATACCAATGACATACATATTGTTCACGTGTGATGTCAACAACGGTTATAGCAACTACAACATTTTTCAAACAAACTGGTAAGCTGATTGTATATTATCAATGATTATTAAACGTCAGCAATTTAATTTGCATCGAGCGCTCTTAAATTGCGATTACTTAGTCAAAGCTAATTAAAAAACAAGTTAGCGTTAGTAGGTTAACGAGAACAATTTGCATATCAAGTTTACATCGACAATTACAGTAAATATCAATGTTATATTTCTCTATGACGACGTTTATAAGTTGTAAACAAGGAAAGATAAGCATCCGAATGAGCCATAAACACGGTTTAATCTGACGCGTACGCAAGTTGCGAGATATCTGATACTTTCACGATTCGTTGAAATACGGGGAAAGACTTAGAAAATAGTTCTACAAATTACAATGAAAAAAAAAATTACCCTGTAGGAGATAACAAGGTAATATCTGTACTATTATAGAATTCTAAAATTGTATTGAACATTGGTTTTCTAAGGAAAGGAGTCATTATTTCAGGAAAAATCTTAACATCGAGATGCAGTAGCGTGGCGCAAGCCTTACAGCGATATCTGTTGATAAAATCCTCTTTGTTCTTATTATCTCGGAACGGCTGATCGGATTTTAACCAATTTTAGTAAAGGTATAGCTGGACATCCAAAGATGGTTATAGGATACTTTTTACCCGACTACGGAAAAGAAACGGCGGGCCTTCCAGCCAATAAATACGTACACACGTCTATCTTGCTTACATTTTCATGTGTAGGTATGATTGGTCCAGTTTCATGAAGTGTACTTTACTTATGTACGAATTCGCGAATCTAAATCACTATCACTACATAGTATTATAAGGAATCGATACGTTTAATTAAAACAACGACAGTTGATAACAAATGGTGTTTATTCGCACAATGAATACAACTTGTGAGTAGGCATAGACTTCATTAAATAGTATTAATATTGATTATACCCAATCAATACGAGAGCGACACTGACCTGTACTTAATTCAGTAGGCTTGAACTTATAATTAGCCCTTAAATAACCAACAAATCCAACAATGCCTCCACGGCGAGCAACCGACCGACCACGGACAATGTCCGTTAGCGAATGTCTCTTATTCCCAGCCACGTGACCGGTCGCCATTGCTCGGAGTGGAAGGGGCGATCACGTGACTATCACGTGATCGTTCATTGCAACTACTTTTAAATTAGGAATTATCCTTACAGCTCGGCCATCCTGCTAGAGCAAGTCTCTTCGCTCTATAACTACATCATAGTAATATAAATAAAATTGTAAGTATATTGCGAAAACCTAGGTTAACCTTATAATTTCTAAAATCAAAGATTCATGTCTTAATTTAAAATGTACAAATATAAATACAAATACTCTTTATTGCACACTAACATCAAGGAATATACAACACAACATGAGATACATTCAAATAACAGGCAGAGGTAAACAACAGGCGGTCTTATCGCTTAAATAGCGATCTCTTCCAGACAACATTTAGGTATGTATTATGGTTAAAGTCAAAGTCAAAGTCAAAGTTATTTATTGCACACATGTTGTTAATACAGTAGATCTTAAAATGTTTAAAGTTTCAAACATGGACCCTGCTAGGGTATGCAATATTTACAAATAAAACTTAAATTAACAAATCACATTTTCGTACTAATAGGCACCTTGTTTATCGTTCAGATATTCGATTACAGAATAATAGGCCTTCTCCAGCAATAATCTTTTTGAAGCTAACTTAAATTCTAGGATATCCTCCTTATCTCTAATGGTACTCGGTAGTCGGTTATACACTTTTGAGGCCATGCCAATTACACTTTTGGACATAAGACTTGTTTTAGAGGGCGCAGCACACAATTTATTTTGTAGTCTATGACTGGAAAAGTGTTTGAATTGGTCCGGGTTACATTTTACAAATAAGCACACTTCAAATATATAGATACATGGAAAAGTAAGAATTTTTAATTGAATGAAATGGGGTTTACATGTTTCAAATGGTCGTAGCCCACATATTGCTCTGACACATTTCTTTTGGGCTTGAAACACTAGGTCTCGATCAGTGGCATTACCCCAGAAAATAACTCCATATCTGAGGGTTGAGGTGACATATGCATGATATGAAGTCAACACGGCTGATTGGCCAACTATCTTTCGCAACATGTGTAACGCATATGAAAATTTGCTCAGCTTTTTACAAACATTTTCAGTTTGATATTTCCATGTCAAGGCACTATCTATAACTAAACCTAAGAACTTAGTATTATGAGCTTCTGAAATAGTGAAATCATTATATTTCGGTTTGGGATTTTGATACTCTTTTGGTCTCTGTTTAAAATTCATGATATGTGTCTTAGTCAAGTTAACTTTAAGGTTATTCCGGTCGAGCCATTCAATGATAGATTGTAATGTCATATTCATTTCATATTCTAATGTTTCATATGTTGGATCAGTAAATATTATTGTACTATCATCCGCGAACAATACCATAGGATGTCTAGTGGCCTTTGGAAGGTCGTTAATATATATGATAAATAATAATGGTCCCAAGATGCTCCCCTGGGGGACGCCGTACCTAATTTCTCTCAGGTTTGATGAGTAAATAACTTCTTCCTTGGATTTGGGGTTTAAATGTGTTACTTGCGTTAATTGTTGCCTATTGCTAAGATATGATCGAATCAAATTGTGGATATTACCCCTTACCCCATACCTGTATAGCTTATCTAATAGCGTTTCATGATTGAAAAAGTCAAACGCCCTTGTCATATCCATATAGAGTGCTGATACTGATAGCCTTTTATTCATGTTAGTAAGTACTTTTTTAATCAGATCAAAAATTGCCATGTTAATTGTTTTACTTTTCCGAAACCCTTTTTGCTCCTTGGCAAATATGTTATTTTGTTCGAAGTAATCGTATAGCCTTTTGTAAATAACCTTTTCTAAAATTTTTGAAAAAACGGAAAGTAATGCGATTGGCCTGTAATTTTGTATTTCGTCCTTTTTATCTTTCTTATGAATAGGCTTAACAACAGAGACCTTCAGATTTTCGGGAAAGCTTCCATACTCAATGCACATATTCATCACATGGCTGAGAACTGGTGCAATTATATGAGATGATCTTTTTATGATTAATGTGCTAATACCGTCATAACCTACACTGCTAGTGTTTTTTAAGGAGTTTATAATTTTATCGATATCATTCGGAGTAGTTGGAGACATGAACATTGAATTATTGGTATTACCTATTGACTCAGAGTTGGACTTTATAGTATTGTTATTATTAAGTATATTACTGGTATCTTTTTCTACGACATCTATGAAATAATTATTGAATTCGTGTGCAATAGATTGCGGATCATCAATAATGACGCCATTATTATTTATTTTTGTAATGTTTTCCTTTGGTATGTTATGTTTGACGCTGTTTATAATTTGCCATGTGGTTTTTGCCTTATTTGATGATTGCTTTATTTTATGGTCATTCTGAGCTTTTTGGGTTAGTTTTACGATCTTCTTAAGACGGTGCGAGTATGTTTTAAACGTATGTTTGTCTTCAGTTTTCCCTGACCTGCGATAGTTCCCAAGTAGCTGTCTTTTGCGTTTACAACAGAGACGTATTCCTTTTGTTATCCATTTGGATTTTTTAAGTACCGAAATTTTTATTTTCTTTATAGGAAAGCATAGATCATAAAAAAGTTTAAAGTCCGCTATAAAATTATCATAGGCATCATTGGGATTATTTGCCATATATGTGCTATTAAAACTAAGTTCTTTTAGTGAGTTGATAAATTTATCAATGTTCTCATCGCTGTAATCCCTTTTTCTTACAAACCAATATGTTAAGGTGCAGGTTTTTTTGACGGGAAATCTCACTCTTTGACTTGTATGATCAGATAAGGCTAACCCTAGAATATCAAATTTACCTCCGCGAACATTATAGAAAATGTTATCTATACAGGTTTTGCTAACTAGACGCGTTGGCTCTCCAAATCCTATTTTCAAATTGTAGCTACTAAGAAAATTTTTGAATTTTAGAGATGTAGGGTTTTTTTTAAGAAGATCAATGTTAAAGTCTCCGCATATGATAACTTTTTTCTTTTTATAGCAAAATTTATCAAGAATGTTGGTCAGTTTTTTAAAGAATACTTCGATTGATGTTTTACTTGGATTCGGAGTGCGATATATGCATATGATTACTGTTTGGTGAAGATTGAGTTCAATGGCACAGCATTCAACAACTCCTGGGATACTTAAAGGTGCGATATTGTCAAGATTTTTAAAATCATGGAGTTTGCTTATCAATATACACGATCCACCATTGCGATCGTCTCTAGAAAAATGTGCTGCTAGTACATAGTTAGGGATACATAGGAATTCTTCGTCGCCTACTTTCATGTTGTGCTCAGTGATGCAGACAACATCTATCGGTTTAACATCACTTATTTCCTGCATATGTGCACTTAAAGTATTAGATTTACTGATTAAGCCATTTATGTTTTGATGTAGTACAGATAATTCATTGTACACGAAAAAAGTCTTTAACTGTATTACCCTTAGTATTGTTGAGCATAGGTGATTGTTTAGGGCTTTCTAGCAAACTATGTTCAGTTTGTGTACCTACACATACCATGGAATTGCTCACCTTTATGGAGTCTATCATCGTAGTTTGTAACTTTTTACTTTCTATGCCATTAATTTCTGAGATCACAGATCGACATAAGCTGCGTGAAAATAATTGTTTTCGTGGAATGAAATTTTTATATCCCATGTTAATATACGTCGCATTTCTAAACATACCACAAATATGTTTCAGTTCAGTGTTGAGTTTACTTTCGTTTAAGTGTTTATTAAATGGAATTTCAGAGACCAATATGTGAGCGAAATCTATACTGTTTAGCCAGCTACTGATACACATTTTAATTAACCCATCCAACCAACCATTAACCCTTCCAGCATCTATTAAGTATCAAATTTGTCAAGAAAGATGATAGATATGAAATGTTCATATAAAAATTCAGGTAAACACCTATGTTCGGTAATCATTTGTGACATTAAGTTTCTGAGGAGGGGAAAGTAGTGTCACCGTCACCAGCAATTTCGCGGGAACATTACGTTTCATCATTAATAAAATCGAATAATATGTAGGTAGACTGGAATCAGCGGCCAGGACGCCATAGTGGCGGAAGTCGAATAAGAGACTAAATATTTTCAATGCTATTAAATTATATAAATATTTTGAGAATATTGTATTATGGTAAATCATTATAATTTTACAAAAAGCATTACAGTATTTTGTTCTATTTTATGTTATATTTTTTTTTAATTATCTTTTCTTTTAAGTGTCGTAATAATTGCTTAGTTAATTACACATACATAGATATAGATATACCGGGTGGAACGAAGCGATGTTCATTCCTGAAACTATAATGCTATGTATTTCATGTAGAATCGACCTGCAATAGTTAAATTCTTTTAATAATAAAAAAACGAAAATCGATTAAAATTGTATTTTTTAATGTATGTACAACCCTAGTTTTTTTAAACTATTATTTGACGTTTGGGAGTATTTACAATTACCTACATTTACATCCGGTGTTCGAAAGTACCGCCGTGGCGTACGATACACGCCGCTGCTCGTGCCCGCGTGTGGCGATGCACCCTCGACAAGATGTTGTGTCGGTTATTTCTTCTGCGAAGACTTTCAAAGGCCACCCTTAGCCTTTCCCTCATCTCTTCAGCCGTCTCACACTCAGTCTTGTAAACGATGTCCTTTACGGTGCCCCACAGAAAAAAATCCAAGGGTGTGAGATCTGGAGACCTAGGAGGCCAACGGTGCGGCCCATATCGGCCGATCCAGCGATCCTCAAACACATTATTCAGTGTTTCACGTACTTCGACTACTGAATGAGCTGGTGCTCCATCTTGTTGGAACCAAGTGCGTCTTCTTTCTGCCAGCGTCAACTCATCCAGATAGTCGTCGAGCTCTATCCTCAACAGAGCCATGTATCCGTGTCTGTTTAAAGTCTGAGGCAGAAATACAGGGCCTATTATTGTATCCCCGTGTATCGCCGCCCAAACATTAACAGACCAACGATACTGGTGTCCCGTATAACGGTAGGCAAACGGATTTTCTTCGGCATACACGTGTTCGTTATGCCTGTTCCACATACCGTTCCGTGTGAACAAGCTTTCATCACTCCATATTACGTGTTTGATGAAGTCTCGGTCTTCTAACACCTTTTGCAGTAGCCACCGGCAATAGGCTTCGCGAACGGGGCAATCTCTTGGTAGTAATGCCTGGACTCTTTGTATTTTGTAAGGGTGACGGCCCTCACGTTTTAGTATTCTGAGTATTTTCGTATGAGTCATACGAAAATGTCGGCCCGCTTGTCTTGAACTTGACCTCGGATAATCTTCGAAGTACTGCAGCACTCTCTCTTCCAATCTGACATCATGTTGAATAACGCGTCCTCCGCGCTGGTCATCCTGACCCGTTCGTGGCACAATAGGACGATTGTTACCAACACGGTCAAGAGCGCGTAATATCGTACTAGAGTGTGTTGGGTGAGGAGGAGGATACCTGTTCCGGTATTGGCGCAAAGTCTCTCCAGTATTGTAATCGCACTCCGCGTACAAAAGAAGCAAATTCAAATAGCCTCTAGCGTTTAATTCCGGCATTTTTGCACACAGCATACGATACAAAAAGTCAATGTAACGTCTATCAATCATGTCAACTAAAAAGTCTAAAAACAATCTTAAGGGTATTTTCAAAGGTTTTTAAACCGATAAGAAATGGCTAGGCAATTTGTAAAAAGTTTGTTTACAAAAGTTAACTGTGTTATGAAGAGGTCATTGCACTCTAAAATAGGGTTGTACACACACACTTTTTCGTATGAAAGTTTAACATGCTATAACTGGAAAACGGTGAGAGATATTAATAAAGTTTATTTGGAGAAAATAATATTCTAAGCCTGTATAATGCCACAGTTAAAGGAAATAACGTCGTTTCGTTCCACCCTGTATTAGATATGCCAATGCACCAAATGCTGGTATCCGTTTGGTCTCATGGTTGACCGGTAAAGAATGCGCCACGGCATTAAGTCCACCATTTGTGCCTACCATTTTATACTGTACAGTAAAGTGTAATTAAATATCATCATCATCATCATCATATCAGCCTATAGACGTCCACTGCTGGACAAAGGCCTCCCCCAAAGTTCTCCACAACGATCGATCTTAATTAAATATACTTAGATAAAATATCGTCATTTACTAATAACATCGTATGATCAAAAGATTTCAATTTTTATTTTGTTTTATTGGGACACTTACAAATGAAACTAACTAGTTGGGCGTGTCTATAAATAATTTTGCAAATTAATTAAAATATGTGAATTATATTTTAAATTTTCAAATATAGATATACAGCAGCATCAGCATTCAATTGCAGCAAGAAAACCTATATACATATTAATAAATTCCTAAAGCTAAGGAAATTATAATGGCTACACAGTAGTAATTTAATTATTGTTAACACCACAGACCATAAGAGTTAGCCAGCACTCTCATCACTACTATGCTTATTATTCGTCGAAATCACTACTAAGCTTATTATCACCTCAATATTATCTCATAAATATTATAAAGGAGAAAGTTTGTGAGCGTGTTTATGTGTATGTCTGTTACTTCCCCACGCTCAAACGGCTGGGCCAATTTTAATAAGGTTTTAATCCACTGAATCGTTCACAGATTTATCCACTGAATCTTTCTTGATTTGTTGCAAGAACAGTTTGTTAGATTCTACTTTCTCGAAACTAACTGATGTGGAATCCTTATAATAGTTGAGTATTTTCGGCAACACTAAAAACATGAGTTCAAACCGAATGGGATATTTTAGAACATGATTGTGTGTTCATGCCTAGAACTGACACACTCGAGGCGCCCTACTTAACCTCCTAAGACCCAACGGCCTATTTTAAAGACCAGAGATCGTACTAATTGCGGCCCAATGACATGTATGAATTAATCAAATATCCACCCTAGGTTAATATATAATTACGACACAGAATAAAAAACCTAAAATTAGGTCACTGGGTCGCTATTACAAATGTCCTAAAAATAGATTGGGTCTTAGGAGATTTGATGTCAATGATGGGCTCGACGCCTCGTATCAGGAAACTTAAATATTTATCTAATAAATCGAATTATCTAATGACGGTGCGTTGACTACCGACATGGCATAAAAGTCTCCTTTGATTTTTTTATGTATACTTATTTATGTTATTATGTGATTTTATTGATTATGGAATTTGATTATTGTATTTTAATTTTATTTTAGTATTTTATTTAAATTCTAGACTATCTAGTTTGTAATCTATCATTTTTTTGCATGGTTTTTCCTTCTGGCAATAAAACGAATTAAATTTAAAAGCGTCCTACCCTCTATCAACATGTTAAAGTAGGTACCAACATGAATTTAATTGTTTTGACAACTTTACTCGATAACATTTGACTCCCTTTGTAGCTGATACTTTCTGATATATTTACCATTTACATTATTACAAGCGAAAGGACAGAATGTTGGAAGGTGATCTAGCTTGCCACACGACGCGTAGTACAATTATTAGAGTATTTTTGCACTGGAAGCGTTTGTGCCCGTCCTCATTGCAATTTAGATATCTAAGAACCTCTTCAGGTTCGCGAAAGTAGGCGGCTTGAGCACCTACTCGTACAACACGATCTTCTATACCGTTTGACAACTGATATTATAACAACTGATATTATTAACCTAACTTAAAACTGATATGTAAATCTAATATAAGTACTTTAGTTTCTAGTTATGAGATAATTGCAATGCCCTGTCAGGGCGTTTAACTGCCATATATGTTAACACCCTACTGCACCTACTCATGACAGCAATAAGCGAATATGGATAATATGAATGTGAATAAATAATCCACCCATTTATGACCTGTTATGCTACACCTGTTCAATAAATTGATTTCAGCATATTAGTAGTGCTCAAGGGAACCACTATATCGATCTTTTTCTTCTGACCAGAACAAAAGCTCTGCGTAATCGTCACGGCAAGGGAATGACTCTATAAGTTGTATCTTCCACACTGACCATGAAATATAGGACCGTGCCGAGACCCCGATACCAAGACTTGGCAAGCTCTGTAAGTTTGGGAAGTGCCGTCTCTCTTTCAGTCCATCCAAAATTTCAGTACACTTCTTTACTTTGGTGGGCCACGTCAAAATCGTGATCTTCCGACATTGAATTCAGGAAAGACATTATTTAATGATATTATCTGGCTAATGAATTAATACTCAAAGTTACGACGGATACTTTAAAAATAATCTGTGGCTAGTCACACGGTGTGTAGTAGGAAATATAGTTTTGGTACTAAAAAAAATTATTTTTATTTCCTATTCAAACGTAAGGCACCCAAATAAATAAGTTAAATATATGTTGTCATGCACTCATAGTCAGCTCACATAATTTCTACCACTATGTACAGTACCGTAAGCAACAAACACATATGTTTACACTTTCTAACCATAAACAAGGCGAAAGATGAAATGTAATGTAAATAAAACCCAGCTCGATAATACCGTAATAATAATCCGTCACAAAAAGATTTACATAATTACTAGGCCAAATTTCAGCTCAATCGGAAACCGCGAAGTGGGTCAAGTTTAACTTAGTATATTCGCGTTTCTTGTTTGCTTGCTTACAGACAAGACGGACACCGGAATAGGTAAAACCACGAGAAACTAACTATAAGCTACAATCAATCATTTTGACTAAGATGAATATTTACGCCTTTTAATTTTACTAACCATGACCTATTCGCTATAGTCAAAATCGGCCTCTAAATATTCCGCTACAATGTTTTTTTTTTGTCTAATATCAAATTGCTCCACAAATTTCTTTTTCTAAATATTGGTTTTTAGTAAGTTTTTGCGTTCAAATGGTTTGATTTTATTTATATTCTACAGAACTTTTGGTTTGTCCGTTTCCTTACACACTTGCCCTGTTTAGGAGTTTCACGGAAATTAATAAACTTACGAACCTAATCAAGGTTATAGGTAAAAGATAGAACTAGTAAATAAAGTATCAAAATATTTACAAATAGCCCAACAACTAAATTGTTTTCTACTTGTTAACATTCAATGTCTTCGCTATACGACGCTTCACATTGGCTTCGCACATTGTCGCAATTATTTAAGAGCTTAAATAATAGTTTGCGGACCTCACTTGGTATGGTTATTGTTAATATGAGTCATTTATTTAAAATAAACATTTGGTGATACCACAAAGAAATATCTGTCAACATTATTTGACTAGCCAGACTCTAGTTTAGAAGTTGAGCGGCGCTTGGAGAACGAGAGTACAACTTTTGAAAATTTGAATTTAGAAGCTTGTCATCATCGGAACTACTACTATAAATATAAAGCCTCTTCGTCTCCATGCGCTCATACCGTCTTGGGCTCACATTCACATCGCGGAGTTCATACGATGAACTCCGCGACCTCCGCAACCGTCTTTCCCGTCGATCGACTACATCATGCAATCTGTGCTGATCACGAGGTGTGTGCTTCGACGGCCTACATTCACGATCATCTCTAGCAGCGTGAGCGGCGTCGTCGCGGGATCTTGCCATATTTACTTCGATCTCTCTCATACACGAGCGTGAAACTCTCTCACGATATACTGCGCGATCATAACTGCCTCCATCATGTAAGTGTTTGCGGCTTTGCCTACCTTCAGGCTCCCTTCCGCTCCCTCACTTAGCATGACTTCCGCGGCGAATGTCGATGAATCTCGAATTCATCGTATCTCCTCTCTCGCGCTCCTCTCTGGGCTCAGTATCAGTGCCCTCCTTATTTCTCAGCCTCCATCACTGAAACTTGCACTTAAACAGTGATTACACTGATAATTTATTTATCAGCATGCATACATCGGTGCTTCGATCATAAAAATGAAACAAATTTATCGTATAGGGAACAAAGCCAGGAAAGGGTCCAGCTGTTAAACTCCTTAGTTACTAGTCCGTCATTTCGAGGAGTCCTAACAGATTATCTTGTATTGTACATTATTACAAACGTGAAAGTTTATGATAATATAGTTATATATACCTTCAACTTTAAAAGGCAATAGACCATCATAAAACTAATTCAGTAACCAGACATCAGAACAGACACAGCGTTATGGTTACAAATCATAGGGTACTCATTCAAAGGAGGGACAAATAGGAGCCGAGGGTTTCTACGGGCGCACCTCATCCCCTCTACGCGAACGAAACCGCGAAGAAAAGCTAGTTAAATTTCTTATTCACCATCAAGTGCCAAAAACTTACTTCCAGTTTCTCGAATTAACCCATAATAATTTCTAATATATCTTTGGGGTAAGTTCTCAGAACCTTCTCGTATATTATGGTAGGATTCCAGAAAACCTCGATGATGGTCGTGAGCTTGAGATTTTAAGACCGATCTCGAGAATGTGTCGGTATGTACTCGCAAAATAGTCTGATTGCTATCACATTGTTGGTCGCCTTGAGCGGCATAGTAATAACAAGCCGATACGTAATAAAACCCTACAACTTACGAGTGCAGCGGTCAGCGCATTGATAAGCAACTGGAATATTTTATCTAGGCACCCACTTTGTTGTTTATATTTTATTTATTTATTCATAGTTACCTTATGTTGTATTATTTGCGATTCGTACACTTTGAACTTAGTTAAGTATTTAGGTTAAACGATGTGCATGTATTTCTCTAGTTAAGTGAATTGTATTCTTTTAGAGAAATAAATTCTTAAACCATAACCATGTATGTATCTTTGTAGTATTTTAATTCCATTCTCACGAAAATTATCATCTTCACGTTTCAAAGTACAGTCTTAGTAAAAGAACAGAATAGAGTAGACCCTAGTATGGTATGGTACATTCAAAGTCAAAGTAGTTTATTCTTCAATTTAGGCATAATTACAATGCACTTATGAATGTCGGCTGTTTTGCAAAACAGTAAGTATATTTTATACATAAAATTACATTATTTTTTCAGTTGGAGGGCTACGTATATTTTGTGTGTTCATTCACGAAACAAAGCCCAGAAACATTAATAAAAGAGAAATAGTTCTCGCATAAGCAATGTTCAGGTATTTAGTTACCAATACTAGAACTCGTAATATCACAGATACACAATCTGAACCACCAAAACATAATTAAGATAACTATCTAAAACCCAACAAAAGAATATGGTCGAACACTATAACTTTACGGACATTCACCATTGCATTTTTAAGTGAAAGTTTGTATTTCTAATTGAATGTACATATATTATATCCCTTTAGTTGGTAATTAAAATGCCATAGTATTTTATTAGTAGCCCTTGAATTATTTCACAACACAAATTTAAGAGGATATTTGATATTATGCATTAATATATGTAGACACTTTATCATAACAGCAATATTATAAGTAGAACATAAAATCAATCAAAGTATACAAAGACGAACCCGTCATTATTTATAAGGGATTTCTTTTAGTTAAGCTCCGAGTAAATGGGAGTGAAAGGTATACGAATATATTGAACGCTTAATTATGCATACCCTTAAGGTAGTCGTTTAATTATATAAACAAGTGTATTTACTTTTTTTTTTGCAAATTTATCTCAAACGTTAAATCAAAAATTCCACAAAATAATTAAAAACATTTAGCACTTTCGCGCCGTTTAGGGATGAAATTAATACTTATTCTTAATACTCGTTAGTCGTATTCATTGTGTGAAGGCCGATAATTCGAACTTTGCGGGCGGGATAAGCAAGTGATTATAAGAATACTCGCCTATCCCAACTTCTGATATATAAGGAATCGATACGTTTAATTAAAACAACGACAGTTGATAACAAATGGTGTTTATTCGCACAATGAATACAACTTGTGAGTAGGCATAGACTTCATTAAATAGTATTAATATTGATTATACCCAATCAATACGAGAGCGACACTGACCTGTACTTAATTCAGTAGGCTTGAACTTATAATTAGCCCTTAAATAACCAACAAATCCAACAATGCCTCCACGGCGAGCAACCGACCGACCACGGACAATGTCCGTTAGCGAATGTCTCTTATTCCCAGCCACGTGACCGGTCGCCATTGCTCGGAGTGGAAGGGGCGATCACGTGACTATCACGTGATCGTTCATTGCAACTACTTTTAAATTAGGAATTATCCTTACAGTATACAACAAAGTTCGCTTCCTGCTGTCCGTCTGTCTCTGTGTATGCTTAGATCTTTAAAACTTTGGATTTTGATGCGGTTTTTTTCAATAGATAGAGTGATTCAAGAGGAAATACATGCATAATTTATCAGCATTGCACCCGTGCGAAGCCGGGGCGGGTCGCTAGTCTATAATAAAATCTTGGATATAATAGTCTGACAAAATAAATTTACTACCTTAATTAACATTCTATTTGGAGCGGTAATAGCTGCTACTTTCTTTACATATTGTTTATATTGAACGGCATCAATAAAGTAAACATTTAAGGACGTTGTATGACGTATGTGATAATTTGAAATTATGTAATCAATTGTTGCTTAATACTGCACGTAAACAAAAGGTTTATTGGATTTCACGGAGCTTAAAATAATTCGTGTCTGAGTGTTCACGTGTGGATAGCACGAGACGGCAAGCGAGGTGTGGGAGGCGCCGTTTGAATAATAGGCACTACTCCGGTGGTCGCAGCAGAAAACGAAGATCACTCCGACGTGTGTTTTGTGTTCAGGGCTGAAGAGGCTTATGTCGACACTGGAAGTGATAGAATCTTCAAATGACAAACTTAACCAGTTAACCCTATAAAGAAAAGTACAGGACTGCTTATTAACATTAACCAAAGGCAGTCTGGAAGAGATCGCTCTTCAGCGATCACACCGCCTGTTGCCTACCGTTATTATAATTGTATTTCTGTAAACTGTTTTAGGTGTCAAAAAATTAAGCATTCTTTTGTTGTATTGTCAAAATATTGACCTAACTAATAAAGTAGATACCTACGATAAGTAATGTCTACAATTTTTTAGAGTTCTCTTAATTTTTCCAGGACCTGAACAGATTCTGACCTGATGGCGATGTAACTAACTAGTTAAGTTTTGAAGTACTTACATAAAAAACAAGTAAACGTGTTGTTGTATTCTAGGTATGTGTAAAATCTCGGATCATCGAGATGATCAAATTCGCGAAACGCCGGGAAAGTCATTCATAATCATAACACTATGAAGGACTAAAAACTTAATCGAAATTCTGATCAGTGTTCGCGACACATCGATCCGATCTTATCCTTCCTTTGTAAACTGCGAACAATCTGTCGTACCATCGAATCCAATTTAATTCAATACAAAACGACTATATCACAAAAGGCTACATCTTTCAAAGTGGAATTCTGTTAAGATACAATTAATTTCGTGTCATTTTGGTTTCGAGTTGCGACGCTTTTGTAGTGGAACTAACGAACGGTTTACAATAGAGAGAAGGGCAAGGAATCAAGACCCTGTGCGTTTTGCAACAGCTGAGTCACACTTATTTGCGCAGGAGCAGGACACGAATAGTTATCAACACATAATAACTATAAGTATAGTGTGTATAAACATGTGAGTCAACGCTGAAAATAGCTTAATGAGACTCACAAAGTTAACAGGGTAATAAAGTTAAAATAAGATGTTACTTAGTTGCTCGGTAATAGGATAAACCTATGTTTAATAGAAACAATAGTCAAGGGGATTCCTGACAGGATTTCACACGTTTTTCCGCGTGTAACTAATTTGTAATTGAAGCCAATTCATACAATCATAAACCTGTTAAAGATTTCTATCATCTCCGGGTGCTAATTATAATTATACAAGACAAAGAGTGTGTAAGTACAGGTTCTAGTGTTTTGTATTGCATGGCTAAGATTATTGTTGAAGTTGTGACACATATACAATAACATTACAAGTAACTCCCGTGAATCGTAAATTTAAATAATGTTAATTTGACAAATTGAGATGTATTTTTTTTATATTAATTCAGACAACCTCACATAATTCAGCTCAAGCAGGCTTGTGTATTGGGTACTGACGATATAGGTGCAAGTGTTACTTATATAGATCAATATAGTCTTAAACACATATAAAAACGATGAACCAAGCACAAATATTCGAGTTCAGCACACAAATATTTGCCCTGGCCGGGATTTGAACCCGGACCTCCGGCTCAGTAGGCAGGTGCACTACAAACTGCGCAGACCACCGTCGTCAATGTAGTATCTTATAAACATTTAAATAATTAACCGACAACCGCTTAATACAATAATTAAATATGTCTCACGAAAGTTTTAATAAAATTAATTAACCGACATTTTTCTGTATTATATATAGGTACTTACTAGTATATATGTATTTCAACATTTCATCATAAGAATTCTCAACATAATGGTTATTAATAGAACATTACGCTCCTTGTGCTTTCTTGGTTATCGAGCCATAGATCTCCATCGACGTCCATTTATTTCCAACCGCAACCATCAATCTAGCACAGTGTGAGCACAGCATAGGAAGTAAGCGATTAAGAACAACCGTGTGGGTTTACTATCGACTACGCTGCACGATGAATCGATACAGATTCCATAAACACTTGATTCTTTCCAGGAACACATAAAATGCGTAATGCAGTGAGTCTACAATCATAATCATAACACTCAGAGCAATATGACTAGTCATAGTCGATCAAACAAAAATAGCTCAATAGATAGGCGACCTCCGCTAGCAAAATTTTGTTTTGATCAGGTCTGTTGTAGAGATAAGTAAGAGTAATCAAAATACGATTTGTGAATGTACTTATCCATGCAAGTTATTTAAAGTGTATAGGTAATTATAATTATACAATGACATAATATTTCATTACAATATATCAGTTGACATCCCTGCGATCAATCAATCCATAATGCATTGCTTATACAGTTCGTAATAAGCAAGGATCGTAAAATGCGAGCAAAATCGATTGAAATGACGTATGAGAACCAGTGACGACCCCAGCACCTCAATGAATTTTGCTCGCATTTTACGAACCCCAGAGACGGAGAAAACGCGATAAAAATATTTTTTTCCTAATTAAGTGATACAAGGCAGTGGGAATAGACGAATAGAGGGGTTATCCCATAATGAACCAATTCCAAAAACCGGCCAAGAGCATGTCGGGCCACGCTCAGTTTAGGCTTACGTAGTTGCTCATCATCCTTCACAATAAACTGCTGTTTTAAGCCCGAGGTTTACGTTAAGAAAGATTTTAAGCTCTATAAAAAGGTCGTAAACGCCCTAGAAACTGTAATCACTTATTACCTTCTGGAAGTCAACTTACGACCTTTTAAAGAAAAATATGAAATTTGGCGATAACTCAAAAACGGCTCGACCGATTTTGTTCAATATAGTTTTCATTGAAAGTAACTATAAGGCCTCATTAACATGAATTTTTCCAAATTTTTTTGACCCGTGGTTGAAAAGTTAGAGGGGGGGGGACACTATTTTTTTTGTTTTTGGAGCGATAATTTTCAAAACTGCTGACTATCAAAAAACAATGTTAGAGAGACCCCTATTATTTTTACAAGACCTATTCAACGACACCCCACACACCAGGGTTGAAAAGAAAAAAAAAATCACCCCCACTTTAGGTGTTCGAGAGGTACCCGAAAAAAATTATTTTTTAATTTTATTTTACCGTTCTGTCGGCGTTACACATACACATACTCATTCCAAATTTCAGCTTTCTAGTACTAATGATCACGGAGCTAAGCCGCGGACGGACGGACGGACAGACGGACATGGCGAAACTATAAGGGTTCCTAGTTGACTACGCAACCCTAAAAAATGAAACCTAAACCTACAAGTCCCACAATCATATATTCTGCCATTAGAATCAGCAATCGATAAATTAGAAATGGCAACTATATGCACCGCAAATGTAGTCACGTCAATCAACGATCATCACGCGAACAAACAACGGTAACCTATTTTAATAGCGGTCTGCGATACGGTTGCAACGGGCTAAATAAGGCGGCCGGTTGGGACCCTGTCGCTGTAAGCGACCTACGGCAACGACATCCTGCTTAGGCCAATATGATCAGAGGGGGCTTGCGGTATCTGTAACGTTATATGGGAATATACTCGATCTCAGAGATTCTCTCCGTTTCGTCCGTTTCTTGAAGAGTTATTGATTAAAAACGCCTGTGACAGACATACAGAGACACGCCGAGATGACGAATGTACTTAATATTCATTGTAGGCAGAAGCTCTATAAGAAGACTCTTAATGACTGCTCTACATCTCAGATCTTTAACAATGTAAGCAGAAAGCTTGAATGGTAGAAGGAGATATAATTCCAAAAACACAACATCGTACTCTCGTAATAAAGAAAATAGCATATGTGTTAAATTTTCCCGAAAAGCTGTGCGTATTGCTGCTGGCTTTACGAACACACATATACTTCAAAAGTTTAATTAGCTACTGTATGAGATGAGAAGCTCTAATTCCCCAAGTTTTCGCATAAGAGTGACACAATACAGATAACTCCACGAATGCCAAATTACAACATCAAATGATTAAGTGCACTAATATTATTTCGTTCACGCTCTACATACTAAGCATTATCAATTCACCATCAGACCTACTCTCCGTTTCATAACTGCCAGTTGCTCTCGCGTGCCATGTAACCATAATAACATCAAAATTCTGACACAAAAATTGTATTGGTGTAGTTAGTACAACTACTGACAAATACTATAACAAGTTTTAGTAACGTAAAATCGACTCTACAAGTACAAAATGTAATGACAATATGTAATGCAAAAGCGCTTAATACTTGCGGATGGACTTCATAATACTGCCGAAACTAATAGAGATTGCCAAACGCCATTGAGAGTGCCATATGTCATCACTAACCGTCACGCCAGTGCCATTGTTTACAATGAATCGCCTGTTGTAATACAGTTAAATAATGATATTATGATGTAATGGTTTCAGTTTTTGAGGAAGAAGTCAGTCACACTGTCCCATTAAGAATGAAGTAATAGTTTTCGAGAGGTGTTTCTATCACCATCATTAGTATCAAGTTTACTGTTATACAAATCTATTTTTCTTAAAATCACCTTAGTTACTTACCGGTTGAATTATACATTTTCATTAAGCTAGAATAGACGTTTGCCAAAATAATCCGTCATATTAACCTGTAGATTTGATTGTCTATAGTAAACATCTATGCATACATGTTTAGTGATATGGTACAAAAAGAGTAACGAATTAATTGTAACCGGGTTGATCAAAATGGTGGAGACATAGTAAGATTAATTCGCTGTTAATAGGTTTCCTTTATATTTAATACTTAATAGTTTTAATTACTGTGTTATGGTACCTTACTTGAATACTAAACACAATATGGGACCTCTTTAAATAACGAGGCTCTGATCTCTCAAAACGCAGCACTCGCAGATAACTTAATTACATTACTGTGAAAATTTGTACCAACCTTAACAGAGCAATCGGAGTCATTGTTATTACTTGTAAGTTTGGAAGTGACAGCTAAAAGTCGCTTCAACGACCCGCATGCCACCTCCATCACACATCTGTAGCATGTCGAGGGAAAATCCAATTTAAAGGAGAAAAAAGACGACGGCGTACAATTTGTTGGGGATAGGGGACCGTCGCGAACAAGTTTCCAATTTAGTAGAGTTGAGTTGATACTCAAACCAGCTATCCGATATTTGAAGAGAGGTTTATTCAGCTATTTGCCGGAGCTCCCTGTATCTGACAACCGTGTATAAATTAACCTAACGATGTGTAGATTCTTAACAACCCGTAAATGGATCGACAGGGATTCCCGTCATGCAATAAGGGTCTTTAAATTGCATATTAGTTTTCAAAATCAACTTCTGGCTGTTTTCAGTCAGACGGCCTATTATAGTGAAATACTTTGTGTGATGACGATGCTGAAGAAATTGCACACTCAAAATAACCGGTGGAATCTATCTAAACCTAAGACGTCAACGTCGAATCGTTGTAAAAAGTGGATACATTTACAACCGCAACGACTTAATTACGACACCTAGTACAAGTAATGACTTAGCACTGGCTTTATCCTGTAATTTAGGTTTGTAGCCATATGTAATCACTAGCTGTTGCCCGCGACTTCGTCCGCGTGGAATCTTATCTTGAACAGTTTACATCTTTATTTTATTATTTTCAGATGTAAACAATGTTGAAATTACTTTTCTTTTTTTGCAAGTTGATGATTTTGATGTTGGTTACTGTAATTCAACAAAAAATTAATAATAATAAATATTGAAGTGCTGCTCCCATACAATGAACGTGTTTTTATTTGCCATTTTATACGTAATGGTATCGTTCGACTCGCTCTTGGCCTCATTTTTTGTTTTTTTTTCGGCTAAATTGCTCTAATTACGCGGAATCATTATGAACTCAGGTTTCAAGTCCCGCACTCAAATTAAATATTTGATCTTCAAACAAATTTTCAACCCCTTTTTCACCACCTTCTGGGCTGAATTTTCAAAAACGAATTCACTTTTCTTGTATTCTGATAATATGCCCTTATACAAAGTTTCAAGTCCTGCGCTCAAAAAAATGTTTGATCTCAATACAAACTATCAACCTCCTTTTTACCGCCTCAGGGGTTGAATTTTCAAAAACGCTGAAATTACTTTTTTTGATTTCTTTATATGCCTTTATACAAAGTTTCAAGTCCGGCGCTCAAAAAAAGGTGTGATCTCCATTCAATTCCAAACATTCAACCCCTTTTTAGGGTTCCGTACCCAAAGGGTAAAAACGGGGCCCTATTACTGAGACTTCGCTGTCCGTCCGTCCGTCCGTCCGTCCGTCTGTCACCAGGCTGTATCTCAAGAACGGTGATAGCAAGACAGTTAAATTTTCACAGATGATGTATTTCTATAGCCGCTATAACAACAAATCCTGTTTAATCTATGTACCTATTTTATTTTTTTGTTGTGGCAATAAACGTTTCTTTCTTTCTTTCTTTCTTTCTTTCAAATACTAAAAATAAAATAAAATAAATATTTAAGGGGGGCTCCCATACAACAAACTTGTTATTGATATATATGTACGGAACCCTTCATGCGCGAGTCGGACTCGCACTTGCCCAATTTTTCACCATCTTCAGGGCTACATATATTTTCAAATACGCTGAATCACTTTTTTGTATTCTAATAATACGCCTCTATTTAAAGTTTCAAGTCCCACACTCAAAAAAATGTTTAATCTTCATACAAACTTTCAACCCCTTTTCACCACCTTCAGGGCTGAATTTTCCAAAACGCTGAAATTTCTTTTCTTGTATTCTAATTATATGCACTAATACAAAGTTTAAGGTCCCGCGCTCAGAAAAAGGTTTGATCTCCATTCAAAGTTTCAACCCCTTATTTACCAGTTTCAGGGATGAATTTTCAAAAACACTTAAATCAGTTTTCTTTTATTTTATTTTAATACCTATTTACAAAGTTTCAAGTTCCTAGCTTAAAATTAAAATTGAACCCCGAGACAAACTTTCATCCCCCTTTTCACCCTCTTAGACGTAGAATTTATAATGACGTTAAATTAATGTTATTTTGTTATTATTATATATGCCTTAGTCAAAAAATTTGTAATGGAATCAAACTTTCAACCCTTTTTAACCATTTTAGGGGATGAATTATTGAAAACGCTGAAATTACTTTCCTTGTATTTTAATAATATGCCTTTATACGAAGTTTAAAGTCCCAAGCTCAAGAAAAGGTTTGATCTCCATACAAACTTTCAACCCCCTTTTTACCACCTAAGAGGATGAATTTTCAAAAACGCTGAAATCACTTTTGTTCTATTTTATTTGCATAACTTTTTATGAAGTTTAAAGTTCCTAGCTTAAAATTAAATTTGAACCCCAAGATGAACTTTCATCCCCCTTTTAACCCCCTTAGAGGTTGAATCTTTGATGACGTTAAATTAATGTTATTTTGTTATTATTGTATATGACTTAATAAGAAGTTTCAAGAAATTTGTAATGGATTCACACTTTCAACCCCTTTTTAACCCTTTTAGCGGACGAATTTTTGAAAACGCTGAAATTACTTTTCTTGTATTCTAATAGTATGCCTTTACACAAAGATTCAAGTCCCGCGCTCAAAAAAATACTTGATCTCCATACAAACTTTAAACCCCTTTTTTACCCTTTTAAGGGTCGAATTTTTGAAAACGCTGAAATGGCTTTTCTTGTATTCTAATAGTATGCTTTTACACAAAGATTCAAGTCCCGAGCTCAAAAAAATATTTGATCTCGATACAAACTTTCAACCCATTTTTTACCACCTTAGGGGATGAATTTTCAAAAACGCTGAAATTAGTTTTCTTTTATTTTATTTTAATATCTTCTAACAAAGTTTCAAGTTCCTAGCTTTAAAAAAAACTTGTATCCAATACAAACTTTGCACCCCTTTTTAACACCCTTAGGGATAGAATTTTTCAAAATCCCTTCTTATCTCTAGCCCACGTTATAAAAGTAGCCTACTGTGCAAAAATCAACTCTCTAACATTAGTAGTTTCGGCTCTGCGTTGATATGTCAGTCAGTCAGGACAAATCCGTTTATATACGAGTATATAGATTAAAATTGCTTGTCATCAGAGTTCTGTTTTGCAACCTCCGACGTATTAAAGATCATAGGCAAGCTACGATATATACGATACTGACTTTGCAAAAAATGTTGACGTTTTGGAAACTGGCATTCTTGACCTCCGATTACGACCAGTTGCAACGTATCCAGGGCTCAAAGGAGATGTCTGCTAGACAGCTGACTGAGCATTGACGTCAGGCTGCACATGTGGTAGCCAAGCCGCGACCTTTTCGTTTTGTTTCCTGTCTTTCATACGCAGACCGAGTGATGCTAGAGGTTGAAAAAGCCAATTGTTTCGAAATGCCTTTGTTTAGATAGATGCTAACCAGCTTTGGCGGGACTTATTATTTTGGATTTAGTTTGATCTTATTATTTTGGATTGTCTTGAGCATTATCTTTAGCAATAGCGTGCCTGATAACCAGCTATTTACCTATACTTGACGTCCTTGGCGAGTTCACTACGATTTTCTTTTTAATTTGATTTATTAGCTATTAGCGAGATCTACTGACAACTTTAAGTAAAGGGTATGTTTAAGGTGACCTAAACCATCGGATACGAAACTGTAGCAGTTATCATTACACAATTACACGATCGTGACGCTCTAAAAAATCAATATTCAACTCTATCCTTGTAAAGCCACACGCCGCGATAAAATAAATCTGAAAACGTTTACTCTCTGTATTCCCAGATGCCTTATAGCAAATCCGATACCCTCATATTTACTCACCGTATCTGATTCGGTGAAAAAGCCAACACTCCATTGGCATTTGCGTCTGAATTGACACAAATATGCGTTTAACCATAAAAATGGCAAAATATGCTTTTATGCGCTATTATCCTTCCCCTTCGTAATATCTGAAAGCGGTGACACAGCTACTTCTTTTCAGATGCCCTTTCGAATGCCAACTTTTATTTTGAAGATTGCGTCACATTATGCCATCCATAATAGCATTAACCCAATTTTGTCAAGTTATGATTAATAGAGAACGTTTTACTGTATTACGGCGAAAACATTAATTACTTTTTTCACATTTCAGGTAAACATAAGATAAAGTGAATGAAGGAAGAGTAGAATTAATATACAATTCTAGATTAAATCGGAATTGTATAAGGCCATGCCATGACGTGCGTATTAAATTAAAAAGGCGCAAGCGAGAGCGTTTCGCTTTCATTGCATTTCTTGTCAATCGCGATATGAAATTAATCTCGTTTTTTGTCATTAAAGAAATTACAACTTTCGTATCCAATCGCTATGAAGAAAATTCTGTGGTCATTTTCACTACTTCACGCTTCGCGGACAACACCCATGCAACGTTTTATTTTATCAAGAAGAGCGTAAGTGTCGTTGTAGTACGTAGTTAAATACGACGTTTTAATAGTAAATTGTTGAGGAAATAATAAGTTTATATAGTGAAACCCAACCCAGCCTTGTCGCGCATGGAGGACTTTCCTCAGTTAATGCGTAAGATTAGTAACTTTGGGACCGTGGAAACTGCCTCAAATCGTCGTCCGTGCGTTTGGTATTTAGTCATGCTACGTTAACTGATGACAGCTTTATGGTAGGTCATCAAGCATCTAGTTAATCAATGTATAATTTAGAATTTACATATTTGCGTAGCGTTGCGTTTTGCTTTCGTTAATAGAGAAAACAAGATTATAGATTCGTTTTAGTGGATCGAAACAGATATACAAAGTACAGTAACATTTCCTCAACACGTTATCATTGGACAATTAAGAGTAGCTTAGTACCTGATCAGATCAGTAACTAAGCTATGAAGTCATGCACACCAAACAACCTGGGCAATGAGGAAAGTTTCTACTAGTCGTTTTTCGAGTATGTGACGGACATTACACCCCCAAGGCATCATTGACTGAGAGTTTGAGGCTGCGTTTCCATCAGAAATATATAAGAATCAATACAATCAGCTGCGCTTAGTGAGACTGGGCTAATGAAGAGATTACATTACGAGGGGCAAACCGAAATGATCGGGAATTTAAAAAACTATGTGCACTATATACATAAATTATATTTTATTGTTTTTCGAAGTATTCTCCGTTACATTCAATGCACTTTTGCATTCTTTTAAACCAGTCATTAAAACAATAATTCCAGTTTGAAGTAGGCATTGCCAAAATGGCCGATTTATAGGCTTCCACAGCGGCTTCTGGGTTCTCAAACCGCTGACCACGCAATAAATCTTTAATTCTAGGGAACGTAAAAAAATCATTTGGACTCAGGTCAGGGCTGTATGGAGGATGGGACATCAACTCAACGTTTTCGTCGTTCAAAAATTTAGTTGTTTTGTGGGCGGTGTGGGAGCTCGCATTGTCGTGGTGTAAGATGACGCGGCGTCTCGGGTTCCCTTGGCGAAGTTCGGCCAGCACCTCCGGCAAACAAACTGTGATATACCAATCAGCGGTAACGGTTCTTTGTTCTTCTAGAGGAATTGTGGCAACATGCCCCTTTTTTGAGACGAACGAAGCCACCATCTTCTTCGACACGCTTCGAGAACGCACAACTTTCGTTGGTTTGACCTCGTCATCGAAGACCCATACTGCCGACTGGTGCTTTCTTTCAGGCTCATAAGAATAAATCCAGGATTCGTCACCCGAGACCATATTATAAACGGCTTTTGACTTTCCTCCATTGTAGCATTTCAGAATAGATCGGCACCAATCAACACGAGCCGCCTTTTGCTCTTCAGACAAATTATGGGGTACCCATCGGGAAATCAATTTTCTGACACCCAATTCACCATGCAAAATAGTGTGAATTGCAGTCATTCCAATGCCTATGGTTGCCCGAATCTGCTCGTATGTCACATGTCTATCTTCTTTTAGTAGTTTTTCCACAGCCGCGATGTTTTCAGGCGAAACCGCCGTTTTCGGCCGACCTGATGAAGGTACGGTGCCAAGAGAGGCACGACCCCGTCGAATCTCAGCATACCACCGATATATTGTCGTCTGACTAGGTGCTTCAATGTCGTATATAGTAACAAGCTCATTGCGACATTCATCTGGAGATAAGCCACGACGAAAGTTATGGTAAATAATTGCACGAAAATTTTCACGCGTCAGCTCCATTTTGTTCATCGAGTTGTCAATTTAAAAATGGAATTAAAAAAATATATCGTTCTTTTTTTAAATTGTAAAAACGGCATCGTGATTGTAAGTCGCCAGTATGCATGTGACAAAAAAGAATTTAATGTAACTCAGTTTAAAGTACTCTATTCCCGATCATTTCGGTGTGCCCCTCGTACAAACACATCCCTCGCTATACGCATCCTCGCACATCTCTGGTGGAGTAGAGACACAGCCTTAATTAAGAGTAGCTTGGCTTGGTATACTTAGTAAATATGCGAAAAGGTCACGCAAAGACAACTCGGGCCACCTTGGGCTAACTACCGAAAAGTTCGACTAGACGTTTTAACTTAACATTATAGAGCAATTCATATAAATCATCAACAAAAACCGTGAGAAAACCTAGACTGAAATAAATCTTGTCTCCGTCTCTTGATGGAGCTGTAATGATATGTGCACGACCTTGCGCGGCCTAGGCCGTCACGGCTCGCTCGTCGTAACTGTCGCCAGTCATCACCTGATGACTGTGAGAAACTCGGTGACACTGTATTCAGTGACGACTTGCGGTCCCGTTGCGATTGGGGAAGCCTGGTAGGTCACTGCGGTTTTCATCGTTATATCTAAGTGATTTATTTTACCTGCAATCATACCAGGATAACAATACTCTACACATAAAACATCGGAAACATAATAGGGCCGTTCCTGAAACATAATTGTGAGTAAAATCGACACTTTCAATATTAATAGCTAGTTTACAAATGGTACGATAGCCCTAATTAGTACCTTGACAAATAACGAAATGGCGTCTGCAGTTACGGCTGTCAAAAAATACCATGATATTGATAGTGATAGTACTTTGAGAGTAGGACTAAACTTCTCGCTCTCTTCGTTTGCTGGTTCAATGCCTATGTCCAAAAATGCTGAGACCAGCGAGGTTAATTTAACTGAAGCAACTCAGTCCAGCCTTGTGTAAGACAGCGGTTACAAGCTCAGTCTAGCGTCAGTTCAATCCATCAGTCCGATCAGAAAGAAGAGACACGATCGTGTCGACCCTCTCGGACTGATGACGGACCGGACTGGTGAAAATGAATGAATGACAGTAAACTGACAGTCCAGAATGATATGAACTGACGCCAGAATGAGCAAGTAACCGATGTCTACGTGAGATTGGGGTAGTAGTTACGATGCGACTCATTTACCCGTGACGAGGCCAGTGAAGGCATCGTGCGGTTTGACGTCAATATAAATAATAATCATAAGCTTTTATGTATTGATTCATAATCATAATCATTTCAATGACTGAATCAGGCAGGAAGATTTTTAATCAAACTGGAAGTTCCACAGGAACTTGAATAATATTTAGTTATAATTCATTATTTATTCATTATTTAATACTAAAAACTAAGTTTGCAGTCAATTTCTTTCATTGATCGCCGTGACAAAGATTTCCAGGCTCGTTATGTTACAGAAACGAAATTAAAAATGCGTATAACAAAAGGGATATTATGTAATATCTTACTTAAGGACGCTTACGACTCGTGACGGATCTAACTTTTGCATAAAATTACCCGATTAGTCAGTCGTTGCCCGATGGCCTTGAGGCGTACATGATCTGATCAAAAATCGTGTGGAGCCAAAGGGCGATATCAGTCACCTGACATATCACCTTCTGACAAGCTGTCAGACTGACGGTAACGCAACTTCGCGGCTTTTCCAAAGTTCACTGAGCGCGTTCTATGAACGTAGCTGTCGACGCATTCTCAACCTAGGCCGCTCTAATCGTGACACACCTTTACACGTTTGTTTAGAACTCTAAACATAAAAGCTGTATTTATTTGGCATTGACACTTACAGCCTTTTTGTCTTAACGCGGCTTAGATGAGTGACTCATACATGTGTTGACATTCAATACACACACTCCACGAAATGATTGTATGTACACACGATTACGATAACCTTGCCTCGGTGAATTTAAGGCTGTAAAGATTTTGTCCTTAATCGAGCACAAGTCACTTGGTTACGTCATTTGCAGCCTTGCTATCGATACCTTGTTTACTAATAGTAAGTAGTATATTTGCAAACTACACCTTGTTGAATGTTTTTAACGTGTCCGCGTTTCAACACTTTCATTCAACGTTGACGTACCTATTGATGACACAGGCGGTACAAAACTGCTATCAATACGCTAATAATAATAAGATACTCTTCTAATGCTGTAGTTTCTGTCTATTTTCTTATTATTTTATAATTTAGTTTAACTTTTTACATACCTACTGTTTTCTTGTTTAGCCTTTTTTGTCGTCGAATAAAAGAATCATTATCAGCATTTTAACAGTTAATATGCTGTTTCTACAGTAATTCAAACATTTTCAATATATCCTTTTAAGACATTATTATGTGTCCTTAAAATCTTGCATTGAAATGCAAACCGTAGAACGATTATTGTGCAATGAATGAATACCTATTCGTATTAAAACTCCTGACATTTAAGAAAATACTTGATCCACAGGATCTGAGTATTCGGGTCACAAGGTAACATCATTTTAATACTGTGGCTTAACTAATCAAATTCCGGGATATTATGTACCGTAAGCAAACCCGTAAAAACGAGCATAGGTATTCGTAGTCGGATAGGTACAGCATTCTTCTGATAGGAAGTAGTCCTCGCCGCCCATACATTGTCGACATCAAGTAGGTACCTACTCTATTTTATTGACCCCATTTTATAGCACTCTGGAAACGTTTCGTGGTGAAGTTCAAGTCATAACTTGCAAGTTCATGGCAAAAATAAGCGTGATGCCCTTATATGTATAACACACGAACGCGCTGGAACTGGGAAACAACATGAAGGTATCTTTAGATATCTATGAATTTGTGCCCTATTGGATCGGCATTATCATACCTAAATCTGATCATTGTAATGAACTAGGCTACTTTGCGGTTACAATACGAATACTCAATCCATTCTCTTGTAATATATGGAGTTGTAAGTTGAGAATTGTTATTAATTCAATTCCCTTTAGAGTTGTTTGGAAATTCCATCGGGATATCGGCTCGAGACAGCTACTTTAAGGTTCTACGAGCCCTCCTGCTGAAGTCGCTAGTCGCTGTTATCATAACTGCCCGTCTAGCACAACTAGGCTTCGCGACTCTTGTCGGGCGACGGGCGACATAGCATCGTCCGTCACTCTCTCACAGTACGGCTAAGAAAAAGTTAGGAAATATTTCTCGCGCGATAAAGAGTCGAGTGTCATAATATCAAAATTCATGTAGATTAACTTAGGATTATTTATAATGTAATTTTTTATTATGAAATAAATAAATCTAAATCACAGTTGTGCTAAAGGTGCTGTCAACGGAGCCGACGAGGCCATCACCATGCCAACGTCAAAACCATCGTTATGGTACGTTTACACGCTTGCCAAGCCTCGGTAAGCCTACAGGACGCAGTTATATGTTAGAGTGAGCACGATGTAGGTCCGTCTCACTCTAACATATGACTGCGTCCTGTAGGCTTGCCAAAGGCTTGGCAAGCGTGTAAACGTACCATTAAATTGTGGGACCTATACAGCCGGGAGCACACGCTTGCTAAACCTACAGGACGCAGTTATATGTTAGAGTGAGCACGATGTAATTCCGTCTCACTCTAACATATGACTGCGTCCTGCACGCTTACCAAGGCTTTGCAAGCGTGTGGCCGAACCTTACTTAAAGTTGACTAGGCCCGTGCTAACTTCGCTTCATGTTTTATGTACTTGCAAAGTAATTATCGTAAACTTAGGGTGATGGAGTACGTACCTACGGAGGCATTAGCGTAAATCCTGCGTGATCACTGATCATGATCAATCAAGCGACACAGTTGGCTACGATCCATTGTTTGTTGCTGTTGGTGCATGGACTGCATTGGTCGAGTTGCATGTACCAAATCATATGTGTATGTAGTAGTATATACAAGTGACATGTAATTCATTTTGCTTTTAATTCCGTTTTTGTCTCCATTTGATGAAATATGATACGATATGAAACCGCGTGTTGTCTGCCGTAATTCAAATTATTATATTCGTGTTTCTAAACTTTTGTAAACTAATGGTGTGTAATAGAAAAAGCACATTTGTATCGTATTGTAGTATCTATATTATTTGCTCCCATGAATGTTATCGCTTGCAACGGCTTATCATTTTCGATTAGGGTAATAAAGTCATTAACACTTTATCAGCTCTATAATGAATGGCACGTGCGTTATACGTCTAACTTCTTGATTGTATTGTATTCGGAAGTACCTACGAGTTGTGCCGAAATATGGAGTCCCAGGATTTTTTGTATGACAGTCCCGGGAATTCCCGATACCGCATATCCTACGCCAAATTGAACACAAACTATCGAACGATCAATCTGACTGGCTGTGATATCACACTTTACATTAAGGTAGATAGCTGGGTTGATAATGCACGCTCTTGTATGGGAACCTTGCACTTTGTGACTATGCGCTGAAACTTGGCACAGTTGATCCTTAGGTGGTCTTGAGTGAATTCAGACCGGTAGACGTCGAGAACCACCGCGCGTTTAGTGGGGGGGAGGGGGGGAATTTCGACGCTGCCGCGCTTTAATTAATGCAACATTTCTCTAAAACTATACATAATATGGCATGTAACATATCATTTTCGGATAAATTAAGGATGAGAAATCTATTTTTTTGACAAAAGTAATGCACTTTCTAACAAAAAACATTGAAAAAGTAGAAAAAACTGAAAAACGTAATTTGTGATTTTTTATATAATTGCCAATTATTTTAAAAGTATAACAGTAATCTCAAAACAAAAAATATAGCCGTAAAGCTAGACTTGTGTTATTTTTAAAAATATATAGTTTATCATATATATCTGTTGATCCATGGGAGATAATAAATAATATCAAGCGTAAGTCAGGGCGATCTCAATGCATGATCGTCCGTGAAGTAGGGTTTAGGTACTGTGTTTCAGCAACATTTCTCTAAAACCATACATAATAGGGCATGTGATTTATAATTTTCGGTTAAATGAAGGATGATGAATCTATTTTTTTTACAAAAATAATGCACTTTTTAACCAAAAATATATTAAAAAGTGGGCTAAATTGAAAAATGACATTTGTGTTTTTTACATACTTTCCAATCATTTAAAAAGTATAACAGAAATCTCAAAACAAATAATATAAACATAAAGTTAAACTTATGTAGTTTCTAAAAATATATAGTTTATTATATATATCTGTTGATAAATGGCAGATAATAAATAATATTGAGCGTAGGTCGGGGTGATCTCAATGCATGATCGTCCGTGACGTAGGGTTTAGTTAATGTTTTAAACACACAAAAAGTGCATATATTTTATTGTTTATCTCTTAGTATTTTAAATGAAACTACGCAATTGAAATTAATTTATTGCAAGTCTGTCCATGTAGGCTCCCAGTTGTTGTTGACCTTCGTCCAACCCCAAGTAGTTACCCCAAGTGCGTGATAACTGACCCCCAAACGCCCACCTCTTGATAAATGCTGATACAAAGTGGCTTTGGTCGGTGGGAGGTGTTCTATCTGCTGGTCTATCTTGGTAAAAATATATATATGGGGCTCATTCACTGAAGTACATGAAGCTGATCTGAAATAATAATTATGATATACAATATTCTTTTATAAGTTTTGAGATCCTATTATTCTATTATTCCAGTTTCAAAAGCAGAAAAACTGACCTATCATATGATGTTAAGACCTATTTTTCGATGGAAGCCATTACCTCCTCAATGCGTCGCTTGATCACTAACTCGAAACCTACAGTAGGTCAGGAAAGGCTTCCATGCTTGAAAAGTACTTCTCTTTCCTTTACCATTGAACCAAGATACCGTATCACATCCTGTGAATGCGTGAAAGAGGGTATCTTAATACTCTTGCTCTCTGTGGCCCTGTAAATAAACAAATATGTATAAAACACCCGTATTTTCTTAATTTACTATGATCGAGGCTTCACGACTCATGATACTGTGGATACTGATGTGTTGGTACTGACAGTTACACATAATATGCAAGCTTTACCTCAGCTTGAGGAACTTTGGGTGCATATAGGAACAAGATAACATCACCAATATCTGTGCTATCATGATATCGCCACCACGATAGGTAAAAATGGTATATCTGGTCATAGTAAATTAAGAAAATACAGATTTGTTTATTTACAGGGCCACAGAGAGCAAAATTATTACCCCTCTTTCACGCATTCACAGGATGTGACACGGTATCTTCGTTCAATGGTAAAGGAAAGAGAAGTGCTTTTGAAGCTTGGGAAACCTTTCCTCCATGACCTCTTCTTCTTCGTTGGTTTCACTCTCGGCAGAGTGGTCGTGGTCATCATTTCAGATATTGGTGATAGGCTTCACAACACGCCGCCATTCTTACCTGATAGCCGCCTTCTTCGTGCATTCGTGTAGTAACGATGATGCATTTATTGCAGCTTTTATTTAGTTTGTCCATAACATAGGTGATCTTCTTCGTGGCCTGGTACCCTCAACCTTTCCGTGGACCAGAAGCGCTCAATAGCCTCCGCCCCCCGGCGGCATACGTGGCCAAAGAAGGTGAAGGTACGAGACTGTACTAAAGACGATAAACGCTGCTTGATGCCAAGTTTTCGAAGTATAGAATCGTTGGTACGGAATTCAGTCCATAATACTCCAAGCATTCTCGTCCAACACCACATCTCTAGGGCGTCTATTTTCTTCTCCTCAACTTCCTGCAGGGTCGACGTTTCCGCGGCGTACAGGAATATGGGGAATACAAGTGCCCGAACGAGCTGGTTTGTTGTGTCTTCGTGTTTGTTGCGATTCCTTCATATAGTATAAATATGTAATTTGTTTGTTGTTAATTGTGCAATAAAAAATCTTATCTATCTTATACATATATTCCAGACCTAACTGTAGGTTTCGAGTCAGCAATCGAGGGCCGTATTGCGGAGGTAATAGCTGTTATCAAAAAATATGTCGTAACATTATAGGATAGCCCACTTTTAATATCTTTTTTGTTAAAAAAGTGCATTATTTTTGTTCAAAAAATAGATTCATCATCCTTCATTTAACCGAAAATTATAAATCACATGCCCTATTATGTATAGTTTTAGAGAAATGTTGCTTAACACAGTACCCAAAACCCTACTTCACGGACGATCATGCATTGAGATCACACTGACCTACGCTCAATATTATTTATTATCTCCCATGTATCAACAGATATATATAATAAACTATATATTTTTAGAAACAACATAAGTTTAACTTTATGTTTATATTATTTGTTTTGAGATTTCTGTTATACTTTTAAAATGATTGGCAATTATGTAAAAAACACAAATGTAATTTTTCAGTTTAGCCCACTTTTTAATACCTTTTTTGTTAAAAAAGTGCATTATTTTTGTTAAACAAATAGATTTCTCATCCTTCATTTAACCGAAAATTATAAATCACATGCCCTATTATGTATAGTTTTAGAGAAATGTTGCTTAACACAGTACCTAAACCCTACTTCACGGACGATCATGCATTGAGATCGCCCTGACTTACGCTTGATATTATTTATTATCTCCCATGTATCAACAGATATATATAATAAACTATATATTTTTAGAAACTACATAAGTCTAGCTTTACAACTATATTTTTTGTTTTGAGATTACTGTTATACTTTTAAAATAATTGGCAACTATATAAAAAAACACATATACCGTTTTTCAGTTTTTTCTACTTTTACAATTTTTTTTTGTTAGAAAGTGCATTATTTTTGTCCAAAAAATAGATTTCTCATCCTTAATTTATCCGAAAATGATATATCACATGCCATATTATGTATAGTTTTAGAGAAATGTTGCATTAATTAAAGCGCGGCAGCGTCGAACTTCCCCCCCTCCCCCCCACTAAACGCGCGGTGTCTATCGACGTCTACCGGTCTGAATTCACTCAAGACCACCTAAGGATCAACTGTGCCAAGTTTCAGCGCATAGTCACAAAGTGCAAGGTGTCGTGCACTAACACCCCAGCTAAGACAGATCGTTTGAGCGTAAAAGAATTATAGCTTATTATTGAGCTATCTATATTGTTTAAGAATTGTAGGTACGTACCTTTGTAGCATTAAACGCGTGTCTAACATAGATTGGTCTTGTGTGTTCCACTTGAATATTCATAAATCTCACCCCAAATCGTAAACAAGCAGGTTCGAAGAAGATATCAAAGAAGAACATCAAAAAACGTTTTGGAATGGAAAAAAGTAACGAGTATATTATCGATCCCGTAATCCGATATGTCAGGGAGGAAGGTTTCATACATTATTTAACAGCCGGCCGTCTTGCTGGCTACCTTTTGATTTAAAGGGAACGAAGTGCTGAGAATGAGACTCGAATATTGAACCGGGAATGAGATATGTAGATTAGCATTTAATTAGGTGAAACTTTGTAATATGCAAATTAAAATATGTAATTCATTCCAATTTGTTCGTTTGTTTGCAGACGAATAGAAAGATCATACGTAATTGTAAATTATTTCAAATCAATCTGTGGATAATTAAAAAGAGACTTACGGATGAGGCGAATAAAAGCCGTACAATCATAATAACAACCAGTAATTTTAATAAATGATAAGTTACAAGTAGTACTTTTGTTACGCGGCCTGCGGCCATTTTTGATGCAAAGATCCGGTTCTAGGTGGTTGATGCTGTCTGCCCGCTGGCAATCGATGGAAGGAATCAACAGGTTTTGGGGCAACTCTGCAACCATATCGAGCTGTTTGGTAGACTTAACAACAAAGAGTCAATACATGTTATCAACATTTTAAAACCATTTTGTTTTATAATGCCGCACCAAGTAATCTACAGGTGGCTGCCTGTCCACTGAAGCCACTGAAGCGGAGCGGAGAAAATAAACCAATCAGGCTGCGTCGTTGTGAAGCCTGAAGGAAGGGCATTTAAATCTGAGGCATGTGATTGGTTCATTCATTTTACACACCACTGAACAGGCAGCCTGCATAGTTTTTCCAAACTACGCGAACGCATTTCGAATATTCTATTGGTCAAAAAAAAAAAAACAATTTAATGTGTCGGTTCAATTTAATAATACAAACCTAAATCTGTACACGATCTAGTGGAATTTACTTTTAAAGTGTCAAACGATTTGTTGTAGTAAACTAACAATCCGTTGTACTATCATTATTTACATTTTATTGCACTTCGGGCAGGGGCACTACGTAGTTATAGTAGACCAATACGCCAATATTTTTGTTCGTTGTATTTCTGTTGGCATTATTATGTGAAGGATGGACAAATCAACAAATGTCCGACCCGAAGCGAATGAGTGTTTATTGCATGGTCAAGGCAATATTGCTATGAAGAAGCCGCTGGTGCGCAGAAATCATAGCAAATCGTCAATTCGTCCCGGGCTCGTTGTAATTCGCTGTAATCTAGATCTTGCGCGTGACAATGCCATATTGCTTCTGCTTTTTCCTCGTCTTGCTCACGAACACATTTCAAAGATTAAAGATATAAAGAAGTAAAGATATTAGCTTGAAAAAAAAACAGCGATTTTTAGTTCTTAACAGCGTTTAGTACCTAAGTAGGTAGATGGTTTTACTAATTGTGATATAGCTATTTTTATACGACCTAGGGTCTTTATTTTTTAGGTAATATCGCATTTTTACATCTTAAGATTATTGGTTATCCAGTCAGAATTGTGTCATATCAGCCGAAATACGCTCACTGCAAAACGTGGACGCCCATCATCATCATAGGTCATGCCGAAAGCACTGCACGTTTCCGGTGATTTGACCAGATCGCTGGTCCAGCATGAATAAAAAGTAAGTTCATATAAACTCATACGCACTTTTTATTTATATATTCATTTGTCTCCCTCGCGTGTTAGATAAACACACTTCCGATTTGTTAAAGCGTTGAAATTGAAATCGCGGTAATTTGTCCGTCGGTTCCACCACATCTATCAGAGCGTGTACGTGACAATAAGATATTGCCTCTGGTTTTTGCACGTCCAGCACATTAACGCTAATATCATTCAGCTATTTGTATTATTCAGGGCAGTTATTTAATACACGTGTACGACTCTGTGTTCGTAGAATGATGTTTTATTTCAAAAGGGTCCATTCGATCTACTATTTGTCATAGAAAGTGATTCCCACGTTTCAACTGAAAAGGCACCGTTGGCTTCTTGTCGGTTATCATTGCGACTTGGGCTCCTCTTTTTCCTTACCGTCAGGCGAAGTGGAGCTACAATGTTGTGCCAATATAAAAAAAATAAACAAAAATTGTAGCATTTTTGTTTCTGTGACTAAACTAAAGTTAGTTTGGTGTTATGCATAGGCTTTCGTAAAAATATATGGCAGGCGAAGAAAAGATGCACTAGTGAAGTTCCGAACATTGACGTTCATACTAGTCACAGAAAAACATACAACCAACACATAAAAATAATAAGTCAAGAGTTTTACACAAACGTATGTTGTTTACGTAAATAGTTAGGGAGGAACAACTTAGTCCTGATTGTTGTAGTATGATGTAACATTGTTACAGACTGAATCCTTTTAGTATATGAGTAGAAATCGGATAAAGGAATAAAAGCAATAGATTCCTCCTGTAAATACTTGTTTATGTATGAATAGGCACAGAGAAATGCATCGTATCGCAGCAATATATTGAAGAGCATTTATAGCCCACATTTAATTAAAACCCGCAAAACGCTTCAAGAATCCAATTTTCTCAACTAATAGTTTAAGAATCCAATTTCCCTCCACAGTGCGCTCTCCAAAGAAAAAGGCTAAGATCGTTTGAAACTCATACATACTTATTACGCTGTCCGCTTGGACGTTCAGCGGTTGCAATAAACTAAAGAAGGTAATAAGTGCTGTAGAGTTTCATACAGACTTCATGCTCTTTAGTTTAGAGCGGAAGAGGAGAAGCACCATAGGTGTTAAGGAATGCAGCCGGGCGCGTTCCGAGCGTCGCTTGCGCAGCGAATGATTAATAGAAAACCTGTAGCGCTTGGCGGAATATTAGAATTACGCCTAATATCAAAGAATATACTTAATATCGTCGGAGATACGTTAGTGTTGTCACAGCTATTACACTTAAGCATTTTCGTCAATCAATTCGTTTTATGTAAACTAATTCTGTAGCCGATTCAATCTTCTTAGGTATTCCTAAAGCTTAATTATGATATTCCGGTGACGCGTTCAAATATTTCTAGCTTTTATCATCAGTACTAGTTTTTCAGAATCAGTCGCTCGCAAATACATGCTGAAATGTGGAAAATATTAATCACAAACGCAAAATCTATGACATCTAATTTGAATCAAGTTTCAAAGTACCATCGTTTTTTTAACTGCATTCTTTTTTTTTTCTTAATGTCGAGTGAAACTGTCGACCAGCTGGTGAAGTGGTGAGGCAATATTTTCCTCATTCCCATCGGTTGACAGGTGTGTCGGTTACGTCATCAGTTTGCGGAGGGAAGAATAATTACACCGGTTTATAAGTACTGTCTGCACGTCGCGTAATTCATAACACTAAACTACTAATACAAAAAGACGTCTTTGATAGGGAAAATGCATCACATACGACATTTTTGTCGAACTGCGTTGTTGTAAATGGTAATCAAGATAACCATTATAAATACTATTCATTGCATGACAAACAGAATGTATCATAATCTTAATATCACGGACGAACGATGTCAAAATAGAGATGTGCCGTTCTCGAGAACGTTTTTTCCCCATACGGAACGGGAAACATTCTCGAGAACAGCACATCTCTATGTCAGAAGCGGCCAACGAAAAGACCAATCGAGCTCTAAAAACGTTAAAGTAGGCAACCCTATAGGCACAGAAGTATTGACACCATCTAGACTTCGTGCCACTTTCGTGTGTAAAGTTAATTGTAAAGCTCTTCTTTGTGCCCGTCAACCCCTTTCACACAGTGGCGTAGCTACCGCACGGCTAGCCAGTGCCCTTGGCCAAGTTCATAGGGACTAGGGACCCTGGAGAACCCTCAAACTGATATGCGGAAATTTGGCTAGCGCGCCAATTTTATTTAGCCACGTGGCAGATCACCACTAGAATCTCAAAGTAGTCGCGGTAAGTGACCACGGATCCTAAGTCATGAGACACCGTCTACATACCTGCATTATAGCAACACCTAACCGCAACGTATGCGTGATGGACAACACAGAACTTTCACACAGTGGCGTAGCTACCGCACGGCTAGCCAGTACCCTTGGCCAAGTTCATAGGGACTAGGGACCCTGGAGAACCCTCAAACTGATATGCGGAAATTTGGCTAGCGCGCCCATTTTATTTAGCCACGTGGCAGATCACCACTAGAATCTCAAAGTAGTCGCGGTAAGTGACCACGGATCCTAAGTCATGAGACACCGTCTACATACCTGCATTATAGCAACACCTAACCGCAACGTATGCGTGGAAGCATTACTTCGCATTCCTCATGTTATTTGAGTCCTGTGTTTGAGTCCAAGCAACGAGGCGCTCGATATATATGCATTTTCATTCGAAATTCCTTTTTCTTTTTGAAGATATCAATAGTTCATATTTTTTATTAAGATCAAATTTCTATAGGTCACTAAATACATGTAGAGATTGTAGATCACTCTAAAAGTCAAAAATTACTGTTAAAGTTCGAAATTATGATCGTGAAAAAGAAATTGTTCATATAATTATTTGTTGAATTATGAGGATTCTGATAACAATTACAAATTACGTTTGCTATTAGACTTAAAAAAAATTGTGGACCTTTTAAGTCACATAACATTATTCAAAATCCTTAAATTTTTTGCTTATTTTTTCTTTCATTTCATTTCATTTCTTAACTTCTATGATTCAACATGAGTAGAATTCAAAATCCGTCAACCACCTAATTGCTTACTCTTACTCTTTCGCTCGTCTCCATTATTATTGTTGAATTCGGAATAATATGGCAGAGCTACGCGCTGCTGCGCTAATCTCGTCGAAGTCAGACGTCTTTTCCAATCAGAAGACTTCTGATAATCACGATATCAATTTATGAAGATCACGCAGAGTAGGTGACGATTTAATGCACTTTAAAACAATAAACGATTAAAACAATACGTCATACGGAAGTCTTATAAATGTAATATTTAAACACGATCGTATCAGAGAAATCAGATCTTGGTTTCGTGGTTACAGTTTGGACTTTGGCCGTACTTATCTTTGTACCCTTCACCTTATCTTCGGCTAGGGTCATTTTATTCGATTGAGTTTGAAATCAGTGTCAACATTCCGTGACGTTTTCACATTTCAATCTTTAAACGCGGGATAAATACAGGATTTGGCTTAGGCCCTTTTGCATTATGAATAATAATCCAGCCATTTCGTTAGCGTGTCTTTCGTAACCGCGTCGAAACTGTAGGTGTTAGTAGGAGTTAGCTGTTTAACAGCCCAGTGCCGTTTTGATGAGACGCGCTAATACGCAATTAGCACAAGTAAGAGTTGAACTCGGAGGTCTGTGGCCCAATTACGTCTCGTGCTGAATGAACTGGCCTGTGCTTGACGCACATCGACTTTGATAATGCAACCGACTATTCTTGTCTATGTTGGTGAGGGAGAAAGTCAATGAAGATGTATGAACACTCAGGCAATAAATGCCACCATGAATACACTACATACAAAAGCTCTTTTAAATTGAAATTTTGGGTGTATACTGGGAATACGCAAAAGACGTCCTAAATACAACTTTTCAATCCCAACTACCTTCCTTTTTGTCTTTTGGCGCTGCTATATTTATTTTCTAGTCCTTTTAAACCTTCCATACAGTACGATTAGTAATGGACTTGCAACTCCGTCACATTTTTTTGAAGACTTATCCATCCATTGAACGTCTAGCGGCATATCGCTGAATCTATTGAAAAATGTAATATCAAACCCTGTAATAGTTTACAGGCTTGTATGTTATATTTTCTTGGCTTGCTGTACCAAATAAGACTTCGAGTCACTACACATGACAATGTTTAATTTTAATTTCTTAAAAGCAAACTTGCAGTTTAAAGAACCTGGATAGGAACAAGATTAATGCTTTCGAGATGTGGTGCTGGAGAACGATGCTCAGAGTCCTATGGACCGCGTTGAGCACGAACGAATCCATCTTGCTAGAACTAAACATCACCAAGCGGCTCTCAACAATCTGCCAGGAAAGGATAGTTAGTTTTTCGGGGATATTATGCGTTCTAACCAGCACAATTTCGAAAGGAATATCATACTGGGCCAAATCAAAGGCAAGCGTTCTAGAGGTTCAATCCCGACAAGATAGGCAAACACCATGGTTGTGATTCCATGCAGAGGACATTCCATTTAGAGCTTGACCTCGCCAAGTGGAGGGAAATTACTGTTGGTGACGATCCTCAGCCGTCATGGGAACGACGAAGAAGTATCGACTGTCCAAGTCTCTACATACAGAATAACATACTGAACCATTTCAGTATCATCAACAGTTGACCGCCCACAGCTGTTTATTTACATGAATGTTGCAAGCGTCCATCCATCATCATCATGTCGCGAGTCAAGGTCCCCGTTTGACCCGCTAACAGGTCTTATGACTCATGTGATGATTTCGTGCCATTTGCTGATTAAATGATGAGGTCCTTGGCGTGTTTCCTTTGTTTCGAAGGAGCCAATTAGTGGTGACTAGAAGCCAGGAATAGAATAATGGCTATCAACACTAAAGGCTTGACATGCAATTCTGAGCTGCTTACGCAATTTGCGAAGGCAATTTGTGATTTAGGTTTAGACTAGCGTTTGAGGCGGTGCGGTATGTCACATATTTTTATCGTGAGTGTGAAACAAACGCTTACCATGTCCCTAAATTATAGATATTATCATAGTAAGCGCGTTACACAGCAAAATTAATTAACCATTATACGATTCAGAATCTGTTTTCTATGGAGAGGTGTCTTTATTTCAGGAAAAATCTTAAAAGCGCGATGCAGGATTTCAATGGGCACCGGCCTGCCGTACAGTGCTATCTGTGGCAAAAATATCTTTGTCCGCTCATCATGCGGTTAACAGAATTTTAACCTATTTTAGTTAAATTTTAACCTATCCAAAGATGGTTGTGGGATACTTTTTACCGGACTACGGTAAAGACGAACGACGAACTTCCAGTATTCTATTCTATAACCGTATTGGTACCGAGAAGCGTCAATGTTGTCTCCACATTGTGTATACAACAATGTTTTATTTATCAACAAATTTATTGACACTGCCTTGAACGATTTATCTAGTAGTAGGTACAGATCACCTTAGTGAGTCACATGAGACAACTAGACATATATTCATCTTACTCATCGACTTAAGTTCCTTACCAATCGTTCTATATATATTACGATGATATTACATGTATTTGACAATAAAAAGGTCGTACGTAAAAAAGTAATAATCTTATACACAATTTAATTCCACCGTAAGTAAAGATACTTGGTATTTTACAGTTAAAAGATCGTAAGAACCCAGTTCGTTCATTCTTCTTACGACATTTTGTCTTAAATATTGGTCCCTATAGTTATCTACTAGGTATTGAATCTCGTAACCCCTGTTACTGGAGCTGAGAGATAAGTGTAAAAATAGCTCTCATCAATGGGGCTCTGTGCAAGCGCACCCGTATAGCTCGTCCTGCCGACACTTTGAAGCAAAGATGTCGTAAGAGCCACACATTTACGTAGCATTTAAGACTATTCTACCCCAAACAAATGATCACTCGTCCTAGCAATGTAGAAAGGTCATAACCTACCATATGGTTAATATGACTTTTACGATTTTTTCATCGCTAGGTATCGTATTGTTATAAGCCTGGAAAAATACTAGATTGTGAATGAAAATTATTAGAATAGCATTCCGGTTTAGTAATAAATAGATTCTGTGAGTGTTTGTGGCAGTTGTATATTTAGATAAAGCTCAGAAAGGGGGGATATTTATGGCGTAGTTTTCTGATTACCTGCTTGACTGACACTGTATTTCGAATAAACGCAGTTAACTAAATGTGATCTTTAAAATAATACGAAAGAATGACTTACTATTGAGTTTTTTCGGCTTTCTTTTCAACAGCAGTCTTCTCTTGGGAAATGCCGGTAGATTCACAATCTGACTCGTAAAAGTGCCCTTACTTACTGAATTAATTATTTCATTTCAACTAAGTACTAGTTTATAAAAGATAACTATATCCGAAAATGGACCCATTGTATCAAAAACGCTGGCAGCATTACCTCGCTGTATCGCAACACTCAAACGCTGAGCGAGAAAGCTTGATTCATGATCCATGATCTATTTCCATTATAAATATTAAGTCCCATAGGTATGTTGCATGTTCAATTCATTACCTTTGATGTTTTGGGTTTATTTATCCTTCCTCACTTATTATAGGTAGGTTTGGCGTAGTTAAAATAACCGGAAACAATACTGTTTATGCACACACATACACACGAGACTCGGTACCTTATCTAATCATAAATATTTGTCGAACATATAACTAATGAGATTTATTTGCCAGTGAATACCTATACAAATTTTGCAGTTCTGGTGATTAAAATAATATTGATACTAAAACGGAAACAGTAATCTCCAGCTAAATTCATCAGCAGTTAGTTATATATTCGCTTTTTGCAATTGGTACATGTCACAATTGAGCAAATAAAAATAACTTAAACGGCATTTTAGGGTCTGAATTTAAAGTTTGGACGTCATTTGACGATGTTGGCGCCAGTGGAGCAATTTTCTGATTTTATTGTTAAGATATAACGACCGTGGCGCTCATAAGGTTAAATGCACAGCTAAGGGCTTGTGCACAAATCACGCGAGGTTCTATAGGGAGGGTCACGAAAAAAATACGACAGATCACGTTGGGGGAGGGAGGGATATTATTTCTATGAAAAGATTTACCCAGGACCGGCCGTAGCCATAGAGGCGCCCTGGGTGAATTATTCATAATGTCCTAGGCGCCCTAGTCCTGGGTAAAGAAAGGCCCTTTGGAAGCAAAGCGCCCCGGGCGGCCGACCCGGTCGAAAAAAAACTGCCACTGAATAAATCTTCACTTGTTTACTACTTCAGAATAGCAAATCTATTTTACGCTTATATTTTTTCAATTCTGGCAGTAAAATACACGTGATTTTGTGAGGGAACAAAGAACCTCACCAAATATCACCAGGGGGAGGGGGTTCCAAGCCTCGCGTGATTTGTGCACAAGCTCTATCATAAAAACAGAATGATATTTACATACTATGTTCAAGGACATATTCATTTTATGCTCTATCTCAGTGTTTCTTAACCTGGGGGTCCGCGAGCATATGTATGGGGGTCCGCAGCCTTATCTATGGACTATTTAACAATCATAAATAAATACCACCAAAAGTCTCGTAATCGCTACGCACGCCGTGCTATTTATTTCTGCTTTTTTTACTAAGGGGGTCCTTAAAAGTGTGCTTGATTTCCTAAGGGGTCCATGGACAAAAAAGTTAAGAAACGCTGCTCTATCTGTATCTATGTTCAAGTGTTGTTTTATTTTACTACATGTAGTAAGTATGCTGCATATCTGTTCCACAACTACAATAGATAAAAACAGGAAATGAAACATTTGGTGTCTTATCACATGCAACGAACTACTGAATGCTGCTAACTTTTTCAACCTTATTGTCAGCAAAGTAAGTGTTATTTTGTTTAAACATTAAATAGGGTAATTACGAAATAGAATGTCGACTAGATAATTGTTACAGGAGATTTTGAAATGGAAACGGAGGATGTGCATTTTTATCTTTTGTTGTATTGATGATAGGGTGCCTTGGTGATGCGACTATAAATGTTAGTACAAATTATTACAAATAGTAGTGTGCTGACAAGAACATATTAATAAAATTTAATGATTTATTTAAACATTATTAATTACAAATGGATGCCAAAAAAAAATCAAATTAAATAATACCTATCACAGAATAATTATAAAATTGAAATTGTGTCTTCTCATTATATAATTTATATATTTCACCGTGTTCAATGAGAAAATGACTTGCATACTTAATGCCATAAGGCATTCTCTACCAGTCAATGATTGGAATAAACAAAAATAGTTTTATAGTGCAGGGGCCTTTCAATATTTAGTTTTATTGCCTTTGAAGAAGGAATATTTTTTGTACAAACTAAGGAATGTTGAAGTTTATAAATGTACATATTAGGTATGTTTGATTTTGAGAGGGCTGTTAATGAACTGTTACAGTAGTATACATTAATGTCTTCATTTATATAACATATCTTAGTCTAAATCCTAATTGGAAATTAAATTTCACAAGATTACCAAAAACCCTGAAACATGAAACTGAAACACAAAAAGTTTTCATTGTTTCATTTATTAGCATTTGTATTTACTTCATACAATTTTATTATTAAACATAAACAGTTCAGTGCTTTGGCAAATTAATTATTTTATGAGTAATACATGATTACTGTTTTTATATGACTGTAAACATGAACAAGTTAATTAATGAGATATTAGCACGGGTAATATAATTATACGGACGCAACTAGGCACAACTCAGACGCGAAACGGGTTTTACCGATATCTTCAATGAAACTTACAACTGGACAGCATTATAAATCAACCGATACCGCCGCTATCAAACGCAATATCGACGAAACAGAGCGCACGTAACAAAGTAATCCTTAACAGTAAACAAAATTGTTTGTAAACAATCTACCGGCGAATTATCGCCATTTTTCTGTTTCATCTCACCAGAACTTTGATGAATCTGCTCTCCAGCTCATCTCTGTCCGGCATTGGAGGCTTTGTCCGGTTCCTCGTCGACGCCTGGCGAACATGGTGACTCTTGGCCGGCCCGACTGCCGGCCCGTCCAACATTGTTTGCTCTCGCGATGTAATCAAACCCATTTTACACTAAACACTTGTAAAACACTAAACACATATTTCATGCATCAGGTCATTTTTATCACAGACAACAGCACTAATACACTGATTAATAAATCAACAGGTCACATCACACCGAGTGGCGGCGGTCGAGCCGATGTCGTTTAACAAACTGCAACAAAAGCGAAGCAAGCAGAGTTCCGAGAGTTCCTTGCACCGCAAGGCGAACACGACACGGGAACTAATAATCAACAGCATGAAGTTAGCGGTTGACGTTTGACAGCTTCTCGACAAATCATATGTAGAGTACGTTCGAATACTGGTTTTTTAATCTGAATTGTTTTGTTTATTTTTTTCTTGTCGTTGTTTTATAAAAGTTAGGCATGAATTGTCATCCAATATATTAGATATTTTATGACAACATTATTAAAGATGATTATGATAGGATAAGGCTATAAGCTATAATAAAAAAAAATACATGCACAAAAATAAGAAGGTTTTGAACGAAACGCGTTTACAGTGTTGCTTACACAAATATATTACGTTATTTTTTATTTAGCTCGATTATTAATCGATGTCTTAGTGGAATTAGGAATAAATATTACAATATATTATTTACTTTTTCAAAACATCGATGAGTTGTCTAAAACTATTCATATAACTAATATGTGCATACGTAATTTATATACAGATATGCATTACAAAATGTCAGTAGCGGTATGTTAAAAACCAATTTCAAAACATTGTTTATCGGACATGCACAAGTGTTTGTAGTGCCAGTATTTCAGGGTCAAACCGCAACTAGTCAGGCTATTGTTCTAAGTAAAGCCTGACCAGAAATATATGAGGATGCGCCATATTGCGGAATTTCGCTGGAACTAATTTCTTACACTGGCAATGATTTTATGATCATAGGAACTGACAGATATTTAAACTAATGTCATTAGAGTGCGGATTTCGATTGGTTGCAAAATTGTTGCCATATAAATCTTATAAATAACGCCCTCTTGACAATCCTCATATATTTCTGGTCAGGCTTTACTTCATGAGTACCTTGCGTAAGGACGAAATATATAATTGTAACCGTATTATAAGTAATGAAAGCAAATAAAATTGCAACATATTAATACATTATCTCAGTCTTTGTTAAGTAGTACATACCTACTTACCCAAGATTTAGGCATACTGTCGCACTACCTGATTAGGTTACTAGACATTTGTACTGTAAATTACTTTCTACATGTCTACTTTGCTCTCCGTTGGAAGTATACTTCTAGCAAAGTTATGATAGGTATGCAGTTGTTTGTTATGCGAAAATATTATTTATCTTTCCAGTATAGTCTAAGAAAATCGGAATATTCGTTGATTTGCAATGGACGTGGTGTCATTTTTGTTTTATTTTAGCAAAAATATAAAACTGGCACTGTGAGCTATAAACCTACATCAGAGGCCGGGAAAATGAGGATTTCCGACCAAGTAGGTATATACGGGAATCCGTTTTCACGACGAGGCATGTATAGTGCTTTTCTCAAACATACAATGAAATAAAAAAATATACTTCAAAGAACAACATTTTATTAATTGACAAATAGGACATTTTAGTCTAACAACCAACCTTTAAAAACAAAACCTGCTTTTTGTCAAACCAGCCAGCTGTGTGAATGACCTTGTTACTTACTTTAAAAAAAAGTTACTTTGCAGGCCTAGGCCTGAAAAGCAGTATGAAATCCCTTTACAGTCCTCTCGAGTTGTTGCGCCCAAAAAGCGATACTTCCGAGCCTATTATAAGGAACGTAAAGACAATATTTCATTGCATGTTTGAGAAAAGATATTTTGCCCAAACGAAGTCTTCGCTTGGTCGGTCAATTATTGGTATTGTCAGGATATAGTCTATAGCTGTTAGCGATTACAATGACTGTGGTAAATAAAACCCTCGAATATGTTTTAAATAATGACCTCCAGGTGACATCACCTGAAAAAAAAACGTGATGGACCCCAGAACTTTATTAAGCTTTTCGCTATATTATGATATTGTTTCAATTACTATTTGATTATATAATTTTCGATGCTAACGAATGCGTTTGTTTAGTGCTAAATTGCTACTGTAAGTTTTGTTTAAAATATATAATAAATGGAGTTTTAATGATGACAGTAAGGTTTAAAAATGTGCCACATACGATACGCGTTTAAAATGTGCTAACGGATTTTGAACAACGATGTCATCGCTCCTTTATTGACCGAGCAAGCGAAGTTTCAGCAAATTTTTTTTTGTATTTCCAGTTGTTCTCGCCAACAGGCCACATTTCTCAACCGATTCTCATGAAAAGTGAATAGTTTTGATAAGTATATAGTTTTTATCGATTGTGATCTCCAAAATTTGTTATCGATAATCACTTGCGATTATTAAATTTGTATAACTGATATTTTTCAAGTTAGGCAACATTTCTTCTTACCTGTCATTTTGTTTTTGGCGGGATGTCTAAAGTAGTTTAAACCCAGGCATACATTATTTTGTTTTGTTTTGTTTTATAAACTAAATAACTGATATGTTTATTTCTGCAATAGGTTATACTAAAGTGTAATGGAAGAGCGGGACTTCCTGCTACAGGTAGATAATACTTACTAGGAAGTCCCAACCTTATTGTCATTAGCGTAATAAGAAAAACGAAATAAACTTTTTCATTTTCATTTTTCATTACACTACTCGCGTGGTTGACCTTGACCGAGGTTGGACGAATATGAGTGTGGTGCACTTCGCTCCAGAAAAGAAACTTTTACTTCGGCCAACATCACCTCGGATAACGTGTGGGGCGGGTCGGAAAAATAATTCCCAATTCAGAAATACTAATGAAAAGCTTTTGAACCTGTGTATTATAATAAAGAGGGTATTATGGTTTTGAAAAAGCTAGTATTTATTTAGGTAGAGTTTATCAAATGCTTGTGTAGACTGCGTATTGGTCATTGTCGTTTCCCAGCTCACCTTTTTAGGCTACATTTATTGAATAATTCTGCCTGTACATTCTGTTCCGCTGATAATTGTAATTTAGACCATTTATTTTTTAATTGCCCCAATTTTAACTTACAAAGATTATTATTTATAAGTGAATGTAGTGATATATTAAAAGATAGAGATTTTCCGAAGTCTGTGCAGGATCTATTAAGCCAGGTCGATTTGTATATTATAATTTTTGATTTTGTTAAAAATACTTTCGGACTTTTGTAAATATTTATTTCTCTTAATTTAGTTATGGTTATTTTCATTGGTTGTTTTGTTTATTATCTTCTTGTCTGTTTCTGTATTGAGTGTTTAAATTTTAAGTCTTCTATGTTGTGTATTTCTTTTTTCTGTATCGCATTTGACGCTGATGGTCTTGTAGTCAAAGCTCAAAAAAAAATAAAAAAAATAAAGAGGGTAAGTATTAGGAATTGATTTAATAAAACAAGAGCTCCTATTTAACAGTTTCTTTGCTTCCACATAACAAAATAAACTTATTGTATCTCATACAGCTAGCCCAGTTCATACATTACCACGTTGCTAAACACACACCAGAGAAATCACAAATAATCTTACTTGTGAACAAAGACTCAAGTCACATTTATATTCACTTTTAATTCCAACGCGTGTGCCTTCAGTGCCACGGCTAAAGTTCTGTTCTGTGACCGACGCAGCCAGTGTTTGGGATATGATTAATTATGCGTACTCTTTTATCGAAACTTTATTGCACAATATACAAAAGTAAAACTATAAATGGCGGACTTAATGCCACCATTCATTCTCTACCAGTCAACCATAGTAGAGTATGGTGCAGGGTCTTTTATATAATCTGTTTCATGAAACAAGTAATTAACACATATTATACCTTATATAAAATACATATGTATTCATAAACATACACAAATAACTATGTATAATAAATTAATATCCCCGTTTACACTAATTTGCCACTCTGTGGCCCTTGTCAGGCAAAAGTTTGCCGGCCGCCGAATTGGGATATACAACACACTGACTTTTTGTCCTTGTTGTGTGGGGCACTTCAAAATAAACGCTACATTCTATACGAAATTCATTCAAGGTCTAATAAGATTAAACGGGTGTGTGTAAAGCTACAACTTACGACTACTTTACACTACATTACAGCTACGTCACTTCATTTGATACAAGCGACGACGTGAAATAATCTCACTTTTTATATAATTCACAAGTTTACAAGTTACCGTCTGAATAAGTTGAGCAAGCCGTTTTGACATTGTTACATCTGCTTAGAAGTGAATACATAATTATTCGTTTATTCACAACCAAACTCGCTAAGTAACAAATAAATACTTAAAACAAAGCTCGGTATCAATCTACAAACTAGATGCGAGGTTTTGAAGAGTAGTGACAGAAATTTTAGTGAGTGTTGGTTGTCACCAAGCGATATGTAGATACAAAAACTCCATTGAGAGCACACAAATACCACTTAGACGACAAAAGTAGGTAGTTTCTAAGGTACTAAGCACAAGACTTCATTTTTTAAACACTTTTACAATCAAAACGGCATTGCATATTACATTATCTATTTTATCAGTTTAGTAGTGCAGTCATTTCCAAAATTCGTTACGTTACTTTTGCATCCCCAAGCCTGGGAAGAGTCAAATCTCTATCATGGCTTATCCTGTAGGACAAGAGAGGTTATGTGGGACATGAACATGACCCCATGGGCAAGATCGAGGTTCAATTCAGATATTTCTGCTACATGATCCCCTTCCCCCTGGATTCCTTGGAGAAAATCCTTTGACCGTCACCAAGCCCAGACTAGACGGCCAGGGCCCCTAGGCACTTGGGGCCCTTCCCCTATCTTGAAACGATTTTGAGCAAATTAAATAGTATGTACGAGAACATAAGTATATGGTGCAACTGCAAGTACTGCTTTTATGGCTGGGGCCCATAGACTGGCTGGGCATAGGCCTGGGCTTTGTGGGCCTAGGGGTGAATACGGCACTGATCGTTTCATGGCCAGTTGAGTGCAGCTTAACCTTTTATATGTCAAGCGGCGAAGCTGATGCCATACCAAAAAAAAATGCTCCAAATCAACGGGGATTGGAAATACTTATATCGGTTTAATTTTTAATCATTTAGTACGTTATTTTCACACAATTTCTGATGACGTAAGATGCCTAGAGTAACGTTGAATACCTTTATGTTCTGACGACTTCTGTTCAGTATTCAGAACATTTTCATTCCTATTATATTATTAATCCATTGTCAGTAAAGTTTTCTATACATGCAATGTGTAATAGCACACGCGATTTTAATTCATTTACAATCGTTATATACACCAATTGATAATAATAATCATCATATACACCAATTGACAATAATAATAATTATTGTATTGAGCGGTTTACACTCACGTGGAATTGTTAGGTGCGACCTGATGTACGGGTAGCAGTCCCTGATTAAGGGCTCCATACGAGTTCGAAACATGTTGGGCCGTTCCTGACAATTTCACGCGAGTGCATACCGCTTAAGAAAATAATTCAATGTCTTACGAAAGTTTTAATAAGATTAATAGTCATGATGCAATTTTCATACATTGGTGCCACAATTACAACTTATAATGTACATTGTTCATTAATTGCCTTGAATATAGCCAAGGTAGGTATGGTGGGACATTATAAAGGAACTAATGACGTCTTTATCGACATAGTTAAGAGATGATCCAACGCCAAAATTAGTAATAGTTTGAGCTTGTAAGTGCCAAAGTCATCATTTTCTTTAGGCCCGAGCCCCACTGCTGCGCACGCTACGCACGGACGCGCTATACACGCCGCCCACGTGGATCCATTGTTATAATATTGGTATCAGTGACGTCATTTCGTGCGCAGCGTGCTCGTGCACTACTGTGGAAGTGTCTACCTACATTTTCATACAAAGCGTTTTTGTACCCTCGTGTGTAGCTCGACCGCGCGCAGCAGTGGGGCTCCGGCTTTAGGCTAAGGATACTTGTTTCGAGATCCGTCTTTGTAAATGCCTGGCGGCTACGCGGGACCAGCGGCAGCGGTGAGCGGTGAACACAACCATAGCGATATACAGGTTGTTTGGAATAACGACGTAGGAACTTTAGGAGGTGGTGGTGGTTTTCAACAAACGATTTATTATTTGTAACAATTATGCCATAGTTTTTGAGTGTTTTTACAGTAAACAAATCAAGCATGTTTTTATATTAGTTGGAACGTCAATAGTGAGTAATTCGTTATTTTTACAGCCTGCTAAAGAAATTTTTTTTCGTCAGAAATCAATTATGGTAAGCTACAAAAAGGCTTTTAAAAAAATTCACAGTGTAGAACACACTGCATGTTTTTTTTGGTTGATAAATCAATGGAAATTTTAATCAAAAAGAAGCTAATTTGATTCATAGCATAGTTTGTTTTAAATTTTAACTTTTCATGGCAATTGTTGGTACAAATTGAAAAATGTAAAAAACATTCTATAATAAAAAAACTATCACATATTGGACTAAGACATATAGGATTCAAACATTTCCAAATGATCCCCTTTATCACCTCCTAAAGTTCCTACACCGTTATTCCAAACTCCCTTCACACGCCACAAGCCGTTGCGCGCGGTTTTCGCTGCTTGCGAGATAATTTTGTATGAAGGCGATCGCACATAGAAATTTCGCTCTCAAATTTAAGTGTGATAGGCTGATAGGCCATAAGACCGTAGTCGTGCCCGGGCCGTAAAGTTGCTCTGCAAGACGATAGTTTGCCAAAGTAGTAAGTGGCAGAACACATCACAATGACAGAAGTACATGCACGTAAATAATACGAGCGATGTCTTCACGACAACTTCTTGTCTATGTCCACTTAAATCTTAAAACATAGGGCCTTCTCTCATGCACTAAACTATAGGTCAATTACTAAAAATACTAAATACATTACCTATTAAATAACAAAATAATTATTATATCATAAAATAAAATAGTGAGATTGTCTAAATAATATTAAACGCGGAATGTCTAACACGAACAACGAAAATTAACTACTTACAACGAAAATATTTAAAAATAATCATAAATAATACAAAAATGTTGAATATGTACTACACTATGCGATTTTGAATTATTCATTTATTGTATATTTTTTTTCTATTGCAGACTGTACACCATACAGTCAAGTTAATTTTGTCTATTCGAAGAAAAAATTATATGACGCCACAATCATAAATACACCGTGAGGTATTCAAATTTAGCTATATATACGTCTCAGTCTCACTCGCTCTTGTGTGATTGAGATTTCACCCGAACCAGCCAGTCTAGCACAACTATGTTCCGTGACTCTTGTGGCGCGACATATTATATCCGTCACTCTCTCACAGTACTGTACAGAAAGAGATAGGTAGAGAGAGTATCACGCGCGAGAAAGAGTCGCAGTTGCGGTAGAGGTGCACAATCTGTCAACAGAAGCAGAGCGGAGATAACTTTTTTGTCACCCTAGGCCGTAAGTGTGATTTTCTGCCCACTACGTGGGGAAAAATCCCCACCCTTTGGCCAAGGTAAAACATAAAAACATTGAAAACCATATTTGCGTATTTCAATAACTCGTAATATTTCTATTCTTCGATCATAAAATGTAATCGCATATTGTAGCAAATAATCACTTTGGTGGTTCGTTTACTCGGGGGTACTAAATGCTATATCTGTTGGAGTGAGGTTGCCTGCAACTTTCATACAATACTGTTGTTGTTGGCCATTTTTAAATGAACCGAATCAAAATCAAAGAAAAAATATGACATATGGATGAAACTTTTAGAATTACAACCATAAGTGAATCAGAATACACACACATTTAACTAGTTTTTAATAAAAGCTATTTGCCCATATCAATGTGGGATAAATATTGTAACATAAATGTATTCTTGCACTAGTTGAATAATATTTTTGAACGAAAATAAGTACTTCTTTAATTTAATCAGCTTATTACATGCATTTAGGTTTGCTCTGCATTGCGTACGATATTAATATTACCTACTGAAGAAAACACCATTCCATAAAAATAACTCCATGTTTATTCAGTTATATGGTGGCAAACTAATACTGTTAAATTGTATAGGTAAGTAAGCATTGTTTACATTTGTGAACATTCATTATACAATAACAGCGTTTGGTCTCTTATACGTCTTATAACTTACACGGAAATCTTACATAGGTATAATTATTTTCAGGGATCGATACCGCTATTAATTAAAATTTGAGTATCGTTCTAATTTCGTATTTCTTTCGAATGTTATTAAATAGAATTTCGTTATACTGAAATTAGCGCACTATAATATAAAAATGTGCAATAATAAGCAAAAGACCGAAATTGTATAACGGTATTTTGTATGAAGACGAATAACGGTATCCGATCCCTGGTCATTGTCTTTTTCGTGACCTTTGTTATTTTATACAAATTGTGCGATTTAGCTGACAAATTGAAGGCAAGGATCCGGATACATATAGCAGTATTTTTTTTATTTACAGTCGACTTTCACAACAAATTACAAAATCTTAATGGATTCAACCATTATCAAATGCAGATACACAATGACAAGTAACCTACACAGTCCGTGACGTCACTGGTCCGTCGGTCAGTCGGCCGACTATCATTTGTTGGGCGTCGTGAGCCCGAGAGCGGCCGAGAGCAGTCGCACAACGTTCTTTGTTTCTTGAGTATCGTTTTCTGAAAATTATTGAACGTGTGTTTTGTATTATGTGTATTATAGATTTATAAAAGGACTGCGCCAGAGCGCCAGGCCCTATTTGTGCTAGTGTTTGTTGTGGTGGTAACACGAGATGTGTGTGCATAATTGTAGTTCATATTAATCCTGTTACAAAATAAGATAAAATTACAAAATATGGCACTGTTAGTTTTCAAAATCCATACCAATATTATCAATGCGAGCGTGTCTGTCTGTTATCTCTTCATGCTTCGCTGAACCGATATCAATGAAATTTGTTATGGAGATAGTTCGAGTCTCGGGGAAGGATATAGGATACTTTTCATCCTTCCATGCAGACAAAGACGCGGGCAAAAGTTAGTGTTACCTATTTAATGACGACGCGGTTGGCGCAGTTTGTAGTGCACCTGCCTACTGAGCCGGCGGTCCTGGGTTCAAATCCCGGCTAGGGCAAATGGTTGGGTCATGGTTGTTCTATGTATTTAAGTATTTATCTATCTAAATAAGTATGTATATCGTCATCTAGTACCTATAACACAAGCCTTCTTGAGCTTAATTTAGGACTAGATCGATTTGTGTGAGGTTGTCTTTTTTTTATGTCATAGGGGCAAACGAGCAAACGTATCGCCTGATGGAAAGCGATTACCGTCGCCCATAAACACCTGCAACACCAGAGGAGTCACAAGTGTTTGCCTACCCGGAGGACGAAGATAGAATGCCTCTATGCTAGTAATTTCACCGGCTATCTTACCCCCACACCGGAACACAACATGCGAACATTGCTGCTGTGTCTGATATTTATTTATTATTATTATAATAAGTAAACATTTACCATCGGCCCCGGTGACCTCCTTCTCCAGGTTGAGCTTCTCCTGCGCGACCTGGTAGATGCCCTCCTCGATGGTGCCGGCGCTCAGCAGCCGGTGGATCGTCACCGGCCGCGTCTGCCCCATCCGGTGACATCTGCATATCAAAAAAAATACCGGTCAGGTGCGAGTTGGACTCGCGCACCGAGGGTTCCGTACTTTCCATCCTTAAGTGGTTAAGTTAAGTTTGCACCTGGTATGTATAGCGCTCCATACAAAATGAGGTGCAAAGTTAACGCAACCAATCCCGTTTGTTGTATGGGAGCCCCCCTTAAATATTTATTTTATTTTATTCTTAGTATTTGTTGTTATAGCGGCAATAGAAATACAAAATACATCATCTGTGAAAATTTCAACTGTCTAGCTATCACGGTTCTTGAGATACAGCCTGGTGACAGACGGACGGACGGACGGACGGACGGCGAAGTCTCAGTAATAGGGTCCCGTTTTTACCCTTTGGGTACGGAACCCTAAAAAAGGGTTTATCACATGTATACCATGATGTGAAAAACTAATGGTTCAGGCAGGGTTCGAACCTACGTCTCCAACTTCCGGGCTAAAACGGGCGTCGTACCTATAGGACCACTGAACCTGATGCGAGAGCCACTGAATTGTTCAAGCAGTTGCTTCTTGCATGCCTTAGAGTGGCATCGTAACGCCATCTACCGTAAAGATTCAGACTTCATGATCTCGAATTATGTTGAGAATCGATAGTAACGATGTGCTTGAACCGAATTAACCAATTTAACCCTTCATTGTAAACATTTGGTTTACGCTAGCCGACGTTACTGCTTTAATAATAACAATTAGGTTAATAACTTCTATACGAGTAACCGATATAGCCCCAGTATGAGGAAATTTCTTAAACAGGCATTATAAGGCTGACAAGGTGGTCAAAGACCATCAGAAGCATCTATGCAGAGTAGAAGACACAGTCCAGTTGGTCACGATGCTCAGCTATGAGGGAACGACAAAGAAGATACTGTTTCCTAACATTGCTTTTCAGTGTCCAATCCATCACTCGGTTTTTTGATTCATTAGATTAGATTCTTTCTCAACAACTATTTGTGTATTGATTATATACAAAGTTGATGATAACACAAATTTGAATCTCTTACCCAATCCATATCCATACTAATATTATAAATGCGAAAGTGTGTCTGTCTGTCTGTTACCTCTTCAGGCTTAAAAACCGCTGAATCGATTTTGATGAAATTTGGCATGGAGATAGTTTAAGATCCGAGGAAGGACATAGGATAGTTTTCATCCTGGAAATTATCCCTAAAAAGATTGAAAAGTGAGTATGTAATTCATGATGACACTGATGACCCTGTAGGAAATGTAATGATTAGACCAAAAGCACAATTGCTCTTACATTTGCTTAGGTGCTTTTAATAATCCCATTTATTTATTAAGGTGATTAGGTGGATATCTATCGTGTTGTACGAGGTTGCTTCCATACTTCCAAGTTCCACGCGGACGTGGTCGCGGGCAAAAGCTAGTAATATTATAAATGCGAAAGTGTGTCTGTCTGTCTGTTACCTCTTCACGCTTAAACCGCTGAATCGATTTTGATGAAATTTGGCATAAGGTCCGAGGAAGGACGGACATAGGATAGTTTTCATCCTGGAAATTATCCCTAAAAATATTGAAAAGTGAGTATGTAATTCATGATGATATTGATGACCCTGTAGGAAATGTAATGATTAGACCAAAACCACAATTGCTCTTACATTTGCGTTGGCGCTTTTAATAAATCCCTTTTATTAATTAAGGTGATTAGGAGGATATCTATCGTGTTGTACGAGGTTGCTTCCATACTTCCAAGTTCCACGCGGACGTAGTCGCGGGCAAAAGCTAGCCTTTTTATAAATATTTTTTTTAATCATTCTAGTACCTAAACATTATAAATCATACCCTTTCTTTGAGAGGAGTATTAATCATTATGATGAATTAAACATAACGATAGTTATAGTTACTTGCTCTGGGAATATAAATTGTGGTACTTGATGCAATACTCAAGGCTTTTAATTATTTTGAATGTTGTGACTGACTGTTCATGAGATATATCTTTGACAAATACCTACAAGAGTTTGCTACCGAATTATAGTATAATACATTTATATCAAGGATAATTCTAATTAGAATCCGACTGCATGGAGCGGCTGTATTAACATTCACCTCAAAAGGAAGGAGAATATTTGTTCAATATCTACGGCAACAAGGGCAAAGAATATATGTACTAACGTAAAAAGAAACGACAGCTACACTTGTGTGCAGTAAAAAACTCTTGCTATGTGTGCGGGTCGAGGGGCGAGCGCGGGCGAGTGCGGGGGTGAAGGGCATTCACGTGAATGCCTCGTCGAAGGATTCGGCATTACAAGGTCACCGACGCCCGAGTTACACCGATCGCGCCTGTGACAAGGGTAAGACAGGTAAGGGATAACGCACCTATCCTCGGCCTGCTTGTCGTTGTACGGGTTGAAGTCGATGTCGTGTATGATGACGGTGTCGGCTGCCGTCAGGTTGATGCCCAGCCCGCCGGCGCGCGTCGACAGCAGGAACACGAAAATGTCCTCGTTGTTGTACTGGTCTATTAGCTCTTGTCTGGAACGAAGAAACAGATATAGCCTTAGAAATAACTGTAATTGGCGTATACTATTAAGAAACCTTTCTGGTAATAAGGTTCTGATTATACCTCGATAAACAATGAAATTGTATCAATATCAAACATGTGAAAATATACTAATATTTTTTTTGGAGTTTACTCCTTAAGAATCGATTTTCATATATAAGCCCGGGGTATGAAAAATATGGGGTGTAAAATCGAACGTATCTGCCGTGCTAATTTAAAAAGTCGTATCTCAGTATACGATCGGGGTAAAAATACGACTTCGTAATTTAGCAGGTTATGCGTTACGCGTTATAGACTAAGATCCCGATATAAAATAACCTTCACCGAGATGTTTATTTGATGAAATGTATTTTATATTTAATTTAATATGTCAATAAATATATTTCATATGGGTTGCCTAAGAAATTTTAACCCAGGGTATGTTTAATTAATAATTTAAAAAAAATGTTTTAAACATTTCACCGGTTTGATTAATATTAGATAAATTCTATACCAATCGAAAATATGAAGCCCATAGAATATGCAAACGTTAGGTTGCCTATTCTTTTCCCGTCACAACTATTGGGTAGCCAGGTATAAACAGGTAAATCTATACCTACTAGCATTTTGCAAAGGTTTGATTGTTGAATTGAAATTAAATAAAATTAAAGATTATTTAATTATGAATTTATCTAATAATCAAATCGGTGAAATGTAAAAAAAAAAAAATTTAATTTTAAACTAAACATACCCCGGACTAAAATTTGTTATGCAACCCATATGCAATATATTTATTGTCATTTTAAACTAAATATAAAATACATTTCATCAAAATAAACATCTCTGTAAAGGTCATTTTATATCGGGAGCTTAGTCTATAACGCTTAACGCATGACCTGCTAAATTAAGAAGTCGTATTTTTACCCCGATCGTATACTGAGATACGACTTTTTAAATTAGCACGGCAAATACGTTCCAAAAATATAAGTATTGCGAGGATTGACGTTTGGTTGTCAAAGGCGACGGTTGAAAATTTTATCAAATTTTATTTTATTTATAAGTTAATTCAGTTTTAGAGTCCTTTTCGCTGTTTTTGCGATGAGTGAGTCAAGTCGAGGTGTCGTGAGTGATACGTCACTTTTAGAATGTGGGCAGCGGGCAGCTCCGTCGTGGCTATCTGAAGTGGAGTTTGATAGTAAGGCAGGGCCGAGTCAATCGGATATTGTATCGGACGCTGAGTCCATGTCGGATGTGCGGCATATAGCGGTGAAGCGTGCTTGTGGTCTGAGCGACGAAAGCTGTGGTTGTAGTGATAGTTTTATCAAAATAGGCAGGAAACCTAAACGCTTGCGGGTTTTAGCAACCGCCAAAACGCAGCTGGAGCCGGACGGTGTGCCTGTGCCTGACAAGCTATTTGAAGTTTATATAGTGTCAAAAGAAGATTTACCGAAACAGATTGGTTTGGCAAAGTTGCTGCAATTTAAGGGTATAAAATTAATTTTATCCGTCAAGTTTATGGGTCCACGTAAAGTTCGCATACAGTTTAACTCTAAGGATGATGCGGAGAAGCTTCTGGCTTCTCAGGAGTTTAACAATGAGACGAGACGTTCTTATTGGTCTAATATGGCATGCTGCACTTATGGAATTATAAGGCAGGTTGAGTTGGAGGTTGAGGAAGACGAATTTTTAAAGAATATCGAAGGGTCTGAAGACATTTTGTCAATATGTAGACTAAACCGTTTGGATCATGATGGGCGTTGGGTTAAGGCTGAAGCTATTCGTCTGTGTTTTAAGGGAACTTCTTTACCGCCATATGTTTATGCCTACGGTTGCCGATTTAAGGTAAATCAGTACACTTTCCCGGTTACCCAATGTTCAATATGTTGGAAGTTCGGTCATCTGAGCAGGTTTTGTCCTACTACTAAAGTAACTTGTCCGAAATGCGGCGGGGAGCATGCCAATTGCGAAACGACTATTTTTAGATGCATTAATTGTAAAGGCAGCCATATGGCCTTAGATAAGTCGTGCCCGGTTTTTGTGAAGGAGTAAGAAATTCGCAGGATTATGTCTGCTGAGGGATGTATATATAAACGGGCTTTTTGGTTGTATATGCAAAATAAGGAAAAAAAGGATACGGATGTTTGTAGTCAGGATGCGCCATCTGTTTTTGAGAATGACTTAAGTTTTGGAAAGTCATATAGAGATGCTGTTTTGTCGAAGCCGTTACAATCTAAAGAGTCTAAAGATTCTGTCTGTCAGGCTGAGGGCCAGCGATCAGTAAGTCAGTACAGATTAGAGAGCGAGCCACAACAAGAGGTTCGTAAGCCGCGGAATTCAAAAAGAGTAACAGATGTGAAGAGGTCCGAGTGTCTATTGGTCAATCAGCCTACTATTGAGCGGGGGGCTGATATGGAAGATAAAAGACAAAATAAGGACAAGAAGAAGAGACGTATTACTTTTGAAAGGCTGGTTGCGAATACGAAGGATATTTTGTTTTCTACCGAAAGTTGGGAGGAGAAGTTCAAAACGCTGTTTGGAGTTGTTGTTAAGGAGATTTTGGATTTATTTAAGGATTTTTTTAAGGAAGGTGATTTTGTACGTTTGTTTTTGTCTAATGTAAATGGCTAGGTCTAATACCAGATCTTTCTTGAATGTAATGTTCAATTCAATATTGGCGGAACCCTTATCGGAATCGGCTAAATTTGTATACAGTTTTTTTTATGTAAATAGTGTATACAAATTTAGTTGTTTTCGTGTACATGTTATTTTTAAGTTTATACGGTTTATGTTTTTATTTATCTATGTCTTTTAGATGAATGATGTTGTGTATTAGGCCTGCTGGAGCTGGCATGTTCATAAAAATGATCAAAGCTCCTTAATTAATAGATAAAAAAAAAAAAGTATTGCGATACTACGGTAGAAAGGTCGTATCTTTGTATGGATTTCATAGTAAGATACGGTTTTTTTCCGTAGCACTGCAGACTGTAGTAACTAAACTAGCCGCTCGAGGGCGCTTTACATCACGCTTCCTTATTTAGTTACTAATCATGATCTCTCCAATTTCTTAAAAATCAATCGGAAGTAAATTTTCCTTGTAAAATATTGTAATTTTGCTGTATATTATACTCGTATATTAATATTATGTAAATGCCTACCTTCTCGTTTTGTTTGCAGCACCCAACAGGGTACATAATGTGATACTTAAACTATTTACTAATCATTATGTGCAATAAACGTATTGAGTATATATTTTATAATCGTTCTTAAGGCCAGGCGCGCACCACGATTTTAATCGCGCGATAATTTTGTCGCATAAATGCAAGATATGGGTTTATATGAGAGTGCGCGCACCACGATTTTCATAAACCCAGAAGTACGCTTATTTCTGCGACAAAATTATCGCGCGACTAAAAAAAAATCGTAATGCGCGCCTGGCCTGAAGAGTAAACTCCAGTCGTGCGTCGGAGCGGACACACACACTTTTTTTTACATTTCATTTGTTCTTGCCATTTTGCAGATTAGATTTAGATTTATTTATTTCATAATAACAAATTATATTACAAATTATCCGAAGTAAATTTACATGATTTGATATTGTGATCGTCAATGGAAAACATAAAATTAATAATAGGGAATCATCATCATATTTTTATTAAACCAGTAACGTCTGCTAACGTAAACCAAATGTTTAGAATTAATAAAAAAATTAATGGTTCAGGCATGGTTCGAGCCCGCGTCTCCAACGGCTTTCCGGGCCAACACGGGCCTCCTACCTATTAGACCACTGAAACTGATTGCATTTTTAACCAGTTCCTTCTTGCATGTTTTAGGGTGGCATCGTAGCGCCATCTACCGAAAAGATTCAGACTTCATGAAGTCTCCTGCTGCTGTCTGCGGTCGGCTACAAACCGATATCTTATCAGTACCGTACTGCCCCCGATTGAGTTTGGCAGCAGGCATTTGTCGCGCTGGGTTTTAATATGACTGTTTCTTCTGACTCACCTGTCAGTGACAGCGGTCTGACCGTCCAGCCGCAGGTACCGGTAGTTGCGGTGGTTCAGGTAGGGCTCGATGACGTCCAGCATCATGGTGAACTGGCTGAACACCAGGACCCGGTGCCCGTCCGCCTTCAGCCGGGGCAGCATCTCGTCGAGCTTCAGGAACTTGCCAGAGTCCAGGATGAGGTTTATTGGTAGAGCGTATTGACTTATACTCTGAAAGAAGATAGTTCATTAGACATTTTTGTTATTTTTATTCATTATAAGTTGCGTTGTAGACCAATAAAATGTCACACAGTGATAACTAGTATATACTTGTACATATTTACCAACTAACTGTGTTTAACATACATCGCTAGCACATCTTCATGTCCAACTTATTGTTTTTGGCATCTCTTAAATACTAATTGAAAGACCGCCTCATAGTTTCGTCTCAAACACGAATATGGACAATAATCGAAGACAACAGACAGTTTCCAGGTCATTATAATATGTTAACTTGGTTACTAAATATTACTAGATCTTCAGTGAGCCATGATTGATATAATATTGTTGGGCTTTTTTATTTTATTTATTTCTCATAAATAAACTTATATAGGTGGTATGTAAAACAATTATAGTCCGTCAAAATGAGGACAGGTTGGCGAATAAATCGCTCACTAAATCGTTCTACCACTTATAATTTACTTGATTAAATACACTTATATTTATATCGCTACCCATCGACAACGCCGCACACCGCGGCACCACGCGAGTTTGCACCCTAGTAGCAGTTACGAGGATAGTTCCTATAAAATAACATAAATCTTTAAACTCACACTATGCGACTGAGTGAGCTGGTGTATCTGGAAGTCGGACAGACACATGAGGTCCTCGAACGCGTACTGCTCGTTCTTCTCCTTGTACGAGGGGTCCCTGGCGAGCCGCGCCGCTATCTCGCGCACCTGTATGAAGACAGCCGAAAAAGGTGGAACTTTAACATAATATTAAGACATGTATCTAACCCACCGCCAAACAGCAATGTTCGCATTGTTGTGTTCCGGTGTGGGGGTAAGATAGCCGGTGAAATTACTAGCATAGAGGCATTCTATCTTCGTCCTCCGGGTAGGCAAGCACTTGTGACTCCTCTGGTGTTGCAGGTGTTTATGGGCGACGGTAATCGCTTTCCATCAGGCGATACGTTTGCTCGTTTGCCCCCTAAGACATAAAAAAAAAAAAAAAAAAATGTAACTAACCCTTTTTCTGCAATAAACATTATCTTATCTTACCTGCTCCGGCTCGTAGAAGTACCGCAGCAGCAGGGGATGGTTGGCCAGCTTGCGCATGTCCATCATCATGGATATGCCGCTTTGTTCTGTTGTTGCGTGGATCTGGACAAGATTAGGAGACATTAAGAAACTTTTTTTGGGAAGAGCGGAGAATTGTGACTAGCTACGCGCGGTGTTACCCGCTCATTCCACGGGAACACTACATTTTTCGGGATAAAAAGTAGCCTATGTGTTAATCCAGGGTGTCAGCCGTCTTCATACCAAAATTTATCAGAATTGGTCCAGCCGTTTGAGTGTGAAGAAGTAACAAATTACCGTGCCGTCCTTAGCCGCGAACCCGGCAATCAGATGCTTGTACAGCTTCTCCTGTCGGTCCGACATGGAGCACAGCTCGGTGTGGTTGGTCTTCTTGGGCAAGTCCTGGAGCACGTCCCTCTTCAGCCGCCGCAGCACGAACGGCTTCATGATCCGCTTCGCCTGCAGGATTTGACTCTGTTCGAAAGGCGGCGTGTCGTCATCTTTGCTTCCGTCGCTCTTTTTGGTGGTTCTCGCTTTCTGCAAAATAATTTAAAAAGGTTAACTTTAACCTTTACAAACTTTGCAGACCATCTAAGTTCTATTTTGAATTGTATAGTCTTGATTTATTGCAGGCACCCTGAGAAGCCTGAGCCTGGGAGGGTTATTCAACAACCAAACGGTTAAAGATCTTGCCTTCTTTCCTGTTCTTTACATGCGAAATTCAGCAAATATCACTTGTGCTAATTATAAATTGCACTGAGAAGATCGGGGGATCTTTGTCAAATTTAAAAGCAACTAAGCCTAAAAGATCATACTGTCTCTCTTGATGACCAGGGTTCGTAAAATGCTAATAAAATTAATGGAAGTGCTGAACCGTCAGCCCGTCATTGGATGTCATAAGTAATTTCAATCGCCTTTGCTGGGATTTTACGATCCCTGTTGATGATAAACTATATCTATGTTAACTCTCAGTTTGATCTGTCTTTCAATGTAGTATCTAGCACTCTTGGGTGTTATTGTTGCAGGACAGAGTAACTAAGGTAGTTAGTTAAGCTGGGCATTTTCCGCAAGTCGACATACATCGTGCCTATTTTGCGCGAAACGAAGGTAGCGCTTCTAACCACCCCAACTCCTCCACGGGACAGGGAACTTACAGAATTCTTCTGGAACAAGCTCTTGAGGTCCTCGGTCTTGCCGGAGAACATGTGCGGCATCACGAAGCACAGCAGCGACATCAGCTCGAGCAGGTTGTTTTGGAGCGGTGTGCCCGTCAGTAGCAACCGGTGCTTCGACTGCGGACGAAAAACAACTTGTACATTTAAAATATCAAGGGGTTTATTGTCACTTAAGAGTAACTGTTATGAGACAGTATGAAGCACTTTTATGCATAATTTTATTAGAATTAGTAGGAAAATAAGCATTCAGGCCATCCCACGATAAGTGGACTCTTGAGGCCCACGAAAGATTACAATCTAAAGATTCCAAAGGAGCTTACTTGAGGACTAAATATAGAATACTTGCAATTATTAGGAGCGCAGAGTCCGCCCTGCGTGAGGCCTTGCTAGTTCGCGTTTCGGAACTGTAAAATTCTACATGACTCTCTCTTTCTAGCTATTATCTCACATGGTGGTGGGTTCTCTTACATTGCTTCTCCACTTCGCCCTGTCCTCGAGATAGACTTCGGATACTTGACACTCACCCATCAACAATCTAAAATATTATAAAATTGTAAAAATGAAATCTTTGTCCTTTCATCACGCCTAAACAGGTGGACCAGACAGGTGGCTTTTCGCCAGATGGTTATAGGATACTTTTTACCCGACTACAGAGAAGCAAAAAATAGGGTTAGGTCTTCCACGCGGACGAAGTTCCAGTGCATGTTCTAGTTCCCCATAAAATTCAACATGACTGACCCGTGCCCAATTAGTTTGACATACAAACATACCTTGATCTTGAGCAGGTTGTCGTACCGCTGCGTGGACATGTTCTTCAGCATGTGAGCTTCATCGTAGATGACGTAATGTAGCGGAGTGATGCGGAACATCTTGCGCTCCTCCGGACAGCTGCTTACCATCGTGTACCTGATAAATTAACAGTATTTTAATCCATATCACTACACAGTATAACACAAAGTCGCTTCCTGCTGTAAGTCCCTATATATATATATATTTTATTTTTCATTTATTTGGGTAAACAAACAATCATCACAATTGCGTTATACCTAAGCGTTTTACAACAGTTTTTAAATATATGTGTGACTAACACCGTTCACCACTTATTAATATTACAACGGATGCGGTTTTTTTATAATAAATAGAGTGATTCAAGAGGAAGGTTTATATGTATAATGCTTAGTATATTTAGTACCAGCTTTGCACCCGTGCGAAGCCGGGGCGGGTCGCTAATTCCACACTAAAAGTAAGAAGATCTAAGTGGTGCTGGACAGGTCATGTCATATGAGGAAAGGAAAAATGGTGCAAGCTAGTTATAAAGTGGCGCCCAAGGAAAGGATAGAGAAAGGGAGGGAGACCATTAAAGAGATGGAAGGATGATATATGCCAGGTGGCAGGAAAAACAGGACACAGTCGCACACGACAGAAAATGATGGAAGAGGCTGAAGGAGGCCTTTGCCAAGGGGCAACGAAAGAGTAAAATACAGATACTACAAGCAAACTTAATGAAAATAAAAACTAGAAAAAAAAATGCATATTCAAAAATAAAACGGAAAGTACAGTGTTCGACGGAGGAACTACAGACAAGTACATTTTACCATTGTGAGAGTGACTGATCATTGTTAAAGCGCAAAAGAAGACTTATGTTCAGATATGGACGTCATTGTGTTATTGGGCTTCTAAACGGGTTATGTTTTGCTGCAATTTGTGGCCCGGCCATTATTTACATCTTGCCCTAGCGTGGGGTGTCAGAGAAAGACGGCCATAGTTGCCGGCCAGAAATTGGAGCAAAACATGGCCCGTTTAGAAGCCCCTTTCCATACAGCGGCAATTAATGAGTGACGTAGAAAGTCTTACTAGCCAGAGTGTCATACCTTGTTTTGTTATACCATGGAATTACGATGTTTTTGATCATAACACAGACAACCCCCACTAGACGGAGCATGTAAGGCGTCCTGCGCGCACCAACGATATGGTACGGCAGAACATTAAAGTATGAACACGGCGGCCACCGTTTAGTTGCGTCCTTGTTTATGAGGCCTCTCTACACCACTTAACACTACAATTTACCATGTTATTTATTTAATTTATTTTTTCGTTGACGTACGCATGGATCATAAACAAGGACGGTGTCCGCCGTGTTGATACTTTAATGTTCTGCCGTGCCATATCGTTGGTGCGCGCGGGTCGCCTTACATGCTCCGTCTAGTGGGGGTTGTCTGTGGATCATAATAATCATCAAGTACGGCGACTTACGTGGTCAGTATGACGTCGATGTTCTCCAAGCCGCGCGCGTATTGTATCCGAAGCTGTCGCCGCTCTTCCGGGTGCCCGTAGTACTTGCTCACGCGCAGCGCAGAGCACCAGCGCGCTAGTTCGCCACTCCAGTTGTCTATAACGATACAAGAAAACGATAGTCTTCAGATATCCATTTCATAAAAAAAAAGATTAAAACCGTGTTTACATCTACCAGGAACGAGATGAGTCGTAAGTCATCATCATTCCTTTGCTCTTATCCATTGATTCAGGGTCGCAGCAAAAGCGTTAAGCATGAATGTGGACGGATATAGAAGAGGAAGACCAAAGAAAACAGGGATGGATGGTGTGAAAGATGATATGACTAAGAAGGAAGTAAATGACGAGATGACGAGTAATAGGAGACCGAAGAATGGAGAATGGAAACATGATAAATGAAAAAAAAAAAAACGAGGAAATAATATTATACAGTCACATCATCGATTTTAGCTACAGATACGAGCTACACTAAATTCCGTTATATTCAATTAGACTTTGTTTTACTTTAAGCAACAAATGCAAAGGTGGTAAAAATTGCGTTATAATAAGCAAGCTGGTGTACGGATAAATATTTCCGGCAATTAGCTGGAAACTTTCATAAGAATTAAAAAACATATTTTAATTGGAAAACTTCCTATAGGAAATTTCCTATAATTTTTTTTGGAAAGTTTCTACGTCTTCACTATGGGTATCTGGGTATATAGTAGAGTTCTTTAGATACCACACCCTATGTTCATTTCTACTAGACCAGAACTTATCCAATGGGCATAGATCTGGTTAGTTAAACTGGCCAGGCAGCGACAATGCCCAGCCAGCTGCCCGACGATTGGCGTCCATAGGAATGAGTGCGACACCACGCTCAGACCTTCCGCTCCCACCTATAAACGCGTCGCGCCGCTCCGCTGGTTATTGCCCCTAAGGACCCGCAGGTAAACTGCCCCTAAGGACCCGCAAGACAAACAAAAAAAAAAACGCTGGTCGTTTGCGGTGTCCTAAAGAACGCACCGTGACAGGATCAACCAGTGCAAAGGGTCCCTTAAGGCCCGCAATTTAAGAAAAATAAAACCTGCTGGTTGCGCGTGGTCTGCATCAACTCACCAAGCGTAGAAGCCGGCACGACGACCAAATGCGTGCCTCGTGCCTGACCGGTTTCTTTTAAGTGAGCGAGGAAGGAGATAACTTGCACCGTCTTGCCCAGTCCCATTTCGTCAGCCAGGATCCCGGAGACTCCTTGTTTGTGGAGCACTGCCAGCCAGTTCAGACCCACCAGCTGGTATGGGGCTAGTGTTAAACTGGAAAGGAAATAGAATGTGTAAATTGTTTTAATAAAACATTATTATTGCATATCAAGAACTTTCTAGTACTTTAGCTAAAGATTTGAGTGCCCTGTAAACACAGGTGTTTATTTGTCTGTCTTATAGTAAGTGATGATGACTAAGTTAAATGTTAATATAACCACCAAAGTATGACCCGGCAAGTCGCGATTTGGTCCTGGCATAGAGGCTTTCATATGACAATATTGTATATGAATTACAAATGCCAAATAAAACGATTTAAAAAAATCGTTAAATGGAATATTACTCAATACTGCATTCTTCTTGCGAGAGACCGGGAATCGAACCCGGTACCTCTGGATTGCCGGTCCAGCGCGTAAATCTTTCCGCCACCCAAACGCCCAAGCAACCTTTCCAATTTTTCCTTATGCTTTGTGTGTCGATCTTTGCATTGTTTATTTGAGGCTTTACACCTTGAGACATGTTTCATAAATTAGTAATATTCTATATTCGTTTTACATTTAAAGTAAAATTTTACCTAGAGTCCAGTAGCTTGGGCTGCTTAAGCCGGCCCGCGCCGGCCGCCACCGCAGACTCCAACTGTTGTGCGAGCCCGACGCACTTCTTCATGAGCCGCTGTATGTTGTTCCTTGTTGTTAATAGTTCTTGCGTCGAGTTGAGCAGGTCAGTACTTAACATCTTGATGCTGTTGAATTTTTCTACCTGCAATTGGATAAAGTTTTAATGATTTCTTGATGACATTTTAAATAATACAGGGTGTAACGGAACGGGGATTTCCTGTAAATATATATAATTTTTTTTTATAGCCTGGGACAGTGTTCCACTGCTGGGCAAGGGCCTCTCGCTTAGTTTTCCACAGGTCCCTGTTTGATGTCTCTTCCGACCAGTTGCTGGGGAATGCGTCATCGAACATTTTTTTTTTTTAATAAATAAATAAATATTAAGGGACAATCATACACAAATCGACCTAGTCCCAAACTAAGCAAAGCTTGTACTATGGGTACTAGACGACGATATACATAATATATAAATACATATATAGATAACATCCATGACCCAAGAACAAATATTTGTACAAATATTTGCCCCGGCCGGGATTCGAACCCGGGACCGCCGACTCAGTAGGCAGGTGTCTACAAACCGAGCCAAACGCGTCGTCGAACATATAATTTACGTGATGTAAATACGCGAATCGTAGAATCATTGTAATAATAAAAATAAATAGTAGTATAGTATACCGAGTGGGTCCCACAAAACAGCATCCGGCGTCGTGGTAGACCTCGAAGGAGATGGCGAGACGAACTTGACGCCTTTCACCGAGACTGGTGGGAGATTGCTCGGGACAGGGACGCGTGGAAGAATGAGAGGGAGGCCTTTGCCCAGCAGTGGGACAATATAGGCTCTTAAATAATAAATAATAGTAGTATAGTATTCTAATTTGTGCAACCCTACTGCTTCTATGTTTATTATTTACATTTCAAAAAGGCAGATGACATGTGGCTTTTTCATTGACCTGTAATAGGGATGAAATGAAACACAGTTATGCGTAAAACTGTGTGTTTCGTTTTAAAACGTTAAACAAGCTATTAGGGGAATGCCACGAACGCGGTCTTAGCGGAGACCGGCGCGGCGGGCGTCTCGCTCACTTGTATGGCCGTCGCGCTCGGAACTCTCATTCAACCGCTCGCCACGCCGCTAGTCGCGCGAAATCGTGGCATCTCGGTTAGTCTTACTGCTCACAACAACACAACGTCGCGTGCTATTGACCTAATTACTGTGATTATCTTCGTCATGCCGAATTATTATTGACGAGTGCATTGCTGGCATTGCTGCACTCATTCTGCAATCCTTAACTGGTGGAACACTTACCATATCTAGCCAGCCTTTGAACGGTCTCTGGGCGATGATCGCCTCAGCCTTCTTCTGCGAGCAGCCGCTCAGGAGCGACAGCTCGTTGAGGTTGCTGTTGTTCAGGAACTCGAATACCTTCTTCTTGTCACCGATTAGGTCATCTGTCACCTCGTTATCGGAGTCGTCACTGGCAGCAAATAATAGAACATTACCATAACGACGAATATTTGTGCCTGGGTCATGTATGTCCTAAGTATTTATTTATCTATGCCAGTATGCATATGGTCGCCTATTTAATACCCATAACACAAGCCTTCTCGAGTTTGGGGACTAGGTTGATTTGTGTGAGGTTGTCTGGTATATATTATTTATTTACTTATGGTAATTAATGGTTGCATGTTCCCATCAAAAAGCCTTCAGATTAGCGCAGTTTACAACCAGCTACTCGCTGAGGGTGTTTCAGTTGCATTCGCGCCACTACGTGCGCTCGTTTGTAGTGCGCGCTCCAGGACACCATCACGTGTGCTGATTTCTGGCCAAAAGGTGTCGTGTTTCGTCGGTTCTGGGGAAACCTACCAAATCCAATCCGACACCCGAAATGTCGGAACAACGGGCACGCAGTTTCACCGTCTAAATAAATATTGTTAGGTTCATGACGCATTGGTGTCTACACTGTAATGTTATGTAACCTGTTTTTCAATGAATAAATAAAATAAATCTGTACAACCATGGTGTTGTGGAGATACTTGGGAGAGGTACAGGTATGATAGTGAACATTAGGAAGGAAAAATTGCATAACATCTTTCTCATTGAGTTAAACCTTATAGTGTGGGGTGAGAAACTTAAAGGGTAGGACAAGACATTAACACCTAGGTTTTATTTTAATGTCTTACCTATCATATACCCTATCGTCCTTCCCCTTTCTAACTCCATAGTCATCATCCTCACTCCCGCTGCTGCCTCTTCTTGCTCTTCCTCCTTGTGCTGCCAGTGGTTTCCTGACAACCACAACTGTACCCGCCCCACCCGTACTGGGTCTGCTAGTCACTCTGACCACACCCATGGTGCTGGACCCATTGGGACGGGCAGCTTGGCCGGAGAAGCCGGGACGGGAGCCTTGGTATGCAGATGATGTTGGAGCTCTGTCATTGCTCTCTGGGTCATGCTTGAGAAGCTCATCTCTCGAACGCTCTTCATTCCAACCGTGCTTTACTAAAGTGTTCTTTATAAACTGGAATACAAAAAAAGGGAATTTGTTGATGTCAACAAAATCATTAAATAAATAAGACTCCAGCAGTCTCCTTCTCACTTACTTCTTTACAACACATTCTAGTGGCAGTATCATTTGAAAAATATGGCATTAGGCTACATACGTGTTTAGTTAAAGGTCCCATTGTAGGACTTACCATAAGGATTCTTATGGCAAGCCACACAATCAACATCATCAATGTCAAAAACTATTTGCTAGTCGGAAGCATGTTCCAAAATTCATCTCTAATTTTTGCAAGCACCGTATCATATTGAGCTACTTAGTTTGACATCTAGACTAGACTTACCAAAGGAGCAATTTCTGGAAACATTTCCAGCATGTTCCTAAACCGCTTCTCCCTAATGGCAGTAGTGAGCTGCTGCTGTGTGGGCTGCGACGTGGCCCCCGCAGGGCTGCTGGTGACCACCACAGGACTACTGGACACCACTATCCGTTTGGCCGGGGATGCAGCATCATCTGAGTCGGAGTCCGCAACCCTGATGCGCTTGTACACAATAGGCCCGTTTCTATTTACAACTGTGTTCGGAGCTGGCATTCTGTTTTGAGGAGCTAGAACATGAAATAAACATAAATTTAGGTTATTATTTCGATACCTCAGTGCATAATCGTACTAACTTTTTGGAAAAAGTAGCTGCAATTAGGCTGTTATTGCATAACTCTATGTGGTTTAAATTAAATTAGCTAAAAAAAATTAATTAGTATGAGTGTGAACTAAGGTATTGATTTATTATAAGAAAGTTTCCTTTAGTTCTTTGTGGAAATAATGTAATACAAAGTGCGAAACAGCCTGCATTAAGCATAATGTAAACAAATTTATCCAGCAGTAATGGGACAGCAATTTTATATGAGGCTTTTTACAGTTATTTATATCCATGGTTGAAGGCTACATTACTGTACACTTATGAAGTTAATAGTTTATGTTCATTAGGTTTCATGATGTGGTTATAAAACTACTTTCAGTCATGGAAGACCATTACATTAGTTAAAATATAAGCTTAATTTTATTTTAATTCTGACATTCCACTCAACATCAAGTGTTATTCACACAAAGTTAGTATTTCAGTTTATGATAATACTGTTTAGCTCTTATGTCTATGAGGATAAGGTTGTGAATAAAACTAAAATAGCCTCACCAATGGTAAAGTTAAATATGCAGAAAAAACAGCTGATCAATATTTTTGTTGAAGTTTTCTTAGTATTCCAGCTGATTCTAAAGGTAATTGTAACCTCATAGTCTACATTTTAGAAGAGGAAAACCGTCTAACATAGACATCCATGTATACTCAAGTAGTTCAGTTTACTGGCATTTATATTTCTTTATTACACTAAATACCAATTTAAAACTTCACTCCTTTTCTTTATTCTTTATTATGATCTACTCAATATTAGAAATAGAGCAAGCAGTTATTTATTGTACAATGCCATGTGAACAATAATACTCTTGACCCACTGAGTCTATTTGGCTATCTGTTTCATTATTTATTAATGGAGTACTATTATATTATAATTTACAGCACTAATGCAAACTTATAGGATGTATAACATTATTACATTTCAAAGATAAGGTGTCTGATTAAGTGTTACAAATATCAATTGATCATAATGTAGGTACATAAAAGAGCCAAACCATGTCTAGATTTGAGCAACTGAATTGGAAATAACTTGGTGTATTTACCTTTTTTTTATATTAATATGCATCTTCTTATAAGGATAACCATGTTTTATTTTATAACAATCTTTGGATTAATTGTAACTGCTTAATGCAATATGATGAAATTCAAGTCTCATTCATGGAGGTAAAATGTTTCTACGATACTAGTTCTTGAGTAACAAGCGTAGCATTTAAATACGTCATCTCATGTGGATGTGCAAGTATCAGCTTAATTAACACCTACTGAAAACTGAACCAGAAATCAAATTGCATAATGTAGGCATGTGCCAAAGATGATTCAGCAAATTATAGTTTGGCTTACTGTTTAAATTAAATTATGGAGTTTTACACAGAGTTAATCTACCGGCTCACAAAAAAAGACCTTGAAAACGAGGGTCACTGGACACATTGCAAATGCTCATGGCATGAACTAGCACACGTGTGTTTGAAGTACTAATGGTAAATTGCAGAATATACTCACGGCCACTCGTAGAAGAGCCAGCTATCGTCACAATGTTGTTAACACCTGGTGCACTAGGTTTTTTTTGGAACCTGTACTGTCTTAAGTAACTTAGCACACTTGGGCTTGTGCTCTCGGACATTGTTCACAGACGCGTAACGCAATACGCAGTCAGTCAGACGATAAACACCTTTGTTAAATACACAATAGCTTCAAAAAGTTAGTCAATTAATTGCTATAAAAGTTTTACGAAAAAATATCACGCTAAGCACACCGAAGACAACAGTACGGCCATTTTTATCCGCGAGACTGGACGTTACTTTAGTTTTCAACCAATGACTAAGAGATCAAGCTGTCAATACACGTAATACACCAATAGTAGAGCGAGATTTTTTTTTCTAGTTAGAGAAGACCAATGAAAGCATTTTTCAATTTAACGAGCCGATAATGGTTGACGAATTTATTTTTTTCTACAGTTCCGGTTCAGTAACCGTTTCTAGCACTATCAGAGAAAAACATGTATTACAGTCTGAGCAATTATGGAAAAAAATTACATTGAATTTGACATATTTAAGAACATCTTACCTAGTACTTTTAAATATGCTCAGTGTGATATAAATGTATAAGATATAAATAACCGATAAAGCAACCGATAAAACAATTTTCACATCCTTGAATAATGTTGCCACTATAGAAAATACTTCTTTGATGCCTGGAAAAAAAAGTTTTAAATTGATTACTTGTTTACTAAATAGTCTCACAATGAAGATACTGTACAATAATTAATCAGTTGAACTTCGTTTTACTTCATTAATTTAAGGTACTTATCGCTCTAGCTACGTTTAACAAATTTAATTACTATCTCTCTAATCAATTGTTAAGAGAATTACCCCGTAATTTGGCCGTAATGTATTTTTAGGGATTAGTAAATTCTCATATGGCAGCCCTCTACTGTTGCTGTCAGATTAATAGGTGCGGCCATGTTGATCTGTAGCGAATAAAATTGAATTATTTTGCTTTTAGGGAATAAAACTTGACACAATATGCCCAAATGCGACCTCAAAACGAGATACATCCCTGCGACGTTCGCCTGGACCTTGCTTTTGGGCACGACATCACTATTTTTTTATTTTCCGTGAGTATACATTCATGTCGATCTAGTACAAATCTCATTTTTGGTTTGACAACTTTCACGCTAGATCGTGGAAATTGTTGCTATTAATATCTTTGGATTCGATCTTTGCCATGCGTGGCGCCAACTTGTCGTGTTTCCTTTACCTTAAAGGGCAGAGGGATGTACAATAACGAGTATCGAACCTCAAACTCTGGGCTAGGCCATGCCAAAGTAATTAGTGTCATTCGTATATTAATTAAATTCTATTTGCATGCACTATTCAATATTCTTATGAGACGCTTTAGACATATTACTTCAAAATGTATACATATAGTGGTATCTATTGGTAGATAAACAAAGGGTTTTGGTTGTCACTTGGTGAGTCAATAATTCAGTAAGTTTCTGTAATGGTAATGACTTGGATTAATTTGATGTGAGAAACATGTAAAGTAAACTAGTTAATATTCATATAATTCTAGTACCGCATAGTCATAGAATAAACATGCAAACTATGGGTTTTATGCTCAATAACACTGATGAGTAACTACACCTAAAGTTTACTTATTGACATTGTTTTTTGAGAGAAAATAAAGATTATTTACAGTTACCAAAATCTTAGTCTGTAAACATGAAGGTACACATATAGGTGAACAGTCTGTACAAAAATATGTTTATACTATGGGAAAGAACAGTAAAAAAGTTAAATTTTCCATCCAATCATGTGGTGATAAGCATTCATTAATCAATTATTGCAATTATATTTAATAAGCAAATATTTTGAGGTTTATTGTATTAGTGATTTTACTGTCGTTTCAACCACTGTCAAAAATATTGAAAGTAGGAACTACACCACACTGCAAACTTTCATACAATGACAATGATATACTGTAACCATACTTCTCACCGTAATTGATCTAATTAAAAGCATCTTATGGCCTATATCTTTGATACTTATGACAGCGGACTGACAGTGATTGAAACGCCTGTAAAATCACCTATAATCTTTTATATTGGAGGTGGTATGTGTTAGATGACTGGAGTTACTACTTACTATTATTATGTTTAACCTGCATGTTAATTGCTTGTTTGTTATTTATTTGTTGGTATTTCCCTTATAGCTAACAGTAGAAGAGAACTGATTTGTTTACCTACATCCTCAGCAAGTCCACTTCAGTGACATTCTCGTGTTTGGCAATACAGTTTCAATCTTACATTCCATCATTAGTATGAAATACTAGTTTTCTAAGACAAAAGTGTTTTTACAAACCCTAAACCCTAGTTAACCCTATTACACCAAAAATAATGTTTTCTATTAGAAAGATATATCAAACTGTGATCAATTTATATATTGTTTTACCTGTTTGTTGGTGGGCAGTTGTTTTATTAAGGCATGTATTTAAATCGATATCGGTATATTCCCTTTTTTTCGATCAAAATATTTGAATTTCACCAAAAATACTGACTTGCACACTAATTATGCGCACTAAATAATGCGAATTAAATATACCATTTAAGGTATTTGCAAAACTGTTTTACTGGATATTAAAAAAAAAACTAACCTAACCTAACCCGGCCGAGTCGGATCTTAGTGTGCAGTGCAAGGATAATTAGTGTGCGTAACGCACAGACAACTTAACCCTATAGACCCCGCTTCATAAAACTTTCTCTAGTATCTCAATTTGCCAAATTGGCGGGGTGAGGAGGGCATCAAGTGCACTGTGATTGGCTAGTTCAAGGTAAGCGAGCAATAACGCATGCGTTGCAAGACGCGCGCCTTTTTTGATAGTGATGGGACACACTCGAAAAAGAAACTGCAGAATGTAAGTGTATATATGTTTTTAATTGGAATCAATAAGAATACAAGAATGGTATTATTATTAATTAATTATGTACCTGAGTGCATTTTTAATTGGACCTTGGTGAAAATGCACTCTAGTGTAGTAGTAGATCAACAAATAAAGGGAAATTGAAAAATCAAAACAACAAATAACAAAACAAACTATTCACTCACTTCATAAATTACTTTTAATTTTTCTAGATATGTCATGAAGCAACGCAACATCGAAACTCCGTTACAATGATCAAAAAACCGGCTAAGAGCATGTCGGGCCACGCTCAGTGTAGGGTTCCGTAGTTGCTCATCCTTCACAATAAACTGCTGTTTTAAGCCCGAGGTTTACGTGAAGAAAGATTTTAAGCTCTATAAAAAGGTCGTAAACGCCCTAGAAACTGTAATCACTTATTACCTTCTGGAAGTCAACTTACGACCTTTTAAAGAAAAAATATGAAATTTGGCGATAACTCAAAAACGGCTCGACCGATTTTGTTCAATATAGTTTTCATTGAAAGTACTTATAAGGCCTCATTACCATGAATTTTTCCGATTTTTTTAACTCGTGGTTGAAAAGTTAGAGGGGGGGGACACTATTTTTTTTGTTTTTACAAAACTGCTGACTTTATCAAAAAATAATGTTAAAAGACCCCTATTATTTTTACAAGACCTATTCATCAATACCCCACACACCAGTGTTAAAAAGAAAAAAAAATTCACCCCCACTTTAGGTGTTCGAGAGGTACACGAAAAAAAAATTTTTTTTTAAATTTTACTTTACCGTTCTGTCGGCGTTGTACATACACATACTCGTACCAAATTTCAGCTTTCTAGTACTAATGATCACGGAGCTAAGCCGCGGACGGACGGACAGACGGACATGGCGAAACTATAAGGGTTCCTAGTTGACTACGGAACCCTAAAAAAGCGTCTTCGCATCACTATAGCTGACCTTTCTCAAAAACTTAAACAGACAAAAATTAAAGTAAAAACGTTTACAAAGTTCAAATCGCACGTACAGAAAAAAAGATTACCTCATTGAAAGCGCTACTGAAGGGACTACAGGATAAACAATTAGTCACTGACGAACATACGTCTATCTTGGAACAAAATGTTCTCCTCAACTGCAAACATTTGCACTCACATTACATTTTTATTCCACTAAAGCCTATCAATACGACAGGAAAACTTTTAATACGTGTTTGCCGCATCCGAAAACATTATCCAAGTGGTATCAAACTGTCGATGGTCGCCCTGGTTTCACCAAAGAAGCCTTTAAGAGGCCTTATTCCTTTTAAAAAATATTTTTTTCATATTATGACAAATATATTCATAATTTTAACCAAGTTTTTGAAGTGAATAATACTTTTCCCCGCGAGTTCTAGGTAGTAACAGAGCTATTTCATGCTTTCATTGCATGCAGTCGAAAATAAGTTGAAAATACTAATTTTCCGCGTGAATTTTGTCAATTTCGAGTAGTTTTTGAAACAAAAATTATCAATGATAAATTCAAACTGTAGGTTTCAAATATGTACCAATAAATCCCAATAGCCCTGTTCTAGGTAGTAACATCAATAATATGTTAAGAAACATGTTTGATCATGGAGAAAACTGTCTAAAACAATTAGCATTTCAAAAGGAATAAGGCCTCTTAATGCCCTTAAGGGAAAACCCGAACAAATAAAGCAAAAATTGCTTGGAACACTGATTTTTGATGAAATGAAAATTAACAATGACGATATTGATTATAATCGGCAGAATGAAAGGACATACGACATACGGATATGTTGACTTTGGAGGCGAATTAGATACCGATTGCACAGACGAATGTTCCGAAGCTTTGGTTTTTTTGTGTAGTGCCATTTAACGCTTCATTTAAGTTACCAATTGGCTACTTTTTGGCTAACAAACTGAATACTGACCAAAAAGCAACGCTAGTAACACAAGCCATTCGTTTATGCAAAGATGTAAACTTTGAAGTAAAGGCTTTCCCATTTGATGGCTGTCCTACAAATACATCGATAGTCAAAAAGCTAGGGTGTTGTTTAGATCTTAACAACCTTATAGTCTTAGCACATGCTTGCAAATAGTTTGCACATCCTTCTTATGTAGCGCCATATGATTCAGGTGCCAACTTAACTCAATCGAGTGTAATGGGTACCCCCCTTTTATTGGCAAAATTTTTACAGCGTATAATATGTTTTTTTTTCGACATAAAAATACAAATACAAGAACTCTTTATTGCACACCTCATGAAATATACAGGAGAAATACAATGCAAGAAATTACAATTAGAGGTAAACAACAGGCGGTCTTATCGCTAAAGAGCATATATTAATGAAAGAATGAAGAATTAAGAATGAGCGACATATTAATGAAGTTTTCATCAAAGTCTGTTCAGGCGTTTTCACGTGATGCGCGGTCAAATAAACAGACAAACAGATAAACGCAAATATTCTAAAAACTGTTGGAACGTGTTCTGTTATCGGTTTTAAGCATCCCCCGCCAACTTTATTTCGAATATCTTCCATGTACAGACTTTAGAGCCACTTCAGCTTTATTATGAACCTATAGATGTATCGTATTTATCCAGGATATTAAGTAGCCCTTCTCCAAGATTCTATCTGTTTTCGAAAATTCATCGAAATTGGTTCAGCAGTTTAGACATTTATGGTTTCATAATTGTATATTTATGAACTTAAGTAACATACATTTCGATTATTCAATAATAAAAAAAGTATGTACTCTATAAAAAGTTCAATATTGTTTAACGGGTATCGGTTACGTAATTAATCAGTCACATCACTACTAAAAACACTGCAAAGGTTAGACGAAGACGGAATTACAAAAATTTGCAAGCGAAGGTAAGAGACAGTTTACAATTGACAGAAGACATTATCGCGTCGCTAGGTTACCAACCTACATTTTATAACTTAATAACATTCGTTGTAAAATAGTAAAAATAGCTTACTTGTGAAATGAAATCCCATCTTTATGAAGACTAGATGTCTTGCTACATCTTCCACACAATTTTACCATACAATAAGGCATATTTTGAACACCTTATAAGCCAAGTAAGCAGTGAAATATTTCATGTTACTTCGTCAACAGTCGACCGCGAACTAAGAGAGCGTTTGGGGGCGTGGCGAGCGCTGCGTATTTTTTGAGCATTAGCTTGGTTCACCCGGGTGCCCTTATAAGCGGGGTCTATAGGTTAAGTTGTCTGTGGCGTAACGTCAGTATTTTTGGAGAAACTTTCAAATATATCCGATGTATGAACCATATTTTTGGTGTGAATTCGGTTAAAAAGGTCATCTCGTTTTGTATGATGTTTAAGTTTTTTTTTGTAGGACATGTTCAGTTAATCAATTGTTTTTTTTGCACAGCATTAGTTTTTCTGGTATCTATCTAATCTATCTATCTATCAGCCACAGACGTCCACTGCTGAACATAGGCCTCCCCCATGACTCGCCACAAAGTGCGATCCTGTGCAGACCGCATCCAATGATTCCCCGCTACCTCACGAGGTCATCCGTCCATCTAGTCGGGGGCCGACCCACGCTGCGCTTTCCTATACGTGGTCGCCACTCTAGGACTTTGCTGCCCCAACGGCCGTCCGTTCTCCGGGCTACATGGCCTGCCCATTGCCACTTCAACCGGGCAATCCTGTGCACTATGTCGGTTACCTTGGTTCTTCTGCGGATATCCTCATTTCTGATTCTATCGCGCAAAGAAACTCCGAGCATTGCCCTTTCCATTGCACGTTGCGTGACTCTTAGCCGCCTCATGAGTCCCATTGTGAACAACCATGTCTCAGTTCCCTAAGTCATCACTGGCAACACGCACTGTTCGAAGACTTTCGTCTTCAGGCACTGGGGAATTTTCGACGAGAAGATGCATTTTCTGGTATGCATTCAGTTAATTAGTGGAGTTACCTAGTGTGCTGAAAAATTATACAGATGTGCATTTAATAATATCCCTTTTATTAATGTCATCATAATATTGAAAATTTATCAAAATTTCAATTCTTATGTTGATTCTAGGTTTGTGTCTTTCCTTGCAAGTTTTGATGCAAAAATACCAACCCCTATACAAATTAAATAAAGGATAAGAGTTCTTAATGGCAATGGCTGGTAAATCTGTATGCACAACGCTACGAAAATATCCAGGCTAATTGCGGAAAATGGAGCCCATAACCATGAGTTTTTTTTTAATCTCTTAATTAAAGAGCTTAGATCATTGATGAACATGTCAGTTCCAGCAGGCCAAAAATACAAAAAGAGTTCTTAATAAATGAAACAATTTTCTTACAGATGCCAGTACTACCTACACAGCCACCCATGGGTCCCGGCGTATCAAGGTGTCATAACGTTTTTTGTTTTGGCCAATTTTACACTGGCCACTTTCATGGACCCGGGAGTTATACCAAAAGGTTAGTTTGTGTTATACTTAGTTATTTATTTAACCCCCCTTTCGACGGCATAGATGGTTGTGTCAAACGGTGGAAAGTTGCTCCACTGTCGCCAACATCAAGTCAACCACAGCGATCCCAATTTCAAAGATCTCAAATTTATTCAGTTTTCCTGTGAGTTACATTCTTTAAATTAAAAATAATCATTCATACCAAAATGTGATGATCTGGAATGGAAATGTTGGGACATTTCTTTTCTTGTATGAGGTTTGAATGTTCAAACGAATCTGAGTAAGTTGAACCTAAAGGATCAATTTTCTAAAAAATAGTTATTTGTTATACAAGGGGGGAAAGTTGTATTTTACCCGCGAGTGTTTATTTGAAACACGAGCTAGCGAAAGGATCCTATGATTGACCACGAGCGAAGCGAGTGGTTCAAAATAGAATCCTGAGCGTAGCGAGTGTTTCAATACACGAGACGTAAAATAACTTTTCGCCCGTGTATAACACAAAACTTTTCACCTCACTACAGCGAGGAAAAAAGAATAAGGGTTTGTACTATATCTTAGAAAAAATTCTGCAATAATCAACCAATTTGCCATTTATTAAAACTAAGGTCTAATTATAGCTTTCATGTAGGTATTTTAAACGGGATTTTTCAGAAAATAAGCTCATTTCAAATTTTACTTTAGCTGCGTTGAAACGTCAAAACTCTTTCTCCACATGTGGATAAAAAGCGATTTTCTCAATAGATATCAAACAAACAAACTGGGCTTTCCGAGCTAGTGAGGTGAAAAGGAAATTGTGTACACTTCCTTTGCTCCGCTTCCGCTCATTTACTTTATTGTCAGCTTTAAATAGTAGTGACCAAAGTAGCCAAATTTGGAACATATCTTTATTTGCGTAGCAATAAGGGCCGAAAAACATAACCGCGTTGCGGCGTCGCGCCGCTAAAACCCGCGGTTATGTGTTTCGGCCCTAAGGACGGGGGATGAACTTTGAGGGAGGCCTTTGACAGCAGTGGACGTCTATGTCTATTGGCTGATATAGTGACGATGATAAAGGATGTGTTTCGATATATTTGGCCAGTTTTTGGTTATAGAACAAATTTATTGTAATGATAATTTATGAACTCGACTGTACCTACTTAACATATTTCGAAGTCTATTAAACTTATATTTAGACATTTTGAATACTAAGTTAAGGATAAACTGAATCATCTATCTGGTTATCTACGTTTATAATATATTCTTGACCTTTTGACCTTGACACTGATTCTACCGTAGCAACTAGACTGTAATTAAATGATTACGCCAGATTAGTTATAGAATATTGCATTAGGTGACTGGTTACTAAATATAAGTGAATAAGCGGAAAATAGTGAAATTGGTAGTGCAAAAAAAATCAAAGCCAACAATATTTTATTCGAACTTCGGTTATAAAAAATAGTGGCTAAAATGTACAATGCTAACCCGTCACACGTAATGTATAGTAAGTTACCTTGCTATAATATACGTTAACATATATTATAACTCCGTGTGTGATGGGCTTAACTAAGACATAGAGCGAATAATTAAAAGTTTTTTTTTAGGTAATGTATTTTGTGACTTCGATTTCAATAAAATATCCTAACCATATTTTATCAGAAACAGCCCATCTACCACAACTAGGCTCTTGTCGAGCGACATAGCATCAACCGTCACTCTCTCACAGTACAGCTAAGAAAGAGATAGGCAATATTTCGGCGAGAAAGAGTTGCGTGTCACAGCTGGGCTGCGAGATCTCATATCTTGGTTGTCTATACTAGCTATTAGTTGTATGACTTATCATTAACCATGATTTGAAAAGTGTTGAAAAGCTTGATAAGGTAGTGTTCACACTAAATCAAGATGTTAAGTGACAGAGATAGCGTTATCGGCCATATCTCCCAGACCCATTATCTGTTAGATAAGGTTAGCGAGGGTTGACCTCTGCGTATATATAAATACACCCACTATGAGTTATTGCAATTTTAGAACGCGTTTAACGCTAGGATTTTCGATTTTCGTAGGTTCATCAAAAAGGTTTGAAAGGGATTTTATTTCGACTATGCCCTGCGACATGCAGACAGACTGTGACCGATAGACAGACTGTCACACAGCTGTGTTGGACACGGTTTATTTTTAAGATAACATGTAGTTAGCTGTTTTGGAGTAATATGAAAAAAATTTGAAATTCGATCACACGCGACCTCTCTATACTTTCAGTGCGACAGAGATTCAAAGTTATTATTATTCCTCTACTAGACGTGCCCGCGGCTTCGCTCGCGTAAATGAAATATGTACTTCCTATTTGTAACACTTGAACATGTAATTTGTTTTTTTTTTTTTTATTATTATATACTTAATGAAAAAAGGAAACTGTCATTGCAAGTTAAATAAAAGCTTTTTAAAAGGAAACTGCGTTTCGTCCTCATATTAGTATTTCCGAAATAAAATTAATTATAAGCAAAAGGGATTCAACACATTTTATATTTGTATACTTACATGGACTGGAGAGTAATACATACATGTACAAATGTTACTCAAAGCAAATCTAAGCCTAGCAAAGCTTAATAAACAAAAGTAAAAATAATAACCATTAATAGGCAGTGCCGCTTCAGTAACAGACAAATCCGTGGGAAAAGAATCCTCTGAAAATAGGGAACAATCTAGATCTTCTCGAGAAATAAGCAGTAAGGGTCAGAGTATAGCAAAGCTGGACCGATTTTAGGACTAATTTTTTTTTGTTGGTTTGGGCTTAAATTAGATTGAATCTAGTAGATTACGCTAAAATAAACATATTTTATTCTTTCAACTTTTTCTCTCAGATCGATATTTACCGAGATATTGGGGTTCAAATGCATAAACATGCTTTGATGTAGGTACGTAATAATAGTAGACTATTTATGAGGGTCATGTAAGCAAGCATTTTGACGCTCCGCTCGCTACGCTCGCTCCGCTATACATGGTCACAAAACAAACCTAACCTAACCTACAGTTTTCGGTTTTCAACCCATGTACCATATTTTCATACAGCATTTTTACCTTAAAAACCCCAATATCTCGGTAAATATTGATCTGAGAGAAAAAGTTTACATAACAAAACATGCTTATTATAGGATGTTTTAAAGGATACTTTAATAAAAATGAGGTGTTATATTGACATAGATTTCACGACACCGAAATTTTTCTAAGTCCCAAAACTGGCTCACCTTTCCTATACCGCAACCCCTGAGGTCTTACTAACCCAACATTATCGCATCGCATTCTACGCACCGAGATGCAGAACAATGAGTACATTGCCTTGCAAGGATATTTTTCTTGTGTTTATAATAATACATAATCTGTTAAATTCAAATTTAACAAAAATTAAACATGCCATCCCCATTCCTCCATCTCCCGAAACCGTGGTGGTCAATCTGAATAAAACCGTGATGGTCGATCAATCAAAATACAAATTAATAACATAATCACTTAATACTTTCAATTCTCGGCATTTTCATAACACTTTTTGCTTATTGCACAGAAAATTCGCTGACAATGACAATGCCGATGACATTTAGTTTGACAGAGAAAACAACATACGTCAAGCAAAGTGCGTAGTCATTACATTTCGAGTAAAAAAAATGGTTGCCTGTAAAGTCGGTTTTACGGGCGAAGGAAGATTTTACGTGACAACGTCTTATTCTCGGTAGAATATTTATTGATATGAATATTATTAAATTGCACAATAGGAACAATGAATGAAAATAAGAATTGCACAAATTTTAACTATAGAAATATATTTTGTTCCTCTTCCCTCTTCCCTCTTCCGCCCTCTTCCCTCTTGTTACAGTAATGCTCGATGAATGAAAATAAGAATTGCACAAATTTTAACTATAGAAATATATTTTGTTCCTCTTCCCTCTTCCCTCTTCCCTCTTGTTACAGTAATGCTCGATGAATGAAAATAAGAATTGCACAAATTTTAACTATAGAAATATATTTTGTCTCTCTCTCTCATCAGACGTGAGCGGGCGTTACATTTTTTCATGAGTGACTCCGAGCCGCAACCTAATTTAAGACGTTATCACGTCAAAATGTAAGTCCGCCATCTTGGATTTCAAAATCACAAAATGGACGTCATTTTCGTATCCGGAACCACGAGGAACCTCGGAGATGACACCCATATCGATTTATAAGAAAAAATTATGTCCGCCATCTTGGATTTCAAAATCGAAGTCATTTTCGTAATCGGAACCCCGAGGAAACTTGGAGATGACACCCATATCGATTTTTAAGAAAAAATAATGTCCGCCATCTTGGATTTCAAAATGGATGTCATTTTCGTAATCGGAACCCCGAGGAACCTCGGAGATGACACCCATATCGATTTTTAAGAAAAAATAATGTCCGCCATCTTGGATTTCAAAATGGATGTCATTTTCGTAATCGGAACCCCGAGGAAACTTGGAGATGACACCCATATCGATTTTTAAGAAAAAATAATGTCCACCATCTTGGATTTCAAAATGGATGTCATTTTCGTAATCGGAACCCCGAGGAACCTCGGAGATGACACCCATATCGATTTTTAAGAAAAAATAATGTCCGCCATCTTGGATTTCAAAATGGATGTCATTTTCGTAATCGGAACCCCGAGGAACCTTGGAGATGACACCCATATCGATTTTTAAGAAAAAATAATGTCCGCCATCTTGGATTTCAAAATGTATGTCATTTTCGTAATCGGAACCCCGAGGAAACTTGGAGATGACACCCATATCGATTTTTAAGAAAAAATAATGTCCGCCATCTTGGATTTCAAAATGGATGTCATTTTCGTAATCGGAACCCCGAGGAACCTCTGAGATGACACCCATATCGATTTTTAAGAAAAAATAATGTCCGCCATCTTGGATTTCAAAATGGATGTCATTTTCGTAATCGGAACCCCGAGGAAACTTGGAGATGACACCCATATCGATTTTTAAGAAAAAATAATGTCCACCATCTTGGATTTCAAAATGGATGTCATTTTCGTAATCGGAACCCCGAGGAACCTCGGAGATGACACCCATATCGATTTTTAAGAAAAAATAATGTCCGCCATCTTGGATTTCAAAATGGATGTCATTTTCGTAATCGGAACCCCGAGGAACCTTGGAGATGACACCCATATCGATTTTTAAGAAAAAATAATGTCCGCCATCTTGGATTTCAAAATGTATGTCATTTTCGTAATCGGAACCCCGAGGAAACTTGGAGATGACACCCATATCGATTTTTAAGAAAAAATAATGTCCACCATCTTGGATTTCAAAATGGATGTCATTTTCGTAATCGGAACCCCGAGGAACCTCGGAGATGACACCCATATCGATTTTTAAGAAAAAATAATGTCCGCCATCTTGGATTTCAAAATGGATGTCATTTTCGTAATCGGAACCCCGAGGAACCTTGGAGATGACACCCATATCGATTTTTAAGAAAAAATAATGTCCGCCATCTTGGATTTCAAAATGGATGTCATTTTCGTAATCGGAACCCCGAGGAACCCCGGAGATGACACCCATATCGATTTTTAAGAAAAAATTATGTCCGCCATCTTCCCTCTTCCCTCTTACCTCTTCCGCCCTCTTCCCTCTTGTTACAGTAATGCTCGATGAATGAAAATAAGAATTGCACAAATTTTAACTATAGAAATATATTTTGTCTCTCTCACTCATCAGACGTGAGCGGGCGTTACATTTTTTCATGTGTGACTCCGAGCGCAACTTAAATTAAGACGTTGTCACGTCAAAACTTCGATATAACGGCGTACCAACATGACGCCAAAATTTTTGGCTACTTAAACTTAAGTCATATAGCGAAAAGAAACTTTAGGCTACTTGAACCTGAGCCATAAGAGCGAGAAGAACCGAGTATCGCCGGAAATGGTCGACGGTCGCGAAATGAAGAATTTTATGAAGATTTCTTTAGCCGATTGTGAAGGTAATACGTAGTGAAAACGGTATTTTTTACGCTCTTATTCCATTCTCATATTTAGACAATAGATTTGAATAGTTTTTTCTGCGGTAACGTGCATCGTATTGGAGAAACGTGATCTAAAAGAACGTCGAGTTTTGTAAGGCGCCATCTCGCTTCCTCCCTAGTGCGTTATCCCGTTCTGGCATTTTCAATTTTATATTATATAGATAATTATCTATTCCTAATCAATAGGGTGTGTCAGATTTTTTATCTTGTCAGATATTGCGAAGTGCTAATATGCTTACCAGAAAAGGTATCTACTAATCCAGTGATAATCGAGTCTACTGACATATCTGCGGGGTTTGGAATGACTCAAATCGTTCGATAAATGGTACATAATACATTAACTGCTAGCTAATTACTTGATTACGTAATTGACTTTATCGGATATGTCTATGGAATTAAAAAATACGCCATGTGACCACTTACGGTCTACAACTTCGCGCGACCATCGCATATCCAGGCGGCCATAGGAGTGAGTGAGACGCCGCGCTCGGAACTACCGCTCCCACCTATGGCCGCTGCTCTTCGCTCCGCTGTTCGCGCGAAGTTCGTAAGATGCGTAGCTTAGATCTAGTGGAAAAGCAGCTTAAGGCGCAATCCAAACATAATTGCGGCTTCACACTACTCGCGAAGTTGACTGAAGTAGGCCGAGGCGAAGTTGGCCTAAGTATGGGTTTCCGCAGCGAACTGCCTCTCTCCACTATCATATTCGCCCAACTTCGGTCGACTACGCGAGTAGTGTAGATGTAGGGTAAGAGACGTAGGGCCAGGGATCGTATACCGGTATTCGGCTCCATACAAAATACCGGTATTCGAATTCGGTATTTCGTGACAAAGACGTGTTGCTGACGCGATGCCCCTTTAGGCTGCGTTTCCACCAATGCGAGAATGCATAGCGAGAGCGAGAGATGCGTTTTTGTTAACCAATAGAATCGGTTGCGCTGAGCGAGGATAAGTGAATGAAGATATTCCATATTGGTTAACAAAAACACATCCCTCGCACAAAATATATATAAGCGATTTGTGTAACTACCAGAGTACCGGATCCGCTGGATCGGATTTGCAATCTGTAGGTTTTGGATATTTTATAGAAATGAGTAGGATTCTTATAAGCAACAGGCGTGTGTTACTGCTGTTGTTGTAAACAATATATATATCCTCTGCTGATATTATATCAGCGGATGAGCAAGGACGTCCTCGCCCTGTCTTTTCAGTCTATTTTGCGCATCGCGACGCTTCTAATACATTTTGTATCAAATTTAATTAAAAGGGCTCCCGTCTGCGTCGTCGTCGTTCTACGTCTCTTCTGTTTGAATTTAATTTGGCGTGTCGGTATCATATCGTACAGTCAACCAATTTGATTCCTAGGCCTTCGTACCTTGTCACAGTGAACGTCAATATGAAAGCCGCTTGAAATCTCATAGCATTGTCATTGACAAGGTTCTATAGTGGCCTAGAAATCAAATTGGTTGACTGTAGGTACATGGAAGATTTTTCTAAATATTCTCTTATCTTGTGTGTTATTACAACGTGAATTACATCCAGCAATCAGTCAACTGTCAACTCGGAACCCTAATTCCGCGAATCCAAATCGAACTTACCCCATTTATATTCAAACAACTTGACCCTCATTACTCGTCAGTACCCAATTGACACTGATTTGGACCGGTTTGTAAACAAAACTGTTTAACCAACAAATTATACAGTCACTTCATTACCAAAGGTCGCATTTCAATAGGTATCCCGATACGACACGCGGAAATCGACTTTGTAGACTTATTGATAAAGTCTCTAGACCTCCGAGTTACGTCATAGTACCTATATTGTGTTTGTGTGCTCCTACCTACACAGTAATTATTAGTAAACATGCTTTTCGGCAACAATGTTTGCTAATAGTGTTAAATTTTCTATACTGGTTCAGAAGAATTATAGTTGAATTAATCATAATCATTATTATAATTTAGAAAGCGATTTGGATCATTATAAATACTCGTTATCATTAAATACTTTACAAAACAAAGAACAATTACTTTACATACCTAGGGCGGTGAATTCTTTAATGCCTCAGATCGCAGTTGTTTGTAGCCCGAACCGAAGGAGAGGGCCATAAATATGCGATCTGGCGCTTTACGAATTACCGCCCGCGGTTTGTCTAAAGTTTTACGTCTTGCCTAGGCCAGGAAGTGATATTTTCTCTCCGGGCAGAAAATCCCACTTACGGTTTAGGGTGTCGTAAAAAAAATAAAATGTAGGGAGATCGAAGTTACCGACATAGTTCAGCAAATCAGCAAGCTGAAGTGTCAGTAGGCTGGTCATAACGTAACTATCGTAGAGCTGACGATCACTTGGGCAAAGGAGTTAGAGAGGAGACCGCGAATCGGCTAACGTAGTGTAGGGTGCATGTAACAAGGTAGAGTGGCGAGATTCGTATGGGTGGTGACTGGAGGAGACCTGAAAAATTAGCTCAGTCATTAGCGGCGTGCCATGGTAGAGGGGAGAGGCCTATGTCCAGCAGTGGACTGATACAGGTGATTATGATGATGACGGAGAGCGAAATAACAGGTGCTGTTTATCCGTTTATGATTTCCGTAAAACCTTTGGGTAGTAAAGTAAGAGACGTGTAAACCGTATAATTTTGAGATAAACTCACCTTAAACATTGCCCTCTCAGTATAATTCGAAATATTTAGATGTGCCGTCGTAACTTTTATATTGTGTCCACCAGAAATGGGTAAAGAGGTGGGAACCATACACATGGACGCTGAAGCACACGTGAAACAATATAGATATCCAATTTTATGTTTTCTGACGGATGACTTGAACGAGATTATTTAAAACTTTAGTTCTTATTACAATTCTTGTTTATTGCATACAATTAACACTGACAGTTCAACCTTACGTGCTAATTGGTGTAACATTTCTTAATAGCTAACATGCATTATTAAATTATTATGTGACAGGTAAAGTGAAAGTATTATTATTATAAGTACATTTGAAAATTAGAAGACATTACATTGGGACTAGGAGCTATTACATAACAGAGATTGAAAAATAAGTAAGTAGACCGAGGAATTGTAAAATTAATTAAATGTCAAGAATATCAATATATGGCTAGTCATGTCAGTACAATTTCAGATGAAGTCGAAATACTCATTTAAAATTAAAATATAACGAATTATTAAAATTAGGTCAGTGGAACATAAATAATGTCAAATAAATAAGGCAAATCATTGATTACTAGGGCACGTATTATGTAATGGAGCTAGTGGTAACGATGGACTCAATGTAACGATTTGATGCAGCTACGAATGCAGTTTCAGTAGTAAAAAAAAATGTCTAGTTGGCTGTCGCTGTCCAGGGTGTTGTTAAGCAGTGTTAACGCCTGGTGAAGAGGGGACGTAGCAAGCAGGCGTGTCCGACCTGGAGGGACAGCAAAGAGACCACGGCTGCAGGGACGCAGCTGTTTCGCGGAAAGACGGGGGACCCGCAGACTTATTTGTTGGAGCATTGGCGGGTTTGTTGCCTGTCCTCTGATTAATTGAAAAAAATATTTGATTAGGTACATGTTTCTACGTGACTAAAGATGTATAGTCAACCATACCTAAAACGAATAGGGTGGGATAAAGAAAGGGATAAAAGCCGTATAACTTCTTATAGAGAAACCTTACGAATGTTTTTTGAACCGGCCGAATGTTTTTGTTTTTTGAATTCTGTTTAGATTTGTAGGTACTAACCCTGCCGTACGTCCTATATTTAAAAACTGCAATTCCTTAACGCTTATTAACTTACTAGCTTTTGCCCGCGACTACGTACGCGTGGAACTTGATAAAAAGGATTATTAAAAGTGCCTAAGCAAATGTAAGAGCAATTGTGCTTCTGGTCTAATAATTACTTTTCTTACAGGGTCACCGCATCCCAACAGACATTTCACTCACTTTTCAATCTTTTTAGGTATAATTTCCAGGATGAAAACTATCCTATGTCCTTCCTCGGATCTTAAACTATCTCCATGCCAAATTTTATCAAAATCGGTTCAGCGGTTTAAGCGTGAAGAGGTAACAGACAGACAGACAGACAGACAGACACACTTTCGCATTTATAATATGGGTAGTAATTAAACAAGCTTCTTTTTAATAGCATTATTCGCTTCAGAAAATATAAGTTACCTTCTAAATTACTAAGTCAGCCACAACCAACGCGCGTCTGAATAATAATATCTCAGCCACTAGTTATCTTCTTTGTAAGCCACTGTAATTGTAACTTAGCATGGTGATTATTTTTTAGCATCTAAATTTGAGGCATGCATTCAAATAGCAAACTTCTAAAATATTATTATATGACACCAAAATAGTAACTCTATTAGCTTCTAATTTTATAACTTAGTATGTTTAAAATGTAAGTCATCCTACATTAATCGATCGTAAAATTTACCTAAAATTGTCATCAAATAGTATATTAAAGCCACTATTATTACATATGAACTATTGAGGAGAGAACAAAACAAAATACTTAAATCTCATTTTAGGTTAGGGTTGCAGTTCAACCTAACACTCCTCCTCGCTTCGCTCGTCGTCGTACCTAACCTAAGCCAAGTCGGACCTGCCTTAGAACTAGATTGTTGTGGGTTACATACCGTTTTTTTTTATGCACACTAAATAATGCGAATTCAATATACTATTAAAAGGTATTTGCAAACCTGTTTTACTGAATATAAAAAAAAACTAACCTAACCTAACCCGGCCGAGTCGGACCTTAGTGTGCAGTGCGAGGATAATTAGTTTTCGAAAACTTTAATTAATTACACATGCACCTATCGCAATATGAACGAACGAATGACAATAAACAAACATGGCGGGTCGTTCGGTACAAGAATCGAATGGCGCTCTCTGATTGGTGCAAATGGCCGTGGCTGTCATGGCGCGCACTCGCGCCAAATCGTTCCTACAGTGGCTATTTTCATGATAAAAGAATATGAAGTATTATTTTAGATGTTAAGTTATAATATATGATGCTGTCTATTGAAGCTCGAATATATAATTTTTGAGGAGCTTGTATTGAAGCTGTAAAACGAAAAATGATGATGAGTTACAAATTTCGTGGCTGAGTTAGTAAATTAGATGGCAATGTATAAATCAGGAGGACAAGTAATAATAATTGTTGATTATGACTTGACGCTTTCTTTAACATTTTTAGTTGGCGTTGTAAAGAAGATGAATTAGTTTATTAGAGGCTATCTCATATTCCCGATGCTTAGTTATTAAAAGAGAAGTTTGACCAAGTGGCCAAAAAATAAAATTGCGGCCGGATTTATTATTTCTCTTATAATATTAGTATGGATAGTATGGATAAGTTACTTTTTTTTGACCCTGTGTTTTATTCGGCTTACAATACGTAAATTGTTGTTTTAAATCAAGTTGCTTAACATTATTACATCGCAAATACACCACTAAACCAATTTGGCAACTCGTCCTCTGACTCCCGCCGCCGGACTAACGCAGTTAATGCTTAAATTCAATTATTATCTGACACTTTGCCTTTCCCGTAGCGGCTGCCTTTAAAGGGAGCTATCCGATATGGCTCAATCGCTCATTCAATTTGAACAGCATTTAGAGACAGTTAAATGAATTCACTCGCCTAAATAAAGTACAAAATTCAACACAACAACTTCTTTTGATTTGGCGACTTCCTTTAAAATTACCGTGCCCCAGACAAATGAAAAAATGGGATTGAACAATACTTCCATCGGTTTGATTTACAAAGTTTATGATCATTGAAATTTGGACGGCTGTGGAGCAGTATTCCGCTTTCCCCACAGCAGTCTTTGGCGTTTAAAAGACTAAATGTAGTGAAGAGCCAGCGTAACAAAAAACGCATTCAAATGCGTACGCCCAAAGCTATGAATCAGAAATATTGCAATGGTTGTCACACATATCAATCAGCTCGCGCCTGCCGCGCCTATTTACCCTGAGGTGAGGCAATGACGTTACGGACATGCCACACCTTTCGGCGGCCATACGAGTGAGCGAGACACGTACCGCGCACCGCTGCCGCTCGCCCCTAAGACCGAAGTCGTGGTTGGGCCGTAATGATACTGATTACTGATTTTCGTATTGTGACACCGAGTAAGGCGGTCTATGTGTACGCTTGCATCACTCCGCCATGGCTGAAGATGTGGTGGAGTACGTCCGCCGGAAGACTGGCTTCTCGCTGAGGGTGCACCAGCCGCAGTCCCGCCACTACGTGCACTTCAGCTCGTTTGTGGTGCGCGTGCCGCTGTCGCTGCAGGACACCATCGCGAGTGCAGACTTCTGGCCGAAGGATGTTGTGTTTCGGCGGCTCCGGGGCAATCTGCCGAATCTCGCTCTAGATCAGACGTCGCCTAAATCAAACTTAATTTAAGTTTTATAAATGTAATTTTGTAGTTTACAGTGCCTTGGTTTAATTATTGTAATGTTGTGTGAGTAATTTTTATAAATAAATAAATAATAAATAAATTAGTGTGCATTTCAGATCGGAATATGATTATTCATTCATTCAAAGCGATTCACAAGTTAAGGCGGTGAATGATGCTGAAATATGTATATAAAAAACTTAAATACACATTGAGAGGATCGTTCCGAATATACCCCGTATTATACGATATTATATCATTATACAAGTTATCCGACCGTAACCTAGCGACCTATATATAATTAGAATGTTACAATGGAGAGTGAAACCTCTTAAGCACTAGGCTTAATTTGCCAAGAACAATTCATCTAAGTTGCAAAGCGGGCCACTTGCGGGGAATCAAGAATAGTTAAGAAAGGAGGACCAGTGAATAATTAGGTTTATTTTTCAATTTGATATCAAATGGCAGCTGGTTAAGCATAGTTTATAATTGTATATCATCACAGACAGTGGTGAATTCGTATTTCAAAGAGTTTAATGTCTTTTTTACTAAATAATTCATAAAATTATTGCCAAAAGCTAGAGAATATTTCAAAATTATAGGAACCATCATTTTCCTTGCATGATCGAATCCGAAATTAGGAGATCCGCAGGAGTACCGAACTCGTCAACGTTGCTCAGAGAGTTGCTTTAATCGTTGACTTAAGCGGCAGTTGTCGATCAATTGCACGTAGAACTCGTAGATTTGGTTAGGAATGCAGGAAACTGTTGGGTGAAGGCGGCGAACGAGCAGTCGTTAGGTCATTACGGAGATGCAAAAACTTCTGCCTGTTTAGCACGACCACGCGAACTCTTGTCGCGCGACATAGCGTCCCCCGTCACTCTCTCGAAGTTCAGCTAAGAAAGAGCTAGGTAATATTTCTCGCGCGAGAAAGAGTCGCGTGTCACAGTTGTTCTAGAGGTGCAGGAAGGCTATTCAGCGGTGGAAGTCTTTAGGTTAAGGACACAGAAGACCATCCGAAAGAAAAGACTATACATACTTTACTCATTGAATTTTACTACATGCTGGATACAACAATAGGCACTTAGACATAAACTTACTGCACCTTCTTTTCACCAGCTCCACCTGACGAGGACCGAGAAGACGACTTCCGAGCGCCTCTATACCGCAGCGTGGAAATAAATGGCATAACGGTGCGGATGAAATGGTGCGTCACCTGCAAGTTCTACAGGCCGCCGCGATGTTCGCACTGTTCTGTGTGCAATCATTGCATAGAGGTGAGTGAAATGTGATTGAAAGAAAGACGCTTGCGTGATAACTGATAATACTCTTTTCTCAAACATGCAATGAATGTCGTTATAACGTGCGTTATAACAGGCTTTAATAACACGTTTCGGGCGGAGCAACTCGAGAGAACTGTAAAGGAATTTCATACAAAATTGAAGGCCTAGGCCGGGAAGTACTTTTTTCTAAACATGGCGTCTGTGTTCGTGAACACTTGAACAGGCTAAATAGCTGAACTATATTTTTTTTTAAGTTTTTTTTGTATTTTATTTCATTACATATGTTTGAGAAAAGCACTATACATGCTTTCGCCGTGAAAAGGGCTTGCCGGCTTCGTATCACTATCCGGCTTCCCTACGGTCGGTCGTCTATACCTACTCACCCGGCAAGCCGTTCTCTCAGCAATCTGCAGTAAAGTACTATTGTACTACTGTCCTTGGTGTCACTTACGGGGCTAAGGTGCCGAGGCAGACGAAAGGCGGCCACGGTTGGGAGGGAGGGACCATGCTCCGATCTTTCTTCCCCCCAATGCTCGCCCCTCGCTGCGTCGTTCGGGCCGTTAATCAGATCGGTGGACGCCCAATAGCGTCGTATTTTACTCAAACAACCAATAAACTGCAGTGTCGGTTAACTTCATATTAGTCTTTTACGAAAATCAAGTCTCAACTTTATGTAGTATTCTGCGGTGAACCAAAGTTAATTTTTGAAATCGTACCCGCGAAATGCTAAGTGTCCCTAGCACTAACTAGTATCCAGTTAGGTCATCTGCGGCGTTAATCAGATTTCAGCGTCTCGTTAGCGAGACAGCGAGGACTAACTAGGGGCTACCTAAATTTGAGCGAGCTAAGGTTGCCATAGCAACTGAAACCCTGAACATCCACGTAATGATGTTGTCGTATTGCCTAATCCCCTAGGAGTAGACAACAGATATTTTTATTCTTATATTTTTTAATGCTTGATAGTACATCATTTTGCCTCACTTCATTCTCACCTGTTGTTAGGAGATAGAATTAATATAATTTCGCAGAAAATAGCAAGATTCATTAAAATATTTCGATATTTGTAGTTTAAACCAGGTACATACAAGGTTATGAAAACATCTCGATTGAAATGTAAAGCCTATTTAAATAATGGAAAGTACGTCAAACCGGCCACAAGCTCTCTTGGATTCCTATTTACTGACACTCTACCTTAATTGAAAAGTCACAGCTTTTATTCTATTATTAAAGCCAAGTTCATTACTGCGTGAGAGTTCCATTGTGCGGTAAAGAACTTATTCAGACCCGCACAATACATCCTAACACAAACAAAGTAGGTATAGGTAAGTAGAATGAAATAAACATTTCGCTTGTGACGTTTCAGCTACACTTAATTGTAGCGTGTGTGAAAACAAACCCGTTTTGTTCTAAATAAAGGGTCCTTTAAAACAGACGCAACAAAGCTTAAAGCTAAATATCGTGTAGATGCTGGTTGAGTATATCTTCTATTCAGAGTTGTGAGTCTGAGTTCCTGTAGGTTAGGTACAAATAAAACATAGTTACAAATTACAAGGGTCTGTTAGGCATTGCTTGTTATGAATATTTTCAAGTAATTAAAATTAACTTGTACATATCGTCGGAGATAGTGCAATACCGCGTAAGTAACAAGTGTAGATACGAATCAATATTCAAACAAATGCTAAGTATTTTATTGAAATGATTCTTTATCGGCAGGTGTTATTTGCGCGGTATTGCGATATCCCCGACGATATGTATCTGACTTCCTAAATGATGCTTTTAGTTTTCTGCGTTTCTGTGTAAGTACAGTATGAAACATTTCACACTTTTACAATCGAAAAAGGTTTTAGAAATAAATACTACACTATTGGTAACGTCACTTAACTCCTATCCATAGATCCTATTAACCTTAAAATTAACATGTTTGAATATATTCGATTTTTTATCTGTATACTGAGATTATCTGTATACTGAGATTATCTATATACTGAGATGAGTGATATGTTTCAGAGAAAGATTGTAGTTTTGTCTTCTACTTTTATATTAGTCGTAGTGAAATTGTAGTCTCGCTAAAACGCTCTTATACCTACTCAAGCGCTGATAAAAAACGCTAGTCTCAAAGCGCCATTGGTAGCAATTTGAAGGCGTTTTCCCGTGTGTAGTTCAAATAGCTAAGTTTTAATTGGATATGCGCTTAATTATAACTTCCAACGTGAGCGTCAGGATTGATTTTGCAGAATTAATATACCTTTCTAGGAATATTTTACTACTAGCTGCGCCGCGCGGTGTTACCCGCTCATCCCACGGGAACACTACATTCCCACGGGATAAAAAGTAGCCTATGTGTTAATCCAGGGTGTCAGCCACCTTCATACCATAATTTATCAAAATTGGTCCAGCCGTTTGAGCGTGAAGAAGTAACAAACATACACATAAACACACTTGCAAACTTTCGCCTTTATAATATTACTGTGACAGCATTCTGAGTGTGGCGTTAATTTGTCACTGCTGGGTATTAGAAGTAAACCAAACTGTTAATGACTCGTTCAATGCTGTTTCGGTGCTCAGTCAATATGAATATGTAATATGATTCAAGCCTGTGGTAATGTGGTTGGGGGCGCAACCTCTTGAAACGCACTTGATCACTGCAGTTGGAAACTGCTTCTCTCGGTTATACATACACAGTTTAATGCTCAGGATTCACTGCCAGCAACGTATATATGCGTTCTCCGTCATACAAGTTTGTTTCTAGACCCCGGCCCTTTGGCAGTGAATGTGTTAACGAAACGACCAGCGAAATCAGTTTTGATCAGTATGGTAACTAACTGACTTAGTGAAATTTTGCCTCCTTGATTTTTGGAGCGGCTGGCGATAAAAGGCGAGGCTACGTCTTGGCGCGACCAGGGAAGGTCCGAGCGCGGTGACTCCCTCACTCCTATGGCCGCCGCTCGCCGCTCCGCTGGTCGCGCGAAATCATGGCTGGGCCGTAACTGTGTCCCAAACGGCCAGCAAAAAATCTACCCAACTGTATAGCGAAAAACGACGTGGAGTCTATTCTGTCAGAGGCATAGTCTTTCGTGAACGTAATTTGGTGTGTTTGACACCTTAACTTGACATCGAGATCCATATGTTTCCAAGATATTCAGCTTTAATTGGACCAAGTGATTGAAGCTAAAATTCTAAGTTATGTTCAGTTTCAGTAGCATTTTCTATATTACTAATTGAATGAGGGTCTCATGATGGCCAGGTATACATAATATTTAACTAATGGCTGTTTCTTTGTCCCCAGACGTTCGACCACCACTGCCCATGGGTGAACAACTGCATAGGGCGTCGTAACTATAGGTTCTTCTTCTTCTTCCTCATATCGCTGTCGATACACATGCTGAGCATATTCGGCCTCAGCCTGTACTTTATCATGAATAGCAACGGGAGGACTTTGACCGAAGTCGAGCCGATTGTGTCGTATCCTTTTTATTATAACCACTGCTTCATATCCACGTCTAACTATACTATGTGTTTTTTATTCAACACCGAACGATTGATTCTTGGATTTTCCAGAATTCGCTCGATGGTAAGTGACTGAAATTGTAAGCGATAGTGGCTTATTCGGAATAGACGTGGAAAGACTGTTAAAAAAAGCAATGTGGGTCATAAACTGTTCAAAAAACAAAAGTCGTCCCTTCGGTGGTCAAAAGTTAATAACTTGTATGAATTCAGGTTGTATTGCTATTCCATCGCATTATAGAAGAGGGAACGTTCTTTATTCTCATATGAGGTTTATCAGAGAATTAATCCTTAAATTCGCTTATGTCCACAGGAAAGACTCGAACCTAAATCTGATTATAACCCATATTGCAAGTGAAGCAATTCAGGTGAAAAAATAATTACTTTGGTAAACTATTCCAAGCTGAAGTATGAACAAGTAGTATCAATTAATAGATTATACGTCCATATGGAATTGTGTTAAGCAGATCTTTACTGCTGCGTACTTCCATACAGCGTAATGTTATTGTTTAATTCAATATCTATATTTTATAATTTAAAGTCTCTGTTCCACTAAGTACTGAAATACGAATAAAAGGCCCAATATTACTGGGTTCTATGTTACATTTTCAGAGTAGTTAAAATAAGACTTCATGTCATTATGACAATGTTCAAATTTGAGCTCGTTAAAAGTGACACTTAGAACACTGTAATATCGCGCCAGCGATATGTTAAATATATTCAATTATTTGTCCGCATCTTAACTCGATCACAGAATGGTAATAATGGGCGTGATAGCCCTACTAGCGATCCCGATATTCGGGCTGACGGGGTTCCACATGGTGCTCGTGTCTCGGGGCCGCACCACCAACGAGCAGGTCACCGGCAAGTTCACCGGTGGCTACAACCCCTTCTCTAAAGGCTGCTGGTACAACTGCTGTTATGCGCAGTTCGGTCCGCAGTATCCTAGGTGAGTCGTCAGTCTCTTTCAGGGTTCTCCCTGGTGGCACCAATGAGCAAGGTCACCGGCAAGTTCACCGGTGGCTACAACCCCTTCTCGAAAGGCTGCTGGTACAACTGCTGTTATGCGCAGTTCGGTCCGCAGTATCCTAGGTGAGTCGTCAGTCTCTTTCAGGGCTCTCCTTGGTGGCACCAACGAGCAGGTCATCGACATATTCACCGGTGGATACACGCCTTCTCTAAAAACTGCTGATACAACTACTGTTATACGCAGTTCAGCCTGCAGTATCAGTTCCCGCAGCCAAGTTTATCAGTGGCTAAAACACCCTTGCCAAAGGATGCCAATGCAATTACTTCACACAGGAAGCAAAACTGATTTTCGGCCAAGTCCTGATACCGCGATTTGAAACTGTATTTCTCTTTTGAGAATCGGTATCTTTATTTATATATTTCGTGCTTCAGGAACGGAACTACGATGTGCTAGAGCCGTTCCCAAGATTTCTCGGAAACAAATCAAGTCTTACGTGGAAAATTTTCTCGACAAAGTTCTTGAAAATGGCATATCTCTGCGTGTGCATTAGTGTCCTGAATCGATCCCTTCCGTTTATAGATTTTCATGGAACCGGAAACTTCACTCTTTATAATTCATAGCACCTACCCGTAACTGCCAAAGCAGTTTAAAATTAAAAATTGCAAAATACCATCTACAACGTTCTATTGTAGCCCATTTTAAACAGCCTTTCCCCTTTTCACCCACGCGTACGTTAAAAGAACAATTTGCGTTTCAAGGAAAACAAACGGCTTTCCTCTATTTTTAATTAACACAATTAGTGGGGAACCGGAGATTTCCTCCGTCACGATTAGGTTAATTAATCCTTGTGGAAAGGATGCCCTGCTGTCGTCTTTTGTTTTATTCTACGCCTTACGGACGGGAAACTGACGTTACAGTTTGGATATTTTATTAACTGGCGTGCTATAGCGTGCATATAGTAGGACGTATATACGACGTATTTGAGAAACATGATAGAATTTGTCAATTTTGTTTTCTGACCTCGCGCGTAAGGGACCGCTTCCGCCTAGATTTTTTTGTCCGCCCGCCTCCTAAAGGTCTTCGCACATTATAACAACTCAACGGCGACTCGATTCTATGCCAAATATTGAAATTTAAGCCCTATGACATATTTTATAGGTTTAATTTCAAAAGATGATATTAGTAGTGTACAACTGTACAGTCGCCATCAGACATATCGCAGCATATAAGGCGTTCATAAATATGTGAACATGTACTGTAACGACCAGACAATAAGAGTCGTGTTCAGATATTTATGGACGCCCTGTATGCTTCAATATATCTGATGGCGACTGTACGACGCGTAGACCACTCGTCGTCAAATTTCAATATTTGGCTTAGTATCGAGTCGCCGCGAAGACCTGTGATAGCTCAAACTGTAGCTTTATACAATTCATAGATTCAATAATTTTTCCCGTTTCTTGAATAACGAGCTAAAAATGGTAAAGGTGCTCTCGAACCAAGTCATCGTAAAAATTTAAATAATTAGTCAAATTTTAGAAAATCTCGAAAAATTACCGACCGATTTTTGGAATTTTAATTGTACTTTAGAGCCCTCTCGCACACGCATATTTATGACCCATCCGCGTACCTCTCATATCTGCGAAACTACACGGAAACAGTCACTGGGTATATGATAAATTGGGGCATTATACCTACTCGATCCGGAAAACATACACATTTTCAATGTTAAAAAGCTACTATAAGATAAATATCCTATTCGGTTTACGTGATTGAAAAGATAAAGGAACGATGTGTTCCATAAATGACCTTGCTTGTAGTAATATTACATGTTATTATGAATACGAGTGTGCCGGCATGTCATACCAATGTTAGGAATTTCATGTCGCGTTTCAAACATATCTCTTTGTTGAATCTGGTTCGATTTCGTATTTTATTGCCTGTCTCTGTACACTTTTCTACAGCTGACTGGTTCAATATATTCCAGAATGTATTTTCTGTAATAGGGGACTTTCCACAGGTGAGGGGATGCGTGAATAAATTTCAAAATTAAGGGGATATTATTAATGGCACAGCAAACAAATAATCGCCTATTAATTTATTTTCATCAATTATATACTTTTTACATCAAATTAATTATTGCACAGCAAATAAAATAAATGCCTGGCAAAAATTGTACTGCAGATATTTAGAAAATACACATCAGCACGACATTACTTTCATCTTTTTAAATAACCCAGTAGGTTAGGTTAGGTTTGTTTCATAATTATTCTGCAAATGAACAGTTTTTGAAAAAAATGGCTTTCGGACCAATGAAAATTTGGCGAAACGTTACAGATGGGCAACAAAAATTAGTGTTTCAGATAGGTAACCATCTAACCCTGATCACCTTTCAGAGCAGATCCGACTCGGCCGGGTTAGGTTAGGTTAGTTTTTTTTTATATCCCTAAAAAACGGTACATAATGTGCGGTAGTCATTATTAGCTATGCATTACTTAAATATGTTTTACTTTTAAATAAATAGATGCACGCCACAAATATAAATTGGTGTATATTTAGTAACATTTTGAGTGCAATATTTGCTGTGCAATCAGTAATTTTGATGTAAATTTTGATTATTTTTGCATAGAAAAAGGTTTTTTTTTGATGTGCGTTTAAATACTACCCAAAATGAAGTCCTCTTTTTTAAGTTTTTTTTTATCGGGCTGACGATCATTAAGGATTAAATGCCCCTAAATAATAAAGAGAAAATAGTTTTTTTATTCGTCTAATCGCTGCCGAACGATTTACATGATTACCGATGTTGCTCTCAGCAGCCAACGGCTTTCCGCGAACCTCAAAAGATTGGGCCTCCTACGCTGCGCCTTCGGTTCGACGAGTTCCATTTTCGTATTTTTATTTCTTTTTTTAGTTTTCTTTTATACGTAGGTATTGAATAATTTGTTTCAGCCATTTCGTAATACCAGATCCAAGCCGTTACGTGATTTCACAGGCGCTTACACGAAAACGCCAACGATTGGCCTCTGCATTGTACTCCGATAAAGAAGTAGCATTATTAGAAAAAAAGTACGTTTTTTTTGTTTTGTTATTACCTCATTTGGTAAACTAGCGTCTCATGGCTTCGTTCAAGAGCACATCTGAATGGTTTTATGCTGAGGCTCTAGTGACAAGGGGTATAAGTCACATTTAACGTAGGAGCAAAGGAGCTTAAGTCTCACGTTAGAGATATCACCTTTTGTCCCTGGTTTATATGTGACTTATATCCTTTCTACTAGACCTAGAGAATGATTCCAAGTTCAAGATGAGTTGCTTAAAAACTAGTCCCATATAAGTAATCTTTGTAGAGTCCGAGTATACTTCTTGTAGTATTTTCAGTAAATAAGTAGCTTTTAAAAAGTGACTTAGAGTCTGTTGATAATAGTTAGCGCCCCTTTTTATGGAAATTGAAACTTAATTTGGCCATTAGCCTTAAAGCATAAAGAAAATAAATATGTTCGAGTTATTTCATTAGCAAATAGATGAACGTATGTATTTATATTTAACTTAAAAAGTGAATCCTTAACCTATTTCAACATATATTTAAAATAGCGGGGACATTTAGGGCCTCCACAGACTCTCGAAATTTTCGTTCGGTTCCGCACGAAATGACGTCAGTAAGTGTATCTGTCTCTGTCTGTCATATGAGGATGTCTCGCTTGCTGCCGTCATTCACGGTAAGCGTTCCAATAGTATGGCATCTGATAAGTAGTTTTTTTTTTTATTGTAATACTATCTCCAGAGTTCACTTGCACCGCACCCATAAAGCACACTTTTTTGTATCCATTGCCACTTTCATTGTCAAATTAGTTTAAACTGAACAATTTGAAATGTTGACAATTTGAATGTTAGGAGTGAATCTAATAATGACAAGGTAAGGTCATTTATTTAAATTTTATTTCACAATAAATAATTGTAGTACATATGACGGACTTAATGCCTTGAGGCATTCTCTACTAGTCAACCGCTGTGTTAAACAGAAATATTTTAAAAAAAGTAAAATGCTCCACTGTTTGACTGAAGCCACAGCCTCGTGTGGAGCTGCTGTAATGTAATATTAAAGCAACATTATCGATCTTATACGATATGCAGACTAATGACACGCCAGGCCACATAATGGTGTGATAATAAGCTAGTTTCATTCACACACATTTTACAATACAATATTAAACAAATCTACGATAACCTAAATTCAATATATGGGTGGGTCTACTCAGGAGGGACGAAAATGAAGTGATTTGCGGCACACCATTTTTTTAGCATCTAAGGTCAGAAAAGTAGCTTAACATCTAGCGGAGGTCGTTCTTTTACTGATCTCAAACGGGCCAGTCAAAAAATAAAATATACCAAATTTATGACCATTTAAACAATATATGGGCACAGGAGACTGAGGACAGGATACTGAGATTATTGTAAGTTTTTAGCCAATAACTACGTCAATGCAACATTTAATATTGAAATCATGCAGTTCTGTACTCTAATGCAACGAATTTATGACCTCTGAATGCAAAAAAAGTGTATAGAAAACAATGGATTTTAAATAAATACGGGCCAGGATACTGTTAAGCTGACTGGCCGTAGCACAACTTCACTTACACAACTCGCCGTAGCGACTAAGCCAACCGCGAACCGAGACAAACGCGATAATTTATATGCTAACTTCACTTCGATCTTTCACTCAGACCGAACAGCAACGCGCTAGACGTGGTAACTCAAACTGATTTTAATGTGTTTTGATGTAGCAGGAGACTGAGGTAAAAAACGAGGGACAAAATATAATGCACTTTTTTTTAATAAGTTTCGCATTTAAGGTAAAATTAGACAAACACATTGAAACTACATATATTATAGTTTTCTATTTTAGCGAAAATATTACGTACATACTCAAAATGCAGTTGTGATGCAGTCATTAAGCTTTCATTTCGTCCGAGTGACATGCCTGGAGACTGAGAATTTGGCACTTTAAAGTACAATTTTTGAGAGATATATATATATTTAGGGCTTAGCTAATTTTCAGTGTCATACTAGAAACCATTTAGTTGTACAGTTTCGATCGTAAATCAATATAATTTGCCTACAAAAACTATACAAAATAAGGTGAGCCGCGGAAAATTCCCTTGTGAGTAGAACCACCCATATAGAAAACCCCGGAACCAACCAAAGATAGCTAAGAACCGTCTCGACAGACTTTCGATTAAAAAAAACGCATTCCAATCGAACAATCCGTTTGGGAGCTACAATGCCACAGACAGACACACAGATACACATGCTAAACTTATAACACCCCTGTTTTTTTTGTCACGGGTTAAAAACAACATAACAACAGTTAAAAACATCAGTAGCTAAACATCTGTGAAAACTTCAACTGTCTAGCTATCGCAATTCATGAGATACAGCCTGGTGACAGACAGACAGATGGACGGACAGCAGTGGAGTCTTAGTAATAGGGTTCCGTTTTTACCCTTTGGTTGGGTAGGTACGGAATTATAAAAGTAATTCTAACTTCTGCTGAGAGTTTAGTTCAAGAAAATGTCTAGTTAATCACTGTTTAACATATATATAAAAAAAAATTAACAAAAAAAAGAACCGACTTCAGTAAAACTAAAAAAGCCAACAATAACCCGTTCAAGTACAGATTACATTTGACTCACCCTTCGAAGTCGATCCCAAACCAGTTCTTATATTTATTAGGCACCGACTTCGAAGGGTGAGTCAAATGTAATCTGTACTTGAACGGGTTATTGTTGGCTTTTTTAGTTTTACTGAAGTCGGTTACTTTTTTTTTTTTAAATTTTTTTATTTTTGCTTTTTAGTGACTCGTATGTGTTCATCATCAGTTTCCTTACATCAAATCCTATTTACTGAATGTAAATTCTTGACCTTATCAATAAATTACCGAAAGCGCCGTACATGTCCCTATAACATTTGAAGAGTTCCCTCGATTTCTCCAAGATTCCATCATCAGATCCCGACTTAGTGCCAACGGGACCAACTCGTAGTTATACCCTTTCGATTAAAAAAAAATATTGAAAATCGGTTCACGGTTCTCGGAGATATCGAGTAACAAACATACAAAAAAAATAAAAAAATAGTTCGAATTGAGAACCTCCTCCTTTTTTGAAGTCGGTTAATAATAAATCCATTTGGTGCAGTACAGTTCCGTTCTTTTTCTTGTTAGTCAGGCTCTTGAAAAAAATCAAAGCTGCTAGAAGAGCTAAGTAAGAGCTAATAGCTGATAATTGTTTTAACTAGGAATTATAATTCCCAGAGAAATATAATTCCTAGTGAATTCATAGAAATTGAATAATTCCTAGTTTATTCAATTTCGAGATGTGTTCAACTGTATTGCGCTCTGTTAACCAACTTTATTTTTAAATCCACGAAGACGTTTATTGGATTTCTGAACCAATACGCTCCAATAAAGCTCTTTGACCGACAGCATCGAAACGGAACTGTTGTTTGTACGAGGGCGGGATGATAAGTAACTAGCCTTTGCTATTTAAAAAGTTTGAATTTAAATATAAACTGGCGTAATTTAAAATTCACGTATCTGTCTGTGTTCCAAATTTGAATTTGATGGCTTAAATACATTGACGTATTAATTACATGGACACACAATCCGACGGAAAAAATGGCACCCTCCCAACTAATGCAAAATCACAAATCGCATTAGTTGGGCGATCAGTCTCGTTTAGACCATGACACGTGACGGGTCTCAAAAATGACTTAATTTTCAGTGAAAAATTACAGAAATAACAGCTATAAAATAAAGAAAAAGGTCGGAATATTCTTCTTTACGCAGATTTTATTGATTAAATTAACGAATCCTATGTAAAATCATAGCATATTTTAGATTAGAATTATTAACTTTGTCCGTACAAAATGCACCTCATCACAGAACAAAAATCTAAGGAGTCGCTATAGTTTTATATTTTATAAATTAATAAAGGAGTGCAATAAATAATTATCCTATTTTTTTATTAAATAATAAAATAGTTTATTGCAGACCAATGATCCATAGGATGTTAGTAACAATTTTAACTTAAATAACTATGTTAGTAGGTACAGAAACAACATAGGAAAAACATTGACATAGGAAAAAAAAGGCAAGTCAGCCCGCGATTGGTTGCGGCCTCATCCTATTTGGCCCTACCGATGGCCACTTCCACCCAATATTTAGTTAAGGGGCAGTCCAGCCTCTCCGACAATGCCCTGAGGAGGCTATTGCCGCTGCCACGCACTCGCCTGAGTAGTGATCCAACACGCTTGCGTCTAATTGCAAAAAAATCATCAGTTCGCGCTTCGGCAAACATGTTGGACGCACTACAGTGCTTGGGCAGCCGCAACAGCATCCTCAAAATATTGTTATATTGGACTCTTAGTGCGTTATAGGCCCTCTGTGTAAAACTTACCCACAGACTGCAGGTGTAGAACGTCTGACAGTAGGCTTTGAATAGCGTCAATTTGACTTGTTCATTACACCTTGCAAATCTGCGGGCAAGCATATTGCCACGCACCGCCATCGCCCTTCTCTCCCTTTCTAGGTCCAGGTCATCCTTTAGATCCTCAGTAAGGATATGCCCAAGGTATTTAAACTTTTCAACTCGCTTCAGGGGCACTCCGCAAAGCATGATCGTAGGTACTGTTGTAAGGTTGTATTTCCTGGCTTTGAAGAGGACGAACTCGCTCTTGCTCGTGTTGTACCTAAGGCCATGCTCCACAGCGTACCCCTCACAAATAGAAATGAGTTGCCGTAACGAGTCGCTCGACGGGCCCAGCAATACCATGTCGTCTGCATAGCTGATGTTGTTAAAACATGTTTTATCTATATGACATCCGACATGTGTATTGCTGAGCCCCTCAATCAACCCATTCACATAGAGGTTGAACAATACTGGAGATGTTAGTCCACCCTGCCGTACCCCACATTTCAAACTATACTCGTCAGAGTCTTCACCTGCCCATCTCACGCAATTGACCTGGCTGCTGTACCAGTACTTTAACAAGTCAACGCATTCACACGGTATACCCGTTTTCGCTAACTTGTCCCACAGTACATCGTACACAACCAGGTCAAATGCTTTCGACAGGTCCAGAAAACACGCATATATGGGTGTGTTCCTGTCTTTATAGTATTTGATAGCCCTCTTAAAACACAGTATTGCAGTCTCTGTGGACAATCCTGGTCTGAATCCGAATTGTGCGTCGTGCAGTTTAATATACTTACCAAGTTGCTCATTAAGAAGGCTATCAAGCACCTTAGCAAGAACTGTTGCCAGCGAGATGGGCCGATAATTTCCCAGGTCCGACAAATCCCCCGTTCTGTTTTTTACCAACGGCACTACCACTGTCCTAGTGAGCAACCGAGGGAGATAAGCGTGTCTTAAGCATAGCGTGTAAAACATCGCCAGGACCCGCGGCAAGTGTACTCCTGCATACTTAAGATGCTCAATGCTGAGCCCGTCATGACCCGGTGACTTACCCCTTTGCATGTTTTTAATCACGGTGTGAACTTGCTTAGCTGTGAAACTAAGGGTACTCCCACTCACAACGGCCTCAGCATATCGCACCTCTTTTGTAGGTTTATGCAGGATTGGGTCTACTGAAAACACGCGTCTGAAGCTATTCGCGATGTCCTTCTTGTCGCTAACTCCCCCAACACTCACAGGGACGCTAGGCCTCACATTGAGCTTGTTTGTGCTTTTCCAGAAGGCCTTAAAGTCATTTGCCGCCCGTTTAGTGGCCAGAATATCTGCTTTTATTTGTTCCTGCCTGTCTTGGCACCATTTTAATTTTGACTTGAAGACCTTCCTGGAATCACACATATCCTCATACACTGGGCCCTGCCTAGGTTTATTTGCCGAGACCCAAACCAGAAACTTTTCCCTAGCGAGTCTGTGTGCGCCAGCGACGTACTTGTTCCAACCTACTACAACATTCCGCTTATCGTGACCTATCCTGCTAGACTTTCTAGCCGCCTCCGTCAAAGTGTCAATTATGTCATCATACATTCTATCTAAAATTACTGAATGATTCTTCTCTACACATAATTTGTCAGCACACGACGTTAGCTCAGCCGGAAAGTCAAGCATTCTCAGCCTCTCATTACATAGTGCTTGGTACAATTCGATTTGAGTAGGTTGCCTATCCCCCCATACAACCCCCTCGTTACGTACCCCACCAGTACTACATTTAATCTGTAACTTATTTAGTTTATATTCAATTATGAGCGGCAGGTGGTCGGACCAATACGCGTCATATTTCACCCTAACGTTACAAACCGTTTGTCGCGCGGCCTCAGTGACAACGCAGTGGTCCAGCCACCTGTTACATCCATGCGCTTCACTCGTAAATGTAAATGTTTCAGAGTCCGAACCTAGCATTTCCAGATCTACGCAACTCCACAACTGCGTTTTACAAAACTGCAGCAACTCATCGTAAAAAAGTTCCTTTGGGTGTGCATTAAAGTCCCCCAGGATGTATATCGCCTCACGCATTATTAAAGATTCCCACGCGATCCTAAAGAACGTGAAAAATTGAGGTCACGTTTAGTAAGAGACAGACGTCAAGAATAATTTCAGCCAAATAATTCGTCTCTCATGTGTTCGTTCGGCATGATCATATATGTTTTTTTAATGTTTAATCAAAAGAAGCGTAAAAGTCTTTCACTCAACATAGCTTTAATATCTCAATAAAAACGTAAACGTAAATGACAATGTATACAAAAGAAGCGTAAAATGGTTATGTAGTGTTTGTGGTAGTAGGTACATAAATAGATATAAACTGTCTCAGGCGCACGTCACATAGGATGCTGCGTTTAGTTACACGCGAGCCGAGGGCGAGAGTGGACGCATGACATTGCTATGTGTGCGGCGGCGAGTGAGCCAGTGTTATGAACATATCTGGGGGCACGGTAGTGCCCCCGCCAAGACGAGCAAAAAAGTAGCGGGGCACTACCTACCTTTTCTCGAACCGTTTCGTCTAATTTTCAAACCCTCATAGCTTCGTCCCAGTTATCACCAGAGCGCCCAAATTCACAGGTTAAGATGCAGTTAGGGAACATATGAAATGTACTTAATTTAATTGATCTAGCTTTTATACTTTAGGTTTTATTGGTACCTAAAATACGCCGATTTTGCCACTCACTCACTGACGTATCAAAACCTCTGGGGTACTTCGCGATGACCTAGAAAGCTGAAATTTGGTATGTAAGCTAGGTTTAGTACACAAACAATAGAATAATTCTGAAACTTGGAACTTTTACCCCCCAACCCCTTAAACTAGGGGATGGATGTTTGTATGAGACTTCTGCAAATTTTGATACTAGAGGTCTGAAAATTGATATAGAGACTCCTTGTTATAAATAATAAAATATATATTCTAGGATTTTTAGAAAATTACCCCCCACCCTTTAAATAAGGGGATGAAAGTTTGTATGGGTTTTCCATAATGGGGGCTAAACGTAAGTATTTCTTAAATACACAATTATTACTACTTACTTAGAAACGCTACGGCACAAAAAAAATAAAAAAATAAACCTAAAAATTAAAATCTACTTTACAAAAAGAAATGAGATCCCACCAAAAAAACATTTCATGTAAAATTAGCGGCCAAGACACATGCTCATAACGCTTTTGCTATTATTACTACTTACTTACAGACGCTATGGCCCAAATAAATGAAAAAGACTAGGGCACCTTACAAAAATAAATGAGATCCCACCAAAAACATTTCATGTAAAAATGGCGGCCAAGACTCATATGGTCTGGCTGTAAAAAAGTTATCAGATCCCTCGAAAAGCCAAGCCCCTAAGCCCTGAGTTTACTAATCCTACACCTTGGCTTCAAAGGTATGGCTTGGCCGTTTCATAAAGTACCGTAAATAAGTCTAATGGACTGTCCGGCCTGTATGGTAAGGAATTAAGTTTATATATATTATCATGGAGATATAAACTTAACTTCTTGATATCGTATGGGCCAGACGGTCCGTTGGACTTATTTACGGTACTTTATGAAACGGCCAAGCCATACCTTTGAAGCCAAGGTGTAGGATTAGTAAACTCAGGGCTTAGGGGCTTGGCTTTTCGAGGGATCTGATAACTTTTTTACAGCCAGACCATATGAGTCTTGGCCGCCATTTTTACATGAAATGTTTTTGGTGGGATGCCTTTTACAGGCAGATCCTACAGGTTACATTAATAAATTAATAAAAAAATTGCTCTGTTGTCATTGTTTTATTTTGTCTTAGAGTCTAGACACTGTCAGTTTAAACCTTTGAACGCCAAGAACACCTAAAGACAATGTGTGCTGCCGTGCATACTACGCCACCGACTTTCACGCCACGCCATCAAACTTTAAAGGGTTAAAAATGTTAATATTTTGCACTTGCCTTACTCTCATTTCACAGACTAGAACAAGATGAGTGGAGAAATCATAATGTCATTATTACTGTTCCCTTCTATGCAGTGTCGGGATGCAGTTGTTAAATAAAAACGTAACTTAATTTGTTATTAACAATTTACGAGTTTATTTAGTTCAAACAACAAATATATTTAAATACCTAAATAAAATAATAATTAAAATATTTTTAGTATGTAAAACTATTTAAAATCTGCTCCATTCGTGCCATGTTCCAAGTTTGACAAGAGACATGAGTCAGAATACGCTAAAAAAGTTAATTTACTCGAATAATATTTGTGGTAATAAGTACGTAAGCCAATTTGACACTTAAACGTTTGAGTAAAGAGTTATTTTGTGAGAAGTAATTATGTTGTTGTAAATTATAAATAAGCGTTATTGGCATCTTCTTGAACATGACAGCAGTGCCACTTTTTTCGACAATTTTGTTCGGGTCTGTGGCTCTATTATAAATAATACCTCAATGCTTAAATATTTTATTGATTTTCTATCATTGCAAAATAAATAGTGACGATTGTTTTCAAAATGGATAAAATTGAATAAAGAGCGGTGATAGATTTTCCTTATATGAAGGGTATGAAGGGGATAGCTATTTATGAAGAGTTACAGAATGTTTTGGGTGAATGTGCTTTTTTTTACGCCACAGTAAAAAACTGGGTGGCTGAATTTAAACGAGACCGTACAGGTGTCAAAGATGAAGCCCGCTCCGGACGTCCAAAAAGCGTCACGACTCCGGAAATGGTCTCCAAAGTGCATGATATGGTTTTGGCAGATCGACGATTGAAGTCATCAGAAATAGCTGACACTACAGGGATCTCGAAGCAACGGGTACATCATATTCTAAGTGAAGAATAAAATATGAAAAAGTTATCCGCCCGTTGGCTGCCGCGATTGCTTACGCATGATCAAAAAATAATCCACATACAAAATTCGAAGGAATGTTTGGATCGTTTTCAGAATAATAAAGCTGATTTTTTGCGTCTATTTGTAACAACAGATAAAACATGGGTTTACCACTACACGCCAGAATCAAAAATTCAATCAAAACAGACTGAATCTGGATGTTCGGCTCCAAAAAAAGCTATGGCTGTAAAGTCGGCTGGAAAAGTTATGGGCTTCCGTCTTTTGGGATGCAAATGGAATTTTGATGATACACTACCTTCCCAAAGGTGAAACTATTAATGGGGAATACTATGCTAGTCTTTAAGATAAGCTTCGTCAATGCATTCAGCAAAAATGACCCGGTTTAGCAAAAAAAAAAATCATCTTCCATCAAGACAACGCTGGGGTTCACACATGTGTTAAAGCTATGGCAAAAATCGGTGAATTAAAGTATGATTTGCTGCCCCATCCACCTTATTGGCCTGATCTGGCACCACCCGACTTCCACCTGTTCCCGAAGCTTAAAACTTTTTGGGATGGACAGAAATTTGCCACTAATGATGCCGTCATAGCCGCTGTAGAGGAGAATTTTGGAGGCCTCGAAAGGAATCATTTTATGGAGGGCATCGCAGCTTTAGAGCGAAGATAGAATAAGTGCATAGAGCTACGCGGAGACTATGTCGAAAAATAAAATTAGTTTTAACACCGAAACTCAAGTATTTTCTACTTAGGCTAGTTACTTATCATCCCACCCTCGTAGTATACTAGCATCTGCCTGCAGATTCGTCCGCAGCTGAAAATATCTACGAGTATTATATATGGAAAACGTTTCCAGAAAATTATACTAGCATTACCATGCACATAATGCACCATATAAAACCGAAGTCACCTTATATCGCAGTCGTTTTAACCCTTTGAACGCCCTGAGCCACTAAAGTGGTCGTGTGCTGTCGTGCCTACCACGCCAACGACCACTAAAGGGGTAATGGCGGACGCTGTCAAGCAATTTTCCTGCTGACAGATAAGGTATATTTTCGCTCTTTCTTTTTTCAACTATTGGTGTATAAGCCACATTTTGACATAGGAGGAAAAGCGTTCTAAAAGTGAAAAAGGTACTATTAGTACCTATATAATAAAGTTACTTAAATGTTAAGAGGTTGCGAGTAAAATTGATTGAAATTTAGCCCTTTAAGGAGCACAATTCCAGAACAATGTTAATAATAGAAAAACACTATCATATTTTATTGATATTATTAGCCAAGCGCACCTTTTTTGCAACGTAATATTAATAGATGCTTTTTAAGGAAAATCCTTTCTAGTTTCCCAGTATATCGAAAAAAGAAACAGAATGAGTTCAAAGCATTGACGCGGAAAATTAGTTTTCATACGGTACTGAAGGTTATCGAATAAAAATGTTGTCTTCCAATTATTATAGTACTTACTTGAATACCGTCGTTCGATCCTCATTACTTTTACGTATTACTGTGTGCGAGCGTTGTGTACGATCTACTTAAAGGAAACATAATTTTTGTAACGACATTTTTGTGTCAGGTATCAAGTTTGAATATAATGTATAAAGACACTGTATTGACATAAAAGTGTGTCCATGTGTTACAATTGCTACTTCTCAGTATTGTAATACCCGATTTCTTACAAGCCCGTGCATTGTGGTGAGTAGGAAAGAAATATGCGCGTGGCACGGATTTTCGTCCGCAAAAAATACGTATCATTTCTGTATCAGGATGAAATAATATGGCTTGGTGCACTGACGCCGTATTTATTTCTCTAACTTCGAGTTATTGGGGCTCGGAAGAATTTGTTTCCGCATATATAATCCCAAGGAACGATATCGGATCACGATTCCCGCAACCGCGGAAGGATTGCGGGAAATCGGTTTAAGAGTTCGCGTCGAGTTGAGCGTAATCCTTCCCAAGCTGTTACGAAACGGTTTTATTAGTCTGTCGTACTTGGGGCATGAAGTTGGCATAGGTACTAACCCTTTGACCGCCAAAGACGGCAAACCACGTCATCGGGAATTCGTGCCACTGACGCCAACGACGCCTATTGACGTCAAAAATTTCAATGGTCAAAAACATGCTAATTCAAACCACTATCTGTGTTTTTAGGGTTCCGTACCCAAAGGGTAAAAACGGGACCCTATTACTGAGACTTCGCTGTCCGTCCGTCCGTCCGTCCGTCCGTCTGTCACACAGGCTGTATCTCAAGAACGGTGATAGCTAGACAGTTGAAATTTTCACAGATGATGTATTTCTATTGCCGCTATAACAACAAATACTAAAAATAAAATAAATAAATATTTAAGGGGGGCTCCCATACAACAAAGGGGTTGGTTGCGTTAACTTTGCACCTCATTTGTATGGGGCGCTATACATACCAGGTGCAAACTTAACTTAACCACTTAAGAATGAAAAGTGTTTGTACGGAACCCTCGGTGCGCGAGTCCGACTCGCACTTGCCCAATTTTTTCAATCTCTGTTGTTTTGGAGCACTTTTCTTTTTTTTTTGGTTTGGCGTCGGTGGCACGGTGAATTGCTTTGCCGCTTGGCGCTCAAAGGGCTAAAAATCGTCAACCCACTATCCCACTAATAATAAGTGTAAGTTTGTGTGTATATGTTTGTTACTTATTCACACTGGATACGTCTTTGCATTAAATATGGAACAGAAATAGCGTATGCCTCAATTTATGTCACAGTTGCGTACAGATATTTTAATGGACTTTATCTTGTTTCCAGCCTAGTCCGACCATCGAAATACGTATACAAGGGCGGTAAGAAGCGGCGGGAGCTCCGGCCGCCCTCCGACTCCGGCATAGCGACGATAGCGACCGACACGCACCAGGTAAAGACGTACACGGCCGACAACGGGACGGCGCACCGCGTGGTCGGCGCGCACGCACACTATAACAAGGTGAGAGCCAGACGCTTGGTGCTGTTGCCAGATTGTGAGGTTGAGGTCATGTTCCGAGCTGAGCGACAGACGGTACAGCGGGGGTGACAGTCATATGTTATTATGGCACGAGTTTATACTGTAAATACCGCCCAATGCACTTCTCGTGTTTTGAATGTAGAACCCCATTGTCATTGAGAGATTGTAACATTAGGCTTAATGGCATTGTTTTATTGCCGTAGCATCGTTCTCTCTCTTATGTGTTAGTCTACAGCTTGAAGAAAGAGGATGGTTATAAATATTGGAAATACAAGCAAATAACTAAAAACCACCCGCTAATATGTTTACGTTCAAAGATATTATCAGATTATCACCTAAAGACCACCACTGTTTTTAAATTTAAAAGGCGATTTTACTTTTTCGAAACCGATTTCGCAAAGTCTATACGTTTTTTATTTATTCATGGTTTTCGCTGTCGCTAGGTTCGGAATTCTCTAGTTATAAACTGTCTTGTAAATAATCGTGTCGTCTCATCTCAAATCCGCCACGCATAATGACAATAGAAATCGAAATTTTCCTTATTTAAATAAAGGCTGTAGGCAATTTTGCTAGGAGACGACATAATTTAATTAGACTCCGTATTTTCAGTTAACATGAACTGGTAACGGCTTAGCCCGGTGGAAAGACGGAATAATGTGTGACAATAACATTTGAAATTGTAGCTTCACAATTATTTTTGGTGGCTACGGGTACCTGTCAACGCTCTTATAAATAAATATCAGACAACCTCACATAAATCGATCTAGCCCCAAATTAAGCTCAAGAAGAGCCTTCTTGAGCTTTCATTATATAAATAGAGTTCATCCCAAAATTCGAAGCAAGTGAGCGGGTTTACTACCCTGACTGAGCATTAACTAATATTGCGATTCGATTATTTGGGAAAAACACTGTCCAGCAAAATTATGTTAAAACTGTAATAAATGAAACATTCATTCAGAATAATTTCGGATGTATGACTGCGAAAACAAAACAGTGTTTACTAATTTTTTAACTGCTTCGCGTCACGATAATTAACTGGTACCAGCAGAGACAGCCTAGTTTCAAGAAGTACCTCTCCAACTTAGGTATTTACTACCTCACATAAGTTGTGATGTTTCAAAGCTAAAAATACGGAGTCTATTCTTAAGAATAAGCTAATTAAGGTCGCTATGTTCACTCTCGTGCATTTTAATCGTGATTTAAGATACTTTCCGTGAGAAGTGAGAGTATAATTTATGGTTACTGATATGAGTTGTAATTAAAATTTCAGATTACTGCTTACGTCGTAACTTAAAACAGTTGCGTTTATCGTTTGCATATATTACGCGGTATTTAACCCTTAACATACAATTTGAATCGTAGGAAAATACCTAATTGAAAAGAAACGTCACATTAGGCGCGTCCGTTATTTGAGTGTATAAAAAAAACCAAGACCCTTTTTTTCCAGAACTTTTTACGTTTTTGGGTACATGCTACTCAAAATAGATGTGAATAACGAAAAAAGTGTCCTACATTTGTCTGTTCCGTTTCGTCACGTTTGAATGTGAACTTTTTTAGTTGTACAAGCGTTACGTAATGCAAATTTGAAATTCCCATACAAATTTAGCAACACGTTTTGTTATCGAAAATGATAGCAATTCTGAGTAACGATTGATGAGACTAAAAGTGTCAAGTTCTGGAAGAAACAGGGAGAAGGGTGTCTTTTTGGAAAAAGCTCATTTACAAGTTTAATTGTGGATTACTGTTATTACTCGTTGTTGATAAATTACTCATTGGCTAAGGTTGTGAGAAATGTAAAGTAAGCGAGTGTGTTGGTTAATGAATATGCCAAAAAAAGGGGAATGTCTTCATCTGACAATTTTGTTAAATACTTACTATTGTACCTTGTTTCCTCTCTGGGTTGGAAGGTCAGATGGCAGTTGCTTGCGTAAAACTAGTGCCTACGCCACATCTTGGGATTTTAGGTAGCCGACCCCGATTGAGAATTCATTCTCAAAAAATAGGACAAAGGCTAGGAGGATGACTTACTATTGTACAAATTGTTTAATTATAATAATTTTCTAATAGGCTACACGATCCTTCTTGCTTGGGGTACTGCACTTTTTTTACACGGTGTATGTTAGTAAAGTTTCAGTAACGAGTAATACACAACCTTATAAATGTTCTATAATTCAGTTATATAGAAAAATAAAAGGTAATATTGATGCAGCGAAAGCGTATCTATAATATAGTAGTCCTATATTTTCTTCTTCTTGGTCCTATTGCCCCCATTTCCATTGATGACCACAATAGAATATCATGAATGGAAAATAAGAAAATTAACTATTGAATTTAAGTTATAGACTAATATATTTATATATAGCGCGCATAATTTAACGTATACATCTTTAATAGTAGGCTTTAAAAACCGTGTCATCCTTTTATGAAACTCTTCTTCGGCTCTTTCCATAAAACCATTTATCAATCTTGTTTTTATACCTCTAAATATGTACCAGTTGCATACAATAGTTAATCTATCTTAACAGTATTTCCTCATACTTACAACAAGTATTCTCATGTCATTTTAATCAATAAAGCATGCATTAGGCCCATTTTTCCATCTACTTTATCAAATTATCACATTCATTTTAGCGTCATTTCATGAACTTTAAGGTTGTCATTGTGTTGTACTGGTCTAGATTGCTCATCAGCCATTTTAGATATATATAATAGAAAAAAAGTAGGATGTTTTCATACAAAACAGCAGTTTGAAGAAAAAGGCTGTAAAGGACGTAGGTCGTTTTGAAACACTGGCACGTACCTATTGTCTTTCTTTGTAAGGTCATCCATTCATTCTTTATGACATATTTCAACCGCGAATTTTAAGTTTTTAATCAAGCCTTTGTCTTAAATGAAATACTGCCTCATTTACATTTATATAACTTATAATGTTCATATTAATATTTTTATTTGCTCCGTGGCACATTTCATACTTTTAACCGCGCTATTTCTATATGATTGACATGAGAACTACTCGATGGAGAACAATGTTAAGCGCAGCGTGGGACGTCCACCCACAAGGTGGACAGACGACCTGGTAAAGGTTGCAGGAAGCCGCTGGATGCAGGTCGCTTCCAACCGGCCGATCTGGAAGTCACTGTGGGAGGCCTATGTTCAGCAGTGGACGGCCTGTGGCTGAAATGATGATGTTGATGATGATAGACTTGTACACAAAGTCCGACTCACTGGTAGGGAGCGCTAACAAGCTACAGTGCAAAAACTGTCTTAAAAAACCTATTACTAAGTTCTTAGTTCGCAGAAAACTTCTGCTGCTGACTGTACATTTCAAGCCGGTTGTATGAACTACATCTGCTTTTTATTTTTCTATTGTATTATATCGTCTGTTGACAACCAAAACTCACTAACATATACCTACTTTAAACAAAGCTCGTATCTCAGTATCAACACAAAACAGAAAGGTACAGAAATTCAATCTATATACAAGCGCGCTCGAGCAAACGCACTCACACGGACACGATATCTCGGACCAGTTCAGACCAGTGCGAGTGCGAGTGCCATCCGCTTGACGTGTCCGTGAGCAATGTCTATGTGTGCGTTTGCTCTGGCGCGCTTGTATGTAGATTGATTCCTGTCGTATCAATCTAAAAACTAGATACGAGGTTTTGAAAAGAGTAGTGACAGAAATTATAGTGAGTTTGGCTGTCACCAGGCGGAACTATAGTGCTACACATAGAACATAGATGTTTAGTTATCGTGCTTTTAGAGCAAACTATAACATACCTTCAATTCACTACATATGGTCGATTGCACTTGCATTTTTATGTTTTTCAACGTGAATTGAAGACATGAGTATGTCTGGCTCTCTACTTTCTAATGTTTCTTATACGCTTCTGGATACCAGGTGACTGTTAAGTTATTACTAAATTTACATGGGCTTTAATGGTGGTGTAACATTGATTTATTAAAAAAAAAAAAAACATATAAACTTGAGTCGGGTTTTGGGTCGGCTTTGAGATCGTTCTTGTTTTTTTTTAAGTAGACATTAACATTATATTAACGACCTAATATGTTTTAAATAAAACAATTTAAACGGATTATATCGCGTATATTAATTATTTGAGCCTCCCTGACGTTTCAGTACCTTTACAGATACCGTTGTCAAAGGTTGACTGAGAAAAACACAATTTTTCTCTGTCAAAGTTACATTTGTGCAAACTACCCATTTTGTAAATATTAATTTAAAATAAAGGTGTTCATACATGCCAGATGGGCCTAATGTGTAAAGACAGTTACACATGTGCCAGAAGGGCATTTATTATTTATTTAAAATATCTACCAGCGGTTCACTAAAGGCTTACTGAGGAGAAAGAACCGCCAAAGAAAACTCCCAGATTGCCTTATTTATTACTATAAAATACTTTTAAACAAAAACTCTACATATGCTACTTTTAACACTAATTTGTTTTACACCGTTCGAGGCCCAAGGTTTCCAGTCTTGTGTCTTGCTTGATCCTTGATAAGATGTACAACAGGATCCCAAGCCGGTGGTAATGACAAACCATCTTCTCTATTGAAATTGGGATATTTTTTGATTTCAATAGCCTCGCGCAACATTCTGGGAAAATATCGTTTCTCTCTGGCAAGGATTGAAGTGTTATCAAACTTAATTGAATGGTTTGGTTTGTCCATGACATGCTCGCAGACTGCAGACCTGTTGCAACGACGGTGCTTGACATCAGCTACATGCTCCTTAACCCGTGTAGCTATACTACGTTTCGTTTGGCCAATGTATGACAGACCACACTCGCAGTCCAGCTTGTAAACACCAGCACTCTGCAGAGGGATGCTACACTTCACGGGCCTCAGGTATTGAGACATCTTCTTCATCGGCTTGAAATATGTTTTAATGGAAGCCCGTTTCAAGATGTTTCCAATCCTATCCGTGACCCCTTTCACATATGGCAGGACCGCAGGTTTACGCTCGACTGTAGGAGTCTTCACACGGGGTTTCTGGTTGAGGCGTGGTATCTTGAGCCCATTGGCCCAAAGCGCACGCTTGACATGCTGTAGTTCATCAGTCAAATGTTGGTCGTCACAGATTCCCTTGGCTCTCTGAAACAAAGATTTACCCACTGTAGCAAGTTGACTAGGATGGTGATGTGATTTGCCATTTAAATACCTATCAGTGTGAGTAGGCTTTCTATAAACAGTATGACCTATTGTATTATCTGACCTTCTCAACACACTGACATCTAAGAAGGCTAGTGAATTGTCATTTTCTAACTCCATTGTAAACTTTATTTTCTCATGAATGGAGTTTAAATGGTCTAGGAAAACTGAAACACTAGATTTAGGTAAAATAGTAAAGGTATCATCTACGTATCTTTTAAAGATCCTCGGCTTGACAGGTGACGATGAGAGTGCTTTCTCCTCGAAGTCCTCCATGAAGATATCGGCGACAACAGGAGATACTGGAGACCCCATAGCCACACCATCCACTTGCACGTAGAATTCACCATTCCATAGCATATAGCCAGATGTAAGGCAGTGTTCTAATAATTCAGCATATTCCATTTCCATATTCTGTTCACGTAGCCTCCTCCTCACAATATTGATGCAATCCTGTACTGGTAGGCATGTAAAGAGGGACTGGACATCAAAACTAACCATAATTTCATTATCAGTTAGTATCAGATCTTTAATTTCAGTGATGAAATGGTATGAGTCCCGTGTGTATGCCTGCGTCTTTCCCCGCAACGAAGAAAGAACCCCAGCTAGGTACTGAGCCAAGCGATAGGTGGGAGCATCGATTTGACTCACTATAGGGCGTAGAGGCGCATCTTGTTTGTGTATTTTTGGCAAACCATACAACTTTGGTGGCAACGGGCAGGAGGGAACTAAACTTTTGACATCTAGATTAAGGCTCTTGGAGTGCTTGCTTATTAGCTCAGTAGTAGATTTTAACAACGAAAGGCAAAGCCACCGAAAGTTAACTTAGCAAAAACTGAATTTCACGCGCTCAAGACCTTGCGTGAGGACCCAGACCTAACCATTCTTCGAGCTGACAAAGGAAATGCAACGGTTGTCATGAACACCAATGACTACAATCAGAAAATAACAGCTTTATTGTCGGATGTATCAACATATAAGCCTGTGAAACGTGATCCGACTGCGAAAGTGTTAAAATCTACTACTGAGCTAATAAGCAAGCACTCCAAGAGCCTTAATCTAGATGTCAAAAGTTTAGTTCCCTCCTGCCCGTTGCCACCAAAGTTGTATGGTTTGCCAAAAATACACAAACAAGATGCGCCTCTACGCCCTATAGTGAGTCAAATCGATGCTCCCACCTATCGCTTGGCTCAGTACCTAGCTGGGGTTCTTTCTTCGTTGCGGGGAAAGACGCAGGCATACACACGGGACTCATACCATTTCATCACTGAAATTAAAGATCTGATACTAACTGATAATGAAATTATGGTTAGTTTTGATGTCCAGTCCCTCTTTACATGCCTACCAGTACAGGATTGCATCAATATTGTGAGGAGGAGGCTACGTGAACAGAATATGGAAATGGAATATGCTGAATTATTAGAACACTGCCTTACATCTGGCTATATGCTATGGAATGGTGAATTCTACGTGCAAGTGGATGGTGTGGCTATGGGGTCTCCAGTATCTCCTGTTGTCGCCGATATCTTCATGGAGGACTTCGAGGAGAAAGCACTCTCATCGTCACCTGTCAAGCCGAGGATCTTTAAAAGATACGTAGATGATACCTTTACTATTTTACCTAAATCTAGTGTTTCAGTTTTCCTAGACCATTTAAACTCCATTCATGAGAAAATAAAGTTTACAATGGAGTTAGAAAATGACAATTCACTAGCCTTCTTAGATGTCAGTGTGTTGAGAAGGTCAGATAATACAATAGGTCATACTGTTTATAGAAAGCCTACTCACACTGATAGGTATTTAAATGGCAAATCACATCACCATCCTAGTCAACTTGCTACAGTGGGTAAATCTTTGTTTCAGAGAGCCAAGGGAATCTGTGACGACCAACATTTGACTGATGAACTACAGCATGTCAAGCGTGCGCTTTGGGCCAATGGGCTCAAGATACCACGCCTCAACCAGAAACCCCGTGTGAAGACTCCTACAGTCGAGCGTAAACCTGCGGTCCTGCCATATGTGAAAGGGGTCACGGATAGGATTGGAAACATCTTGAAACGGGCTTCCATTAAAACATATTTCAAGCCGATGAAGAAGATGTCTCAATACCTGAGGCCCGTGAAGTGTAGCATCCCTCTGCAGAGTGCTGGTGTTTACAAGCTGGACTGCGAGTGTGGTCTGTCATACATTGGCCAAACGAAACGTAGTATAGCTACACGGGTTAAGGAGCATGTAGCTGATGTCAAGCACCGTCATTGCAACAGGTCTGCAGTCTGCGAGCATGTCATGGACAAACCAAACCATTCAATTAAGTTTGATAACACTTCAATCCTTGCCAGAGAGAAACGATATTTTCCCAGAATGTTGCGCGAGGCTATTGAAATCAAAAAATATCCCAATTTCAATAGAGAAGATGGTTTGTCATTACCACCGGCTTGGGATCCTGTTGTACATCTTATCAAGGATCAAGCAAGACACAAGACTGGAAACCTTGGGCCTCGAACGGTGTAAAACAAATTAGTGTTAAAAGTAGCATATGTAGAGTTTTTGTTTAAAAGTATTTTATAGTAATAAATAAGGCAATCTGGGAGTTTTCTTTGGCGGTTCTTTCTCCTCAGTAAGCCTTTAGTGAACCGCTGGTAGATATTTTAAATAAATAATAAATGCCCTTCTGGCACATGTGTAACTGTCTTTACACATTAGGCCCATCTGGCATGTATGAACACCTTTATTTTAAATTAATATTTACAAAATGGGTAGTTTACACAAATGTAACTTTGACAGAGAAAAATTGTGTTTTTCTCAGTCAACCTTTGACAACGGTATCTGTAAAGGTACTGAAACGTCAGGGAGGCTCAAATAATTAATATACGCGATATAATCCGTTTAAATTGTTTTATTTAAATGTGTGACAGTCGCGGAAACCGAAGAAAATATGACCTAATATGTTGTATACGGTAGCTTATCGTATGTAGTTCTTTATTTTATATTATATTCTTATTTGTATGTTGGGATTCTTGATTTGTTACTAGAAAATAATAAGGTTCTGAACGCAATAATTTCTTAGTCATTATTACGTTTTAAATCTGATAAACTTTGGCCATGGGATATTTTTTTTTTTAGTTTGTATTTTCTTAAGTATGACCTGTACGATAACTGCACCGATTTTTTTTATTTTCTACGAAGTTTTTTTTCAAAAATTCTGATTTACCGACAGATGATGTGATTTGTTTTGCGTTTCCCTTATCCCACGTGACCTTAAGTGTTTTTCTAGCAATTTGATGTTATTGTCGTCACATATGTATATATTTGGCTTCTTTCAAATAAAACATCACTTCTTCTATCGGGCGATACTGTCCTTAGTCCTTCAATAACAGTCAAACAACTGACAGTTATACCATTTGCAAACGAATACTTCTTAGCCATCCAATAAGTATGTATTAAAAAAATATAAATAAGACAGGTTTATCGAAAAAGAAGCATTTTAAGAAGAAATTAAGCTTGAATCACTTGTCTCTGACTATTATTGTAGCGATCCATTACAAGAATGTGTTAATTAGGATCCATGGCGGTTGAACATAAAAATCTATGCGTATTTGGAGTTTGTGTTGCGTTATACGTCCATTTTTCCAAAAAAAAGTCCAAAACAAATTCGATACGTCGAATCTGGACTGCACTAACCGTGTAAGCCCCGACAGCTGTCTCCGGGGCGCGAGGAGCCGTCCTGCGAGATGGAGGGCCCCGGCGCGTCGCAGTCGGCGGACTGCGAGCCCACGCCGCCGCCGATGCAGAGGCGGGGCTCCGCCGCCAACCTGTTCCCGCCCGCCGAGGCGCACCACCACCTGCCGCCGCGGCCGCACCACTACCCGCGGCTCAGTCCGCTCTCTAGGAACACGAGGTGTGTCCACTAACTGTACAGCAGTCGGCGGACTGCGAGCCCACGCCGCCGCCGATGCAGAGGCGGGGCTCCGCCGCCAACCTGTTCCCGCCCGCCGAGGCGCACCACCACCTGCCGCCGCGGCCGCACCACTACCCGCGGCTCAGTCCGCTCTCTAGGAACACGAGGTGTGTCCACTAACTGTACAGCAGTCGGCGGACTGCGAGCCCACGCCGCCGCCGATGCAGAGGCGGGGCTCGGCCGCCAACCTGTTCCCGCCCGCCGAGGCGCACCACCACCTGCCGCCGCGGCCGCACCACTACCCGCGGCTCAGTCCGCTCTCTAGGAACACGAGGTGTGTCCACTAACTGTACAGCAGTCGGCGGACTGCGAGCCCACGCCGCCGCCCATGCAGAGGCGGGGCTCGGCCGCCAACCTGTTCCCGCCCGCCGAGGCGCACCACCACCTGCCGCCGCGGCCGCACCACTACCCGCGGCTCAGTCCGCTCTCTAGGAACACGAGGTGTGTCCACTAACTGTACAGCAGTCGGCGGACTGCGAGCCCACGCCGCCGCCGATGCAGAGGCGGGGCTCTGCCGCCAACCTGTTCCCGCCCGCCGAGGCGCACCACCACCTGCCGCCGCGGCCGCACCACTACCCGCGGCTCAGTCCGCTCTCTAGGAACACGAGGTGTGTCCACTAACTGTACAGCAGTCGGCGGACTGCGAGCCCACGCCGCCGCCGATGCAGAGGCGGGGCTCCGCCGCCAACCTGTTCCCGCCCGCCGAGGCGCACCACCACCTGCCGCCGCGGCCGCACCACTACCCGCGGCTCAGTCCGCTCTCTAGGAACACGAGGTGTGTCCACTAACTGTACAGCAGTCGGCGGACTGCGAGCCCACGCCGCCGCCGATGCAGAGGCGGGGCTCCGCCGCCAACCTGTTCCCGCCCGCCGAGGCGCACCACCACCTGCCGCCGCGGCCGCACCACTACCCGCGGCTCAGTCCGCTCTCTAGGAACACGAGGTGTGTCCACTAACTGTACAGCAGTCGGCGGACTGCGAGCCCACGCCGCCGCCGATGCAGAGGCGGGGCTCCGCCGCCAACCTGTTCCCGCCCGCCGAGGCGCACCACCACCTGCCGCCGCGGCCGCACCACTACCCGCGGCTCAGTCCGCTCTCTAGGAACACGAGGTGTGTCCACTAACTGTACAGCAGTCGGCGGACTGCGAGCCCACGCCGCCGCCGATGCAGAGGCGGGGCTCCGCCGCCAACCTGTTCCCGCCCGCCGAGGCGCACCACCACCTGCCGCCGCGGCCGCACCACTACCCGCGGCTCAGTCCGCTCTCTAGGAACACGAGGTGTGTCCACTAACTGTACAGCAGTCGGCGGACTGCGAGCCCACGCCGCCGCCGATGCAGAGGCGGGGCTCCGCCGCCAACCTGTTCCCGCCCGCCGAGGCGCACCACCACCTGCCGCCGCGGCCGCACCACTACACACGAACACGAGGTGTGTCCACTAACTTGTACAACTGGCACTTCCGACTCCTATTCGTTTTTTGGTGTCCTGGCTCAACATTGTATCCAGTCTCTCATACTGCTCAATAAAACTCAACGAACAAATCCGTGGGTCTAGTGAAAAGGGGTATATATATCTTCCGCCTTGACGTATCCGTCAATGGCGAAACCCTCTGTGAAACTCTATCTTCTTTGCTCCTAGGTCAAATCTGACTTATACCCCTTTTCATTTCTGCGGCCCATCAGGGCCCTTCTGGGCCGCAGAAATGATCCTTATCGCCTAACGGTTTGACCTTCTAACCCATAGATCCCCAATAACAACTCGCTTGCTTCATTTGCAGCCACGGCAACACGACGACGGGCTACCGCGTGGTGATGGAGCCGCTGCGCTACGAGCCGGGCTCGAACGGCGGCGCGCGGCCCTCGCCCACCATGCAGCAGCGCATCAAGGCGCTCGGCGTCGCCACGCCGCTCGCCGTCAGCAGCCCCGTCAGGAGGTAAGCGGGCCGACCGGCCGCAGCTGAGGAGTAAAGGCCCCCATACATGACCAGGTTTACCTTCAGTTCCATCTGATCGGACTTAAATCCGTACCGTGTATGAATGAAACGGCCTTAAGGTCACCACGCTTTACGGCGGCCGGATGGACTGAAGCGATTCAATCACATCGGCCTGACCAGTTTTGCCTTCCCATGTATGGGGGCCTTAAGGCTGCGGTCGTCCTCACACGCAGCGGGCAGCGGCCCGGCGCGAGCTGCGTCTATGTTCGTAACTGTTCTGGAGCCGTCAAAAAGACACCGCGGGCAACGGGCCGCTGCGGGTAGCGGATGAGAACGACCAAGGCCTAAGTTAGGTTAGGTTATGGTCATCCGATAGCTGAGGGAAATAGATAGAATACTCTCTATTGCACATCTTGATAAGCAATAAATTCAAACATAGACAAACACATTACAATAGAGGTAACTATTGTGGCGTCTGGATTAAAGACCTATGAAAATGTGTTATAGGTACTTACGTCTCCCTACAAGTCTCGAGTTGGATACGTAATAGTGTTTCATCCAAAATTTGTATTTTCGTGTTTGGTCGAATTGACCCAAAAGTTATTCGATGCAAATGATTCAAGTTACTGTTGGAGAAAATGGAATACCGTAAATAGGACGGCTCCTATATTTACTTCCTTAAATACCTGAGTACTAGAAAAGTTTGATTCCCATTCCATTATGTGATTTTAAGGGTATTTTAATCAAATAACCGTTCTAGCTGCCACTTTTAGGCTGTCTTCCACTAGAGCTAAGCTCATTCGAGCTTAGAGGGCTAATCCACCAATAAGGTCTACCGTTTTTGTTTTTGTGGTCACCATTTGGCATCACTGTCGAGTCAATAATCAAGTAAAACAGATACGCAACTGCACAATGTGTACATACTTTGATAAATTAATGCTTTTCAGAACACAAATCTAACATATAAATATGTTGATTTTAAACACTGAATATTTCGCTTTTTATACATTTCCATATTTTTATATTTATAAATCCGTATTGTATGTCTGATATTAACTAGGAACAGCACAAAATTTACAATGATCACGAGTAAATTAGTGCAAATAGTGATAATAAATGTCCATAACTACTGATGTAGTTCAGTGTGTTTGACAGTTATAATGACCTCACGCGACACTAGCGCCCCTGGCGGCGAATTCATGCCCTCATTGCGAACCGCGCCGACTGTGTGAACCTATTGGTGGATCTTGTCTTCGCACACTGCTCAGCTATACAAGCTATAGCTTAGCTCTAATAGAAATGCAGCCTTACAATAGCTTGAAACATTTTAACGTAAGTGCTACATGTCGTGTGTGTAGCTTAGGTTGGGGCCTCATTAAATTGCAGCTCAAAATATGATCAATTACCAATTTCAACAACTGTGGTGCCTGGCTAATACAAAGTCAATGCTGACACATGTCATCTTCATACATTTAACGTAAAAGTGGATTTTAGGTTAGGAAATGTATTGAGATGACAGCTCACAGGATCAGGAATTCAGGATTGACTTCTTATCGGCCGAGTACTATAATCATAGGTTTTTTATCGTTTGCCCGAATTTCATATATCATAATGTATTACTTGCCCTAATATTTATTTGCCATAAATCTATTTTTTTTTGTAAACTGATTTGTTTTAATTGTTGTATAACATACCTAACCTAACGATTACTACATAAATAGTATTTTAAAAAATCCGAAGAGTGTAACGGTTTATGAAATAAAACGTTTACGCCAAAAGTAAATTATGGCAGGTGATACATTTAGTGCAAATTAAATTCGGACAAGTGAAGGTATTCGATAATCATAATGTGCTTCTGTGACTGTTATTAGATCAAAATTATAACTAAAGGTATATTGGAGATAATTCTAAGGAGAATTGTTACAATAGGTATTTATTATGATTTCCCATTACATCATGGCCTCTTCCCATTAACATTAACCACACTAAAATGTCGTTGATACTAAATCTCCCTATCCACACTGGATATGCATCGCTTTGATTTCTTTTAAAATGTGTGTTAGAGTTTTTTATTTGCATGTAAAATGGTTTGCATTCTCACATATTTAGCAGTGAATTAATATTTTTTTGGGAACACTTGTTTAATTTTTATAACAATTTTCGTGTCACTGGTGTACATTGCTTCGTCCATGTATGGAGAAAAGCTCTCATTCAGCCTTTGTAAGATATAGAACCTGAATACTAATGAAAACTATCAGAATTTTGATAAACACAAAAAAGGCTAAATTAGAGCAAACCTCCTTGGTGTCATGTTATATTTAGACATATATATTTGTATACATGTATTTTATAATCAATGGATATTGTATGATATCAAACTCTTCTAATATTGTATTGAAAAAGCTGAGCAATACACAAAGCGCATATGTTTTTGCTAACAAACTGTTGCCAATAAATTAATTGCTTGAATTTATCATATCTGGCACGGGCACGGCAGTGCCCCCGCCAAGTCGAGCAAATCACTCTACTTTTTGGTAATTCCTTAAAGTGAAAAAAATTACACAATAATGCAGAGAATATGTTTACAGTAACATATAAAAATTTGTTTTCTTAATTCTACTATGTCTGATTTTTATTAAAATCTTCCATGCTGCGCTCAGTTTTTGAAAATACTGACAAGTTTCCATTCTGACCCCGCTGTTCCTACTTAATGTTGCCTCCTGACCTGCGACCCTTAATATCTGAACTATAACAGTTTGTGTACATTGCATCCACTGTCGGCTCCAAAGAATCCACCTACTGATAAACGTCATAACTCAAATAAGCCCAAAACATAATCACAAATCACAGTTAAAACATAACAGTACAACAACTCCTTGTATTCTAAAGATTCCAACGACTGAGGACGCAATGTTACAAACATGACATATAAAATCTGTACGTTTACCGCTTACGCGCGGCAGGTGGACCTAACGCATAGAGCCGACGTGTCGACGGTAACTCGTTCTTGTGTTTGGTTTTGTGTGTTCATAACCTTATATTATTAATAACTGAGCCCCATGTCGCGAAAGTTCAAGTGACTGTTTTATTGGTTATAAACTGGCAACATTAGACTGATAGAGATATCATTAATGATATTTGAGGCTTAAACCATTCTCGATGCCACCGTAATTGATATCGATCTCACAAAGGACAGGTTTTGTTGATTGACAATTTCCTCTCAAATATTATTGATGATAATGGGGAAGGGCTGAAAATTTTCAATACATCGATTTTTTTGTTTATAGGTAGGAATCCCACCCTCATTATTAAAAAAAGTACAGTGGATGAAAATGTTTTTCCCGGTTATCTTACGGAGTGATAATTTTTTTTCGACTTTGCAAAGGGGCTGTCGTGCTCCTAGATAATATAAATTGCAATCACTAAGCTACTTTCACGGTTCAGTTATAATTTTCCTCAATTATTCTACCTTAGGAGCAGGCTAGTAAACCCTGCAAAGTTGAAAAAATTATCACTCGGATTAGTTTTCTTTACGATGCCCGTACAAGGTGGGGAAAACATTTTCGTCTTGTTTAAGCTAGTTACTTTTTCTAGGAATGAGGGTGGGTTATGCATATATACCTATGAAAAAAAAACAAGATTATTGAATTTTTTTAATCATTCTCCGTTGTAAATATGTCGAGCAATGTTGCCAGTTTATACTTTTAAGAGATATTACTTGTACTTTTGTGAAACTGGGCACAGTTAATGGAATTCTGATAGCTTTAGCTTGTACAAAAAGCTCAATACAATATAGTGAAGCATATTTCCCATATAATGTATAGTTTATGCTTGTTTGATATCAGATTTCCATTAAACATGTAAAATATATAAATATTCGCGGCTGCACTTGTTATTTTTGGGTTAATTGCTAAAATAAAATAGCTTATGAATACCTATCCGACAGGTTGGTTTATTAGTAAACAATTGAATTGGCTAATTTAAATTTATAGGTATGTATTTATCTATAGGTCTATGATGACGCGTATCATGCGAAAGATATATGATAAAGCGTCCATTTCTCTCCCAGTCGGAAAATTTTGGAAATATTATCATATTTCTATATCGCTGTGAAAGCGACGATCATATACCTACTGGAGATAACAAAAAAATATGTAATAAAAACTTGATACAGGAAATCCAATGCTTTTTGTGCCCCTTGTATATAGCACTTTCCATTCCTAAAGTATATTTTGTTTTAGTACAAACAGCATTGCTTTCTTATATATTTTTTGTAAATTATTAGCATGTTGTTTGATATTGAGTGAGTGAAAAATTTATACACTAATTTTTATTTGAATTTGGAACTTTTTGAGTTCTGTCGTTGTAATTTGTGCTTAGATTTGAGATGCTTTTCATTTGATTTGATCCCCTAGACCACGGTTGTTGACCCTTTTTGACAGAACTTAAGATGTGCCTGGAGTATACTAAAAGTTATATTTCGTTTTATTTGCAAGCTGTTGTGACAAAAAGGACCGCCGGCGTAGCGTGACGCACTATACTATGGCTGAATATCGGTACCATCTCTTGCCGATGGTCGAATTATGATCATAGACCGACATGAATCTGTGGTAATGGAATTTCAGTGTTTGTCAGTCCTGTTTTTCTTGTCCTGTCTCTTTCGTGTTTTTTATCTCGTTACTATTTTATCGCTCAATATTTTTCTGCAAGTTTTTTAAGGCACAGTAATATTTGTTATTCACGATCTCTATTTCCATTTTGTGATTTCCAATAATACTATATCTTTGTACAGATATGCTTGTTATATTTAGGTGTCCGATTTTGTACATATTGATAGTTATGGCCCTATTTTTTAGATGAATGTCGAACTTACAAACACTGCAGCCATTTTATGGTCGTTGCGCTGGCCTCGCGGGGTCGCGCTGTCCTGAAGAAACTGTTCTCAAAGGAGATTTTAACATTTACAGTTTTTTTTTTGTAAATGTAGAATAATGTTGTAAGCCTCGTGTTACAGTGTAATTTTGTTTTTGCTAAATATTTGTTTTACTGCTAGAATTTACAGAAGTAGAAACAGTTGATTACGAAAATTATGTACGGAAAACGTGCGTGGGTTAAAGAAAATATGCGGTAGTATTAGTTTTGTATTCTCAAATAGCACTCTTGAAAGTCTAGATTGAAAAATTGTCGGGAAGTTTGTTCAGGATAGCGTTAGTAGCTTGCGGTAGTGAGTAGTGTATATGATAGTGTATAATGTTGTACATTGAGGCATGTGGCGTTGGCATGCTCCCCGCAATACAGGCCGCCGCCCGCGGACCGGCGACGTTCAGAAATGCGATACTTGATACTGTTAATGGTGAAGTGTAGTGTAGTTTTGATCTGCACAAACATATTTAATTTTATGGTGTTTACTTGACGGAGTTACAAAATAATGATGTTGATAGTTATTGGACGATTAAATATCAGCCAAAATGTGGTTTTAATGATTTTACACGTGGTACAAGCCGCTGTATACTCTCGCCGCGACCGGGCGAGGCAAATGTGCCGTCTCTTTTTAATTCTATAACTGGTCTGCACGTCTTACGCCTGATCTCGGCGAGAGTGTACAGCCGGTATAACAGATTGGACGGGATAAAAAGTACAGTACAGTTAATCATTTTGGCTTAAAAAACTGAATTGAATTTCGTTGACAGCAGTTTAATGCATATTTTAAGGCTATGATGTCAAAATTGCGTTGTGGTTGTAATTTTGAGCGTGACACCTATAATAAATACCTATCGGTGGAACATGGCCTCGGTTTTAGTAATGTTTTGCAACTCCGTTTCGAAAGTACTTAAGTATTTAAGAGGAAAAGAGCAATAAAATATATCTGTAAATAATATTCTGTCCGTTCTGAACCGGCCCCGTCCGGCGGCGGCTGCCGGTCGCGCGCTCGCACGTGCAAACGCTTCGCCCCGCAGCTCCCTTCTCCTTCTGTCCGTAGGCCGTACGATAACGATAGCTCGGGCTCCGACGAGCTCGCGCGATTAAACCCCTGACGTCGCGGCGCACAGGTCCAACCCGGGCACGCCCACCGCGCCGCGCCGGCCCGACTTCATCGGCGTCGCGTCCGGCCGCGCCTCGCCGCAGCGCCGCTTCCTGTCCGAGGGCGAGCTGCTGCGCGCCGAGCCGCCGCCGCAGCCGCACCGGCCCACGGCCGACGACATCCGCGAGCTGGCCGCGTCCCCGCAGCGCGGCAACTACCTGTGGGCCGAGCGGCCGCCGCCGCGCGGCGGCGTGCCCGTGTTCCCGCCGCCCGCGCCCAGCCCGCTGCCGCGCCGCCGCCCCGCCGCGCCGCCCGCCCGCCCGCTCTCCTTCGTGCGCGCGCTCGAGGTGCAGGACCAGCTGGAGGCGCGCGCGCCGCCGCCCGACCCGCCCGACCGCGCCTCCGTCTACGACTGCAACTACGAGATCTCCGTGTGAGGCCGGGGGGAGACGGGAGACGCCGCCCGAACAGTATTAGTGTGACGGCCCCTCGCGCGACGAGACGCTCCGTTATGTGTTCACCGTTCCGATGTTACCTTAGCGTGTGGATATCGCGAGACGCTCGCGGTTCGACTCCCGCGCCCCCTAGTTCGCGTAGTGCCCCGACCCGCGGAGCGCCGAAGCGGTCGCGTGTGATTCCAAAGAACGTGTTTGTTATTTTTTGTTTAATGTTGTAACGCACAATGATCACTGAAATTGACCATGAAAAACCTAGAAAATCACCTATGTATAAATTATTAGATATTCGGATCGGAAACTATTGGAGTGTATCAGGACGACGGTCAGCATTTTGTATCCTCATGCCATAGAGTAGGGTCCGCGATGGGTAAGGAGTGATTGTGTAATGTTACTATATAGTCAATAGCGTTTAACTGTAAGACTCGGGTTATTGCTCGTAAGGTGTAATTAGAGTTTTATATGTATGTATATTTGTGAGCAATTTGTATTGTTGAATTATATTTAACTTTGTTGACAGAGCGTGTACATAGTCCCCCAGTGTTGTGATTCCGAGATGACAATTATAGAACTATATAGAAATTGTATCAACAATTGTGTGTCTCAATTATTGTGTAAAAAATATATTTATAAAAAGTTTTCTTTGAGCTGTTGTATGTTTTTCCTTTAGGTTTAATATTTGCCAAGGAGACACATGGTTACGGAATTGACTGATTTGTTACTGCTTCAATTTTCTTAGGTTCACTCTATGTGAGTGCAGCGACGCAGATTTGATCTGTTACTTCTGTGACTAAGCGACTGTACAAATCTATGACACAAACTAATACAAATGACTCAGTATTGATATAGCACTATACGTAACACTTAGCAAATTAAATGCACACGGGTCCATCCATCTAATATATTAAAGAAGTAAAAGATTGACTCTGGTGATGTATGTGCCAAATATTCCGTAGACACATAGCTTAGAGCGCAATCCGTTTCTAGACACGTTCTTTGTTTTTGTAGTATTGCTGCTTGTCTGTGGCAGTTACGGTCATGCTATTTTGTACATATGATAAATACTCAATCGAATATTTCGCATTTTTACACACGGTACAAAATGATAAGTAGGAGTCGACAAAGTAATTTATTTATATAGTCGCCTTGCAAAATCCTGGTCACGGCACCAAATTGTAAATAAATCGTTTGCAAGAATTACAGCGGTAGAATACCATACTGACTGTTGTTGTACTAATATGGATGACTAAAACTGTCACAGATGCATTAATACTATCACGTATTAGAGTTTAGTTTCTAGTTAGCATCGGGAACACGACCGTAGTGCATTCACAATGCAGAATTATACTTTATTACGTCTGATATAATTTACATGGTTTGTTAACATATTCATTTTACTAGTTGACAACGCATAACAGCGATTCGAAGGAGATCGTTCTTATAGTTAAAATCTCATTCAGTAGGTACAATTTTACAAGATGACGTTAATGATAAATTATTTTAACCAATCATCAGCGATCACGAAGTCACAATAGCTTTAAATACAAAGGCTTTGGCATTTTCGCTGTATTAGTTGGCAGCTATACGTTGCTGCATAAATTGGCATATAGTATGGACTTTGTAACATTTTTAAATTTGTCACAACGACACAAAGTACATCTTACGTGGATGTAAGAAAAAAATGGGAGTAGTTAAATAGAAGAGAGAGGACTATTTCTTATATGCGCGTGATAAAAAATATTCAAACTAAACCAGTTACCATGGTGTTGAGTAATTTCCTATAAAGGGGTAAAATATTCTCAATGATCTCGATTTTCTAATTTGTTCGTCCTAATAACGCAATACTTAGATTTTTATAATAGAGAGTTCATATACAGACATATTTTCTTCTTGCGAATTGTATCGAAATTGTACATGTGCGCTATAGCTAGGTAAATTGTATATCTACACTTAAATATTAATTGACATGTCACTCGCGCGGTGATCGAGATTATAATTGTTTGTGTACATACTAAATAACATATATTTATGTAATAACACTCGTAATACGTCAAGCGATGGAAACAAACGGGCTATTGCTTGAGTTAATTCGTTCTTATATAGACCTGTAATGCCTAAGCTCACTAGGAAAGTATATTAAGGAATGAAAAATATTATCAATTGGTTTAAAAGTATTAACCGGTGGATCTTTATTACAGTTATAAATATAGACAACACTGAAAATAGAAAAGACATTGCCTTAGAAATGTCATCAAGTGAGAGCGTTATTCAAGCTTCTAACAAGGCTGAAAGTACATTTCCCCTGGTGACGGCTAAAACTCACTAAAATTCTTCAAAACCTCGTATCTAGTAAGTACATTGACACTGAGATACGAGCTTTGTTTTAAGTAGGTATTTGTTACTTAGTGAGTTTTGGTCGTCAACAGACGATCTGTTCGGGCGCGGCCTTAGAGCCAAAGCATAAGTACAAGATACGACATGTACGACGCGACCGCGTGTCGTAGAAATACATAAAGATAAAATCAACTTTATCCATGTAAAGGATTCTAAATATAAATACATTTTTGAATCTCGCGACGTCGTATTGTGGCACGATGCGATGTTGTTTCTTGTAATTATGTTTTGAACCCTGAAGGGTCGTAGGAGTGTCTATACTACGGATCCTAGTTAGCTGAGAGCATTACTTAGCATGCAACTACTCGACATCAGCCGGGTTTGCTAGATGTTTGATAAATGTGATCGTACGGGATAGTGATCTTAATGTTTCAGATGCTTACGTATATCATCTATTTATAATAATAATAAAAACTAAAACAACTTTCGTAATAGAGTATCTACATTAAAACCACTTCCCTGAATCGGTCACATATTGTACAGAAACCAATGTCTGTCTTTTAATTTATTAAGATTAAGTATGTAAATATCCTGCAATGTAAAACAGTACTAAGGATAATTTTGTATAGAATGTGTAATAGCCTTTGTTGTGAATGATACTATGTTTAATCACTATTTCTTCCTTATTTATTATTCGGTGCCAGTAACCCGCATTTATTGTTTTCCTAAACATATCAGATGTGTTAATTGTATGTAGTGTAAATTGTGCAAATATTAATTTGGCAAGCAGTGTTAAGATCGCGAACGGCCTATACCTAAATGGAAAGTTATCATTTGTCTCATATTATTTTGACATTGTCTCATCAAGACACATTCCGATTTTCATTTACTATATATCTCATTTTGACATTTCTTCATCCATTTTATAATATAAGCAACTCACTAAAGTCGACTCATATTGAGTCGTGTTAGTAGGCTTGTAGGTATTTATTATTGGCATCATTATTATAGTAACTTAGATAGGTGGGATTGAGCATTACACTGCCATTTATCTGGCCTAACCCTTCTGGCTAAAAGGCAGTTCGAAAATGGATGAAGAAAACTATGTTTTTCCGTACGACATATAAATGTGCTGGTAACAATACATTAATTCAATCCTTTGTCACAAACGGCGAATAAATTTCATGCTACGTATAGCGTCATGAAAATGATAGCCGAGACGTTAAAAAGGAGAAAGTATATAAGAAATTGGCAAAGCATTTGTTATGACTGTGACGGTGCGTACTTAAATTATGTAATTGAGCTCTTTAAAATACTTGAACTGTATCATAGTTACAAATTAGTTGCTAACAAGTGGGTTTTTTAAAAAATATTTTATGTCCAAGGGAAATTGTAGTACCTCAAGCAAGTCCAAGCAGTAGGTTAGACGAATTGATCAGTTAGAACGGTAAAGGATTATACATGGTGTTTTGTTTTAAGAAGGTAAAGTATTAATTTGAACATTTGAGTTTTTTTAAACAGGGTTATTCAATGCAAGGGGTTGTCGTGGGGATAGGAGCTAGAAATGTAAATTATCTCGAACGGATAACTTTGTTTATTTGAAACTAAATGTTAGGTTATGACATTGGAGATGTTTTGTTTCCGGCAATAAATGGAACAGACGTGTTTAACACGTCTGGGATCAGCTGCGCTGTATAATATTGTGTATATTTTATTAGAACCTCCTCAAGTCGTTAATACCTAATATGTATGTGACAGTGTTTTATTTTTGTATTTTGATAAAATTTGTGTAAATAATTTTCTTATTTTATTGATATTAAACTCAATTTAATCAAGTTTGGTTTCATTTAGACCGGTTACACACGACGACCTTTTACAGTGATACAGATGGATACAGCAAATATAAAGATGCAATCGTGATACAGTAACGATGCAAACGCGATGCAGTATGAATATATAAACGCGATACCTTGACTATTCATATTGTTGATCATCGATACAAGTCTGCAGCGATTCATTAGCGCATTTCGCTGCAAAAAGTCGCCCTCTGTAACCGGCCTTAGATTTGCTCTCAATTGGAAGATAGATTTTTTAACAAAGTACAAAATTGGGCTGTTATGTAATGTCAAAGATGAAAACTGTGCGAAGAGCAACATACAATCATACACTTTAGTAGATACAAAAGAGAATATCCTCGTCGAATTGGCGTAATAAGAAAACCATTTCTTTTCGAGGCAATTCATAATTATAGAACACAGTTTTTTTTGTCACTATTGCCACTATTTATGTAATGATTACGTTTTATTCTCGAATAAAAGTTTACTTTATTACTTATTACGCCATAACCGAATATCATTCCGCTACCGCTAGAATATAAATTTTGATCTAAAACTTATACTAATCAATGTGGGTGCTTTGCATTTTCGGCAAGTAAAATACGTTTTAACTAAATAATTCAATTTATTTTTATATACAAAAGATAAATAGCCTAGAAAAATACATCTACGGAAACGTAACTTTTAAATTAAATGTATTTATAATTATTATCGCACTCTTATGGTATTCAGAACTTCTATCAATCCGGGATGTACTTTCAGCATGGCTAATTTTGTCTCGATCATTGTAAAATCACTCAGCTCAATCTGAAAATAATGAAATGGAGCTGATTAAATCTGTCTATCGGAGATGCCTCGACTATAGGGCGGGAGCGGTGCGAGGTACATGTTTCTCGCTCACTCTTATGGCCGCCGCGCTCGGATCTTTCGCTCAACCGCTCGCCGCGCCACTGGTCGCGCAAATTCTTGGCATCTCCGTACATCAATTATTTGACGGGCGTAATTATAGCCTTTGACAACTGAGCATGGTGAAATCGAGTAGGTAAACTTTTTTCATTAAAATAATAAAAAAACTGCCGTATTCAAATATGCGATACAGTCATTATTTTCTTTTATGGAACTTTTCTGGCATGCAATATCAATACACTTTGCACATTAAAATAATAACAAAAACATGAAGAAAACTGTAGACAACAGAGGCGGTCTTACCGTTAAAGAGCGATCTCTTACAGGCAACATTTGGATAGTGAGCTTTGTAGACGAAAGAAACAGACTTGCTAATATACGGCGGAGTTAACTCCAAGCTATACAATACTAGCAGCACCGCGTGGTGTTACCCGCTCGTCCCACGGGAAGCGGGAACACTACATGTTTCGGGATAAAAAGTAGCCTGTGTCAATTCAAAGTGTCAGTTACCTTCATATTTATCAAAATTGGTTGAGCCATTTGAGCGTGAAGAAATAACTAACATACACACAAACACTCACAAACTTTCGCCTTTCCAATGTTAGTGTGATGATCTTGGCGTCTTTCTGGACAAAGAATAAAAACCTGTGTAAAGGTGGCTTAATAGTTCTGTCATATAACTTACCCCGTCGGGCGGGTCCATATCTCTCGCCGGGAAGCGGCCGTACATTCGCTCGCAGATAGCACACAATCCACACCAGGTGCGATACTTCAGTGTGTTCACGTCTGGCTGTCAACAAGACAAACACGAACATTTATTTATTGTAACACCAAATATATTTTGAAACCGTTACATTTGTAAGTGCCGTAGGAATCTGTTCGATTTAGTCTAACCAAGCTAACTATTCAAATGAACTGTCAAACCATACATACAAAGTGAGTCAGTTTGTATGGTTTGACACTGACAGTTCATTTGCTTTGAAGAGTTAGCGTGGTTTGACTCTGCTTGGCCCCTTTCTGCTTTTGCCTCGCCTACAACTGTGAGGCCCATACTATTTATAGAGATTTGCCCATTCTTTTTATCCGTACTATGCCCCCTTTAGGAGTTTGTCCCACTTTTGGTTTAGCCCCACTTGTTAGCCAGATTTGATAGGCAGCTAAGCAGCTTCGAAATGGGACTTATGTGGGCCTCACACTTACTAGGCAAAAGTAGGAAGGGAAATGTACTGTGTTCTCATTTTATTTGAGTGCCACACAGAATTTTTTAACCCGCTATGAAACTCACGAAGCGGCAGCCTTGCTTAGGTATCTACGTACCATTTAAAGCTACTTTCGATCTGATTTGATCGCATTACATATGGGAAAAAGTAATATTCCTCTACCTCCTCGCTATCCTTAGATCCGCGTCGTTCCCTCTTCCTATACCCCGTATCGAGTAGCGTGAGCTTGATCTCATCAGGTATGTTCTCCTCCTCCTGGTAGCCCTCCCACTCCATGACACCACGGAACTGGTCAACTTGCGTCGGCGTGAGGATACCGCCCATCATCAGCGCCAGGCCTTCGCCGACGTCCTGGGTAAGTAAATTACAGGGTTTAACGTTAAAGTGCCCTTTTACTTTTTTAGCCTATTATCAAAATTATAAAAATTGGACGGTTACTTTTTATGTTGGTTGCTAAAGGGTAAGGTACACTACATGATTGATGGGCGCATATGCTACGGGTCATTTGCCTACCTGTATCGGCATCCTGTAGCCCTCTGGACGAAACTTCCTCAGCACGGTGAGGTACAACAGCTGCTTGGATTTCTTCAGCGTTACGAACCGTGCCGCGTACTGCATAGGCGTTATGGCTGTAACACATCACACTACTATTATAAAGGTGAAAGTTTGTGTGTGTTTATGTGTTTGTATATTTGTTACTTCTTCACGCTCAAACGGCTGGACCAATTTTGATAAAATTTGGTATGGTGGCAGCTGACACCTTTGATTAACACAAAATGTAGTGTTCTCGTCGGATGAGCGGGTAACACCGCGGGGCGCAGCAAGTCATAAATAAATTAAACATCTAATATTTCGCTGTCGTAAGGCTATAGCATGACGACGCTTTCAGCCGAAAGGAACTGAGCCGAATGACGTGTTTTCGCTATTATAGGATGGACATAGGTGCACTTTTTTATCACGGTAAACGTGGATGGTCCCGCATGGGTGGTCCTGCAGACGCGAAAAGACCCTCGGGTTGTGCATCCAGTAGTCAAGTAGGGAGTGCTGATCCTGATACTATCTCTCAAGCGCGGCGAAGTCGATGGGCAGCGACAAAACCGCACTCTGACGCGAGAACACCAGAGTGAGTGCAGCCAATCACCCAAACAGACTGCTGGTACTTTCAGCACCCGTAGTAGGGCCTGCATAAGACGCATCTCTCCAAAGCAGCGGAGTCGATGGGCAGGCAGCGAGAATACTGCGCTCCAGCGCGAGAAGACTCGATGGATGGGTAGCCAGTCGCCTAAACTGACTGCTGGTACTTTCAGCTCTTGTAGTAGGCTTTGCATAAGACACTTACTCTCCAAAGCAGCGGAGTCAATGGGCAGCGAGAATACTGCGCTCTGGCGCGAGAAGACCCGAGGGATGTGCAGCCAGTCGCCCAAACTGACTGCTGGTACTTTCAGTTCTTGTAGTAGGCTTTGCATAAGACACTTACTCTCCAAAGCAGCGGAGTCGATGGGCAGCGAGAATACTGCGCTCTGGCGCGAGAAGACTCGAGGGATGTGTAGCCAGTCGCCCCAAACTGACTGCTGGTACTTTCAGCTCTCGTATAGTAGGGTCTGCATAAGACACTTACTCTCCAAAGCAGCGGAGTCGATGGGCAGCGAGAATACCGCGCTCTGACTCGAAAAGACCCGAGGGATGTGCAGCCAGTCTCCCAAACTGACTGCTGGTACTTTCAGCTCTCGTATAGTTGGGTCTGCATAAGACACTTACTCTCCAAAGCAGCGGAGTCAATGGGCAGCGAGAACACTGCGCTCTGGCGCGAGAAGACCCGAGGGATGTGTAGCCAGTCTCCCAAACTGACTGCTGGTACTTTCAGCTCTCGTATAGCAGGGTCTGCATAAGACACTTACTCTCCAAAGCAGCGGAGTCAATGGGCAGCGAGAATACTGCGCTCTGGCGCGAGAAGACTCGAGGGATGTGCAGCCAGTCGCCCAAAATGACTGCTGGTACTTTCAGCTCTCGTATAGTAGGGTCTGCATAAGACACTTACTCTCCAAAGCAGCGGAGTCGATGGGCAGCGAGAACACTGCGCTCTGGCGCGAGAAGACTCGAGGGATGTGCAGCCAGTCGCCCAAACTGACTGCTGGTACTTTCAGCTCTCGTATAGTAGGGTCTGCATAAGACACTTACTCTCCAAAGCAGCGGAGTCGATGGGCAGCGAGAACACTGCGCTCTGGCGCGAGAAGACTCGAGGGATGTGCAGCCAGTCGCCCAAACTGACTGCTGGTACTTTCAGCTCCCGCAGTAGGGCCTGCATCTCTGCGCCGTGAGGCCGCTCCGGTCGCGTGCGCAGAGCTTCCTCGAGTACGTAGCGTCGCTGAAAGTTGCATGACGGGTTAGACTTAAGAGGGAAGTGAATAGGTTCTTGAAGGGTCGGCAACGCGCGCGAGTTTTGCTCCTGGCGTCGCAAGCGTCGTAGACGGCGGTAACTGGTAACATGCTTGATTGCCATCGTCGTAGTATAAAAAAAGACGGGGTGGCCGCTACACTAAACCACACAAGTTATATATATATGTGTACGAATGTGGAAAGCAAAACCGACCTTGGTTTAGAAATTTCTGTTGCAAGTTGCAGTGCAATGCAATTCACATTTGTTATAGTAGAACGCGTAGGTATTGAAAGGTTCTGAACGGGTCTTTCTGTTGAGGCCGGTTTTTTTACTGAGATCTTAAAGAGAAGCGAGAGTTGTAACCATTGGCGCGGTTCAATAATTTGAATACCCTGGCAAAACTGAGCTAAATGCAACTACTTGGATTCAATGAAATTTTCTATTACCTTAGTGTCAAACTCGGTTTCAATAGCCTCCTCATCGACCTCCCTATGCAGATACTTGAGGATGTCATCATCAAGGAAGGAGTCAGTCTTTCTGGCGGCCGGCACCGGCCTGACCACCGGCAGCGCGATGACGTCATCGTCTGCCGGCGCTATGGAGCCCCGCGAGCTGGGGTTCTGGGAGTCCGTGCCGATGCCCGCTATCTGGATTTGAAAATGAACATTCTTATCCTTATACCTTATACCTCCTTATCCAGCAGGGCTAGGATATCATGCTGCAACTTCGCTTGTCGCGCGACTTAACTCTCACTCGGAATCGATATCATTTTCAATGTGAAGAATAAAAAAGTGTCCCAAAATTTGTATGGGAATATAAGTTTCCACTACGTAACGCTCGTGCAAATAAAAATAGTTCATGTTCAATAGTAGATTGTTCAACAAGGGACTAAAACAAGCCATAATGACACGAGATGTTTTAGCCACCCGAGCTAAGCGAGGGTGGCTAATAGTTCGAGTGTCATTATGGTTGTTTAGTCTCGCGTTAAACACTCTACTTTTCACTTTGAATGCGAGGAAAATAAACGAAACGTAGTACAGCCGTTAATCTAACCTCAGAAAAATTTAAAGGGCAATTTGTACAATTCTTTACATTTAAATGTATGGTTTTCCCCTGTAAACTAAGCTGGGTCGGCGTGGTTTGTAATTGAGAAGTATGTTCAATATTTTCACTCGAAGTCGAAGTAAAAGTTGGAGAGAATGGAGAGTAGGTATAGTAGAGACGTAGACCTTTTCTCAAAAAGGTTGCCGATGGTCATTTCATTAGGCTCATTCTCAACCCGCGATGTTGATGGGCGTCGGTCAAATGTTGGTTGTGATTTTTGCGTTGAGGATATTTTAATTCCTTCAATATAGTATAGCCTTCGATAGATACTGTGTTTATTTTGGATTGACTCCTCTATATAGCCTTCAGCTTTATTCTTCTTCATTGGAAGATGATGATTACATATTTTGTCCGTAATTTATAAAGTGACACAGTTAATTGGTCTAATTGGTGATTCCAATTCAAGCTTAATACAAGTAATGGACATCTACTCATTTCATTAAAAATTCTAATGGAAAAAAGAAATGTTCCGTGGTTTTTTCTTTTTTTTTTGTAAAGTGACGCTTTAAATGCTTGCATATTTAGCCAACAGATTCAAACTTGAAAACTATTTTATTTAAGACTAATATGGACTGCATGATAAAATTACATTCGTATTCGTAATACTTAATCGTGTTTCATTAAATAAAATCTTGAATTTTTGAGCGGTTGTAATTTTGAGGTTATTTTCACGCACCAAAAAGTTTGTATAAGTACCTATCACTGAAAATGGCTATAAACCTCCATTCACAAACGTCGTGATTGGCTGTTTAGGGGTTTTTCAAAGTAAATTAAAACAATTTTACTTTTTTTGAGCAGTTGTAATTTTGAGGTTATTTTCACGCACCAAAAAGTTTGTATACCCATCACTGAAAATGGCTATAAACCTCCATTCACAAACGTCGTGATTGGCTGTTTAGGGGTTTTTCAAAGTAAATTAAAACAATTTTACTTTAGTCCCTAGAGATTAATAAGGAGCTTTAGTCCCGATATGCAGAGACTAAAGTAACATTTTAAGAGCATGAGAAGTGAAAACGATATTACGGGCTCAATTTAATAATAATAATATTCAAACGTGAAGTAATGGAACAGACAAAAGGACATTTTTTTTGTCCTCAACATTGAAAAACCCAAAAACGTCAAATTCTGGAAAAAACAGGAATTAGGATTTTTTGAAAACGCCCACTTAAGGTGTAAAGTAGATACCAAACACAAAAGTATGTAGGTAAAGGTACACTACATTTTAACCGGGAAAGGTATAATGTTAAACTCACTTGTGTCTCCGGGTCCTGTTGCGTCTGCGCCGCCAGGCCCGCCGACGCGAGCCGGTCGCTGCCGGTGGGCCGACCTTTGCGATGCTTCTTGCCGCGTCGACGCATCTCGCCGCCATCTGAAAATAGATCATATAACATTTATGCCTTGTAATTCAATATACCTTCTTACTCTAAGCTAAACGTAGATGGCGCCACTGTGCAATATAGAAACCTAAACAAAAATAATAGTGTTTATTGCGATTAATTATGTAAAGGCGAAGAAAATGGGCCAATCTTCAAATATTCATAATAAGTACCAATTAACAACAAACAGTAGTTGTTTACATTTTACTATTTAATAAAACCATTTTATCGATTATGTTTTAAATGTTGAAATATAACTTTTTTATGAAGACACAAAGGTAAAAGAAATTCTGAAAGAAAATGTGTGAATTATCCACTACACCCGTAAGCGGGACTCGAACCTGCGACCCTACGTTTCCGGTCTACCAACTGAGCTATCTCGTCGTCGCGTCGTTATACGCTTACTGTTCAATGTGATAGTGGCGCCTCAAGCGGTAAAACTTATCAGATATGTTGTATTGGAATAGTACCTCCAGCGCCATCTATACTGACTCGCACAGTCTCACTGCCGTCATTCGTATCCTTTTCAGACTTGGAACGCTGTGATGCCGGTGGCGGTGCATCAGTCTTGCCCTTGTTAGAGTTCTTGATCGCCTTGCCCAGCTTTAGGACTTTCAGCTGATTCTGTAAATAAATTGTCAAATCAAATTAAATTGTATGCGTAACACATGGAAGCCTAAACCGTTTAGATTCACTTTGTCCATATATTTCGATTTTATCAACAGTCCTATTTCGTCCACATTCTCACCTCATGACTACAATCCTATCTCGTCTACATTCCCAACTTGTTCACAATTTCAACCCGTCTACAATTTGAACTCGCTCACATTCCAAATATGTACACATTAAAAACTCCTCCACATTCCCATATCGTCCCTATTCGCATCCCACGAAACGGGATTGTTGACGAGCTAGGAAGTTGGCAAAATGGGAATATGGACGATATGAACCTAAAAGAACTAAACCTTGCGCGACTCTTACTTAACATAAAATAGTTACCACCATTTGCGGCGGCTTCAGCGGAGGAGGATTGGGGGGATTGTAGATCCGGGTGGTCTACCGGGGTGCTGGCTTCAAAGGGGCGTTTTATAAACAGGGCCAGAGCGCCACACAATGAATGACTCGCCCAGGGCACCTGTATGGATAAGGCCGGCCCAGGTCACCAGCACTAAATCTAATGGAAAAAAAATGACACATCATTACCTCAAGTTTCCTAAAGAACTCATCACTATCATAATTTAAAGGCTTTTCCTTCTTCACCTTCTTAGGCATTACCACACTCGGCAACTTCATTCTCTTCCTCTGTCCAGTGGCGCCCCAAGCGGTCATCGACAGAACTATGTTGGAAGCAATTCTCTTCCTAGTCTTAGGTGCATAGTTGATGACTATCCTGGTGAGATGCATTAAGTTGCAATCGCAAGGCATTGGTGTGGCCAATGAAGGCAGAAGCAACGGTTTTCGCCTAAAACGTCTCGGCTTAGACGTGGCCAAGTTGTCACCAGTTATAAAGAAACTCTTTTCTTTCTTCTCTTTGGGTTTTTCTTTCCTCATTGGTAACAGTTTTGTCTTGGATATCAGGAATGGTAACATCTTTGCTATATATTTTATTATAACTACTGCTAGGTGCTTTTACATGCGTGGTTGAAAACGAAGTGTGGAGTGATGCTAGAGGAAAGTATTGATTACTGGTTATCACTATCAGTAAACGGTGTAGTAATTTTTGAAGAGGATGGGCGGAAAACTACACGTTTGCGTCAACCAATTAGTTATAGTATAGTGTGTTGATTCACCTTGTTATTATAGATACTATATGTGGCATTGACATTTTCGTAAGCACCTGCCTGAACTATCTAGCTATGTCTACTTAATTATTTATTTTGGGGTAATATTATTTTTAGATTATGCTTAAACTCCTTTCCATTTAAAGACGATGTGCGTAGTCTTCGTAGGCGGGTTTGTGCTCATTTTGATAATCCTTTTAAATACATACTGCAGATTTGAAGTGACTCCAAGGAGACAGTCCTCTGGCCATCAGCACTACATCATTAAGTCTTGACAGGTTCAGCGGGAGAAGGCCCGACCGGTTTGCAAAGGGCCTTTGATTATACGAATGAAGTTTCCCCTCCGCAAGGTTTAGCGATGGCACCGGGTGTTGGTTACCCTATCATGTCTAAATTCCTACAGCTATAATAGTGGCAGATAGGCTATGGTCTTCACTTTAAATTTCCATCCTAGTCTGTGGTAGCAATACCCCATAAATTGTGGTGTTTCTACATTAAAACAATGACACATTACATGTTTCACTGTTGCATAGTGAGGTAAAATGCGAATATTAACGTGTTCACATGGAGCTCGCAGAGGTGTAAAGCCTTTCAAATAAACAATGCAAAGAGCAACACACAATCCATAAATAAATAAAAACCGGCCAAGAGCAAGTCGAGCCACGCTCAGTGTAGGGTTCCGTAGTTGCCCATCCTTCACAATAGACGGGCTTCGAGGTTTAAATTACGAGAAAGATTTCAAGCTCTATAAAAAAGGTCGTAAACGCCAAAGTAACTGTAATTACTTATGAACTTTTCGATTCTACGCGTCAGATCGAGCGGAATGTTTTAATGCAGTATGGCACTTAACTAATATGTGTAACTTTCGAAGTAAAAGGACACCGTGCGGCACTTACGTCATTTTAAAGAAAATTATGAAATTTTGCGATAACTCAGAAACGGCTCGACCGATTTTATTTTTCATGAATTTTTCCATATTTTTTGACCCGTGGTTGAAAAGTTAGAGGGGGGGACGCTTTTTTATTTATTTTCGGAGTGAATATTTACAAAATTGCTGACTTGATTCTAAAAATAATGTTTGGAGACCCCTATTCTTTTTAAATGGGATATATTTAATTGCACATCTATATAATTTTTCAGTACACTGGGTTACTCCACTAATTAACTGAATGCATACCAGAAAAACTTATGCTGTGCAAAAAAAACAATTGATTAACTGAAGAACATGTCCTACAAAAAAAACTTAAACATCATACAAAACCAGATGACCTTTTTAACCGAATTCACACCAAAAATATGGTTTGTACATCAGATATACTCGTATTTGAAAGTTTCACCAAAAATACTGACTTGCGCACTAATTATCCTCGCATTGCACACTAAGATCCGACTCGGCCGGGTTAGGTTAGGTTAGTTTTTTTTTATATCCAGTCAAACAGTTTTGCAAATACCTTTAAATAGTATATTGAATTCGCATTATTTAGTGTGCATAATTAGTGCGCAAGTCAGTATTTTTGGTGAAACTTTCAATTATTTTGATCGAAAAAAGGGAATATACAGATATCGATTTAAATACATGCCTTTTTAAATTAGTGTTGAAACGAAAAAAAAAATTCACCCCCACTTTAGGTGTTCGAAAGGTACCCGAAAAAAAGTTTTTATTTTACCGTTTTGTCGGCGTGATACATACACATCCAGCCCCGTCCGCTAGGTTACGCATTAAAACATTTCTTTGTGGTTCAAAGTTAACGCAATTTCAATACCCTGAAAAGGTGTTTTCGAGAAGTTCCAACGGCTGCTACAAACTGAAACCTACCTTCTTATCGGACCGACTGGTCATCGTCTCCTTGACCGTGGGTGTTCTCTTGGACAGCACAAGTGGAGACGCCAGGGGCGGGAGCTGCTCGCACTGGCCCTTGATGAGACGGGCGTGGGTTCCTTCGGAGAGGTTCAGTGAGGGGAGTGACCGATCGTTGGTGGCGCTGGTGGTGTGGCCCGCCGTCATGTCTGAGGTCGTGTAGCCGTGGTAGTATAGGGTTTCCTATATAAATAAACAAAATAAATAAATATTAAGGGACAAACTTACACAAATCGACCTAGTCACCAACTAAGCAAAGCTTGTACTATGGGTACTAAACGACGATATACATAATATATAAATACATAGATAGATAACATCCATGAGCATGACCCAGGAACAAATATTCGAGTTTATAGGTAATACACAAATATCTGCCCTGGCTGGGATTCGAGCCCAGGACCGCCGGCTCAGTAGGCAGCTAGCTACAAACCGAGCCAACCGCGTCGTCATAAGCAGAAGATATGATTTTATTATAGTTTTTTTTAATCAACTCTAACTCAAACGGATCGCCTGATGGAAAGCGATTACCGTCGCCCATAGACACCTGTAACACCAGAGGAGTCACAAGTGTGTTGCCGGCCTTTCAGGTGGGAGTACGCTCTTTTCTTGAAGGTTTGAAGGTCGTATCGGTCCAGAAATACCGCAAGCGACAGTACCGTCTTTGACTATAGTGAATTGTATCATTGAAAACACTAAACACACATTCAAAACAACGCGGAACTAACTTTTGGGCATTACTCCATTTTTAATTGGACAGAAACCAAAAAGAAGATGTGGTTTGACTACTGATGTTTGTGACGTCACAAGCCAGTAACGTCATAAAGCTTCAGACTACCGGATCGTTTTTGACATTTCATAAAGAGTAGCTGATTTGAGCTGTCATTAAATACCGTATTCATTCCACAGTGCAGTTGTGCGAGTCAGGAAATTTATAAAAAAACGCACATAACACTATGTGTAGACTAAGAAAGAGTTTAGTGATACATGTAAAATTATGACGTCATTACGACAAAGTAAATCTACCTGACTGTGGCTCCTCCTTAGATCTAATACTATAGTGGTTCTGGGGTGCGGCTGGTCGGGCGTGAGGCATCGCCGGGAGCCCCTGGACTTGCCGCTGGCGAGGGTCGGAGCGGGCGTAAGTGGTCTTGAGTCCGTCTCTGTGTACCTGAAAGAAAAATGACAAAAAAAATAGATTACGGAGCAACCCATCGTTTTCTCGTTGACGTTGGTCCGTATAAGCCGTATGTAATGTTACCCAATGTAGGCCTTAGGCTGGCGTTAGCTAATAAGACAACTGATTGAAAAATTCAGTGCCTCACGACAAAGCGCTTGTGTTACCCCGGAGAGCCGTTGGATTTGTGGGTTCAAATCCCGCCTGAGTCGTTAAACTATCCAACTTTCAGTAAAAATATTTAACACTAGGGCCCGCAACATCGTCCGCGTATTTTTTTCTTTACCGTAGAAGGATAAAATATATGTTATAATAACCATCTTTGAATGTGCTGCTATCCCTGTACCGAAATTGGTTAAAAATTGTCCAACCGTTTCGGCGTGATGAGAGGACAAAAGGAAATTATGAAAACAGATGGCGCCAGGTAGGCACGGCGCCGCGCGCCCATATAAAACAAATTGCGATCCTGCATCACGCTATTAAGATTTTCCCGAAATCATAACCCATCTGCATAGAACAATGATTTTCAATCAATCAGTATAGATAAAAGTATAGATATATTCCCCAATGATATCATATATACCTACCTTCTAAACATGTCCTCGGTGACGATGTCATGTGGCGTCCTGATCTTGTCCTTGTCAGGGCCATTTAGATCTTGGATCTTGCTCAGATCTTCTCCAAAGCAATGTGTTTTGCCCTCCAGAAGCTGTAATCAAGCATAAACATAATAATACATTGTTATTTAATAGAAAGCAAAGCACACAACCTAATTTTTAATGATGTACTCGTACGTGGACTGGAGTCCAATTTGGCCCCGACAGATATGTTAAGTATGTTATTTTTATTATAAAATCGTGTACTTAAGTTGAAATCAATATAGAACTGCTATGTGTAGGGAACTTCCATAGCGTCGAATCTTTGATTCCTACTAATCAATTCTAGATGTCGTTAGTGTCGCCACAACAACTTGGAAAAGTTACGTTAAAAAAGTAAAATTAGTTCTTGGAAATTTAGGTACTTGCCGCATAGGGTCGCGGACAGAATGCTCGATGCTGCTGCAGTAGTATAGCACTAGTGACATTTGTTCAGCTCCACATCTGACCTTACCCAAGAATCCTTGGCTCGCTTGACGAACTCCTTGGCCTCGGTGTCGGCAGGGTGGTTGCAAAGCACGGAACATCCATGGGAGAAAGGATTGTAGAGACCAGCGTAGGGCCGCAGCATGAACGGCGCTGGTGTGACTTCGCATCGCAATTCAACTGTGCTCTGTAACGAGATAGGGTACTGCAATGTAGCTTTTCTTATTCTTGCATAGAAATATCTCTGCGAAGTAGTTATTATTCTCGTATTGCATTGCCGAACGCCTGAGTTTGATATTTCGTCTCATTGATGGAACCGAGAGAGTATTCACGTCGGTTTCCATTACGATCATGTTCCACTTAGATACATTTGGGTAAAAGATGTCATACTTACGAAGAGAAGAAACAAAAATCAGGGTTCAATATTAAAATCAATCTTTCATTAATAAACACACTGTGCCTGACGTTAATATTTACATAATAATATTGTTTTGTGAGACTACTCTTTGTGCGCCTAAATGTAAATATTACCAAAACTTTATAGGTCTTGTCTATATTAAAGAATTACATAATTACACCAACCTGCTGTTGGCTTCCAGAAGCTTCTGTAGACTTCTGGGGCACAGAAGCCAACAACCCAGTATTGCTCAGGAGGCCCATTTCTTCATGCCAAGAACCAAACACAGTGCTGAGCTATGCGTAAACAAAGAAAGCTTCAATATCGACCAATCTGTAACCTAGTTACACGAAACAGCTTCACAAATTTTAATAAACTTGTATTCTTTTCAAATCCTTGTAAAATATGTAAGAAACTTGACAGAAATTAGACCAAGTCACGTTAAACTGACAGAAATAACAATTTTTCGAGTTACATTGCAACATGCCTTTTATTACAATGCAGGAAGATATAGTCTTGTTTGTAGACCAGCCGGTCGTTGGCATGGCAGTTTTGAGCTGCCATTAAAATAAAATTTATGGTGATGGTAAAATGCACGGCGTTTTATGAGGCAGGTCTACTTGATTAACGACAATCATGAATATGAAACTATGTGCATTTATGAGCAGTTGCGATTAACGGGTAATACAAATAAGTTTATGTTTCTACGTATCTGTAATAAGTAGATGCATTGTTAGTAATATTTTACAGAAACACCCATCATGTCTATTCAAGTTCCTATTAGCGAAGTCCTTTCCACATGATGGAACGGCCTATTTTGATCGTATACCTAATATGTACCTACAGTCAGCAGCATAAAATATACATGATTACTTAGTTAGTAGAGAAGATCTCTCTTTGAAGAAGTCTCTTTGTGGTAAGCTGACTGTAACAGTAAACTCACATTTTTGTACCTTTTGTACGCCAAGCGGTGAAACAATTCACTGTGCCATTGACGCTTTAGTAAAAAACAAGAACTGCTTCAAATGCAACAAAGATTGAAAAACATTTGTAGCCGTTTGAATTACAAAGTTTTTGATCACTGAAATTTTGACGTAGTTATGAAACGCTGTCCCAACTTTCCGATGTCTTGATATGACGAGTCTACGATAGTGGCGGTCAAAAGGTTAACTACTACTAGGATCAACTTCTGTGTTCAGTTTTGAGGCTACATAAAAATCAAATGCAAAATTGAATTTTTTCACATATATTATTCAAAAAAATTTACACAAAAGCACTAAGACATCCATTTAACCTTATTGTCTAAATAAATGAAGTTTTTAAACCGACACTCAACCTCTTAAATTAATTAAGATATAATTTGTCTCTAAAAATAATACTCATTTTATCTCTTTTCAACATCAGAAAGTTACTATGGCATTACCAAAACAACAGCTACCAAGCAACATCGTGAATTTAAAACTCTAGAATATTCCATTAAACTCATTTTACCTCGCTAACAGGGTCTATTTATTACAAGGGGATTTATTTTACAATTTAGTGCAATAGTCACTGAATGTGTATTGGGTGAAACTTACAAATCTTAATGTATGATTTTATTTTACTTAATATTACTGATTCCACAGCGACTACTAGCAAAACAAGAATAGAACAGACTACGAGTCATTGAATCGCAAAGAGCTTGAAGACAGCGCCAATTATTACATTTGCACTAATTACAAGTGAATATTGTTTTAGAAAAGTCATTTGTACTTCTTTTTGAAAACAACTTAGCCAAAGACCATAATTTCAACGTTCAGAAACAAAAGTCTCTTTACTGAACACTTCTTAGTAAACAGAATACTAGATTTGTGTATACATACAAGTTAGAAAAATATGCGTAGGTATAACACAGGAAAATATGTGCAATAGACATACTCTGTAATTAAAATATTAAATTGGGCATTCACGAACATTGCGTAATTGTTCCTATGTACAGTCGCCATCGGATATATCGCAGCGTATAAGGCGTTCATAAATATCTGAACACGACTCTTATTGACTGGGCGTTGTAGTACATGTTCAGATATTTATGAACGCCTTAACTGATGCGATATATATCTGATGGGGACTGTACAGGAAATAATGACATTCAGTCAGATTGTATTCTCCAACTGTCAAAATATAATAGAACTATATATCTATCACAATTTAGTAAGAGACCCAATCTTAGCAAATATGAACACTAAATATTATTTTTAAACAAGAGTTAATTAATCATACTCATAGAATTATTGCAATCATTTGGACAATATCAACAATGAAGGCATCATGTCAATTATGTACAATCATCTCGAGAGGTCAATCTTGCAATTGATATGTGAGTGAGATTTGACTTCTATGCTGCTGTCCCTTGTGAAGTAGATTGATCTTTACTGGAGACCTACATTACTTAACACTGTATTGAGAGCTAGTTACAATTCTTATATGAAATAATAAATTATGTATAGGATAAAAATATTGTAAATAATTTAAGGGAAATAGCAGACTACATTTAGTCTTAGGATTTAACAGAGTAAGAAAGATAACTTCTCTACAGGTCAATTACTTAAAAAGGCAAGTTGATTTGAAAGGCAAGTCACAGTCCCTACTCTGTCATTTAATATTAATATGTATTATAATAAAAATGTACGGTCACAGTTATAAAATAATGTAACTTACATCAAATGTAATTACCATACGCACGAATGCTTGCCAGCACCCTTGGTTAAACTGTATCATTATTAAAATTTATTATAAAACAATAATTTAAACTAACAATAAGGTCATCTATGTAAAAAAAAAACGTGTGACTCGTTAAATAGTCTCCCATGAATAAAATTTAATTATGACTAGTAGTTAAGAAATAATTTGAGCATGGAAAATAAGCGTACTACATGACCATGCATCTATAAAAATATTATAAAAAAACTTAAATAATTAAGTTACATAATTATAATTAGTTCAATTACAAGTATCGTCACACATTACATGAAAAACTCGCTCACTTTTAATTTAATTAAAGTCGTCGATGAGACTACCACGTGAACACTTCTCAAATCGCAACATTAATGTACACGTTCGGAACGAGCACTAGCACTAGCACTAGGGCACTGGATAAGGTCACGGCACTCGCGCACTTCACTCCAGGAGCACGACGTCGTCGCGCTGGGGCGCCGGCGCCGCGCGCTACGGACGCGACGCGCGCGCCGCCTCCTCGAGAGCCCGCACTTTGAGCTCGCGCTCACGCTGCTGTCTCAAAAAGTCCTCGTGGTGCGCTGAATGTGGGTGCAGGAAGCCGCGCTCCCGTTCCATAAGCAACTGCCGTTGGAGCTGCTCGTGGGCCGCCGCTTGGTGCGCCAGCTGCTCGGCATACGGCCGCCCTAGCAGGTCCGGGTGAGGCAGCGGCCGGTACGGGCCCAGCCCCATCGCCTCCTGCTGCGCCGCCTGTGCCGCTTGCTGCCCCGGATGTAGGTGTAGGTGTGTGTGAGAATGCGCATGCGTGTGGGCGTGTGTATGCGCGTGGTACTCCGGGTTGATGCCGGCCATTTGTAGACGCACCATGGGGTCGGCGGCCAGCGCGAGTCTCTCAGCCGCTTCGAGCTGCGCGGCGGCGACGCCCGGGTGTGGGTGGTGGGGATGATGCGTCGGCGCACCCGATACGGGGACAGACTGTGGCGCCCCGGGTGCGCCTGCCGGCGGGATGCCGAGCCGCTCGAGCCGCTCGCGCTCCAGCTGCGACAGCGCCCCCGGTCCGTGTCCGGGCGGATACAATCCGAACTGCACCGGGATGGCGCCCTGCGGCGGCGGCGGCGGCATCCCGTATCGCCGGTGCATCTCCAGCCAGTGCGGGTCGATCCCCCGAGGCCCGACGTTGTTCTTGAGCAATTCCTCCTTCAGTCTGTCGTTGAGCTCGCGCTCTCGCAGCTCTCTGATCTCCCTGTCTCGTTTCTCTCTCTCCAGATGTTCCAGCTCTAACCGCTCCCTCGCTCCGGCGGCGCTGTAGATCGAACTGAGCTGATACTGCAGCATAGGATCCATGCAATGGCGTGGCAAGTTCCCCGGACTGAACCCGGCGTGCGGGCGCGCGTATTCCGACAGCTGCCGAAGCGCCGGCGTGTCGGGGTAGCCAGGCGGCCGTGGGAAACGGTCGTAAGGAGAAGTTATAGTCTCGATGGCACCTCTTGAAGGCGGTTTCGTTTCTGGTTTCTCGGGCGTCGCTATCTTTCGATGCGCCTGTTGAGCGATCTTCTCCCTTTCCTCCCGATCTCTTTCGGCCTGTTTTCTCAACCTCTCTTCGCGCTTCCTGGCTAGCTTAGATTCGGGTACCGGCTTGAATATCAAATCGGTTCTCGTACACGAGTTGTAATCTCCTCTATTCCAGTGTCTCAAGAATATGGCTGACTGCGATCTGTGACACTCGGTATCTTCAATTTTCGGGTCGGGAGTCGGGCCCTCACGTATGAGTGCCGGGCTCGGTATTTCCTCCTCTTCCGGTTGAGATTGAGTTTCAAGTTTCAGCTCGGGGTTTTCATCGGGTATGGGCCTCGGCGGTCCACGTAGATGCGGGTGGCCGTGGGCGAGTTGGTGTGGAGAGCCTGCCCTGCCGTGGCTCGCCTGCAGGCCGGCCGCGGCCTGAGCATGCAGCCGTAAGCTCTCGATAGAGCTGGGGCCCGGGCCTGGAGGTAAACCTAGACCCATCGGATGGCCCATCGAAGGTGGTTGAATCATAAGGTGATTGGGATTGCCGGGAAGCATTTTCGGATGATGCCGTAGTAGCATGGAATCCGCTGGAGATAGTCGCTCGGGATGATGCGCTAAATGATGGGAATGGTGGTGTGTGTGATTATTTGTCACGTTCACACTAGACGAGCTGGTAGATTGTGAAACGCTAGCCGATAGATGATGCGGAGAACTCGAATGCGCACTCGCCTTCTGTTGGGTATTGATTTTATGTTGTATCGATTGAGATGAGCTACTCGAAGTAGAATGTGAAATAGACAAAGTATGGTTCAAGCCGCCGCCGGCGTGATTCGGTTGCTTTTCCGTACTCGTGTGCACAGCACTGTGGTGACTGGTAGAGTGATGCTGGGTCATTGTGGTCTCATGCAGTTGATGCCTCTCAGTGGTTGAATTGGGATTTCTAGGATCTTCAGTACTCTCTGATATTTCTCTTAGAGATCTCGTAGTCACCGACGAACTGGTGCTGTGATGTGAGCTCAGCATTGTCGTCGACTCGATCGTCGAAGGTTTTACAGGGTCGTGTCTTCCTGGCGCGCTCGCTGCCGAAGGGTGCATAGGCGGAATTGGATGAGGCTGAGCCAAAGGTCCATAAGGATACGGATACGGCATTGAATAGCCTGGGTGAGGGTGAGGGTAGTAAGGATGCATAGCGTGAGCAGCTGCCGCTGCAGACAGTTGGAATATAGAACTGTGTAGTAGGGGATGATGAGGATGGTGTAGAGGAGAAGCAAACGGATGGGGCGGGCCCGCGTGTTGACCCGAGTGCATAATAGGACCAGGCATCGTAGACGGTATTGACAACGGGGTCGGGTTCATGAGGTTTAATGCTGAATGCGACACTGGTGTGTGAGGTTGTACTGGAGATGCAGAGATTTGTCTCGGTTGCGATGGACTTGTCAAGTGCCTGGAGAATGGCGATGTTGTCGAAGATGGATGAGGGCCATGTCCAGGAGTACCATTGTGACCAGGTTGACTCTTGATAGGTGTAGGAGTATGTGGGCTTTTTACTGGCGGTAATGTATTTGCCGCATCTGGTCCACTGCTTTGACTCGCAGTCACAGGAGGAAGATGTGGCTGGTGCATAAAATCTGGTTCCTTCTTTATACTTTCTATTCTTGGGCCCAGGAACCCACTTTGAAGATTTGAGTTATCATTTGTAGGCTGGCTGGGAGGTCTGCTGTTGTTTTCTACACTTGAAATAGATTCTCTATCTCTTTCAGAACTTAAATGCTGAGCAATGGCACTTCCTATTGGATAACCGGGCACCTTTACTTCTTTTAATGATTGAAGAGGATCCGACACACTCTGAGTTGACAAATTAGCAGGCATATTGTCTGGTACTTCCTGTTTGATTTTAAGATCCTGTGGCATTGACGGATCATTTTGATTATTTGAGGATGATGTAAGATTGGTTCCAGGAATACCATGTGATGGCATAGGTTGTATTAAAGGAGGCATTGAGCCTGGCTTGTCTAGGCCTGGGTGGCCAGGGTGACCAGGATGTCCAGGATGCCCCAAGTGCCCTGGATGACCAGGATGTCCAGGATGTCCAGGGTGTCCATACAAAGGAGAAGGCATAAAACTGTAAGGGCCCACATTTGATCCACTCCCAACTGAGATTAATGGTCCAGGGGGCAACAAACCAGTGATCGAAGGTTGGCTCAGCGGTGGAGGCATACTCTGCCCAGACACGGGAGTGCTTGATGGTTCAGTTGACCTCACTCCTAGATTCTCGGGTCGAGTTGGTGGTGGGAATATTGGAGGTCTCAATCCAGCCATTTGACTATCATGCTTAGGTTGAGTCTTCAAATCTGTTGGTTGTTTATCATCAATATCTGACTCCTTATTTTCCTGTGAGTTTGCAGGAGAAATTGGTTCAGTATTTGTAGTGGTAGGATGTTCCATAGGCGGTGGTGAAGAGCCGCGTGCATTTGTGGGGGAGGGACTAATCCGCTGAAGTGAATCTAGCCTTGGTGCATTCGGCGAGTCCACTTTATTTCCAGTGGATATTGTTGCTGTGAATATTTCAGGTGTATTTTGATTCTTCATTTCATTTGCCTCCTCCCTGGGTTCTAATTTTATTACAGTCTTTAAAGGATTTAGGTGAGGATTATGCTTATTTGGATCACTAGCATAATTGATTCCTGGAGGATAAAATGGTGGTATACCAGTAGAGAAATCCTTAGCACTTCTTATAATAGAGCTGTCTTTTGTAATGTTCATCGGATTAAAGATGTTGCTTGGCACACCTTCAATTTTAATGTTGTGTGCAATCTTGGGATTATAAATATGGCTGTCTTTGACAAAGAAGTTTGTATTTTCCAAATTGAGTGGTTTATTAGGCTGGCTGACTGGGTGACCAGGGAAATTATGAGAAAGAGGATCTTTCTGAAATTCTTCTTTCTGTAAGTTATGTGGTTGCTCTTCTGTATCAATTTCCTCTTTTATTTTAATCTTCTCCATAGTTTCTGTTGACATTGGTGTAACTTTAGGTATAATAAGTTCTGTCTTAGGGAACATTGTACCTTGAAGGGGAAGAGGTTTCAGATCCATTGTATCCGGTTCCTTAGGAATGTTACCATCTGTCTTAAGATCGAGAGCCTCCTTCAACACATCTTTTTCTGCAGGTTTAAATACAGGCGGTAAAGGTTCTTTTTCAGTTTTTATTGTGTGTTCCTCACTTTTAACTTCTGTTTTTACTGTAGGCTCAATAGGCTTTGGTGGTTGTTCAGGCACAGTTTCTTTATTTTGTTCTGTATTTTCTTTATCAGTCTTATGAAAACTAAAGTCACAAGCTTCAGGCTCTGGTTCCACATTTTCAGTTTCATCCATAGCTGAGAAACTGTCATTGGTAAGGCTTTCGGATGGACTCTCCGGTGGCTCTGCAGCCTTCTTCTTTTTCATTTGTACGTCACCATCTAATATGCTTTCCAACTTTGATGCGTCATCCGGAAGACGTTTCTTGACCTTTGATGCATCAACTTTACCATTAGCAACAACGACTTTCTTTTTAGTGTCTTTGCTAACAGGCGAGGAAGGAACTTTTTCTGGAACATTGTTGTTTGTACTTTGGGGATTGGGCTTAGCCTTTTTGGATTTAGTATCATTGTCGCTTTCATCTTGTCCTTTCTTGCCATTTGGTGTTGTCTGTTCTTTAGACTTATTCCTAGTTCTCATTCTGCTTGGTGATTCATCAGGGTTTTCAGTTCTGCCATTGTCAGCTTTAGCCATTTCAACAGCATCCCGGGAATCGCTGTCTTCCTCAGAATTTTCATCTTCTGTAACTGAACTCATCTCGCCTGCTTCTTTAGCATTAGGAGACGGTCTAGAACCGTTAGTATCAGGGACTGTAGGAGCCGCCTCTGGAGTTTGATCTTTGGGAGTCCCTGCACGAGAATTCCTAGTATTACGCACTCTCCGCAATGAGGCCTGCCTTCGTCTCCTATGGGGTCTGTTACTACTGGCACCAGGAGTCTTTTTCCACAAATAGTAGAATTCCACTAACTCGGCAGTGTCTTTGTGAGGTAAAAGGTCCTTTTTTATTTTAAAAAAGTTTTTGCCGAATTGACGAATACCTTTGACAAACCTTTTTGTTTCTTCTTCTGACCACTTTTTCTCGATTCCTTTCGGCACTGGGCACTTCACTAGAGCTTGTAACGCGCGACTAGGGTCATAACCAGAGTCGTGAAGAACGTCGAGGGCATTTATAGTGGTGTCGTCTCTGCTGGCTGCCACACAGCCGTCGTCGGGAGAACCACCGTCGCACATACCAGCAAACGCTGCCATAGAACGAGCAGCTCTCAAGTACATTACCAGGTCTCGGTCAGTGGATTGAGCTGGCAGCCATCTGAGTTCTTCGCCGCCAGGACAGGATTCGTCGGGTCCCAGCGGTCCATGTACTCGTATATCAGGTAAGCAGGCGTAAATATCCTTATCCTTCACGGGTTGATTTGCAGTACCGACTTGAACCTCCCCTTGGTTCTGGGCCATGGTTCGCGCGGCACGGAATATTTACACTGCTCACTCTTACTTCATTCACAGGTCACTGACAGTTTTCGATTACATCCCGTTCTGATAAAATATTTGCAACACGCTTCACAGTTCCATTTTGGACGTAAATTTGATGGTCCGTAAAACAGTAAGTATGCCAATATACATAATTATTGGTCCTAATGGCCACCATTACACGATGGTTTGAACCTCATTTTACGAGCTTAAATGATACACTGGCATTATAACTTTAATGTTCACTTGATTAAATGATAAAAACAAATCTTTTTATTCAATATTACTGCATATTTTACTAATAATTTAGTAAATGCTATCTACATGCTACCCTTTTGTTTAGCTTCGCCTTTCTTTAGCTCTTGTCCATAGACAATATATTGTCTATAAAATGGCTGCCACGGTACGATTTCTTTCAAATGACTCGTTGTACGCACATTATTACTAGTACACAAACCAAAAGTAATGGGTTTTATGATACTGATAATAACAAATGTATTGTTAATTATGATTGCTTTATTTTAGTTAGTGTTCATGTTTTAAATATCTATATACATATACATGATCATTTCAATATACATGAACATTTGAGTTCTACGTAATTATAACGAATCAAATTTATACAACTATTGTGGTAACGGAACGTTTTATATTTAAAACTATATTATTTTGGTCTATGCTGTAAAGCTAGATGTACACTTACGCTTCAGTGCGATTTGCAATAATTCCATTGTCTTGTTTAAACTCGAATTTTGATTTATAATAAATAAAACGTCTATTGGGTCAAATAATAATATTTTATGTTGGATTTTTCAATAGCATAAAATAATAATAAATAAAGTATTAAATTCGGTATCAGTAACATGCATTCATAGCTTTTGGTATCATCGATAGATTATTGGATGCGGGGGGCCCCTATTAAAGTCAATAATGTCAGTTTGACATGCCGACTTTGACGGCAGAAAAGTAAAATCGAGAAAATTGTGTTTTTATGCTTACATTACATTTTTAAGGTTTACCTTCCTTTGTTTAACTTGTATATAATTAGTAATGGCTTCAGACGAGTCTGATGATGAACCGCTTGCACTTATAGCGGCAGCGAAAAAGCTGAATCCAGACAAATATGCCGAAGTTACTATTGAACTTTGCAGCGATGAACCGGCCAAGAAAAAGAAGAAAAAAGTAATCTCTCATAAGAAAATGAATGCTATGACGATTAAGATCAACCGTGCTTTGAAGGCTGTTATCACCCCGCCGGTGGTAGAGAGGCCTATGGATGTGTGGCTGTACTTAAAAGATCTCAATCCTGCTGGACCATATAGTTGTTTACTTTGCCCAGATTGGTTCATTAATAGGAGTAAAATGATTTTACACTATGTCCTAAACCACAAGAAAGACTATTGCGGTATCTGCAGGTATATTAAACCTAAATTAAATAATTAAGTTATATTAGTATATATAAGTTTATTTAACACTAGCTTTTGCCCGCGGCTTCGCACGCGTAAACACAATATCATACGTTCACTACACTTATTGCGAGGCCGAAGGCCGAGCTCCGCGTAGCACCGAAGGTTCGGAGCGTCCTAAGGAAGCCGCCCACCCACTTAATATAAGAAGAAGTAACGTAATGCGAGGCCGAAGGCCGAGCTCCGCTTAGCACCGAAGGTGCGGAGCGTCTCAAGGAATTCGCCCACCCACTTAATATAAGTTGAAGTAACCTATTGCGAGGCCGAAGGCCGAGCTCCGCGTAGCACCGAAGGTGCGGAGCGTCCTAAGGAAGCCGCCCACCCACTTAATATAAGTGGAAGTAACTTAATGCGAGGCCGAAGGCCGAGCTCCGCGTAGCACCGTAGGTGCGGAGCGTCCCAAGGAAGCCGCCCACCCACTTAATATAAGTGGAAGTAACTTAATGCGAGGCCGAAGGCCGAGCTCCGCATAGCACCGAAGGTGCGGAGCGTCCTGAGGAAGCCGCCCACCCACTTAATATAAGTGGAAGTAACTTAATGCGAGGCCGAAGGCCGAGCTCCGCGTAGCACCGTAGGTGCGGAGCGTCCCAAGGAATCCGCCCACCCATTTAATATAAGTTGAAGTAACTTAATGCGAGGCCGCAGGCCGAACTCCGCGTAGCATCGAAGGTGCGGAGCGTCCCAAGGAAGCCGCCTATTAAGCTACTTAAACATATGTTAAGTGGGTTGGCGGCTTCCCTGGGACGCTCGTGGAACTCGGCCTACGGCCTCGCATTAAATTACTAAGGGTTTATAAAGTAACTTAGCACCGAAGGTGCGGAGCGTCCTAGGGAAGACGCCCACCCACTTAAAATATGTTCAAATAACTTAATGCGAGGCCGCCCACCCACTTAATATAAGTTGAAGTGTGTGAGCGGCTACCCTGGGACGCTCTGCACCTTCGGTGCTACGTGAAGCTCGGCCTACGGCCTCGCGTTAAGTTACTACTTATATTAGTGGGTTGGCACCTTCCCTAGGACGCTGCGCACCTTCGGTGCTACGCTTGTGAACATGATCTTGGTTTAATTAAAATTGAGGCAAGACTTATGTTTAAAAAATCGTTTTGATTATTAATTGTCTATTGTAGATTTAAATAACTTAATGCGAGACCGCCCACCCACTTAATATAAGTTGAAGTGTGTGAGCGGCTTCCCTGGGACGCTCTGCACCTTCGGTGCTACGTGGAGCTCGGCCTACGGCCTCGCATTAAGTTACTACTTATATTAGTGGGTGGGTGACTTCCCTAGAACGCTCCGCACCTTCGGTGCTACGCTTGTGAACATGATCTTGGTTTAATTAAGATGGGTCAAGATTTAGGTATGTTTAAAAGATTGTTTTTAATATTTATTGTCTATTGTAGATTTAAAAAACTTAATGCGAGGCACACATGTGGGCACACACTTAATATAAGCTTAAATGTGTGAGCGGCATCCCTGGGACGCTCTGCACCTTCGGTACTTCGTAGAGCTCGGCCTACGGCCTCGCATTAAGTTACTTCCTAATTTAGTGGGTGGGCGACTACTCTAGATCGCTCCGCACCTTCGGTGCTACCATTGTGAACATCATCTTGGTTTAGTTTAAATTGAGGCTAGACTTATGTTTATATATCGTTTTGAATATTTATTGTTTATTGTAGATAACTATTCAAAGCACCTTGAAAAATAATTAGCTCATAGTCCTACCTGAACATATATATTAATGACATCTACAAAAACATATGTACAAAAACAACAAAAAACATTGAATAAATGTCTTATTATTATTATTATTATTATCTATTAAGATGACAATAAATTATTTTCGTCTACAATGGTACTAATACTAATATAATAATAATATGACCTGTCATAATAATGTCCTAAGTAACGCCATAAGATTCAGGTGCCAACTTAACTCAATCGAGCGTACGTCAATAATGGCGACAGCACCACTGAACGGATACGTGATGGCCTCACTGTTTTGTTATCCGTGGTATAATGAATAAGGAAGCAAAGGAAAATGCATGAGATAACACGGTTATTATTTCAGTAGGTTCTGGGTTTAAATCCCGGCTAGGTGAAATCCTTTCTACATTGTAAATTTCATAATTTTGTCGTCTCGAATCATGGTTGTTTTTCATATAAAATGCATACATTGTCGAGCAGCAACTCTCAATACCTGATACACTGCTGCTTATTAGGTATGCGATCAATATTCAACAACTTCGGTAGTAATTCACGAAGTCCAGGTTAACCCATCACAGCTGGACCCTAGCTTGTGCCGAATCGTGGTCACGGGCACGCAACGACGTACGTGAATCCTGGCCTTGGTGTCGAGGAGACCCATCATTGGCTCCAAAACTTTACATGTATGGAGCTGGTGTCTCTCGCTGGAACTCAGGAAAAATCTTAACAGCGCGATGCAGCCGCTAGTATGGACATTTTGTCAAAGTAACAACGCCATCTAGCGGAAAATTGGTCATTGAGAACAAAATCTCAACACACCGTTAAAAATAAAGAATTACTGATATTTAATGCTTACTTACTTACTTTCCACGGCGCAGCGACCCAAAGTGGATCTTGGCCTCCGACACTAAAAGACGCCACTCCTTCCGGTCTCGGGCTGTTTGTTGCCAGTCAGCCACACCCAGCTCAGACAGGTCCCTCTGCACCACGTCCCTCCAGCGGTATCTTGGACGACCCACCGGCCTCTTGCCCGCCGGTCGACCAACATACACTCTTCTAACTGCGCGATCCTCTCCCATTCTCTCTAGGTGCCCAAGCCATCGGAGTCGGGCAGATTTAGTTTCACCGATGATATTTGGCTCGGACACGAGATCTTCAATCTCCTGGTTCTTTCGGATGCGCCAGTTACCGTCCTCCATTTTAGTCGGGCCCAGAATCTTACGGAAGATCTTCCTCTCAGCCACTAACAGCTTGTTCTCCTCGCTCAGCGTTAGCGTCCAAGCCTCGCATCCATACATAAGGATCGGTCTGATTATGGTTTTATAGACACGGATCTTCGTATTTCGGCTGAGAAACTTGGACACCAACACCTGGTGGAGTGCGGCTGTGCATCGCAGGGCGTTTTGGATTCGGAGATTGATTTCCTCCTCTCTCCTATTGGTGGTCGTGAGTGTGCACCCTAAATATTTAAATTTATTTACACCTTTGTAGGTCTTGCTTCCCACTCTCAGGTCTTCCTCTCCTGCTCTCGTGTTCCCAAATCTCTTCATGTGGAAATACTCCGTTTTCTCCCGACTTATCCTGAGCCCTACTTTCCTCCCTTCCTCTTCCAGTACTTCTGCCATACCAACAACATCTTCCTTTCTCGGTCCAAGTAATGCCAGATCGTCGGCATATCCTACGACCTTGTGCCTGCCATTCAACTCTACTCCGACGTCAAGTGCCTGGACATTTCTCATGACGTGTTCAAGCACTAGGTTGAATAACATCGGCGACAATGCGTCCCCTTGTTTGAGGCCCGTTACCACGTCGAATTCTCCGGTCAGATTGCCTCCTACATTCACTTTCATCTGACTGCATGCTGTGGCGGTCTGAACCATTCGCACTAGTTTTGCTGGTATTCCAAACATTTTTAATATGGCAAACAGCACCTCCCTATCCACACTATCATATGCTTTTGTAAAGTCAACGAAGAGGGCGTGGATGCTCTGTGCGTATTCCCACCTCTTCTCCATAAGGTCCTTAAGGAGGAAGATTTGGTCAATTGTGCTGCGGTTTCGTCTGAAGCCACATTGGTAGTCTCCTAGAATCTTTTCTGCATAAGGCTCAAGGCGGTTCAGTAAAACGTAAGAGAATACTTTGTATGCGGTGGGTAACAGAGCGATGCCTCTATATTTAATGCTTTGAATAAATTTGATGTATTAAAAAAACTACATCGATGCAAAATTGTGGCTAAATATATCGTATATTTATCGTTTATTATACATTTCGCTACCTTATTAGTAAGTTAGGCCAAACACAATCAATACCAAAATTTGCGCCTAATGTTCTAAATGTTGGTTGGTAAAACATATTTAAAAATGTATTTAATTTACTTAAATTGATTCGAAATACTTTTATTTCAATTACACTCGATAAAATGGCATTAAAAATCTGTTTTATTCATTAACATTTTTTATTGCGTCTCCGGGCTTTTTTATGGTCAATACTTACAAACTACAGAAGAATATAATTGCATATTCAATAAAAGAGCATTAATTAGTTCCTATTGTCGCAAATTGTGTTTTTAAAGAAATGTATGTTTTTTTTTAGCATGAGCCAATTTACAACGAACATTGCACTCATATTTTCGTCTGTGTTGGTCGATAATTGGCGCCATCTTTTCTATCTAACTAAGACGGTTTCCGTAACTCAACGCCTCAAACAAACTTAACCTTATTGTTAATACCGGTGGGCCGCGAGGAGGTATTATGTCGAATTCATACTTTTTAGTTTTTGTACACGTAAGAGCCACGCGGGGGTCGCGTCGTTCTAAATTCAAAATCACAAACGCTGTCATTATAAGGTTACACATTGTAAGGAAAATATTTCATGGAATTTATGTTTTCAGAGATAAATATTAATCATAATAAAAAGTATCCTATAACCATCTTTGGATGTTCAGCTATTCCTGTACCAAAATTCGTAACTTTTTATCCAGCCGTTTCGGCGTGATGCGAGGACAACGGTTTTTTTGAAAACAGATGGCGCCAGGTTGGCACGGCGAAGCGTGTCCATACAAAACAACTATCCGGCTGCATCACGCTATCGAGATTTTTCCTGAAATCATGACCTCCCCCCATAGAAAATTTATTTTCAATACAAATTTAGGATTTTATAATAGTATAGAAGTTTTAATTATGACAATTTTTTATAAAATTTGGTGCTGTGTCCTTGGTTCATTTGTCATTTTCTTACTTGAGAAAAAAGAGTAAAAGTAAAGAATTGGATAAACTAATATACTCATATTTTTTTTTACATACGTAGTAGACAGATATTGATAAATTATCTAAAATAATTAATGAATTTAATCTGTATGCTCCCATTCATTACTTATTACCATAGAGTTCCTGCCCAGCATTTCAACTGCCAATATTAGACTCTTTAGATGCAATTTTTAAAATTCAAAGTTATGGAAACTGTAACTATTCTGGGTACTAATATAGTAAATTGCGAATTCTTTATTCTAAAACTTGTATAAGAAAATGTGGTGTTAAAGTATGAGTGATTTAATGGGACCCCCTTTTTATAGACAAACACTTCACTAAATGCTTCATTTCATCTAACTTTCATTTTTGACAATGACAATTTTTGGCGGGAAGTCATGAATTGTTCCGACATCATGAAAATGTCAACCTATAGATTCGGTTATATTTGTGTTTTAAATGTTATAATGTTTCAAAATATTTTATGGTTTCTGAAAGATATGCCTTTGATGAAATGATATTTCTATAAAATGAAAATTCATTGAAACATTTGTCTGTAAACCATTTAAATTGAGTTGATTCCAAAAATTACTTTTAATATTTCAGATATTTCGTACCAGACAGGGAGGCTTGGCATGCCCACCTCAAATTCCATGTGCCCTGGCCTTGCTCGCAATGTGTCAAGAACTTTGACACTGAGGCACAGCTACGACAGCATTTCAGTGCAGAACACAACTTGGTGCACTGCAGACTGTGTCACTTCAGAGTACCCGACAATGACCAGTACAACACACACTTGATACAGAAACATAATGTCTCCAACTTGACCAGCAAAGATGAGGATACTCTTTGGGAATTTGAGTATGAGGGTAGCAACAAATTCCTTTGTCTACTTTGCTCTAAATCCAATAATCTATGCTCAATGTTCTTTAATCATTACATGGGATTCCACCACTACACTCTAAAATGTCTAAGCAGCATACTGTCCGGTAGAGATCTGCCATTTGTCATCAGCGGTGCTGATGTCAGTCCTCAATTTATTGATGGTCAACTTAAGGACCATACAAGGGTCGGGTATGTAGACCTGGAATCGAAACGTTACGAAAATAATGATGAAAATGATAGTGATAATGATTCACAGGATCTACTCAAAGTGCTGATACCTGAAATCAAACAGGAGGTACCAAGTGAAACTGAGGAGACAAGCCCAGGAGATGACAAAAGTAAAGAGAAAAAAAAGAAAGTCCGAGATGAGAATGACATTGCGAACATTTATAAAGGTGATGAAGATTTTGATGTCACATTGACAGAGTTGATAATTCTACAAAAATGCTATTTTGATTATGTGAATCAGACACTAAATGATATAAATTCCAATGTGGTTCCTGAAGTGTCGGACATAGACTATGCAACTGCCAAACCTGATCTACCAACTACTGATATACTCTGCTCCCTTTGCAAAAATAAGTACAACAATGTGCAATCATTTATGTCACATATGATTAAGAACCATCTCATGAAAACAGCACCGATTTATTCTTGTAGAGTGTGTGCTACTACATTTGAGAACCAGAGTGAGTTAGATAGTCATGTTACAGAAGAGTTAGGGGAATTTGAGGATCTGTGGCTTTGTCAGTTTTGTGAGAAGGAATTTGACAGCAGAGAAGAGACCCGGCGGCATCTGAGCGAGCACTGGGAGTCTATGGAGTTTGACAACTGTTTTAGTCCACACTTAGGCTTCAAATGCAAGTTCTGCCCAACTCTGTTTTGGAACGAGACTGATAGAGAGACACATGAAGTGCGCGTGCATTTCACTCAACATATGGACCAGTTTTATAAATGTGAAGATTGTTTGGAAACATACAGTGATAAGGTATTAAATAAGCCTTTATTATCTTCAGAGCCAATTGTGCCATGTTATTCATTTATTAACAAACAAAATCTGGTTTTATGTCAATTTTCTTGAATACTGGTTTTTCCTTTTGTTTCAATCCTGTAAATTTCTTTAAATTATTTATAGTATTAATACCTAAGTTAATACTATAAGCTAAGTCGGCTTTTGAATTGTGTCTTGGTGAGGCAATTGATTTAAAACAAAAAAAAAACATACAGTGAAACATATAACCTGCTCCTTTTTTAGAAGTCGGTTAAAAATAGATCTCATTTAAACTTTCCATATTGGGAAAGTAGGTATAAAGAAATCAAGCAAGAATTGTTTTAGAGTTGAATTGTATGCCTATATAATCTTGTTAAGTTTTCTGTCATTCAAGTTCCAAATCACTCCTTTCTAAACAAAGGTATTCTACATCCACCACTACATGGAGAAGCACCATAGCGACTCCTCGCTCACATTCCTCCTGAAATGCAGCGTGTGTTGCGTGGTGCGGCCCAGCGTGGAAGAGATGAGGGGCCACTTTGAAGCCAAGCATCCGGAGGCCAGGAAGGTGTTCTGTTCCATGGACGCCTGCCAGTACCGCCCGTTGAGCCATCGGAAATCGTTTAAGTTTCATTTGAGGGTAAGGTTTTTCTGTAGTTAAAGAAAATATTGGTTTCTCCTGCCTCCGTACAGGTCTTATCAGAGTTAAATAAAATCACTCATGTATTGTTGCGTTCTCCGCACACCGTCTGCCATTACTTTGAATCAATCGAACTTAGCTCTGTACGGGGCTACGTGCCGTGCGGCGTTAACCCCGGGACCCTATAGGTAAAGCCTGTACAGAGGCAGGAGAAACAAACCATTTTTTTATTACAGAAAAATATATAACCCCCTTATTCATATTTTTTTTATTGGCGGCTATATTAAATCACCATAACACACTCCAATTACTACAAGCTGTCGACATTATAATATTAGTTTGATTAGTGACAAATGATTTGTTATGATAGATGTTAATTTCTATTTAAAATACCCTTCACTGCAGTTGCGCCATCTGGTGATTCGTTTTTGAAGCTTTGTACTCTTTTAGACGGTCCACGATCCTACCGCGCGGCCGCAGCGCGCCGTGTCGTGCGCGGTGTGCGCGCGCGACTTCGTGAGCTCGCGCGCGTGCGGCGCGCACATGGCGCAGGTGCACGGGCCCGGCAAGTTCAAGTGCAAGCTGTGCAGGGAGGTCATGCACACGCTGGACGAGAGGTGAGGACAGTGGTTCGTGTGCTGTGTGTAATCTGTGCAGGGAGGTCATGCACACGCTGGACGAGAGGTGAGGACAGTGGTTCGTGTGCTGTGTGTAATCTGTGCAGGGAGGTCATGCACACGCTGGACGAGAGGTGAGGACAGTGGTTCGTGTGCTGTGTGTAATCTGTGCAGGGAGGTCATGCACACGCTGGACGAGAGGTGAGGACAGTGGTTCGTGTGCTGTGTGTAATCTGTGCAGGGAGGTCATGCACACGCTGGACGAGAGGTGAGGACAGTGGTTCGTGTGCTGTGTGTAATCTGTGCAGGGAGGTCATGCACACGCTGGACGAGAGGTGAGGACAGTGGTTCGTGTGCTGTGTGTAATCTGTGCAGGGAGGTCATGCACACGCTGGACGAGAGGTGAGGACAGTGGTTCGTGTGCTGTGTGTAATCTGTGCAGGGAGGTCATGCACACGCTGGACGAGAGGTGAGGACAGTGGTCCGTGTGCTGCACGGGCAACGTGTGTACTCTGTGCAGGGAGATCATGCCATGCGTAGGCACACGCTGTACGAGAGGTGAGGACAGAAGGCCCCTCTTTCGGACTGGGCGCTCTGGGAACTCAGGGCCCCCGATCTTACAATACAATACAATACAACAATACTTTATTGCACACCAATACATTTTACAAAAGGAAACAAGACAAATACAATTTATAAATAACGGTAGACAACAGGCATCTTACGTAGGATATAATTGAACAATATTCAGCATTTATTATAAATAACCGTTTTATAATAATCATACCTTGGGGTTTTCGGTGGTCGAATGATTTAACATAGGGGACGCCTTTTGTACGTTAAGTTTTTTGTTGTGCAATAAAGATTAAATAAATAAAATAAAAAAAGAAACTCACGGTTTGTACTTAGACGCATATTATTCTCGAAATTTGTTCTAGACTTCTAGTAGCGAGATGTGACATAAACATAGACACCTACTACAGATGTAATCAATAATAATGTCAGTGAAATATATACGAAACATACAGCTACTTTTAAAAATCGTTATTTATTTACAGAAAACTCCACTACCTAATCCGGCATCCGGGCCGGCACCCATTCGAGTGCTCCGAGTGCGGCAAGTCCTTCCAGTACAAGTCGTCCCTGTACATGCACAAGCAGGAACATTCTCCTAACAAGCAGAGTTATACGTGCTCCTACTGCGCTAAAGTATTCGCGGTGAGTATGCCAACTTGCCAAGTCTCATCCCTTTAGCACAGGTCTAGACAAGTCCTTCTAGTACAAGTCTTTCCTGTACATACACAAGCAGGAACATTCTCCCAACAAGCAATGAAGCAAAGTTATACTTGCTCCTACTGCGCCAAAGTATTCGCGGTGGGTATGCCAAGCCTCATTCCTTCAGCACAGGTCTAGACAAGTCTTCCTGTACATGCACAAGCTGGAACATTCTCCCAACATGCAAAGTTATACTTGCTCCTACTGCGCCAAAGTATTCGCGGTGAGTATGCCAAGCCTCATTCCTTCAGCACAGGTCTAGACAAGTCCTTCTAGTACAAGTCTTCCTGTACATGCACAAGCAGGAACATTCTCCTAACAAGCAGAGTTATACGTGCTCCTACTGCGCTAAAGTATTCGCGGTTAGTATGCCAAGTCTCATTCCTTCAGCAGAGTTATAGACTCTAGACGTAGAAGTTCTCTTACTGATTTAAACTAGAGGCCTTATTTCTTTTTTTTTCATATTATAACAAATTGTATTGATAAATTTCAACTAACTTTTTGTAGTGAGTAATACTTTTCCCTGAGTTCTAGAAAGTAACATAGCTATTTCATGCTTTCATTGCGTGCAGTCGAAAATAAGTTGAAAAAAAAAAACCGTTTTCTGCGTGAATTTCGAGTAGTTTTTGAAACAAAAATTATCAATGAAAAATTCAAATTAAGCAGGTCTTATCTATAATCGCTTCGAAATAACATTCCTATCGCCTTTACTACTGTCATAAAGCACGGCACACAGCGGGTGCTACGTGCGAACCTTCCAAGCAAGCAACTGGTGTAGGGACGGATACGGGACAAGGCAAACGATAGGTACAAAAGAGAGACGTGCATAAGCCTGTTCGGCATCCGAGAGGTCAATTTAAAGGTACTATGGGTGAATTTCATGGCGTTTTAACCGCGCGGTTCTAGTTTCATTAGTGTCACATGCTTTTTACCAAAACGAAAGAGCAAGTCGCAATAACTGTGGTGAAACTGGGATCTGACTCGGGAGTCCTTTTCAGATTCATACAAATTCAACTTTAACCATCATCTATTTTGTCAATATTTGCTGTGACACTAATGAAATGTTGAAACGGGAGGCTTAAAAATATCGCAGGTGGTAACCAGTACATTTTTGGGTTTCGAAATCGACCAGAAACTTACTTGGGCGTCCCACATAGATAAATTATGTTGCCGATTAGGTAGTGCATGCTTTGCGCTGCGCCGCCTCGCTCGACTCGTGCCGCGCAATGTAGTGCGAAGTTGCTACTTCGCCACCATCCACTCTTTGCTACAGTACGGCACGGAAATATGGGCGCGCGCGGCAGACTGGCATCGCGCTTTTCGGCAACAAAAACGAGCTGTGCGATGCATAGTACAGGTAACACAAGAGCAGTCAGCCAGGCCATACTTTAAAGAACTGGGTATATTGACACTGCCATCCATAGCAATATTCCAAGTAGCAACATACGCACACGTCCATCTGTGCGACTACAAAAAACGCACAGATAACACCACCCGCCTACTGCGCGATCCAAATAGGCTACTCCCTTTTAAACATAGACTTGCAAAAACCGGAAAATTGACTCACGCGATGGGTCCTACTGTGTACAACAGGCTACCTCAATCTGTGACCTCGGCTTCATCCTTGCAGTCATTTAAAATAAGGTTAAAACATTGGCTTCTCGAGCACACATTTTATAGTTATGAAGAATTTCTAACTGTTAATCGTCAATGTAATACTAGCTAATTTATTTTATTATTTATTTTAATTATACAACAATTTTATAAATTATTATTACTTCTAAAACATTTTATTGACATGTAATAATTAATTATTATGAATAAACGAATATGAATATGAATATGAAAAAAAAAACCGCCGTAAAAACGCTTGAAATTCACCCATAATAATAAAGCATTTGTATTACAGAAGCGCGACTCCTTCCGCGAGCACCTGCAAATCCACGAAGGCCCCCGGCACGCGTGCTCCTACTGCCCCATGCGGTTCGTGCAGCGCTCCAACATGCTGCGGCACGAGCGCCGCCACACGGGGGAGAGGCCATACGCCTGCCCGCACTGTCCGCGGACATTCGCGGATAAAGGCGCCTGCACCTCGCACTCCAGGTAAAACACTACAGGAGGCCCCGGCTCGCGTGCTCCTACCGCACCGGGGAGAGGCCATACGCCTGCCCGCACTGTGCGCGGACATTCGCGGATAAAGGCGCCTGCACCTCGCACTCCAGGTAAAACACTACAGGAGGCCCCGGCTCGCGTGCTCCTACCGCACCGGGGAGAGGCCATACGCCTGCCCGCACTGTCCGCGGACATTCGCGGATAAAGGCGCCTGCACCTCGCACTCCAGGTAAAACACTACAGGAGGCCCCGGCTCGCGTGCTCCTACCGCACCGGGGAGAGGCCATACGCCTGCCCGCACTGTGCGCGGACATTCGCGGATAAAGGCGCCTGCACCTCGCACTCCAGGTAAAACACTAGAGGAAGCCCCGGCTCGCGTGCTCCTGTCGCACGTGTATGTATATTTATCTCTTATTTCCTCCGGCGTAAACAAAGTAGTGCGTAAGCTCTGGGCGCCCGGTAGCCAACCGCGGCAACGCCGGAACAAGACTATTCCTTCATTTCTTATTAAGATAAGAGGGTTAGGATTTTGATGGTCATCGTGTTTCGAAATTTCACAGCGTTGCTTATTGTAAAAAATATCAAAGTCAAAGCTTAAAAATATGCCGTTACTAAACTACTACTTTTAGACTTTGACTTTGTTTTTTCAATTAGCGTCTACGTCGATTTTTAAACCACGGTTGCCACCAAATGTCCCAACCTTAAAGATGACATTATCTTATTACAGGACACATTCCAAAGACACGTCTTACGCTTGCATCTACTGCGGACAGACGTTCGTCCAGAAATCTAAGCTCACCTATCACATAAGAAAACACACAGGGGAAAGTGAGTATATTTCACAATATTGTAGTCGAATTTTTAAGGGTAATGGAATGATAACAATTAGTTTATTGTACAACTTTGTCTACCTTGTTTGGTCCTATTTTTGTATCTTCGTCTGAACCATAGCTCTTATGGCTGCCACAGACATTCGGGATTTTCGTTCGGTTTCCATACGTAATGAAATGACGTCAGCAAGCGAGACATCGCCATATGGCAGACTGAGACAGACACATTTTCTGATGCCATTCCGTACGGAAACCGAACGAAAATTTTAAACTTTTCTTTGTTGAAGTATTTTTTTTACAACCTGCTAAAGTTTATTTTTTTGTCAGAAAACACTCATGGTAGTCATGGTGAGCTACAAAAATGCTTTAAAAAAATGTTTCAGCCATTTCCAGCTCACAGAGTAAAACATTGTCCTCTCTTGCAGACTTGGAAACTTGTCCAATATGCTCGAAATTGTTCACGAGCGCTTGTTCATTACGGGAGCACATGAAGATACACCAGGCGAAGTCGAAGGAGGCCGTGCAGTGTCCGTTGTGTGGTAAGTATACGTCCGTGTAATAGTACATTACATACCTAGGGCGGTTAATTTGTGAATGTCCCAGATCGCAGGTGTTTGTGATCTAATATGCGATCTGGAGCTTTACGAATCAACGCCCGTGGTTTGTCTAAAGTTTTACGTCTTTCCTTGGCAAGGAAGTGTTTTCTCCTCACGGGCAGAAAAACCCACTTACGGCCTAGGGTGACTTAAATTATAATAAATATCGGAAAACCTCACTTAAATCAATCTAGTCCCACAGTAAGCTCTACTAGACTTGTGTTATGGGCACTAGACGACAAACATACTTATACACATGAATATATACTTAAATACACAGACAACATCCAGGACTCAGGAACAAATATTCTTGTCAGTTGCCATTGCGAAATGGTCATAGCTTTTCACCTACCATCAGGCGAAGTGGAGCCACTACGTTGTGCTAATAAAAAATGAACTTACTTTTTTCGCAGACAAGAAATACCAGGACGAGCGTTACATGTTACGCCATTTACGTACGTCACACACGCGCACGCAGTTCCCTTGCCCGCTGTGTGACAAGACCGTCACTAGTATGGCCGGGCTACGTCACCACGTGGTTACGCACAGCGGACTCAACACCTTCCGGGTAACAAGTATTTTGTAAATATTGACACAAAATGTAATGTAATCCACTGCAAGTAGGACTCGAACCTGCGAGCCTACGTCTCGGGGTAGTGCTGCCCCAATTGAGCTATCACATCGCTATGTCAGTCCCACCAATTCTTTGACGCTACTAGAGTGCGTTCTGCGTCATATGTTATCTAAATGATTAAGCGCATTAGCCATACTCTAGAATATGCGTATACACGGTAATCGATAAAAAAGATTCTATTCAAACCAACGAGTATAATTTTTACGTATTTAAGAGCTTAGAACAGCCATAATCAACCTTTTTTTTATATGGGCCACAAATACGTTTTGGCTATGAAGTCCCGGGCCAAAAGATAAATTAATGGTGGTAGGTGGGTGTTTCACTATAAGGTATAGGTCGCTCTGTCGTTCTTACGCGTGCCCCGGTCCTGAGCTATCTTCTACCGACCTTGGGGCAGAAGTTCGTCTCGCCATCTCTGTTGACGTCTTCCCTATGGTATGCATAGTCAAAATAATCTCTTTGAAATTGCGACATTGTAACTTATTTCTGGTCATTTTTTATTTATTTTTTAGTGCAAATGCTGCCCGAAATCCTACGCAGTGAAGCGATCCGTCGTGAAGCACCTTCGGAAGCGTCACGGCTTGAAAGGCACGGAAATCAACCTCAAGGACTACTTCAAACGCATCGACCCACGGGACTGCAACCTGGGCCTAGACGACGAAGCCATGACCAGAATATTCGGGCCACCAAAGAAAACTATGAACGACATACTAATGGGCGACTTTGTCACACTCACCGAAAAACTAAACGTCAATCAAAACGAAAATGACAACGACGATGACGACGATGATGACGATGAGAATGACGACGATGCTAATGACGGGAAAGAGGACTCAGATGATGGTAATGACGAAATTCCTACAGAGGAAATTAACACGGTGATCATTAAAACGGAGAGGAAGGATGAATTGGAGCCAACGGATTTTGTCAGTGTGAAGATTGAGCCGATGGAGGAGGAAGCGTCGGATTAGGTTCGCTGTCCCTTTCAGATGATACATGACTTGGCAGGGTGGGAGAGAATTGCTATTTTCATCACCAACAGAATATTACAGTTGACAGAGATTAAAAACGTTCTTAAAGTTGAGGTTATGCCCCACATTTTGAGGGTTGCCGCGGCCGTAAGCGAACGCTCAAGATTTGATTCACGACCAACAATCGGATCGTAACTTTTACTCAGATGCCGACCTAGTTTGCTTAGCGGATCAGTGTTTTTTTTTTTTTTTTTTATTCAAAATAGCCATGCATTTAACCTCGATTGCACCTGATGTTAAGTGACAATAAGGCCTAAGATGGAGCATGCTTGGCTAGAAGATGCCTATTCACTCTCGACTTGAAGAGATCCAAGTTATATTTTTCAGGAAACAGGTGCGCAGGAAGAGAGTTCCATTCCTTAGCTATCCTCATAAGGAAAGTAGACGCAAAGCGTTTTGTACGAATCAGTGGTATATCACTACATAGTATAAAACAAAGTCGCTTTATCTGTCCCTATATCCCTTTGTATGCTTAAATCTTTAAAACTACGCAACGGATTTTAATGCGGTTTTTTTTAATGGATAGCGTGATTCAAGAGGAAGGTTTATATGCATAATTTATCAGCATTGCACCCGTGCGAAGCCGGGGCGGGTCGCTAGTCGACAATATAAGGGTGGAATCCAAGTCCGCGCCGAGTACTGTATTGTCTGAACGGAGACGGTGGAATTAATTCATGCAGGCCTAGTGCACACTCACCAAAGTATCCGGTAGAAAACCGATAAACAGGCGACTTTCCTGCGGTGTTCGAGGTTTTGCAGCTTTTCCTGTCTGGGGTAGTATTAAATGTTTCGTCCATAAATATGTTGAGCTTCCGATTGGACCGACAGTTCACATTGTTCAAGTCGAGCAATACTCGACTGAAACACCGAGAATACTGTTTGTGTGTAGTCTAAATAAGAGTAGGTGTGGAAGGTATGGCTAGGCTATTCTAAAGGTGTGCACCCAATACACCGTACTGTGAACGTCACTAGAACGTGGAAAAATATTCTTGTCGACAATTTTTGACGCTCCGTGCCGATGGCTAGTGAGCGTTGCCTCATACTTTTCAATACAAACAATTTTTTTTCACCTGTCACGATCCTGTTACGGTGTAGTGGGCAGGTACTTTATGTGTAACGAAATTTTGTGGATTTATGTGTTACTTTGATGTTCTCTTGTTGTCGTTCTGTATATTTTGTTTTAATAAGTTAGTATAATAAGGACATCATAGAAAAAAGTCAGATTTCATAAACTCCTTTTAACATAAATAGGTATTGTTTCGCAATCTCACACTTTTATGTGCCTTGTTTACAAGTATATCAAACACTTTTTATGTAATATCATTCATAATACTGTTTATTTGTATACATTCATTATATGTGTGATGGCAATGATGTTCCGATGACCAGTTTAGATTTCGTATCTGAAAAATACAACACTGTAATTGTTATGTTGAAAGGAATAATTTTACAGGTTTAAGCTTTTCAGGTACGGAGTTATTTACTTCTATCTTTGTTACATTATTAAATAATAACAATATACTATACTAAGGGATAAAATAAAACCAAAATCCTTAAGTTTCCTCTAGGATGGTGTATTCTCGAATTACCTAGATTAATTTGTTACGGTATAGTATTATAGATTAAGAATTTACTTCACATTAAATGTCTTGTACCAACGTTTTTATTTTAATTTATTTCATCGTATGTTCTCACCTTGGTTCTTACCATGGTTAGTAAAGCGAACGACATTTAGTGCAGAGTAATACCAACCTACACGCCAGAAAAAAGTTCATATAACTTCGAAAAATGTATACAGGTCTTATACTAAACTCGGTTTTCTAATTCAAGACCAAAAAAACTACCACAATGTTACCACTACAATAAAATATTAGTAAAATCCTTATTATTTTTTTGACTCTAAGATAACTTATTAATTGATAACTTTAACTCTATGTCTTGAAAAAATAATTAGATATATTTATTATTACATAAATACTAGAGGAGATAATAAAAACTTAAACAGCGGAGATTTTTGGTACAAAATCTGGGTATTTGTACTTGTAACACTTGAGGTATTCAAAACATTGGGTGCAATAATTTCCAAGCTCAGATGTCAATTAAATTTTGACAACTTTGACAGTGACGTATCTGTCGTAGTTTTTAGGGTTCCGTAGCCAAATGGCAAAAAACGGAACCCTTATAGATTCGTCATGTCTGTCTGTCTGTCCGTCTGTCCGTCTGTCTGTCCGTCCGTATGTCACAGCCATTTTTTTCCGAAACTATAAGAGATATACTGTTGAAACTTGGTAGGTAGATGTATTCTGTGAACCGCATTAAGATGATGATGGAAAAAAGTTGGTCCCCCCCCCTCTAGCTTCTAAAATAAGAAAATGAAAAATCTAAAAAAAACATATGATGTACATTACTATAAAAACTACCAACGAAAATTGTTTTGAACGAGATCTAGTAAGTAGTTTTTTTTTATAATTTAATACCTAACTTTGCACCTAATTTATATGGGGCGCTATACATACCAGGTGCAAACTTAACTTAACCACTTAGGGATGGAAAGTGTTTGTACGGAACCCTCGGTGCGCGAGTCCGACTCGCACTTGGGCGGTTTTTTTTGGTCTTGAATTAGAAAACTGAGTATAGGTAATTAGTATCTATTAGTGTCAAGGGTCTGACACGCTTAAATAAATAACGCTACAATTTTCATACTAAATCCGCCTTAGTAATAGTACGACTGTATGATTTACTGCGCTGTGACCAATTACCTTTATTACCTGTCGCCTATGGTCTTTTAAAATGAGTGATTCATTATTATTTCATTATAAAAATGGGAATACATACATTTTTTATCCTTTATTTGATTGTATCGGAAAATGAGTAAAAAAATTAAATGTTGTGAATTCGAGACTTGGAACGTTTTTTTTTTTACTTTTTTGGAGGATATTTTCGCGACCATTGCATCCCCACATTTTGACGTCATTATAGGTATATCTTTCTCTTACGCCTGGTCGCTCTGAGGCAAATATATAACTACTATACTATATTTATGATTAGTATCTATTATATCAAAACCAGAAAGTATAAACTTTATTACATGATAAAATGTATAAGTGAAGATCAAGAAAATAGCAGGCAATTTAATTTTCAACGAACATTACGAATACCTAAATAAATAAAACCTTATCGTTAACCCCGCGACAAGTATAAAATAAATTAATTCTATATCGTGCTAGACCATACAGTCTGGCAAAAGAGAGTAGAAATTAAAAAGTGGCAATATTGTAGTGTCGTCCCTTTCTAATCAATCTAAGAAAACGGGGACGACACTACAATATTGCCACTTTTTAATTACTACTTTTTTGTCAGACTGTAATTTTAACAAGCAATTGTAGTAACTGACTTTAGATCTTTATTAACGGTGTCCGGAAGGTACATTTATTATGGGTCAAAAATAAAATATACAAATAACAAATTTATGGAATTAAAACTAAAAATTAAACTAAGATTAAAATATATTTATAAAACTAACACCTTTCGGTAGGGTGCCCATGACGCAGGCAGCATTCCCACGCTGTATGGCTATGGAAAGCCTTTGCGCGAGAAAACTGCCCGCGCGTGGGTCCCCTGTTGTCCGGAATAGTTTTTCAATCAGCTGTAAAACGTCAAGTTTGTCAAGTGTCATTATTAAACGTCAGTCAAACGTGACGTGACCTGACCTACTTCAAGACTTTGGACTTGCAGATAATCGGCGAATTATATTTAATATTAATATGACCCAAACTTCATTCCCCTATATAATGGCGTAGCATATTACAAATAATTATCGTTTTATTTTATAGTGTTGTACTACATGTAAACAATCATGTATAACCCCGCAGTAACAGTGCGAAGAATCGATGTTTTGATTCGTATTTTGAGCCACAGGAAAGCTATTTTGAGGTCGAATTGTGTACGTGCTTATTCTAGTGATGGGAAAGTGACCATCGGAGATGTTAGTACGGATATTAAAACTCCTAAAAAGGTCGAATATGTGCCCAGGAAATACTGTAAGTTGATAGTTTATTTCCTTATTTTTATAACCTATAAAAGTTTTCAAAGTATTAAGATAAGATAATGTTTATTGCAGAAAAAGGTTTAGTTACATGTCTTAATATTATTATTGTTTCAGAAGTTTATATTTTTCACTATTGTAACCATATACAAAATTTTAAATAAGTCTTACTTAAACCTCCTCCTAAATGTGTATTTATGTTTTTTCAGTGGCAGTAGAAAATGCAGAGTTGAAATACTTGTCCCAGAGTAGCCTGAGAAACTTAAGATGGATGATGCAGAAAGATTCACTCGGGCAGGATATGTTCCTTTTGGGAAAACCAGGACCGGCCAGGTGGGTATATTCAAAATTAACTAAACATATTATACTTAAAAATGCATATGCCATAAGAATTAATTAAACTTTAAAAATAGATTATTATTTATCATTTGATGCCCTAAAACTGAATAGTAGTAAAACAAAAAAAATTGTTGTTCTGAAATGTTCAATGGAGTATTTTTATTTCAAAGCAATTGTTCGGCAATCTATAACTTTTCTTGTATTGAATGTGTACTGATTATATCCATGGATTTTTGACATATTTAGTATAAAACTTGTAATAAATATGTCAAAAATATTAATATTAATGTTTTTTTACAGGAGAAAAGTAGCACTGCAGTATTTAGAGTTGACTCAGAGAGAACTTGAATATGTGGCACTTTCTCGAGACACAACAGAGGCAGACTTGAAACAGAGACGAGAAATACAACAATCTACAGCAAAGTATTTTGATCAGGTAATTGTGGCATATTATATCCACCGTTCAGCAGTGGACATCTATAGCTGATAGATAGATAGGGTATATTAAAAAAAAAAAAAAAAATTTATAGCCTAAATTGAATAAATACCAACTGATGGTTTTTTATGCCACCATATATCTAAAAATGGATTAGTTAAATAACACCAGTTAACACTTTTTCTGCAAGTACTGTCAATTTAGTGTTCTTAAGCCTCCATATACTACGCTTGCGAACATACTGTCACCAAACATGTTAAATACATTTTTTAATAACCATTCATACATAGTGTACAGCTAGCTATACATGACTTGAATTGCATCATATTGTTAGACCTGTGAGTTGAACTTTGTGTGAGCTAAACCATTGATACAAACAACCATTAAACCAGATCTATTTGTGTGAGCTATTCACATGACATGACTTTCATATACATAGTCATTAATGTTTTCATTGCTTTTGAATGTTAGATTGTACAAGTTTTTATAAAGATTCTGTTAATAAAATACTAAACTTTTATAATAGAAGAACACGGACACGTTTTTAATACACTCTTATATTAGCTTCACTTGTAACTAAGATTGCTTGTTTTTTGTATTGTAACTAACAATATAATCAAATCTTAGAAGGCAATTTTAACCTACTTCTAATTAGCTTTACATGTATGTTTCGTTCACATGACCATATAATAATTTGGTATCTTGGAGCTGATCTGATGACGAAGATGGGCGGTGGCCGTAGGAACGTAGGAACTTCTAAACAACTTCATCGTGTTTAGGCTCATTTGATTGGACTTGAGAAAAGTACCGTTAGCAATACTGCCGTGCAAAGGTAAAAGGTGATCTTTTAGTATGGAGCTCCATACTAAAAGGTCGCCTTTTACCTTAGCATGGCAAAATATGTGATTATATATGTGACGACGCGTTTGGCTCGGTTTGTAGACACCTGCCTACTGAGCCGGCGGTCCCGGGTTCGAATCCCGGCCAGGGCAAATATTTGTGTGATGAACTCGAATATTTGTGCTTGGGTCAGGTAGGAAGATTTGTGCAGGGTGTCCGATATTTGTTTATAAAAAAAAAAAAAAACTTGCTCTTTAGAGTGCTGTCCGCGCTGCTGTCGAAGGTCGTGTTTTGGTGCTCGAAGGCATTGAGAAAGCAGAGCGCAATGTGTTGCCAGTGTTGAATAACTTGCTGGAGAACAGGGAGATGCACCTCGAGGATGGCAGGTTTTTGGTGCCCGCTACGAGATATGATAAGCTGTTGGAGGTATGTTATTAACAGTCATCGGCATGGCCCGTGCAACATCGCGGTTTTCGGTGTAAATAAATACGAATATGATTGTAATAAATATAAATTGTACATGATTGTATTACACTCAATAGAACATATCTTTTCCATTGAAGATCGCGTGATTTCAATTATTTTCATATTAAAATTTCTATACGAAACCCGTTGCACGGGCCGTGCCGATCACTGGTTAACTTTTAACATAGTTAGAAAAGTCAACATGTACTGAGATGTATTAATTATTGTATTTAATAAATTATATAAATACCTTTGGCTCTAAAATCTAGGTACATGGACAAAATTAAGACAGTATAATAATACATTTTACGATTACATGAAAGAATCTGCAGTTTCTTTATTACTGATGAGGGTATGCAGTTTCTTTATTAATGATAGGGGTATCAGACTATCAGTAATAAAGAAACTGCAGCATGCAGCATTTATTAATTACGTAAGGACAATTTTGACAATTTTTGACCCACCTACCCTTATTTAACACTTTCGACACCAACAACCCGGATGCCGGGTGTTCGTAAACTTTGTTCAGATGCCGGCCAACCCGGTAGCCGGGTTGATGCTATAAAAGTCGGCTCGGCAGGTTTCTGGGATATGTCTTACTTTTTTGTCTGGTGGCGAAAGTGTTAAGAGAATCGTCATACTGTGTTTTTAATTGCCCTATCCCCCTATGAATCCTTACGTAATTTATGAATGGCCCCTTGGTCAAATCAGAATCAGCAGAATTGCTTGAATAAAACTTCTCTTAGGCCAATACGTGTAACAAAACTCTCAAATGTTTATCAGAACGGAATAAACATAAACTCTTATTTTAAAGAACATAAGTCACGGAGAGGAGATGCCACGACTTTGCGCGACCAGCGGCGCGGCGAGCGGTTGAACGAGATACGAGTGAGCGAGACACAAAATCGTGGTATCTCCGTCTGAAGTTCGAATTCAGAAAATTTCGTCTCTCATGCTTGTTTCGAATCCAAACATTTGTTTATCATTCATCTTTTACTAGGAACACGGTGAAGAAGAATTATCAAAATGGCGTCTCGTTCGTGTGGACGAGAAGTTCCGCGTGATAGCGCTAGGATTACCCGTGCCGCGGTACAGCGGGCAGCCGCTGGACCCGCCGCTGCGCTCGCGCTTCCAGGCGAGAGATGTCGCCACCATCGGGTTCGGGGTGAGTCTCATTATTTTTCACGTCTTATAGAAAGAAGAAAGGAAGAAAGAAAATACATTTATTCAACGCAAAACAGTTACATGGAAAGAAAACTAACATAAACAATCATCGTTGAATAGGACCCCACTCAGCATGATGCCACGGCGAGCCGGGGCGCTGGTTTTCAGCAGTGGGAACCTGCTTACAACTACTTAGATGCTAAAAATACATAAAAAAATAAAATAACACAACACAACGAAGTAGATAAAAAATCAAATAGCTAATAAAAAAATGTATACACAATACAATAACTAATATATGGTTGACTGGTAGAGAATGCCTTATGGAATTAAGTCTGCCATTTGTACTTTTACTTTTGTATTTTGTGCAATAAAATTTAAATAAATAAATAACTAAATAAATAAAATAATACCTACTAACAAAATCAAACACAAAACCAAACCGACAACAAGAAATCCGATGTCCATCCAGACTCCTCAACCTTTCATTTAAATCATTATAAATCGATGAACGCCGGCTGCACGCATGAAAAAGCATGACTCATTGTCACGTTCCGCCTGAGCCGAGCGTGCAAGCGAGAGCGCAGAACGAGCGATAGAGAGGCACGATCGGCCTAAGCGTTCGGCTTGTGACGCCTCTATCTCTCTTCCACTCCATCGGCCGGTATTCAATTCATAAAAGTGTGCAATTTTCCATCGATATTTTCTTATGACGTTATCACGTAAAATTATCGTCCGTAAACCGTCTTTACAGACAACCAATTTTTTTATGTGGGTGGGTACGCCACAATTTTGTATATTGCACCAAATAAACAATACAAAGATTTACACACAAAGCATAAGGAAAAATTCGAAAGGTTACCTGGCGTTAGGGTGGTAGAGAGGTTAATTAACACGCTGGACCGGCAATCTAGAGTAGTTCGATTCCCGGTCTCTTCCGCCAGGTTACGCATTTCAATTTCTCTTTGTGCTTTGTAATATATTTATTTTTATTAGGGATTAAAATTAACCAGCATTCCATGAGATGTTAAAATGGCCTTGGGGTTTTACCACTTTCGCGCGCTCTTATGTGGTTTATAGTTTGCTTTATTTTCACTGAACAAACCTACTTAAATTATTTATACAATGGCCATTGTGAAGCCAACTTACAAACTAAGGTAACGAAAACGTAACTAAATAAGACTGTATGACTACTTCTAAGTTTAAGGGATTATCGATTATGTTTACTGTACAGTAGAGCCTAATATCTTTGCGGGCGGTCGCAAGAAAAAAAATGTGGAAGAAATAGTTATGAAAATATACTATTATTCCTAGTCCTTTTGAAACTTAGTGTCTCAACAACAGGGTTGGTAATTTATTGCTCTCCAAATTATTTCCCTGTTTTAGGGCCAAACACAGTAGCAGATAAGACTAATGTTACGATACTTTGTGTACTGTATATGTGGTTTAGCTCAGTTCAAAAACTAAAAAACTATATCTAAACTATGACATGAATTGTTGGGATATAACATCGTCAGCGTTCCCTTTGAGTTGGTTGTGTACAGCTTAAATATGCCCCCGGTTATACCGTGACCACAGAATGGGTCATAATCATACCCCATGGTTTTCGGTGCACGATTGATTTGACGCCTACTGTCGGCCTAGTGTCAACTCATTCGTGCACCGAACACTCCGGGTCATAATAATCATGTATGAATTCGAATAATACCAATAAATCAGATCCTTGTGTGTAAAATATACCTAGTGTGTTTACCTTTTAGCACTTACCTCTCAAGAACACCGTATTTATTTAATAATTACAGTTCAGACGACCAAAACATATGCACGGTAAACACATAGAACACAGAAACACAATTAAACATAAAAGCAAAAAACAGTAAGAGTAAAACATAGAACAACAAACATTAAAAGTAAAAGACAGCAACAATAAAAAAAAGAGATTAATTCTGTACAAAAAGAAAAAACAACTACATATTTACAACTACTTCTAATAAAGGTAAACGTATATCAACTTGTGTAGAGCTTAAGTATTTTTCCGAGATAAAGGTAACCTATGTTTCCGCTGCCTACTTTTTGCGATAACCTCGTGAAATATATACTACGAAAAAACTTGTGAAACTTAAGTGAAACACAACACTGAAGTTCAAAATTTAATCAAATCATGACACTTGAGACAGCAAACTTTCTGGCTTACTATTCGAAGTCTTTTTAGGCATTTCCGGCATGAAGATATGCACCTGCTTCTTCCCTTTACCTAGATCCGGTATCAATTTCTTGCTAACTAACTCTGCATATTGCTTCTCGACGGCGTTTCGTTCAGTCGCCACCTTCTGTCGTGTTTCTAGGACATTGATTCGTATGTCTCGTTTCGTTTTGTCCTTTTTCGCTTCGGGTCGTGGCGTGATCTTGTTCCGTGACTGTCGCGCGTACGTTTCAATGGTAGCCGCGGACGGAGGTACTTGGTAATCGCGATCAATACCACTCTGCTGAGTCCTGGCCGAGTCAGTTTTCGGCGTTTTAAATTCCTCTTTACTCCTCAATTCTACAGTCGTTTTGGACTTCGATAAATTGTGATTGCGCTTCTGTATCTCTGGCCAGCTGTGTCGCGGTTGCGTCATGCGTTCCGCGTTTGGTGCTAACAAATCGACTTTCCCAGCCAGATCTAGCCATTGTAAAACTCTGTCGGATAAATCTGTGTTTTCCTTGCACTCGTTTCTAGCGGTTCTATTGCTTTTAAACGCCCTCATGTTGGCAGATATAGTATCGTAATTCGAACAGCCGCTGTCGTACCCGTAGATAGGTTGTTGATTGGCTTTTAGAAAGAAATCGTCCTCGGAATCAAGTTCTAAATCGTTTAGATTTAACTGTTCAATGTTAGGCTCGTGGCTTTTCGGGCGTTGCTTACTCACGATTTTAGATTTGTCGCTCCTAATGACTAAACTGAGTTTCCGTTCTGATTCTTCCCTGTAACCGAGCCTAGAGCTTAGCTTGGTGTATTTTGTGGTGCTGGCCGAAGAGTGTGGTCGCCTCTTGAATTTGGTGTAGTAAGGATCATCCGGGGAGAGTATAGCGTGTCGGAACCCGTCGACCCAGACCGTGCGGACGTACATAGGCCGCTGAGAGGACTGCCAGAGCGCGGGCATGTTACCACGTGTGTAGCATCGCTACGTTACGCACCACACGCGATCCGTGCGTGAACTTGGCCCGTAATTGATTATCGATGCTCCTGAAATTGAAATGGGCATGTCAATAAAATGCGAGGGTTCCCACGGGCCGCAATAACAGGCGAGCGAAATAACCTGCCGTTATATTAGATAAATTATTTATTGGGTTATTCACCCAATTTTCCATCGTGGCCTTAATGTTTGTATAGAATCGTAATCGATTATGGCGGTCATAAAATTATTGTATGTTATCAAGCAACGATTAGTTTCCTTTGATAAGCATGGCGTACCTATTTATTATTAAAGTCTAGGAAAAATTTGGACGACTTTTACACAAACATTGTTCAAATGGGTACTATAGTCCATTTGCGTTATGAAAATAATGATACATCAATGAGAGTGACAATATTTTAAAACTTTATCAATTTCAACTCGTCAAAATGAACACGGTTTTCTAATTTACCGCGATGTCATTGGTCGAGGGGCGTGGCTAAACCGATTAATAGCGATGAGTCACTATTTAACTAACCTAGTCGAGATGAAACACGATCTAAAACTATGTACTAGTAGCTTTGAGAGCTGTAGACCTCGCGAGGTTGTTTCGAAATGTCTGAAATTACTATTTTTTTTACGTTTTCAACCCTCATATTTCGCCATTTTAGAAAAATTAGAAAGACGCTCCACATAATTTTATATAATTATCGAACTTACAAAATTTCAGGAGAATTGTTTGAGAAATGCGATCTGTAGGCAAGAACAACTGGACAACCGAACATGAACACGAAAGCGAAAAATCTAAGCTGAAACGGAGACTCTTCGCTCGGTCGCTCAATGGTTTTAATTATTATTAACATAAAAGTAACATAAAATATAAATATATTTTTGCACACAGCGACGCTTAAAAATAAAAATAAAAATCTTTTATAAATATTCTCCCTGAAACTCAGGTTGTTGTGATAGATGCTTCAACTGTTGCGTAGGTCTAAAATACCTAACCAGCCTACGGCCTGTTTTCAATCAATTCCTAAATGCGTCGACTTTGAATGGGCTCGTTACCCACTCGCTCGTTACTTTATAAAGCTACAGTTTATGTGCGTACAGAGTTTACACTTCTTACAATTCGCACCGCGTTAGCTTACATCTCTAAATAGTAACTGACATTGAAAAGAGTAACAGTACCGAGTACCGAATCGCTTGCACGTATCGATAAATTAAATTAAATTTAGAAAGAGACGCAAACTAGATAACGCCAATAGGGTTGTAGATTAATGTTGAACTATAAAAAAATATGCTCGGTATGTCCTAGAAAACAAATAAAAAAAATGTAATTTTTTTTAAATTTGTGTTTTCAAAGATGCGGAAATTTTAAGATTTTTTTCAATTCATAAGAAATATTAAATTGTTTTCAAAATCCTCATAATTTAACAAAACAATAATTGTAGTACAACCTGAACTTAAACGCACTTTTTCACGGTGAAATTGCCAAACTATTTATTGTCTCCATACAAATATTGGTACCCAACCCACAAATGACGTCGCATTATTATGATGATGAATGCGTGCGAAAAATGAATAGTCCATACTCGTAGGCTGGAGCACTGTTAGGTGTTGTTTGACTATGTAAGTCTACGTAGAAATGATTAATCATTTTGTGAAAAAGTCGTGCGTGACACAACGGTTCTACATAACTCGGGCCTTTCAATTGGCGTACTATGCCGCTTTTTTCGTTAAAATGCGCCATTCATGATTTGGCTTTATAGTTTCATAACTTAAGTGACTTCAGTTGTCAAGTCGATTACTGCATATGGAAATATTTTTACCTTATAGCAAGCAACGAAGGGATATTTTAACAAAGTTTTGTCTGGTTGTCTTTTTTTTCTTATAATTGGTCCGCGTGGGATGCACAAGGAAAGGTACCCAACTGTCTGACTCCGATTTGTTTTATTTTGATGTATGTGTATTAGAGAGAAGGCGGAAATAAAAGACACGTATTTTTTAAGCTGCCCGATCTCAACGATCAATAATTTAAATTCAGAGTTCATTCGAGACCTTGTGAACGTAACATCACTTTCGAAATGTTGAGGTAATTAAAAACAAGAAAACCGGCCAAGTGCGAGTCGGACTCGCGCACCGAGGGTTCCGTACAAACATTTTCCATCCCTAAGTGTTTAAGTTAAGTTTGCACCTGGTATGTATAGCGCCCCATATAAATTAGGTGCAAACTTGCAAAGTTAGGTATTAAAAAAAAACTACTTACTAGATCTCGTTCAAAACAATTTTCGTTGGTAGTTTTTATCTGGGGGCACGGTAGTGCCCCCGCCAAGACGAACAAAAAAGAAGGGGGCACTACCTACCTTTTCTCGAACCGTTTCGTCTCATATTCAAACCCTCATAGTTTCGTCCCAGTTAACACTAGAGCGCCCAAATTCTCAGGTTAAGATGCAGTTAGCAAACGTATAAAATGTACTAAATTTAATTGATCTAGCTTGTATACTTTAGGTTTTATAGGTACCTACAATACGCCGATTTTGCCACTCACTCACTGACGTATCAAAACCTCTGGGGTACTTCCCGATGACCTAGAAAGCTGAAATTTGGTATGTAAGCTAGTATTAGTATACAAACAACAAAATAATTCTAAAACTTGGAACTTTTACCCCCCAACCCCTTAAACTAGGGGATGGAAGTTTGTATGAAACTTCCGCAAATTTTGATACTAGAGGTCTGAAAATTTGAACCTATAGGGACTCATTGTTATAAATCAAATACATATTGTAGGACTTTTAAAAAATCACCCCCCACCCTTTAAATAAGGGGATGGAAGTTTGTATGGGTTTCCCATAATAGGGGATAAAAGTGTATATATATGGGGCTAAACTTAAGTATTTCTTAAATACACAATTGTCTACTTCAATTGACGCCCAAGAAACCCTGCAGCCCAAAAAAATTAAAAATTCTAGGGCACCTTACAAAAAGAAATGAGATCCCACCAAAAACATTTCATGTAAAATTGACGGCCAAGACTCACATTCTCATAAAAGTTATCAGATCCCAGGAAAAGCCAAGCCCCTAAGCCTCGACTTTACTAACCCCACCACCTTGGTTTAAAAAGTATGGCATCAACTGGCTTCAAGCCCCTAAACCCGGAGTTTACTAAACCTACACCTTTGTTTCAAAAGTATGGCTTGGCCGTTTCATAGAGTACCGTAAATATGTCTAGCGGACTGTCCGGCCCCTATGGTAAGGAATTAAGTTTATAAGTATATATTATCAAAGACATAAACTTAATTTCTTGATACCATATGGGCCAGACGGTCCGTTGGACTTATTTACGGTACTCTATGAAACGGCCAAGCCATACTTTTGAAACAAAGGTGTAGGTTTAGTAAACTCCGGGTTTAGGGGCTTGAAGCCAGTTGATGCCATACTTTTTAAACCAAGGTGGTGGGGTTAGTAAAGTCGAGGCTTAGGGGCTTGGCTTTTCCTGGGATCTGATAACTTTTATGAGAATGTGAGTCTTGGCCGTCAATTTTACATGAAATGTTTTTGGTGGGATAGTAATGTACATCATATGTTTTTTTTAGATTTTTCATTTTCTTATTTTAGAAGTTAGAGGGGGGGGACCAACTTTTTTCCACTTTGGAAGCGTCTGTCACGCAAACTATTCGGTTTAGAAAAAAAATATTTTAGAAACCTCGATATCATTTTTGAAGACCTATCCATAGATACCCCACACGTATGTGTTTGATGAAAAAAAAAAATTTGAGTTTCAGTTCTAAGTATGGGGAGCCCCCAATATTTATTATTATTTTTTTATTTTTGCATCAAAATCTTAATGCGGTTCACAGAATACATCTACCTACCAAGTTTCAACAGTATAGCTCTTATAGTTTCGGAAAAAAATGGCTGTGACATACGGACGGACAGACGGACAGACGGACAGACAGACAGACATGACGAATCTATAAGGGTTCCGTTTTTTGCCATTTGGCTACGGAACCCTAAAAACACTATTAAGTCCCATTTTGTTATAATCTCAATTCAATTTATTTGAGGGATAAATATTATGATCTCTAAAGTACTGAAAAGTGAACCCCTCTAACTTTGTCGAGAGATTTTATCAAGCAAATTGCTAGGTAATTAGGTACTGGTATGATTATAATTATTTTTGAAAAACATGAGAGAATAATGAGCACATGTTTTTTTATATCAGCTCAAACTCATAATTTTCCTAAAAAACATTCTTCAAAAATTAATAGTTCTCGTTCAATACTTGAACTATTCTATTATTCACTTTACTGAAATAAAACAATTTAAACGGGTTATATATCGCGTATATTAATTATTTAAGCCTTCCGTTTGACCCTGACGTTTCGGCAGCTTTCCAGTTACCTACCGTTGTCAAAGGTTGACTGAGAAAAACACAATTTTTCTCTGTCCAAGTTACATTTGTATAACTACCCATTTATATAAATATGAATTAAAAATAAAGGTGTTAATATAGAAGGGCATTACTTATTTTATTTAAAAATATCTACCAGCTTTTATTATTACTTAGAGTTTAATAATATAAGCTTCGTGGGACATCTCAGCAGCAAGAATCGATATTTCGTAATGTTTTTATTGGATAATCAACTGCGACTGTTCTCCAACTGTTTGTATTCGTGACCGGATATTTTCGAGGTCGAGGGAAATATAAAATTTGAATATAATTGCATTCATATAGAATTAAAAAGACTATAACTAAAGCAGTAACGTCTGCTAACGTAAACCAAATGTTTAATGTTCACCCTAAAGCATGTAGAAGCAATTGGTTGGAAAATTCAACGGCTCTGACATCAGGTTCGGTGGTCCAGTTGGTAGGACGCCCGTGTTGGCCCGGAAAGCCGTTGGAGACGCAGGTTCGAATCATGCCTAAACCAATTTTTTTTAAAGATAAATTTTTCAATTTTTCGCTTCATTGTAAACATTTGACATGTAAAATTTATTAATTTTACAGATAAAAATCTGTATCTGTATGTGTATCATATATGCTGAGAAGACAAAGAAGAAGAAGAATGCACAATATGCACTGTCACAACTCGAAATTAATAATAACTCTGTGAGCTGCAGACCTCGTTAGATTGTTTTGAAATGGCTGAAATTTGTAATTAAGTATTTAACTTTTCAACCTCTAAATCTGCACCATGTAGAAAAAAATCGAGAAAATGACTCGACAAAAAAATCTATACCTATACTTATTGAACTTACGAAATTTCATGGTAATCGCTTGAGAAATATTTTTTTTAATGAACGGGAATCACGGTCCGAGTTCAATATCACACCAAATTATTAAATGTTATTCAGAACAGAATTTTATGAACCCTTCCACGTTGTATCATAAAATCTACCTATTCTTTTTCTAAGTTGGTCACTTTAATAACTAACACTATTGTAAAAAACGGAAACCACTTACGTTTTTCAATAATTAGTTTTCATCTCTGCTACGCCGCCTACGACGCAGCCCGTAGACGTCTACGAGCGCTACGAAACTCAATCATACTCATCAATTTATAACTTGGTGATAGGTATCATCTGAATTCTATCGTAGCTGCACTTTAGCTAACCGATTACTTTTCTTTCGTTTTATTTTTAACGTTTATATTGTTTTCTTCGCTATGACGTCGCTTCTATTTCCTCCTTTGTTTTTTATTCTGCTGCGTGTGTTTCTAGTGGAAGTATTTTTCAGTACAAATACAAATTGTTTTCGTTGCGGTATTTGTTTATTGTTCGTTTGGAATGTCGTGACGGGCTCGCGATGTCTGCGCCGTGTGTGACTGCCGCGGGGAGCCCGAACGGAGCCGATTTTAACCCGGGGATAGGGCTCGGTCACACTGGCTTTATCCTTATCGTTCTATTTTCAAGCCCTTTTCAGCGCACCTATTTTCATGGTTAGCTACTGTTACTAAAATTATATAACTAGAATTAAAGTAACTGTGGCCCTTTGAAAAAGAAAAGACCCCCCACAAGTTTGAATAACGCTATTCTATAGGATTAAAATATAAGTAGTAAAAACTCAATATATAAGTACTCGTAGTAGGTCTTTGGGTATTAAAAGCGTAAGCGTAGGTTTGGGTCGTTCTTCAAATAAAGCTACACCTTTACTAACACTATTGCGCCACCCAAGGACAGCTTTACTGCGTGCAGTGTGACCGGACATTCAAATAACAAGTTTGGCTTTTCAAGTCACATCCATGTACATGATTTTAATTTTATTTTTATATATTTTTTTATATACGGATAATGTAAGAGTTGCTGTCGGATACGAGGAGGACTATATATACAGGTTGATCAATCTGCTCTTAGGAAGTATGGCGTCGATTTTAGATTTAATAGAAACTGCATTATTTTTTTTTTATAAATCACATACATAATTTCGCGACGCCATGGTTCTTAAGAACAGATTTTCCTATCTTATTTATTTCCTTCTTATTTATGCAACTGTTACATAATGAGAGGTCTTAAAATACGAGTGTGGTTTTATAGGATCACACGAGTGTTTTAAAACCTAATTATGTACAGTTGCATACACTACTTTATCTACAGACATATGATTATGAATCATTATCATAGATTTTCTTTTATAAAAATATGAAACACTCAGTCCTGCCAGTCAGTCCGCGAAGCAGAGGAACGCATGAGGTGACTCGCGGGGGGGAGAGGTCACCATTACAGTATCTAAGTAGACAGTAATTTTGTCGCGGTGGCTGCAGCTGCAGTACTGTTATGAAATTACATCGGTGAAATTACTAGCATAGAGGCATTCTATCTTCGTCCCCCGGGTAGGCAAGCACTTGTAACTCCTCTGGTGTTGCAGGTGTTTATGGGCGACGGTAATCGCTTTCCATCAAGCGATACGTTTGCTCGTTTGCCCCCTATGACATAAAAAAAAAACATCTCTGTGTTTGGTCGCTGTCAAGTAATGAAGGTCCTAACCTATAATATCCGAACTTGTTATAGGAATTTAATAAGATGGGTGTAGATAAATATATAAGTACCTAATGGGTGAACACGCGTTTACGCCACGAAATGGTGCTCGATGGGTGGCGTGCCAAGTTGGTACATTATCCGCAGCTCGGGCCTCCTAATTTGTCAACCGCCTTTACGGCCGATAAATGAGCAATACGTCTATCTATGCCAAATACTTGGCCAATACTTAATTTTTATATTAGTAGGAAACTTCGTTCGCGTACGAGTAAAAAGATACATTTCATATTTTTTGCCGCAACGTAGTCATGTAAATACTATTGTATAACCATCCTTATGTATATTTTTGTATGTGTATCCAAAAAGTTAACGATATCTGTCCATGTGTGGGGTTATAAATAAATAAATAAATACTGGTCAACCTCACACAAATCAATCTAGCCCCACCGTAAGCTCTAGTAGGTTTGTGTTATGGGTACTAGACGACGATAAAGATAATTATATAGATAAACACATACTTAATTATAAATAACATGCATGACCCAGGCACAAATAGAGTTCATCACACAAATATTTGCCCTTGCTGGGATTCGAACCCAGGACCGTCGGCTCAGTAGGCAGCTGCTTTACCACTGCGCCAACCGCGTCGTTATGATGGCAATCACTATTAATTTTCCCACATTGCATATTAATTGCGCTGCTAATTTTTCACAAATTTTTGGGGCACAGGCAACTGGATGGAGCTGATCGTATCAGGATGCTTTTTAAGTCTGCTGACGATGGTAAAACTTTCTTGCGCAAAAACGTGGTTGGTGTCTTCTAGTTTTAAATGAAAAAGAAACAGGCAGCCCTGTTAAAGTCAATGAGTACATATATTTACATACATTCCTACAATTTAATTTAAAGCCAATGCTATAAATTACTGCCCAAAATTTCAAATCGCAATACGAATTTGCGAATTATAATTTCGGCATCAATTTTGCATAATTCCCGACATCGACCAAACTGTTATTTAGCACGAAACGTTATCTTTTACTACTAATATTGTAACCAGGTTATCTTTGCGGGTGGGCAAATTTTGAACCTGTTATTACTACGTATAAGGATACCAAGAAATTTTACGGATTTCAACTTTTTGTTAATGCCATAAGACCAAGCTTGTGTTTTAACCATTTACTAAACTTAGTTTCTACGTGTATATTGGCGTAGTCAGCCGCACAAATAAGTTTGTGTAAATAAGTAGTTTCCAAAGCAACTTGCTCGATAATGGAATGATGGTATCTCACTGTATATTTAGAAAGTTCGCTTAAATTAGACTGGGAATAGAACTTTGGTACTGGGTGAAGTTGAAGGTAAGTTTTGTTGGGTGCATAATTGTGGTGTAGAGTAGGTATACTGTCGGTTTAGTTACAAGAAGGAACGTGTCATGGATTCTTTAGTATTTTATTGTACGAATTTTCTAGGCATGTAAGTACATGTATACTTTTGACGTGACAACGTCTTAAACTAGGTCGATGCAGAGTCAGCCACCGGCTAAGCTTGCACCATAAATTGGAGCGGAGTTTTTTTTTTCTTCGGAATTTTCTCTTCGTCACGACCTAGCAAAATTTAATTTTTGCATTTTAAAACAAAAGTTTCTAAAATCGGTTGAGAACTCGCTGAGATCTGCGCATTGTTACAAAGTCCATTCGAGTCGATCCATGGGAGCTTCGCTCCAACTAGGTCGATGCAGAGTCAGCCACCGGCTAAGCTTGCACCATAGTTGGAGCGGAGTTTTTTTTTTTTTTTTTTTCTTTTCAAAATTTTCTCTTCGTCACGACCTAGCGAAATTTAATTTGTGCATTTTAAAACAAAAATTTCTAAAATCGGTTGAAAACTCGCTGAGATCTGCGCATTGTTACAAAGTCCATTCGAGTCGATCCATGGGAGCTTCGCTCGCTTCGCTCGCTCCGCTCCAATTAGGTTGCGCTGGGAGTCACTCATGTCATGAAAAAGTGTAACGCCCGCTCGCGTCTGATACGAGAGAGTTGTCCCGCTAAAACTCGAGAACGGCTGAACCGATTTGGCTAATTTTAGTATTGAAATATTCGTGGAAGTCAATGGAAGGTTTAAACGGTGAGAAAATATTGAATGAATGAGTGGAAAATAATAAAAACGATAATTTTATATTCCCATACAAATACAAACTGTTCGTACTTACCTGTCAAACATATGAAGTTTGTTCCGTCGGTTCGGTATTTTTAGAATAATTACATGTACTCGTAGATCTAGACTAAATAAGGGTTTGGAATCGACAACATACATGCATAATAGTCTGATTATCGCATATTTAGATTTAAAACATGTAAATATTTTTTTTAACTTAAAATGGCTGCCTTGTCTTCTCCTACGCAGATAGAATTAATTAAAATTAAATAATCAGCGTAGTACAAATGAAACAAATCTCTATCACAACACAGCTTACTAAGTGATCTGCCATATCGAACAATTTAAAGTTCCGCGAAGAAGAGAAATGTTCTGAGATATCCAGTGATTACTAAAAAGTAACAAAAATGGCGTAGTGTGTTGTTGTACGTCAACTAGAAAATATTAAAAGAAGCTCTTTAAAGCGTAAATATAGAGATATTATCGATATCGAAAATATTATCTACATGCATTGGATGCCTTTTAAAAAGAAGTTACGAAAATATAGCATGTGAATGACTATATCCTGTACAATTATATCTCAATATATGAAATAACACATTATTAGCATCAAGAATATTTACAACCTACGTGTCGCTCTCTCGCCAGGGCGCAGCCTCCGTGTCAGTGACTTTGACATACGTCTGTGTGATGTTTTTGTGGTTTTTGTAAATATTTTGTGTAAATAGTGATTTTTTAAGTTTCCGTAATCAACGTAGTTTATATGTTTATTTTGTTGGTAAAACGTCATGCCTGCCAACAGTCAACCTGCAGAAGGTTTTGTCGAGTGCCCACATTGCTCAACAACTAAAGTTTTCCGAGGTCAGCGAGGTCTTAATATCCATATCAGTAAAACACACAAAGCACATTTGAATGTATCCATTCCACAACAGTCATCCGCTCAACTTTCTTCACCTCCCCAACACTGCTCCTTATCAACCCTATTAAGCTCCTTGAAAAGATCAACGCCTATTCTGAAAAGAATACCTCGTGGGGCGCGGCACACCGTTGCTAATAGCTTGATTAAAACCATTGACGACTGCACTGCTGAAAATTCGGAAAGAAGCTGGCTACGATTATTGTCATTCTCTTATAACACTTTACATGTGAGCAAAGGACACCCCGAGGTTTCTCTAACTCAGAAACTAAAAGATAATTGCTCTCGAGCCGTTTCTTTTCAGCAATTTTCATCAGTAACATCCCATCAAAGACCATCTCAGCCAATCTTTAAAAAGGTAGAAACTAAATTTAATGACGGAGATCTGAGAGGAGCAGCCCGTTTACTATTTTCAAATGACTCGTGTGCCCCAAATTCAGCCACGACCCTAGCTGCACTCTCTAGCAAACATCCTCCAGCTCCTCCATCTTCACAGCTACCCACCCCTCCTGATCCAACGTTACCTTGCCTTCTTGCATCAGAAGATAGAGTTTTTGCTGCAGTCATGTCGTTCAAGAACGGCTCAGCCGGTGGTCTAGATGGGATTTCACCGCAACATCTGAAGGATCTCCTAACAGTCCCTGGTGGACGTAATAATGCACTTCTCACAGCCCTAACCAATCTCATAAACCTCATGCTAGCCGGAAAGGTGAACCCACTTGTCACTGATACTTTATATGGTGCCAACCTCTGCGCTCTTTTAAAAAAAGATGGTGGGATTCGCCCCATTGCGGTTGGGTCTACTTTTAGGAGAATTGCTTCCAAGATCTGTTGCAGGCATATTCTCCCGCTGCTGCAGCCAAAGTTTCAACCAGTTCAGCTGGGTTTCGGTTGTAAAGGCGGCTGTGAAGCAGCAGTACATGCCTGTCGCACTTTTCTTAATACTTCCTCATCAAAAGCCCTCCTGAAACTCGACGTTAAGAACGCATTTAATTCCATCAATCGATACACTATGTTATCTGAAATTCAAAAAGTAGTCCCTGATATTTATCACTATCTTTGGCAATGTTATGGTACTGCATCCAATCTTGTTTTTGAAAATAACACTTTGCTCTCATCTGTCGGATGTCAGCAAGGTGACCCTCTCGGTCCGGCCATTTTTAGCCTGGCAATACATCCAATCATTTCAGATTTAACCTCTAAATTTAATGTTTGGTATCTCGATGATGGTACTCTCGGAGGAGATGCGGATTCTATCCTAAACGACCTTAGCTTAATCAAAAAGAAATTCGATTCGATCGGTCTACAGTTGAATTTTGACAAATGCGAAGTATTTTTAGATGGCAACTTCGACACTTTATCGGTCAAACAAGCTTTTGAGTCCGCTAGTCCAGGAATCAAGATTTTATCCAAAGAAACGCTTCACCTTCTTGGTGTTCCCATCTTTGACGAAGGGATTCCTAGTTTTGTAGAGAATAAGATAAGCAAGTTTGAAGAATCCGCAGATCGTCTATTAGAAATTCATGCCCACATGGCCGTTTTTATACTACGTTCATGCCTTTTTGTGCCTAAGTTCACGTATGCCCTGCGATGCTGCCCCTTTTGGAAATTTAAATTACTGTGTGAAAACATTGACAACATTATTCACGCTCACTTAGAAAAAATCATTAATGCGAAATTTGACGCTCGTCAATTTTTACAGGCTACGCTACCTGTACGGTTCGGTGGCCTCGGCGTAAGGCAAATCTCAGGTGTCGCCCTTCCAGCGTTCTTGTCCTCGACACATAGCTCGCTACCTCTTATCGGTAAAATATTATACCCTTTACTTTCCGATTCTGAGGTGGCCTGTTTGTCAGAGGCCAAGGACGCTTGGAAAGAGGCCTGCCCTGGTACAGACTTTCCGACGAGTACAGAGATCCAGAAATTGTGGGACATGCCGATAAATCTAAGAGTACACAACCACCTTACTGACACAAGTCCCACCCCGAGAGACAAGGCCAGGCTCCTTGCAGTTTCTGCTCGCGAGTCCGGATACTGGCTTCACGCACTTCCCTCAGTTAATTTCGGTACTTTATTAGATGACAATTCTTTCAGGGTGGCTGTTGGCCTTCGTCAAGGCCTAGACATCGTCGTTCCACACCAATGTCGTTGCGGATACCAGGTAGATCGTTTAGGTCACCACGGCCTTAGCTGCCCCAAAAGCGCCGGCAGACTCTCCCGCCACGCTTGTCTAAACGATATCATACGTCGGGCTCTTGTCAGCGTCAACGTGCCTGCGGTACTCGAACCAAATGGCCTCGCACGAGATGATGGCAAGAGACCCGACGGCATGACGTTAGTACCGTGGCGGTTGGGGCGGCCCTTAGTGTGGGACTCCACCTGTGTGGACACTTTGGCACCGTCACACATTGCAACAACGTGCCAAAATCCAGGTGGGGCGGCCACAAACGCGGAGGCGGCTAAACGCCGAAAATATACGTGTTTGGGTGACAACTATATTTTCGTGCCGTTTGCGGTAGAGACTCTAGGCCCATGGGGCCCAGCCGCTCATAATTTGTTTGATTCCCTTAAAAAAAAACTAATACGAACTACCTGTGATCCCAGAGCTGGCGCGTTTCTCGGACAAAGGCTCAGTATTGCTGTGCAGCGGGGAAACGCCGCCAGCATCTTGGGATCATTTCCGCCAATGACCGACCTTGGCTAGAGTTAGGTTAGTGTAGATTTTAGGTTTTTAAATAGTTTTACCACTTAATTCGAATGTTTTTTTTTAATAAAGTTTTTCAAATAAAGACAATATAATGACATTAATGACACATGTGATGGGTGCGTTCAAAGTAACACTTAAAATGTTGTTAGGGAAATTGTGAATGGATATGATACAAATAAATATTCTACCGAGAAAAAGACGTTGTCACGTAAAATCTTCCTTCGCCCGTAAAACCGACTTTACAGGCAACCATTTTTTTTTATTGCAGCTATGTGTTCGACCCCCGCCGAAAAAAGGGGGGTGTTATAAGTTTATCATGTGTATCTGTGTGTCTGTCTGTATCATGGTTTGCTCCTCAACGGATTAATCTATTTGAGTGCGGTTTTTTAGTCGAAATCCTTGTACCTCGAGACAGTTTTTAAGCTTAGTTTGATGACAAGAGAAGAAGTCGTCTTCAAGATATTCAGCTTTCAGTATAACTAAGTTACAAGATCTCAGCCAATATTGATACTAAGAAATTTAAAATAATTACATGATTATGAACCAAGATGAATATGAATATAGAGTGGATGGACCCAAAAGATGCTTATAATAATATCCTCGTTTTAGCTCTTATGCGAGTTCTAAAATCATCTAGCAAATGAACGTCTTTAACTTTTCACAAATAAGATAACACACAAATATCGCTTGACAAAAACTGACGGCAAAGGGTAAATTGATTGCGGCAGCTACCTGTGAAGAATCCCTGAATAGTTTAGTTGGGGCGATATTCAAATGCGATCGCGGCGCCATCAGATATGCCGGCACTCGGCTGCGTTGTTGTCTACTGGAGCCTATTCTGACTTCACAACTTGAGGGAAACTTTTAAGGAGGGCAGTAGAATGTCGGGCACGTGACGCCATTGCTCCTCAAAATCAGTGACGGCCTCATGAACAGAGCTGCGCCATACTCCTCCCTGTTGTGTAAGCTCTTCCCAACCCTCGCATGGAATGTTGCACGCGGTAAAAGGACGCTTGATGACGTTTCTAAACCGCAGAAACTGACGATTACCATATTTCAACTGCGAATAGAAGACAGCCTTTGGTAGTCTTCATATTTCTAAGTTGGTAAGTAATTTTTTGGTATGTCAGTGTTTCATCACTTAGTTTTAGTATTGGCAGTGAATTCTTGAACTTTCCAATATGTTTTTAGGGTAGCTGCTATAGCCGTCACGTGCCCGATATATGTTCTGGTTTAATGCCCGTAAAGGCAAGTCGATAATAATAATTCAATTTTCTCAAACATGCAATGAAATATTGTCTTTACGTTCCTTATAATAGGCTCGGAAGTATCGCTTTTTGGGCGCAACAACTCGAGAGGACTGTAAAGGGATTTCATACTGCTTTTCAGGTCTAGGCCTGCAAAGTAACTTTTTTTTGGTTTCAACAAGGTCATTCACACAGCTGGCTGGTTTGACAAAAAGCAGGTTTTTTTTTAAAGGTTGGTTGTTACCTTGTTAGACTAAAATGTCCTATTTGTCAATTAATAAAATGTTGTTCTTTGAAGTATATTTTTTTATTTCATTGTATGTTTGAGAAAAGCACTATACATGCCTCGTCGTGAAAACGGATTCCCGGCCTCGTATCACTATCCGGCCTCGCTCGCACGCTCGCTCGGCCGTATATACCTACTTGGCCCGAAATCCTCATTTTCCCGGCCTCTGATATGTAATGTACTATTGTTTGTTTCCCTTTATGTGAAGACTCGGAAAGTGAATTTGATCGATTTCTACTTAGGTGCCCACAATAATAATGAGTGGTAATAATATAATAGTACTAAGTGTACGTATTTCAAAGTAAATAGTACCTAGAAAAATTATGCAGTTATTAACGTGCATTAAATTTTCGTTTCATGTTATTATACAGTATCACCAGAATAAGTCGCTACGTCGCCTTAAGTTTCCTATTTTATGTGTCAGTAACGGAAATGTATGCCATTGCGTTTTATACCCAACCCGCGAATAGGCCCGGTGACATAAGCTCGGCATGTTATGTCCTCTTTTTGTTGTAATTTAAGACCTGTGCCGCGCCGTGTTACTCGCTCATCCCAAGGGGACACTATATCATTTCGGGAGAAAAAGTAACCTATATATTAATCTAGGATGTCAGCTACCTCCATACCGAATTTTATCAAAATTGGTCAAGCCGTTTGAGCGTGACGAAGTAGCAAACATACACACAAACACATTCACAAACTTCCGCCTTGTAATATTAGTGTGATTTTTTAACCCCCGACGAAAAATGAGGGGTGTTACAAGTTTAACATGTGTATCTGTGTGTCTGTCTGCGGCATTGTAGCTCCCAAACTAATGGATCAATTTGAGTGCGGTTGTTTAAATCGAAAGACTTGTCCGTCGAGATGGTTCTTAGCTATGTTTGGTGGAAATAGGACCAAAAGTTACCAAGATATTCGGCTTTAATTCGAACAAGTAACAAGATCTCAGCCAATGTTGAAACTAAGATTCGAAATTTTGAAGTTATGTTCAGTTTTAGTAGCATTTTCTATATCACTTATTGAATGAGGGTCTCATAATGAGCAGCTACTTGTGTCGGGGTGCTATACTTTTTTAGTTTAGGTTATTTATTTTTTGTCTTGTTTTAGTCTTAGAAAAGAGAGCAATAAATATGTACATGGAAATTGCCAAGACACGTGAGTACATATACGTTAAATATTTATGTTAATACTTGCAGTAATTTCTCACTACAATCTCGTAAGGTGAGTACAGTCCGTGAGCTGACATGACATAATGTGGTGCGACATTTATACTTGTCTCGTTTGCTTTAATGCGATCGAAATATGAACCTCTCTGATTTCATCCAAACCCGAATCCCAAGCTCACTCACGGATTGTGCCTACTTTTCTTTGAATATACGAGCAGTGCCAGGATATTTACACATACATATTTTATATTATTTTAGTAACTTAGCTTTAATCTATTTTGGAACATACAATCTGTCATCAAAACGGAACATATTAGCGTTATTTTACATAGAAAACTGCCGTGACGGGTAACTCACGATCCCAAGCGGGCCGACTCGGAGCACTTGTCCGGGGCGCGGTTTATAGATGTCAGGTCGATCAGTGAGGATGCAGTGCGCTGTGCTGTTAAGCGTCTTAAAGCTGGTACATCGGTTGGCCCAGATGGCATCCCAGCTTTTGTTATAAAGGGCTGTATAGATTACTTGGTAGCTCCGATGGTCTCTATCTTCAACTTAATTATCACTACTGGTGAATACCCACAAATTTGGAAAACTTCTCGGGTAACACCAATACCAAAAAAAGGGTCTAAGTTGAGGATAGAGAACTGTCGGCCGATAGCGATCCTATCTGCACTAGCCAAGGTCTTTGAGATGGTCCTGCATGGTTACCTGTTACCTCAGTGCATACCATATCTCACCAACTCCCAACACGGCTTTCTACCAAAGAGATCGGTAGCCACAAATTTGGTCGAGCTGGTGGACATCATCTCGAGTGAGTTAGACGCACGGAATCAGGTGGATGTGGTATATCTCGATTTCCAAAAGGCTTTTGATAGGGTCGACAACGACATCTTATTGGAGAAATTGAGTGGCATCGGTTTCAGCCCCCGGTTACTGCGGCTGTTTGCTGACTACCTCAGGGACAGAAATCAGTTTGTGAGGTATGGACCCTACCAGTCGCAACCGTATCAAACTCGTTCTGGAGTAAGCCAAGGGTCAAATTTAGGGCCATTCCTCTTTATAATACTCATTAATGACCTTCCTGAGGTTGTCAGCAACGCCACAATGCTGCTATTTGCCGACGACGTCAAGTTAGTTATGCCTATCAAGTCTACCCTGGACTGTAATGCCTTGCAGAAGGACATCGATGCGGTGGGCAGGTGGAGCATAGAGAACAAATTGCTGTTCAACCAGGATAAGTGCGAGATCATGTCCTTCGCGCGCTCTGCAGTGCCTATCCTATATGAATACATCATAAATGGAGCGGCGATTGCACGGGTAAGCGAGGTCCGTGATCTCGGGGTTACCTTCGATGCATGCCTCACATTTCGTACCCATGTTCGTAACGTTACTAAGACCGCGTATCAGAGGTTAGGATTCGTGTTACGGAACTCTGCACCCCTGACCGTGGCGGCGACACGTACATTATATACCGCACTGGTGCGGAGTATCCTAGAAACGAATGCAGTGGTCTGGGCCCCACATGAGGCTAAGTACAATCTTATGTTGGAACAGGTCCAGAAAAGGTTTCTTAGAGATCTTTACAAAAAGATATATAAGTATTATCCTTACCTATATCCGACTCATTACCTGTTAGGGTGTTTGGGTTATGAATCCTTAGAGATGCGCAGGTCTATAAGCCTGCTTTTATTTATTTTGAATATACTAAGAAATAAGATCGACAGCTAGAGTATCCTGGGGAAGGTCCTTAAACTAAAAGTACCCGATGACTACCGCAACAGGCGACGGGAAGTACCGCTTCTAGCAGTAGCTCCCTCACGCACGCACTTGTACCGCCACTCGCCCATTTCTCGTGCGACTGCCCTGCTCAACTCAGTACTCGAGGCATCACCGCAGTGCGATGTGTTTGTGACAGGGATAGCGCGACTGATGATCGAATGGAAGAGAGTGATTGAGAGAAGTTAGAAAGGATTGTATTTATTTTGTATTATTAATTCTGTATTATTGTTAATTATTGTATTAGATTTATAGATTTGTATTACTCTAGATTAAGAATCGATGTAGCGCAATGGTCAAAACTGTAATGTTACAATTAATGATTCATTCTAAATAAATAAATAATAATAATAATAATAATAAGAGACTCTCGCTAGATGGCTGGATCAAGGGCCAGATACAGAAGGCGGTACTCCTGGACACGGCGCGCATCGTCAGGAGGTTCCTCTCTCTGCAGCCCTAACCACCGGTAGCCTGGGCCCTGCCCCGCTGCCGGCGGCACCCTAGGTTAGGTTTTTTATAATATGTTTATATATTTTAAATATTTGTATAGAATCTTTTTATCGATTCATATTTTTTATGTGGTAATACCACATTTTTATTTTTATAAATAATGACACAAAGGTAAATTAAGAAAGAAAAATTGAATGCGATCTACTGCAATCGAAGCGGGATTTGAACCCGCGACCTCTGCGTTTCCGGCGCATTGCTCTTCCAACTGAGCTATCCGACCGCTACGTCAATCGCACGAAATCTTTCATCCCTTAATTCTTTACGCTACTGGAGCGCCCTCTGTGTCATATATGTTTTTTTTTTTTTTTTTTTTTGAAATGCTTATGCGCATTAGCCATACCCTAGGATGTGCGTTTTACACGCACGATCCCCAATCCCCATTGCTTTACAGCAAGTGCGAAGACTGCGAGAGAGATGGCGCTGTTCTAAATATTTGTATAGAATCTTTTTATCGATTCATATTTTTTATGTGGTAATACCACATTTTTATTTTTATAAATAATGACACAAAGGTAAATTAAGAAAGAAAAATTGAATGCGATCTACTGCAATCGAAGCGGGATTTGAACCCGCGACCTCTGCGTTTCCGGCGCATTGCTCTTCCAACTGAGCTATCCGACCGCTACGTCAATCGCACGAAATCTTTCATCCCTTAATTCTTTACGCTACTGGAGCGCCCTCTGTGTCATATATGTTTTTTTTTTTTTTTTTTTTTTTGAAATGCTTATGCGCATTAGCCATACCCTAGGATGTGCGTTTTACACGCACGATCCCCAATCCCCATTGCTTTACAGCAAGTGCGAAGACTGCGAGAGAGATGGCGCTGTTCTAAATATTTGTATAGAATCTTTTTATCGATTCATATTTTTTATGTGGTAATACCACATTTTTATTTTTATAAATAATGACACAAAGGTAAATTAAGAAAGAAAAATTGAATGCGATCTACTGCAATCGAAGCGGGATTTGAACCCGCGACCTCTGCGTTTCCGGCGCATTGCTCTTCCAACTGAGCTATCCGACCGCTACGTCAATCGCACGAAATCTTTCATCCCTTAATTCTTTACGCTACTGGAGCGCCCTCTGTGTCATATATGTTTTTTTTTTTTTTTTTTTTTTGAAATGCTTATGCGCATTAGCCATACCCTAGGATGTGCGTTTTACACGCACGATCCCCAATCCCCATTGCTTTACAGCAAGTGCGAAGACTGCGAGAGAGATGGCGCTGTTCTAAATATTTGTATAGAATCTTTTTATCGATTCATATTTTTTATGTGGTAATACCACATTTTTATTTTTATAAATAATGACACAAAGGTAAATTAAGAAAGAAAAATTGAATGCGATCTACTGCAATCGAAGCGGGATTTGAACCCGCGACCTCTGCGTTTCCGGCGCATTGCTCTTCCAACTGAGCTATCCGACCGCTACGTCAATCGCACGAAATCTTTCATCCCTTAATTCTTTACGCTACTGGAGCGCCCTCTGTGTCATATATGTTTTTTTTTTTTTTTTTTTTTTTGAAATGCTTATGCGCATTAGCCATACCCTAGGATGTGCGTTTTACACGCACGATCCCCAATCCCCATTGCTTTACAGCAAGTGCGAAGACTGCGAGAGAGATGGCGCTGTTCTAAATATTTGTATAGAATCTTTTTATCGATTCATATTTTTTATGTGGTAATACCACATTTTTATTTTTATAAATAATGACACAAAGGTAAATTAAGAAAGAAAAATTGAATGCGATCTACTGCAATCGAAGCGGGATTTGAACCCGCGACCTCTGCGTTTCCGGCGCATTGCTCTTCCAACTGAGCTATCCGACCGCTACGTCAATCGCACGAAATCTTTCATCCCTTAATTCTTTACGCTACTGGAGCGCCCTCTGTGTCATATATGTTTTTTTTTTTTTTTTTGAAATGCTTATGCGCATTAGCCATACCCTAGGATGTGCGTTTTACACGCACGATCCCCAATCCCCATTGCTTTACAGCAAGTGCGAAGACTGCGAGAGAGATGGCGCTGTTCTAAATATTTGTATAGAATCTTTTTATCGATTCATATTTTTTATGTGGTAATACCACATTTTTATTTTTATAAATAATGACACAAAGGTAAATTAAGAAAGAAAAATTGAATGCGATCTACTGCAATCGAAGCGGGATTTGAACCCGCGACCTCTGCGTTTCCGGCGCATTGCTCTTCCAACTGAGCTATCCGACCGCTACGTCAATCGCACGAAATCTTTCATCCCTTAATTCTTTACGCTACTGGAGCGCCCTCTGTGTCATATATGTTTTTTTTTTTTTTTTTTTGAAATGCTTATGCGCATTAGCCATACCCTAGGATGTGCGTTTTACACGCACGATCCCCAATCCCCATTGCTTTACAGCAAGTGCGAAGACTGCGAGAGAGATGGCGCTGTTCTAAATATTTGTATAGAATCTTTTTATCGATTCATATTTTTTATGTGGTAATACCACATTTTTATTTTTATAAATAATGACACAAAGGTAAATTAAGAAAGAAAAATTGAATGCGATCTACTGCAATCGAAGCGGGATTTGAACCCGCGACCTCTGCGTTTCCGGCGCATTGCTCTTCCAACTGAGCTATCCGACCGCTACGTCAATCGCACGAAATCTTTCATCCCTTAATTCTTTACGCTACTGGAGCGCCCTCTGTGTCATATATGTTTTTTTTTTTTTTTTTTTGAAATGCTTATGCGCATTAGCCATACCCTAGGATGTGCGTTTTACACGCACGATCCCCAATCCCCATTGCTTTACAGCAAGTGCGAAGACTGCGAGAGAGATGGCGCTGTTCTAAATATTTGTATAGAATCTTTTTATCGATTCATATTTTTTATGTGGTAATACCACATTTTTATTTTTATAAATAATGACACAAAGGTAAATTAAGAAAGAAAAATTGAATGCGATCTACTGCAATCGAAGCGGGATTTGAACCCGCGACCTCTGCGTTTCCGGCGCATTGCTCTTCCAACTGAGCTATCCGACCGCTACGTCAATCGCACGAAATCTTTCATCCCTTAATTCTTTACGCTACTGGAGCGCCCTCTGTGTCATATATGTTTTTTTTTTTTTTTTTTGAAATGCTTATGCGCATTAGCCATACCCTAGGATGTGCGTTTTACACGCACGATCCCCAATCCCCATTGCTTTACAGCAAGTGCGAAGACTGCGAGAGAGATGGCGCTGTTCTAAATATTTGTATAGAATCTTTTTATCGATTCATATTTTTTATGTGGTAATACCACATTTTTATTTTTATAAATAATGACACAAAGGTAAATTAAGAAAGAAAAATTGAATGCGATCTACTGCAATCGAAGCGGGATTTGAACCCGCGACCTCTGCGTTTCCGGCGCATTGCTCTTCCAACTGAGCTATCCGACCGCTACGTCAATCGCACGAAATCTTTCATCCCTTAATTCTTTACGCTACTGGAGCGCCCTCTGTGTCATATATGTTTTTTTTTTTTTTTTTGAAATGCTTATGCGCATTAGCCATACCCTAGGATGTGCGTTTTACACGCACGATCCCCAATCCCCATTGCTTTACAGCAAGTGCGAAGACTGCGAGAGAGATGGCGCTGTTCTAAATATTTGTATAGAATCTTTTTATCGATTCATATTTTTTATGTGGTAATACCACATTTTTATTTTTATAAATAATGACACAAAGGTAAATTAAGAAAGAAAAATTGAATGCGATCTACTGCAATCGAAGCGGGATTTGAACCCGCGACCTCTGCGTTTCCGGCGCATTGCTCTTCCAACTGAGCTATCCGACCGCTACGTCAATCGCACGAAATCTTTCATCCCTTAATTCTTTACGCTACTGGAGCGCCCTCTGTGTCATATATGTTTTTTTTTTTTTTTTTTTGAAATGCTTATGCGCATTAGCCATACCCTAGGATGTGCGTTTTACACGCACGATCCCCAATCCCCATTGCTTTACAGCAAGTGCGAAGACTGCGAGAGAGATGGCGCTGTTCTAAATATTTGTATAGAATCTTTTTATCGATTCATATTTTTTATGTGGTAATACCACATTTTTATTTTTATAAATAATGACACAAAGGTAAATTAAGAAAGAAAAATTGAATGCGATCTACTGCAATCGAAGCGGGATTTGAACCCGCGACCTCTGCGTTTCCGGCGCATTGCTCTTCCAACTGAGCTATCCGACCGCTACGTCAATCGCACGAAATCTTTCATCCCTTAATTCTTTACGCTACTGGAGCGCCCTCTGTGTCATATATGTTTTTTTTTTTTTTTTTTGAAATGCTTATGCGCATTAGCCATACCCTAGGATGTGCGTTTTACACGCACGATCCCCAATCCCCATTGCTTTACAGCAAGTGCGAAGACTGCGAGAGAGATGGCGCTGTTCTAAATATTTGTATAGAATCTTTTTATCGATTCATATTTTTTATGTGGTAATACCACATTTTTATTTTTATAAATAATGACACAAAGGTAAATTAAGAAAGAAAAATTGAATGCGATCTACTGCAATCGAAGCGGGATTTGAACCCGCGACCTCTGCGTTTCCGGCGCATTGCTCTTCCAACTGAGCTATCCGACCGCTACGTCAATCGCACGAAATCTTTCATCCCTTAATTCTTTACGCTACTGGAGCGCCCTCTGTGTCATATATGTTTTTTTTTTTTTTTTTTGAAATGCTTATGCGCATTAGCCATACCCTAGGATGTGCGTTTTACACGCACGATCCCCAATCCCCATTGCTTTACAGCAAGTGCGAAGACTGCGAGAGAGATGGCGCTGTTCTAAATATTTGTATAGAATCTTTTTATCGATTCATATTTTTTATGTGGTAATACCACATTTTTATTTTTATAAATAATGACACAAAGGTAAATTAAGAAAGAAAAATTGAATGCGATCTACTGCAATCGAAGCGGGATTTGAACCCGCGACCTCTGCGTTTCCGGCGCATTGCTCTTCCAACTGAGCTATCCGACCGCTACGTCAATCGCACGAAATCTTTCATCCCTTAATTCTTTACGCTACTGGAGCGCCCTCTGTGTCATATATGTTTTTTTTTTTTTTTTTTTTTTGAAATGCTTATGCGCATTAGCCATACCCTAGGATGTGCGTTTTACACGCACGATCCCCAATCCCCATTGCTTTACAGCAAGTGCGAAGACTGCGAGAGAGATGGCGCTGTTCTAAATATTTGTATAGAATCTTTTTATCGATTCATATTTTTTTATGTGGTAATACCACATTTTTATTTTTATAAATAATGACACAAAGGTAAATTAAGAAAGAAAAATTGAATGCGATCTACTGCAATCGAAGCGGGATTTGAACCCGCGACCTCTGCGTTTCCGGCGCATTGCTCTTCCAACTGAGCTATCCGACCGCTACGTCAATCGCACGAAATCTTTCATCCCTTAATTCTTTACGCTTTATTTTATATATTTTGTAATTTCTTTATTGTATTTTACTTTTTATATACAGATATTGTAAAAACCTAGCCTAAGAATTAAAATAAATAAAGGACATAATAATAACTCACGTAAAATATCGAATATCGCTTGTGCTCGGTTGGCCGCCGCCGCGATTGTTTGACTCTCCTGTTGATGAATCGCGAACCGATTCCAATAATAAATGTAACTATAAGTCTACATTCAGGGTCCCGAGCCACGAGATTGTGTCAAGTGTTAGCTAAATTACAAACATGTCGAGCGATATTCGACTTTTACGAATAGGCTGAGTAGACCCAGTTTTGAAATATATTTGAAATTGTTAATAATGATCTTACTAGCTCTAAAAAAAGTCTTGTATTTTTGTGAAAGCTAGAAAGCTAAATTTTATCAATGGAAAATTAAAAATTTCATGAACAGTCAAAAACGCCGTCCGTCATTTTTGCCTTTTGCTAATCTGTGGAGTGACGTAGAATTACATGTAAATATTCTAAATTCGACCGTCGTATAGTGCCATTCCGCTCACTCCAATATACTTTGACAGGAGATCGAGAGGGACGGCACTATTCGAAGTCGTCAAAGTAGACTTTCAGTTTTCTTTACCGGACCGATGACGTCACTATCATAAGCGAAAATGGCGGACAGCGTTTTAAGCATTTCAAAATAAAGATTAAAAACCATATTTTCAAATTCAATTTTTTTTAGCTATCTCACTTTTATGAATTGAAAAATATATATTTAGTTTAGGTTTCCTTTGCTAAATGCTATACGGAATAAACATTAGTTTATTACAATTTACCATGAGTCAACTAGCCATTACGTAGATATTTTAATATACCAGCGTTATACTTACACATTTTCACCCCCTCATTAGCATAGCATGAGGAGCTATTAGCAGCACACGTAAACAATTTGCGCGATTAATTCCGACAACAGCGCCCTCCGACAACTTATTAGCGGATAATCGTCCGACAAACAAACTGCCGCTATCACGCGGTTTTGTGGCTCACACAAATCTACTAACCTACTTACGATATAGGATTCAATTAAACTGGTAATACCGAATGTCGGGATATTCCGAACATTGCTAATTTCTACTGAACGTGATCATAATTCGCGATAGCTACACTTCGGATGTTTTTTTAATTGTTTTTTTTGTTCATTCATGACGAGGGCTGGCTCATAGCTATGCCAAAGAATAGCCCTGGCGATTCAACATGGTAATGTGGCCAACCTCCTGGGCACCCCGCTCGGCACCGATCTGGAGCGTATTTTACCCGTTTTTAGGGTTCCGTACCCAAAGGGTAAAAACGGTACCCTATTACTGAGACTTCGCTGTCCGTCCGTCCGTCTGTCACCAGGCTGTATCTCAAGAACGGTGATAGCTAGATAGTTAAAATTTTCACAGATGATGTATTTCTGTTGCCGCTATTTAACAACAAATAGTAAACATAAAATAAAAAAATATTTAAGGGGGGCTCCCATACAACAAACTTACAGATAATGGTATGGAACCCTTCGTGCGCGAGTCCCAGTCGCAGTTGGCCGGTAATTTAATTATACTTATACCGGGTGGAAAGGCACGAGGGTCCTTTGCGGAAATGTTGCATCGGTTAAGTGATACACAGTCGATTTATAATGTTTAGAAACTTAAACGAAGTAAAAAAAAAAGTGCAAAATTCGCTAATTTTTAACTGTGGTGATAACCCTATATTGCATCTTCACATCACGGCAAGATGGCTAGATTGAGAAATCACCGTCGGGAAAACTCGGGATATTACGTTTATTTCCGTGAGTTGTTGTCATCGTACTGATGTAAGAGTGACACATAAATGTCAAATTAACCAAATAAAATGCGAAAATACGAATATCAGTTACTTTATTACAATTTTTACATACGGTGTTCAAATTTTCCATCGTGTCTCATAATACACGCTGCAGCACGCTGCTTTTGTTTTGAGTTGGAGGCAGAAACACTGGTCCTATAATTGTTTCCCCGTAAATCGTTAACTGACCAACGACACTGCTGTAGGCGACACGATTGTCTTCGGCAAATGCACATGTTCGTTCCTTCTATTCCACATACCGTTGCGAGTAAACAAGCTTTCATCGCTTCAAATAACATGCCTGATAAAATCACGTTCTTCCACTGTTTTTGGCAGTAGCCACCGGCAGTAAGCTTCACATAGGGCAGTCCCTAGGAAATAAAGCTTGAACCCTCTGAACAGGTCCCCCACGTTGATCGTTCTAAGTTGTTCGTGGTACAACGGGCTGATTGTTGGCGACACGATCAAAAGCACGTAAAATTGTTCAACGACCTGTTGGGTGTGGTGGTGGATATGTTTCACTGTATCGTCGTAAAGCTTCAGCCGCATTATAATTGTAACTCGCACATAACATGAGCGAAAAATAAATATCCACGTGCTTTTAACAAAGGTATTTTCATTTAAAGGTAAAGCAAATTGAAATTAACTTAAATGTCAATTTCATTTCAAACATCATATTTATGATCGATGTTAAATCATGCAAAGAGGTTCGATAGTTGTAAAAAATGCGTTAATTTAATTCTATCTCGCGCCGGCGTATGAAAAGTCGTGTTACTTTAGTGTAATATCCAAACGACGATATTGGACGATAACCGAAATAAAATTAATAACAAGGACGGCCTATTGTATGAATTGCTGATCAAACAGGGAACAATTTCAATTTACTCGAAAATAATTTTATAAAGCGTGTTAACGAACAAACCTTTTTATTATCAGTTTAGGTAGGTAAACAGAGACGTTTTATTTATGCTGAAAGAGGTTACTATCATCTTTAATTGTTTATGATGATTGAGTACATTCGAGTGGTTGTCAGTGTCAAGTCGTGTCATGTGAGTTGTTTGTTGTGGTTAGAATTATTAACTAAGAAATTACATTCCACCAGAAAATTTAATAAGTAGAATAACAGAGACAATCACCTCTGCAAATCCTGCAACGATTTTTTTAGCGTTTCACGCAGACCTAAGAATGGAAAAAGCAACATATTAACGTAATATCCTGACGTCTAATGATTGTTTACAAGTAAGTTCATTGACCCAGCCACCTGATTAGGGTTGGCAAAAAGTAGTTTTTGGTATAAATGTTTAAAAGGCTATAACTTGAAAACGGTAACATATATTTCCATAGTTTCTATGGAGGAAATATAGTGCTAAGGTTGAACTATCTGCCAGTTCCGCAAAGGATCCTCGTCACGTTCCACCCTGTATAGGTTTATATATATTATGTTCGTAGTTTGAATTGTTTCATGACGTGTTTTAAATAAAGGAAGAGTTGCTAGCGCAAATGATGTTGCCACGTTTGGTAGATATTAGTAATATTCGGAATATTCCGACATTCAGAATTCTTCGACTTCCCCGAGCATAGTTTAAAAAATACGATCAGCTTGTTTTGAACGTACCTACTTTTTATATAAAAAAAAAATTCTTAAACTGTAATTTACAGTAAAAACATATTATATTATAATGTCATTATGTATTGTATCATTAGTATACGCGATATAATACGTTCAAATTGATTTATTTAAATGTGTGACATACAGTCGCGAAATCCAAAGAAAATCTCCTATTTTTGTGAGCCTATCACGTTGCGGTTGGCGGTAATTCCCTGTCGAGGGTAATAAAGCATGGCGTGTTAAAACAATTCCACGTCATTATCTGCTCAGAAACTTTACTTTGCTAATAGCTTGTGAGCTATTTGAAGTCTAAATTAATTTTCATCGCTACAGTACGGGGCCACCATGTACATAAAAAATTGAACCCTACCCATACCATCGAAAAGTAATAAGTTAAACATTTACAACCTAATAAATACAATTTGTTCTCATTCATTTGTTTTTGACGACGCGTTTGGCTCGGTTTGTAGACACCTGCCTACTGAGTCGGCAGTCCCGGGTTCAAATCCCGGCCGGGGCAAATATTTGTTCTTGGGTCATGGATGTTATCTATGTACGAGTATGTATTTATATATTATGTATATCGTCGTCTAGTACCCATAGTACAAGCTTTGCTTAGTTTGGGACTAGATCGATTTGTGTAAGATTGTCCCTTAATATTTATTTATTTATTTATTATTGATTTCGGCTGTTTTTAACCGACTTCAAAAAAGGAGGAGGGTTCTCAATTCGACTGTATTTTTTTTATGTTTGATAACTCAGAACTTTTGGCTGGGTGAACCGATTTTGATAATTCTTTTTTTTGAAAGCTGGAGTGCTTCCCGTGTCGTCTCATTTAAACTTCAAAAGGTAATGTAATCTGTACATGAACGGGTTATTTTTGGCTTTCAGTTTTTATTGAAGTCAGTTCTTTTTTGTTAAAGTTATTTTTTTAATGTGAAAAAGTGATTATAATATTTTGAACCATTGATACAAATATCGATAGCTGTATATTTTTTATATAAATCAATATAAAAAAATGTGGTGTATCCATATTAAAAATAATGTTTCACAAAATTTATTACAATATTGTTACGTATACGAGTATACGAACTGTTTAGATGGTTCAAATATAGGTTTTGTACACCGCAGTCACGAAAGCAAATTATACCTCCTATTATACCTACATAAATTAGTCAGCATTCCATTTGCTGGCTACCATGCTTAGGTAACCGCATAGCGAGCACAATACCTACCATCGGAACACTCGGTGTAACTCCGGCTTCACACTACCGAGGATTGACCGAGGTTGGGCGAATATGATAGTGTGAGGCACTTCGCTGTAGAAACTCATACATCGGCCAACTTTGCCTCGGTCAACTTCGCGACAGTGTGGAGCCAGGCTAAAACCTTTACAGCGCACGGCGAAGTCGCAAGGAATTAATTTCACAACAGTGCCAGAGACATGGCAATTACGTTCTTCCCCTGTCACGAAACCAAGTCAACATACCCCAGTGCCCGTGACTACATTTGGAGCCGATTTTGCATGAGAGTTTCTGTTCTCGGCACTCGAGGAGTAAAGGTTACAGATTAAGTCTACATTTTAATAGTTGTCGTAAATTTTGACGAAGTTTCAGCTTGCTTGTGATATTAAATGGCTTTGCAGGTTCATCAATCCTTTTTGTGTTAATTTGCGTTAGTATTGGGCGGTATTTAATTTTGGGGAGTAGTAAGAATCTATTAAGGCGTTGGCATGATTACGATCTATTCGTAAACAGCACAAAAAAATGAGGGTTTCTTGAATTTTACACACTTTTTTTCCAAAGTTGTGATTATCACGTACAAACTTATATAATAATAATAATAAAATAAATAAATATTAAGGGACAATCATACACAAATCGACCTAGTCCCAAACTAAGCAAAGCTTGTACTATGGGTACTAGACGACGATATACATAATATATAAATACATATATAGATAACATCCATGACCCAAGAACAAATATTTTGCACAAATATTTGCCCCGGCCGGGATTCGAACCCGGGACCGCCGACTCAGTAGGCAGGTGTCTACCAACCGAGCCAAACGCGTCGTCAACGTGCAGGTCTCACCAATATCTATATATTTGCGGCGTTCGCAGTGAAGACCCTCGGACCGTGGAGCCTCGACGCCCACAGGTTGTACAGACAATTAAAAAAAGTTTTTGGATTGTTGTTTATTGTTTATTAAAGTTTATACATAAGTACATATAGATTCAAGTACTGTTATTGTTGTTTTATACTTGTTTATTGTTTAATAAAGTTTATACATAAGTACATTAGATTCAACCACTGTTATTGTTTTTTTATACTTGTTCATTGTTTAATAAAATTTGTACATAAGTACATAATATATAGATTCAACTACTGTTATTGTTGTTTTATACTTGTTTATTGCTTAATAAGGTTTATACATAAGTACATATAGATTCAACCACTGTTATTGTTGTTTTATACTTGTTCATTGTTTAATAAAGTTTATACATAAGTGCATATGGATTCAACTACTGTTATTGTTGTTTTATACTTGTTTATTGTTTATTAAAATTTATACATAAGTGCATATAGATTCAACTACTGTTATTCCTGTTTTATACTTGTTCATTGTTTAATAAAGTTTATACATAAGTACATATATGTAGATTCAACCACTGTTATTGTTGTTTTATAATACTTGTTCATTGTTTAATAAAGTTTATATATAATACTCGTAAGTACATATAGATTCAACTTTTAAACACCAGTGAAAGGGGACATCACAATAGTGAGTTAAAATTTCCTTATTTATCATGGCGTATTTATGGACTTTAAAATCGGCATCAAAGCTACGTGGCTCTTAGTTTTGTTATTAAAATTGTATGTATGCCTTATAGACATTTGTACGTACGTACATTAGCAGTAATTTCTGCTAACGTAAACTAAATATATAGAAGTGAAAAATAATATGCCTTGAGCGGGATTTAAACTCATATCCCCACGGCTTTCTGGGCTAGACGGGTGCATTACCAATTACGCTATCAAAGCCACTGGCCATAGCATCGAATTTTTCAACCAGTTGCTTCATTTCTACATGCCTTAGGGCGGCATTGTAGCGCCATCTGCCGTAAGGATTTTATGCCAACTCAAAGCATTTTTTTTTCAGTTTTTCGATTCTATACAAAAATATATTTTATTGTTTTGTTTTTATCCTTACAACATGTAGGCTTTGGTCGTGCTCACCCGCTACCCGCCGCGAGTGAAGCGTGTGAGAACGACCAGGGCCTTAGTTCGTCATTATGAGCCACATTTAATTTTACCAATTACCAAACCTTTTGCATACTTGATATTCGTGATAGTGTCATATAACGTCAACCAATAGTTTTTTATTTTCACCAAATATTTTCAGCCCTGCTTTCTTCCATATTTCACGAATATAATGGCTCACCGCGTCAGTTACAACCTGCCGACAGGTTCCCGCCGACGTGCGGGGATTTATGGGTTTTGTCGACACGCAATACCTAGACGGCAGAAAATTTATCATATATGCTAATTTATCATAAGATACAGCGACCGACATCAAAATCACACAAACGACCTAGCGCAATGCTTCTGGATACTACAGGGAATGTAAACCGACTAAAGGGTGGCAAATATTGTAATTAACATCGAAACTAACTATTGGGATGATATTTGCTGGAATATCAGCCTTTTAACTTCTAGTCAAACCACGATCACATCAGATTAGCCGTTTGCTGATAAAGGAAAGAGAAAAAATATATGTTTATCACTACATAGTATAAAACAAAATCGCTTCCTTCTATCGGTCCTTATGTATGCTTAGATCTTTAAAACTACGCAACGGATTTTAATGCGGTTTTTTAATAGATAGTGATTCAAGTGGAAGGTTGTGGTTGAACGTATAATACATGCATAATTTCTCAGCATTGCACCCGTGCGAAGCCGGGGCGGGTCGTTTAGTATAAAACACACGTTTAATATCGCAAAAGGTTTTAGAACAAAATGCTAACCTGCCATTTCATATTTAGCAAATATAACGTCTATTTCTCAGTCCAAATAGTTATTTAAAACAAAGACGTCTGAAAAAAAAATGCTTTATTTAATCATTGGACATTCAGTATTATGTGGAAGTTTCACAAAATAGCAATAAATGGATCTTAAGTAAAATTTTCTTATCTATTACATTACACTATTGGCAATTTCAGCCTGATTTTGGCGCTACCCTTATCAGAAATATCACATATTGCTAAACTTTTGTATATAATTGTAAAATAAGATTTATAAATAGGAGATAAGATATTTATAACAACTGTATACTAACATAATAACGACAGGTCAGGGGTAAGTTAAAACCTTCTCGTACTTCAATACGCCTCGAATTATTCTGAATTCTTATGACCACAAAATTAACCTAGATTCCGAAAAAATGCAATGTATGACGATTTTATTCTATTGCGGAACCATAATATTATTCAAGTTACGGAAGATGTTGAGGACGGCAGCCATTTGTTTATACCAAATTGCGTGTCGTGCCAATTCCGTCGTTATCCAACTTTTAATTGCCAAACTTTTCGCCTGGCTTTTTACGTCTTCTTCGGTAAAAGTGGGTTTTGTTTTAGTTTTCGCTGTTAAACTTTGAAAATATTATTGTATTTTTTAATTGGATTTGTAGGTTTTATCTTTGTTGCCAAGAATACGCGACGAACTAAATTACTAGCTTTGTGAAATTGTAACTGTTTGTTGGAGCTTTACTGAAGATTTATTTAAACTATTGCACAGTACAGTATAATGCAATAGTATAGATACACATGGTGCACTTAATCCCTGAAGGATTTAACATTTTGAACTTGTTAATTCTTCACTGGGTATAAAAAAAATATATGGCAGTCGATAAATATAAATGTCTATTCAATAGAGGCCAGTAATACAAAGCGTAAATTACTTATGTACCTTTGTATACCATTCGGCTCGTAAATAATACACGTTTTACCTGTAAGAACTGACTGTAAGTACTAAAATATATGTTTCTTTTCAGGAGCACTTGAACACATTGAAAGAGGAGGCGCCTAAGGTCGACCAAGTGAAGTTAGAGCAACTGCTCTCAGCCGCTTACGCACTGATCAGTCCAGAACTTCAGCAAGTCAACTTACCTGACTTCCCTGTGGACAGCCTGCATGCTGCTGCTCTTATACTGGTAAGTTTCCGACCGTTATTTCCCTAGTTACCTAGATAAACGACAATTTCACGTCAGTGTATACCGCTTAAGAACATAGCTATTTCATGCTTTCATTGCGTGCAATCGAAAATAAGTTGAAAAAACCAGTTTTCAGCGTGGATTTTATAAATTTCGAGTAGTTTTTGAAACAACAAATATTACTGAAAAATTCAAATTATAGATTTCAAACATAAACCAATAATTCCAAGTAGTAGCATTGATAATATATTATATTTATATATATATATATATTATATATTATTTTAGTGACATTTTATTATTATTTAAAATTTTAGGCTATTGCGACATGATTGTTAATATTATTTTAGTGACATTTTATTATTATTTAAAATTTTAGGCTACCAATTTTACAATGTTATTGCAAATGAATTTTGATTTTATTATGATTTTATGTGTATCTCATGCATGTCAATTTAGTCATTTTATTTTATTTTATTGTGTTTCTACGCCAGTACTTACTGGTAGAATATGAAGGTACGGGAAATAAAATTGTAACATCACTCAAGCACCATATTCTGAGAAATAAATGATTCTTATTCTTATTCTTATTCTTATATTTATAGAATCTTTTATCGATTATATTTTTTATGTGGAAATACCACATTTTTTATACATATGACGCAGAGGGCGCTCCAGTAGCGTAAGAATTATGGAATGAAAGATTTGGTGTGATTGACGTAGCGATCTAATAGCTCACTTGGGAGAGCATAGGCCGGAAACGTAGAGGTCGTGGGTTCAAATCAAATCATTTGTGTCATTATTGATAATATGTTAAGAAACATCATAGAAAAAAATGTCTAAAACAATCAGCATTTTTTAACGGATAACGAGCCTTAATACAATAATAAATAAATAAATATTAAGGGACAATCATACACAAATCGACCTAGTCCCAAACTAAGCAAATCAAATATGTCTCACGAAAGTTGTACTTAATTTCATGGAGTGTTGTATAATATTTTTAGGTCGGTTTCATTTCAAGTTGCGGTATATGTTTTAGCGATGGGTAATATTTATTTAGGATTGTAATGATTATGTCACCTTCACAATCAATTTCACATTAACTTCAACTCTCAAAATTTAACGATGCCCATATTTGATAATTTTCTAACAATTTTAGAAGCCGTAAAATTTATAGAGCAATAAACTTAACTGGGTTTCGTACTTTATTATACGTCCAATATGTCTATAGTAAACTTTGCCCTTGGGACTAGACATTATACCTACCATTGAGTATATTCTAGAAGCCAGAGGTCGTAACTACATTGAGGCTGTCCAAGAAACATGAACTCAGTGACAGATGTCGTGAGATATCTACAGATACTATTATAAATTTGTACTGAAAATCAGTTTTCTATGGAGAGGGGTCATGATTTCAGGAAAAACCTTAAAAGCGTGATGCAGGATCGTCATTTGTTTTATAAGGGCGCGCGTCGCCATGCAGTCTGGCGCCATCTTTTGGTCATAATTACCATTGTCCTCGCATCACGCCGAACGCCTGTATCCAAAGACGGTTAAAGGATACTTTGTAAAAAAAATACGGGGACGAAGTTGCGGGCGCCTCCTACTAGTGTATAAATTCCTGCAAATGTCATGTACCCTTTTAATTTTCAAGGGTAGATTATAGCGGTCCTGCTACGTCACGTCTTCACGCGATTCCCTCGTCTGCTGTGAACTTGGTGTCAAGTCCATTGTCAGACAATAGTTAATGTACAGACAGTTTTGGAAGCGATGTGCCTGTATTTAATGAGATCGATTTGGATTTAACTTTTTTGATTACCAGCCAAAGAAAGGAAAAGGTAATTCACTTAAGGTTACTTTATAGGTTTAATTTAGTTCAGATGATTTAATATTTAATTCATAATACAATGCAAAATACAAGTACTCCTCATTGCATACCAAATAGCTGATAAAAGTGATAAATAAGTACTATCAGTAACAACATTTTATACTTATTTTTTAATTCTTAACTGCACGAACGAATCGCCTTGCAATTTAAACTTGTCAGCGTGAGACATGATCTTTTATGAAAAATTAAAAAACTTAACGGTTCAGGCAGGGTTCGAACCTGAGTCTCTAACGGCTTTCCGAACCCTAAGGAATGCAAGAAGTAACTGGTTGAAAAATTCAATGGCTCTGGCATCAGCTTCAGTGGTCCAATAGGTAGGACGCCCGTGTTGGCCCGGAAAGTCGCTGGAGACGCAGTTTCTGCATGAACCATTCAGTTTTTCAATTGTTCGCTTCATTCTAGACATTTGGTTTACTAGCAGAAGTTACTACTTTAATAAAAAATGATCTTTTATAAACCAGTAAATCATACTTGTTTTACATTTTCAGGAAAGAAACCCTAACATTCCAATTCACAAACTAATCTACTTCCTATATCCTTACAAGACTTTCCTAACCAAAGAACATGTCAAAAACGCCGAAGCAGTATTACTCAATCTCAAGATGGACACGTCTCCTCGATGGGGCATATCGCTACAGGGCGTGGAGTTCACGGGGAAAGACGCCTTGTTGAATATGGAGATCAATGGAGCCAAGAGTCAGTTTGCCGTGCCGTGTGGAGGGAGTAAGAAGGGGAGAGAAGAGAAGGGGGTGGTGAAGACTGCCTTTCAGAGCGAGCTACTTAATGAGCTGTTGCTGAGCCATAGTGTTGGAGATTTCTGTATAGTAGGTAAGTGTGATGAGCACACCCCGTGGTATTCGTTGCGCGAATGATTTAACTCTAGGCCGACAGTAGGCGTCAAATCATTCGTACACCAAAAACCACGGGGTATGGTGATAAAGCATTTTACTATTTCGAGTTTCGATTTTATTACGAGGCGTTTCATAAATCTGCTAAATGTGTATGTAAAAATGTTTGGAGGTTTGGATGTTTGTTATTCAATAACGCTCAAACTGGAACGAATTTAAATGTAAGGCAAAAATAATGTCATAAATTCTCGGTAACAATAAGAATTAGAGTTCTCGAGATTATCGCTACTGTTTCAATTTGATTCCATTGAAATACATTATTATAGATTACTAGCCTAAAATAAAAAGCCGTTTCATTCCGTACCAAAATAAATCTAAATATATAAAAGAAGAAACTGACTGACTGACTGACATATCAACGCATAGCCCAAACCGCTGGTTCTAGAGAGTCCAAATTTGGCACGTAGGTTCCTTATAAGGTGTAGGGGTGCACTAAGAAAGGATTTTTCAAAATTCACCCCCTAAAGGGGTAAAATGGGGGTCCAAAGTTTGTATGGGGAAACAAGATTAGTTAGACTATTTTATTTGAAACTTCACAGGAGTATTTCTAACGATAAATGAGTAAACACGTGTTTCAGGTTTTTGGAAAATTCAACCCCTAAAAGGGAGAAATGTGGTGACAAAGTCTGAAAATCAACATGGGTATTGTTTTTATGGTTTATCGGGTCGCTGATTACGAAAACCGCAACGATTTTAAAATCCAACGTGGCGGACGTGAATTACCATCTCCCCTGTAGGGGTGAAATGGGGTTGAAATGTCTAAATACTAAACCGCTGGTTTTAGAGAGTCCAAATTTGGCACGTAGGTCCCTTATAAGATGTAAAGGTGCACTAAGAAAGGATTTTTCAAAATTAACCCCCTAAAGGGGTAAAATGGGGGTCCAAAGTTTGTATGGAGAAACAAGATTAGTTAGACTATTTTATTCGAAACTTCACAGGAGTATTTCTAACGATAAATGAGTAAACACGTGTTTCAGGTTTTTTGAAAATTCAACCCCTAAAAGGGAGAAATGTGGTGACAAAGTCTGAAAATCGACATGGGTATTGTTTTTATGGTTTATCGGGTCGCTGATTACAAAAACCGCAACGATTTTAAAATCCAACGTGGCGGACGTGAATTATCATCTCCCCTGTTGGGGTGAAATAGGGTTGAAATGTCTAAATACTAAACCGCTGGTTCTAGAGATTCCAAATTTGGCACGTAGGTTCCTTATAAAGTGTAAGGGTGCACTAAGAAAGGATTTTTCAAAATTAACCCCCTAAAGGGGTAAAATGGGGGTCCAAAGTTTGTATGGGGAAACAAGATTAGTTAGACTATTTTATTCGAAACTTCACAGGAGTATTTCTAACAATAAATGAGTAAACACGTGTTTCAGGTTTTTTGAAAATTCAACCCCTAAAAGGGAGAAATGTGGTGACAAAGTCTGAAAATCAACATGGGTATTGTTTTTATGGTTTATCGGGTCGCTAATTACGAAAACCGCAACGATTTTAAAACCCAACGTGGCGGACGTGAATTACCATCTCCCCTGTTGGGGTGAAATGGGGTTGAAATGTCTAAATACTAAACCACTGGTTCTAGAGAGTCCAAATTTGGCACGTAGGTTCCTTATAAGGTGTAGGGGTGCACTAAGAGAGATTTTTTTTAAAATTCACCCCTTAAAGGGGAGAAATGTGGGTACAAAGTTTGTATAGGGAAACAATATTAGTTAGACTATTTTATTCAAAACTTCACAGGAGTATTTCTTACAATAAATGAGTAAACCTACAAGTACTCTTTATTGCACACCTCATAAAATATACAGGAGAAATACAATGCAAGACATTTACAATTAGAGGTAAACAATAGGCGGTCTTATCGCTAACGAGCGATCTCTTCCAGACAACCTTTGGGTAGTGGAGAACTTGAAAAAATAAGATTTTGTTATTACGCGGTGCAAAAATCGGATAGTAATAATAATAATATATACATAAAAAAACAAATAAATACATAAATATAATAAAAAATAAATACATACATACATTCAGCCAACAGATAATAGGACCATTTGAATAAAATATGAATTATGAAAGGGATAGATAGTGTTCTTTTAGTTGAGCTTTGAAAGAAACAAGAGATTTAGTGCGCCTTAAGCTAACAGGCAAGGAGTTCCATAAACAGACAGCTTTAAAAGTAAACGAATTATTATAAAATTTTGAGACGGAAGAAGGTACGGCAAGGAGCAAATTTTGGGCAGATCGAGCAGAAGTGAGATAAGTGAAACGCTCTTTGAGATAGCGGGGAGTTGCAGGATGAAAAAGTATACTATATATGAAAATAGTTGTGACTGACTCCTGTTTCAAATGTATTACCAATATTGAACATCTGTTTGGAACGGACATGTTGACTGTGTCTGATTCTACTTAGTTTTAAATCTTATTTTTTATGTAACCTATGGATAACTGTTATTGGCCCTCTGTTATGTAACTAACTTTATATCATATGTATATTTACGGCTGTTGTTATCCTGAATACCAATAAATAAAATAAAATAAAATAAAATAAAATAAAATAAAGAAGAGCAAGAATTTGAGAGTTACGACCTAAACTTAAACCTAATAGATGTTTAAATTTGTATTTGGTGCCATCTCGATTGTCGTCAAGGCCAGTGCGGGCGGCGCGGCGGGACTGGAGGAGTCATCGGGAAACTTCCTGCAGCCGTAATAAATGCATTCAAGCTTTTTAACAATAAAACGGCTAGACGGATATGCATGAGGGATAAGCAGATAATACCCTAACTTTAACAAATAGCCTAATTTTTAACCTGAAAAAAAGAGCATCGTTCCCGTAGGATAATGTATATTGTATAGGAACGCGGGCGAAGCCGCGGGTTAATGCTAGTTACAATATAAAAAAGAAAAAAATATTAACAAAGTTTGAAAAGCTACAATGAAATGACATCTCCGGTTTTAGTCATCCATGCCCACATGTTAAGTTACTATTGTATGTAATCATAAAATATGTGTCGATAATTTAACCAACAATTCATATTTTGTTAATCAATTCAGGTCCAAAAGGCTGTGGCAAGAGTTTGCTCGTCGCGCAATTATCGTCACTACTAGGCTACACGATAGAGCCCATAGTCTTGTATCAAGACATGACGGCACGAGACCTTATCCAACAGCGTACAACACTGGACAACGGCGACACGGTGTGGAGGAACTCGGCATTAGTTGATGCCGCACTAAAGGGGCACCTAGCGGTGTTAGACGGGCTGCATAGGATACATGCTAGCACTCTTGCTGTGCTACACAGGTGAGATAGTCTCATCTAGCAGCTATATTATTAGAATATTCGATAGATAGATAGTCCTGTATCAAAACACGACGGCATGTGGCCTGGTACAACAGCGTACAACACTGGACAACGGGGACACGGTGTCGAGGAACTCTGCATTCGTTGATGCCGCATTGAAGGGGCACCTAGCGGTATTAGATGGGCTGCATAAAATATATGCTAGCACTCTTGCTACGCTACACAGGTGAGATAGTCTTCTCAAGCAGCTATATTATCGGAATATTCGATAGATAGATAGTCCAGTATCAAGACATAACGGCGCGAGACCTTGTACAACAGCGTACAACACTGGACGACGGCGACACGGTGTGGAGGAACTCGGCATTAGTTGATGCCGCACTAAAGGGGCACCTAGCGGTGTTAGACGGGCTGCATAGGATACATGCTAGCACTCTTGCTGTGCTACACAGGTGAGATAGTCTCATCTAGCAGCTATATTATTAGAATATTCGATAGATAGATAGTCCTGTATCAAGAAATGACAGCCGAAACCTGGTGCAGCAGCGGGAGACCCTGGACAGCAGGGACACGGTGTGGAGGAACTCGGCATGAGTTGATGCCGCATTGAAGGGGCACCTAGCGGTGTTAGACGGTAGACGGGCATAGCTCAAGAAACCCGATATTTATGTATGGTAAAAGCATTATTTTTAAAGGAAGGTGGGCTAATTGGTCTATATAACCAATAAGGACAAACTACATATCACTGGATAGCTTATTCTAAATTCTAAAACATTTACTATGGCAAGAAGTGAATAAAGTTATAACTAGATAAAGAAGTTTGAGTTGAAACGTTATTAATGTTATTATGTAAGGTTTTTCGATACTAATAATATGTTCCTGTATCGCTTTTTTATTTTATTTAATAGGTTTTCTATGCTTTAATAGGCCCTTAAAACATGACTAACTAAGATTATAAGCGTGATGTAGGAGCAAATTAAAGTAAAATAACGTAATTTCAGGCTCGTCCACGACAGAGAGCTGCAACTGCACGACGGCAAGCGACTGCTTCGCCACGACCGATACGACGAGCTCGTCGCCTCGGGGCTCTCTCCACAACAGCTGGAAGAGAGCGGCGTCTTGAGGATACATCCAGCTTTTAGGTGAGCTTTTTTGTTGACAATTTGGATTCTTATTCATTACTAGGAGGCGCTCGCTACTTCGCGTATTTTGTTATTTACAGTAGACGAGTAAAAAGTATCCTGTAACTATCTTTGGATTTCCAGCTATCCTTGTACCAAAATTGGTTAAAACTTGTCGAGCTGTTACGTCGTGATAAGAGGACAAAGGAATTTATGAATGGCGCCAGACTGGCATAGCGCCGCGCACCCATACAAAAAAAAATGACGAGCCTGCGTCGCGCTATTAAGATTTTTCCTGAAATCGTCACCCTTCTCTATAGAAAACCAATTTTCAATACAAATCTAGAATTTTATAATAGTATATATTAAATTCTACAACTTAATAGTCAAATAAGGGAATGTTAGGGCTAATTTAAAGCAAGTGAACCCAAACATCGGTACTTAAATATGCCCTCCTTAGTGCAGTTTAGAAGTTAAACGCTTTTTTTGTTGGAATGAGTTGCAAATATATTTGACCGTTAAACCATAGTTACTGCATTTATCACTGGGAGGGCATAAATATCATTCAGAGTTATCAGAATGACTCACTTCTGCTGAGCTCACTTATTTTAGGTATGTGCTAGGAGTTCCCGTACACAATTTCATGCTTCGAACACGTCGATTTCTTCTCTGTTGTCGTACAGTAATTCAGTGTCAGTGCAGAATACAGAGTTTATAAAAGATACCTTCACTTTACAGAATAGTGGCGCTAGCGGAACCTCCAACTCTCGGCCGCGGGCCGCACTGGCTCTCTCCTGAGATTCTCAGCCTGTTCATCTTTCACGAGATGAGAAATTTGAGTAAAAATGAAGAGATCCTCATAATTAATAGTTTGGTGAGTATATTTGGTTCTTGTTAGTAAAAGTAAATGCATGATTTAAATGTAAGTTTCACACTAACCTTTTGACCGCCACAGTTATTAGCAAATTATACATTCCTAACAAGTGTCGGCCCTGCCCAGGGATGGTGGCGTAACAAATAAGTTTCATATGGCAATAATGTGCATACGTCATATATTTGCACTATAAAACGACAGTAGCGATTTCTCAAGGATTTGTCTTCAACCAAATTTAAACCGGAATGCTGCTGATTCCTTCTTTAAAAACAAACTTTACTTTCATCACAGTGAATTTAATAAGATTAATTATAATCAGACATATATTTGTTACGTTTAATAGAACTTTAATGTTAACTATTAAATAAAACCTGGAGTGAAAGAGCGAATACCTCCTAATACAAGTATTAAACTTAAAAGGAGGATTCGTCACTTTGTTGTAAAACTTACAGTTAACAATAAATGATTTTGATTTTGATTTTGAATAGTTTTGGCTTTATTAAGCAAAAATTACTTGAACGTAATATTCAGTCCTGTTTCCTCTTTGTTAACATCAGTGACATTCACCGACTTTCAAGTTCAGTTACCAAAAATTTGTCGTTGCCAGTAAAATAAATTAGTACCGCTAAAAATCCGCAATATGACATGGGCTGAAAAACACCCTGTTGGGCTGTAATAGAATCATATTGTTCCAGTACGGAGACATCTCCCAACCTCTACATTCCATTATCAACCTAGCCGACGAGCTCCGCAGATCCGACGACGCCACCCTCAAGAACCTCTCCTCGTCTCTCTCCACCCGCCAGCTGCTGCGCATCGCGAGCCGCATGGCCTCCTATCCTACCGACTGCGCCTATGAAACCGTCCAACGCACCTTCCTAGCCAAGTTCCTCCCCAACCTCGCTAGGCGGGCACTAGATGGCGCTTGCTCTAGAATAGGCATCGAACCACCAAGGAGGTTTGGCCTCTTCGGCGGCACGGACAACCCGGACAAGAAAATCAGCTGTTCCGTCCAAAATGGCGTCGTCACCATAGGCAATACGAGTACGGAAGTGTTCAAAACGAACGCTTTAACCAAAGTACCTGATATACTCTTCTATGACGTACCCCAACATGTTAGATTACTTGAATGGTTGCTTCAAGATTTCTTGCTGGGAAACCATTTGCTGCTTGTTGGGAACCAAGGAGTCGGAAAAAATAAGATAGCTGATAGATTACTACAGTTGCTGAACAGACCTAGAGAGTACATTCAGTTACATAGAGATACCACGGTGCAATCTTTGACAGTGCAACCGACTGTGCTGGATGGTGTGGTTGTCTATGAAGATTCTCCGTTAGTAAAAGCGGTTAAATACGGTCACGTGTTGGTGGTCGACGAGGCAGATAAAGCCCCTACACACGTGACGTGTATTCTTAAGACTTTGGTAGAGAATGGAGAGATGATTCTAAGCGACGGAAGGAGGATAGTGCCTAAGGATATGATAGAAAGATCTGGAGGTGATTCGGCGAGTTTTATTCCAGTGCATGATGACTTTAGAATGATCGTGCTCGCCAATCGACCTGGCTTCCCGTTCTTGGGAAATGACTTCTTCGCGGCTTTAGGTGAGTGTAATTTGAGTCTTCTATAGGTTTAAAAGTACTTCATAGGTTTTTTTTAATGTGTTGTTTGCACGTTTGTCACTTAATACTAGTGCGATAGGCAATGATAGACACAAACCTGATTTACATTTTAAAGGTTTCACAACACACTGCACTGGCATATCAATTTAATGTTATGGCGCCTTACATTGACCCACGAATTTTGACTATTTTGTCCCTCTCTATCATATTCACGCGTGGTTCGTTATGATAAAAAGATAGATCCGTACGCGTAATGTCATCTATTCTTTATAGGGTTAGGGGCCATTCATCAATTATGTAAGGGTCCCTAGGGGGAGGGGACGTTTAATAATGTTCTTACATGGTGGTCAGGTGGGGTTAAAAGGGCCAATATTGTCCTTAAGTAATTAATGACTTGAAGTTGAAATGCTTAAAATGCTGTCCGTAATTTTCAGCCTAGATAGTGACATCACCAATTCAGAAAAGAAAAACCTAAAATTAAGAACGTCAGTCGCATCATAGATACGAGTGTATTACTGATCTTTACAGAATCGCCTACGACACGCCACAGATATGCTAACTAAAATGGCGGACGGCGTTTTTGTCTGTTCATAAATTCCTATTTTCAAATAAAATTCAGCTTTCCAGCTCATTAAAAATACAATACATTTTTTTATTGTGCTAGTAAAATAATTATTAACCAATTATTTTTATTAAAGCATTAACGTCTGCTAACGTAACGTAGGGTGGCGCTACGATGCCACCCTAAGGCATGTTGAAGCAATTGGTTGAAAGATTCAATGGCTCTGACATCTGGTTCGGTGGTCCAGTTGGTAGGACGCCCGTGTTGGCCCGGAAAGCTGTTGGAAACGCAGGTTCGAATCCTGTCTGAACCATTAAATTTTTCAATTTTTAGCTTCATTGTAAACAATTATTAACCATTTCAAATATGGATCAAAGTCGGCCCATTGTTAAGAGGCATTCCTTTTAAAATTTATTTTTTTCATTTTATGACAAATATATTGATAATTTCAACCAACTTTTTGAAGTAAATAATACCTTTCCCCGTGTTCTAGGTAGTAACGTAGCTATTTCATGCTTTTATTGCGTGCAGTCGAAAATAAGCTGAAAAAACTAATTTTTCGCGTGAATTTTGTCAATTACGAGTAGTTTTTCGAACAAAAATTATCAATCAAAAATTCAAACTGTAGGTTTCAAATATATACCAATAAGTCCCAATAGCCCTGTTCTAGGTACTAACATCAATAATATGTTAAGAAACATGTTTGGTCATAGTGAAAAATGTCTAAAAACAATCAGCTTTTAAAAGGAATAAGGCGTCTTAAGTGATCACTCCCTCCAGGCGACCTGTTCTCGTGCCACGCGGTGGACAACCCGTCCGTGGACTCGGAGCTGGAGCTCCTCAGGTCGTACGGGCCCGACGTGCCGCACGACGTCATGGCCAAACTGGTGCGGGCCTTCGCTGCGCTGCGGAGCATGGCCGACCAGGGACAACTCACCTATCCGTACTCTACTCGGGAGCTGGTTAACATTATCAAGCATTTACAGGTGTGCACCAATGTAATTAGCTATGATATAACTTCCTGTTGAGTCTCTTTCGACTTTCTTCTCAGCAGCGGTCTGGGAGATGGCGGTAAACTCACAATCAAACATCTGTTGGCAATTGGACATTAAGCTTTCGTGGCCTATTTACTAAATTCAATTCAAATCAAAAACAAAATCAAGGTTAGTTACAGACATTGGAAATAATTATAAAAATAGAAATAAAAACAAAACAATCGGCACAGTAAAGTTAAAAATCAAATAACATTGATAGCATTTATAGGTAGTCTAGATGCACTATTTCTCAATATCTGTTGCTGCTACTTTTGGGCTATTCCTGTGCTTGAACAATGGTATGTAACTTACCTGCCAACGTTCTCAATTAATAAACGATTTCATTTAATTTCAAGCATGATATTAGCAATACCTCTAGCCGTTACCTAAGAGCTTTTGCCATCTGTGTTATTGATGGAAGGTATTCATCCGTATTCGGCATTCAGACCTGATTCACTGAAGATCTGTCACTACTTATTATGATGAATATTTTTTAATAATCACAATCTGAACGTATTACATCGCGTATGTTAATTATTTGAGCCTCCCTGATGTTTCGGCAACTTTCCAGTTGCCGTTGTCAAAAGTTAACTAAGAAAAACACAATTTTATTTTTATTTTTGTAATGTTATCCCAGAAATACCCATCAGAAGACCTCGCCAGCGCGATCAGCAACGTGTTCGACTTCGACCGCTACAGCAAGGAAATGGCGGACACGCTGTTGGAAGTGCTTCACGCGAGCGGGCTGCCGACGGAGGGCGTGCTGGAGGGACGCTCCAAGGACGCGCTCAGGAAGCTGCAGATGACCATCGAGAGGACTAGCGGGTGAGATATTAAATGGCGGACACGCTGTGGGGAGTGCTGTAGCGAGCGGGCTGCCGACGGAGGGCGTGCTGGAGGGACGCTCCAAGGACGCGCTCAGGAAGCTGCAGATGACCATCGAGAGGACTAGCGGGTGAGATATTAAATGGCGGACACGCTGTGGGGAGTGCTGTAGCGAGCGGGCTGCCGACGGAGGGCGTGCTGGAGGGACGCTCCAAGGACGCGCTCAGGAAGCTGCAGATGACCATCGAGAGGACTAGCGGGTGAGATATTAAATGGCGGACACGCTGTGGGGAGTGCTGTAGCGAGCGGGCTGCCGACAGAGGGCGTGCTGGAGGGACGCTCCAAGGACGCGCTCAGGAAGCTGCAGATGACCATCGAGAGGACTAGCGGGTGAGATATTAAATGGCGGACACGCTGTGGGGAGTGCTGTAGCGAGCGGGCTGCCGACGGAGGGCGTGCTGGAGGGACGCTCCAAGGACGCGCTCAGGAAGCTGCAGATGACCATCGAGAGGACTAGCGGGTGAGATATTAAATGGCGGACACGCTGTGGGGAGTGCTGTAGCGAGCGGGCTGCCGACGGAGGGCGTGCTGGAGGGACGCTCCAAGGACGCGCTCAGGAAGCTGCAGATGACCATCGAGAGGACTAGCGGGTGAGATATTAAATGGCGGACACGCTGTGGGGAGTGCTGTAGCGAGCGGGCTGCCGACGGAGGGCGTGCTGGAGGGACGCTCCAAGGACGCGCTCAGGAAGCTGCAGATGACCATCGAGAGGACTAGCGGGTGAGATATTAAATGGCGGACACGCTGTGGGGAGTGCTGTAGCGAGCGGGCTGCCGACAGAGGGCGTGCTGGAGGGACGCTCCAAGGACGCGCTCAGGAAGCTGCAGATGACCATCGAGAGGACTAGCGGGTGAGATATTAAATGGCGGACACGCTGTGGGGAGTGCTGTAGCGAGCGGGCTGCCGACGGAGGGCGTGCTGGAGGGACGCTCCAAGGACGCGCTCAGGAAGCTGCAGATGACCATCGAGAGGACTAGCGGGTGAGATATTAAATGGCGGACACGCTGTGGGGAGTGCTGTAGCGAGCGGGCTGCCGACGGAGGGCGTGCTGGAGGGACGCTCCAAGGACGCGCTCAGGAAGCTGCAGATGACCATCGAGAGGACTAGCGGGTGAGATATTAAATGGCGGACACGCTGTGGGGAGTGCTGTAGCGAGCGGGCTGCCGACGGAGGGCGTGCTGGAGGGACGCTCCAAGGACGCGCTCAGGAAGCTGCAGATGACCATCGAGAGGACTAGCGGGTGAGATATTAAATGGCGGACACGCTGTGGGGAGTGCTGTAGCGAGCGGGCTGCCGACGGAGGGCGTGCTGGAGGGACGCTCCAAGGACGCGCTCAGGAAGCTGCAGATGACCATCGAGAGGACTAGCGGGTGAGATATTAAATGGCGGATACGCTGTGGGAAATGCTGTAGCGAGCGGGCTGCCGACAGAGGGCGTGCTGGAGGGACGCTCCAAGGACGCGCTCAGGAAGCTGCAGATGACCATCGAGAGGACTAGCGGGTGAGATATTAAATGGCGGACACGCTGTGGGGAGTGCTGTAGCGAGCGGGCTGCCGACAGAGGGCGTGCTGGAGGGACGCTCCAAGGACGCGCTCAGGAAGCTGCAGATGACCATCGAGAGGACTAGCGGGTGAGATATTAAATGGCGGACACGCTGTGGGGAGTGCTGTAGCGAGCGGGCTGCCGACAGAGGGCGTGCTGGAGGGACGCTCCAAGGACGCGCTCAGGAAGCTGCAGATGACCATCGAGAGGACTAGCGGGTGAGATATTAAATGGCGGACACGCTGTGGGGAGTGCTGTAGCGAGCGGGCTGCCGACGGAGGGCGTGCTGGAGGGACGCTCCAAGGACGCGCTCAGGAAGCTGCAGATGACCATCGAGAGGACTAGCGGGTGAGATATTAAATGGCGGACACGCTGTGGGGAGTGCTGTAGCGAGCGGGCTGCCGACGGAGGGCGTGCTGGAGGGACGCTCCAAGGACGCGCTCAGGAAGCTGCAGATGACCATCGAGAGGACTAGCGGGTGAGATATTACATTTTATTGACCACTAGCGACTAGATCTAAGCATGCATAGGGACAGACAGACAGCACGCGACTTTGTTTCATACTACAACAATGTAGTGTTACCCAGACATCGATCTACTAAGAGAGACTATTTGTGGCATATGCATGTTTTGAATTTTTTGAGAAAAACAACTGCACTAACTCGAGGTTATTTTGGTGCGACATGGTGCGACGCTACTCTACGCTTTACGCTGTACACTTAATAAAGCGGAATAGGTCAAAGTCAGCGGTTTGCTATTACGTGATCTTGTCACTTTCACGAATTCTGTTGTAAATTATAATCTAAATGTATGGTTACCAGGTCAACTAAAAAAAATGTTATGTGACAGGTTTAAAATTAAGATTGCGCGAATGTTAATATTATTTCGTTCGGGATTGGCGTTCAAGCGATGAAGATTTTGCTGCTTGTTTAAATACAGTGTATTTTCCATTCTAGTAAAGACACGTCGTCCCCAAAGCACGGCAAAGAGGACCCGGACAACAAGCCGCACGTGGGGGGCAACACCTGGGCCGGCGGCTCCGGCGGCCGCGACACCGCCGGCCTCGGCGGCAAGGGCGGGCCCTACCGACTCGACAAGGGGCACGACGTGCACCAGGTGAGAGTGCACACTGTATACTAAGAGGACCCGGACAACAAGCCGCACGTGGGGGGCAACACCTGGGCCGGCGGCTCCGGCGGCCGCGACACCGCCGGCCTCGGCGGCAAGGGCGGGCCCTACCGACTCGACAAGGGGCACGACGTGCACCAGGTGAGAGTGCACACTGTATACTAAGAGGACCCGGACAACAAGCCGCACGTGGGGGGCAACACCTGGGCCGGCGGCTCCGGCGGCCGCGACACCGCCGGCCTCGGCGGCAAGGGCGGGCCCTACCGACTCGACAAGGGGCACGACGTGCACCAGGTGAGAGTGCACACTGTATACTAAGAGGACCCGGACAACAAGCCGCACGTGGGGGGCAACACCTGGGCCGGCGGCTCCGGCGGCCGCGACACCGCCGGCCTCGGCGGCAAGGGCGGGCCCTACCGACTCGACAAGGGGCACGACGTGCACCAGGTGAGAGTGCACACTGTATACTAAGAGGACCCGGACAACAAGCCGCACGTGGGGGGCAACACCTGGGCCGGCGGCTCCGGCGGCCGCGACACCGCCGGCCTCGGCGGCAAGGGCGGGCCCTACCGACTCGACAAGGGGCACGACGTGCACCAGGTGAGAGTGCACACTGTATACTAAGAGGACCCGGACAACAAGCCGCACGTGGGGGGCAACACCTGGGCCGGCGGCTCCGGCGGCCGCGACACCGCCGGCCTCGGCGGCAAGGGCGGGCCCTACCGACTCGACAAGGGGCACGACGTGCACCAGGTGAGAATGCACACTGTATACTAAGAGGACCCGGACAACAAGCCGCACGTGGGGGGCAACACCTGGGCCGGCGGCTCCGGCGGCCGCGACACCGCCGGCCTCGGCGGCAAGGGCGGGCCCTACCGACTCGACAAGGGGCACGACGTGCACCAGGTGAGAGTGCACACTGTATACTAAGAGGACCCGGACAACAAGCCGCACGTGGGGGGCAACACCTGGGCCGGCGGCTCCGGCGGCCGCGACACCGCCGGCCTCGGCGGCAAGGGCGGGCCCTACCGACTCGACAAGGGGCACGACGTGCACCAGGTGAGAATGCACACTGTATACTAAGAGGACCCGGACAACAAGCCGCACGTGGGGGGCAACACCTGGGCCGGCGGCTCCGGCGGCCGCGACACCGCCGGCCTCGGCGGCAAGGGCGGGCCCTACCGACTCGACAAGGGGCACGACGTGCACCAGGTGAGAATGCACACTGTATACTAAGAGGACCCGGACAACAAGCCGCACGTGGGGGGCAACACCTGGGCCGGCGGCTCCGGCGGCCGCGACACCGCCGGCCTCGGCGGCAAGGGCGGGCCCTACCGACTCGACAAGGGGCACGACGTGCACCAGGTGAGAATGCACACTGTATACTAAGAGGACCCGGACAACAAGCCGCACGTGGGGGGCAACACCTGGGCCGGCGGCTCCGGCGGCCGCGACACCGCCGGCCTCGGCGGCAAGGGCGGGCCCTACCGACTCGACAAGGGGCACGACGTGCACCAGGTGAGAGTGCACACTGTATACTCGGTAAGGCAGTCCCCTAAGCGTGGTAAACTGGTAGCTGGGTAACTTTGCGCGACCAGCGGCAGCGGTGCGCGTCTAGCGGCAAAACCATACCGATGCATGAAGCATGCCACGAACCGCGCTGTAGGGGTTTGAGAGTTTGCGGCGCGGGGCGTGGCGGGGGCGAAAGATGCCCCGACTTCAGAGCGGCGCGGGCGGCGGTGTACGTGGCATGCTTGCCGCGCCGCTCCCCGAGACCCCCGAGATCCCCAAGACCGAAAACGTGGCCGGGTCGAAAGAGCCCCGGATAACAAGCCGCACGTTGTAAGGAACACGTGGACCGGGTGCTCTGGGGGCAGATATACCGCGGGGCTTGGAAACAAGGGGGGATCTTACCGACTTGCAGAGCAGGGAACTTGTCCAACAAATCCTCGGGCAGAGCAAGTACGGCTTCCTATTCGTACAATCAGAGTAAAAGTGCGGTACTCAAATGTTTTAAAATAGACAAGCCGGTTAGGAAGTCAAGATGATACTTTAAGTCTAGCAACGCTATTTAATCAATGTCCATAAGATACTTATAAGAGAATGAGAGAGAAAAACAGTCGCCCAAATCACCAAACAAATATTGGACGGATGATCAAGGTTCGGAAATTCGGGTGAATATTTACCTAAACGTTGGCAGCGGCTTTGTTGTTCAGTTGTAGGTATGAGTCAGATAGCAGTAGGATTTTGACAACTTTAGGTAAATATCTATCCAAATCTCCGATCCCAGATGATGATCTAATCACTAATAAATCGCTTCCAGCTATCAGACGCGGAGAAAGACGACGTACCGGAGCACGTGAAGAAGGCCGCGCGCGACATGAACCGGAAAGCGTTCGAGGAGAGACTGAGGGAGATCAACATCAGCGAGTACGACGCCAAGCTGTACGAGCAGTTCTACAGGGCCGTGCAGCCGCAGGTAACACGTTTGAAAAGAAAATAATAAAATCTGTTTATTATCAAAATTAACACATTTAACAATACAGTAATACTAATAATAATACACAAATGTTGATACAATTAGCAGATTTTTTTTTAAACAAAAAACATTTTCAATAGTTATGATTAAATTGCAAATTTTTGGTGATGGGTACCAGTCTCAGCATGTGCTAGGTTAGCAGCCCAGCGCTGGTTTTTTACTTTAATCCATTGTCATAATCATAATAACCCATCCTACCACCTAAGAACTTTCTTACCAGCATTTATAAAAGACAACATTTAATTTTTATAAGAAGGCTTTTTATCGATATTATCAAATAAAGGATAAATAAACTAAATTAAAAACTTTACTAAATTAAAACACCCTTGACACATAAGAAAGAGCTGGTCATCATGAGACCCTCATTCAATGAGTGATGTAGAAAATGCTACTAAGATCTTGTCACTTGTTTCAATTATAACTTAATATCTTGGAAACTACTGATCTTGTTGCCACCGAACATAGCTTAGAACAATCTCGACGGACAAGCCTTTCGATAACAAAACCCACTCAAATTGGTTCATCCCGGTCATCATTCTCCTAAACGAAGAATCACGTTCATCTCTGTTTATCTTTTATGTCTTTTCCCTAGAGGTTGAGGTACAAACTGAAGGCCATGTTTACAGATCGGTGCTCTACGGGGAGTGTTGGCCGAGTTACAAGCGAAGAAGAAAGAGAGACAGTGGAGTCGCCACCAGACCAGTGGGGAACTGGACGACGGCAAGATCATAGAAGGTAAGCCGTTCCTTAGCCTCTAATAGCTTAAGAAATACACTATACCAACTATTATAAGCTACTAGCTTTTGCCCGTGACTACGTACGCGTGGAACTTGATAAAAGGGATTATTAAAAGCGCCTAAGCAAATGTAAGAGCAATCCTGTACTTATTTCTGTTTGATCTCCAATAAATAAAAATAAAATAAAATAAAATCGTGCTTTTGGTCTAATAATTACATTTCCTACAGGATCACCGCACCCCAACAGAAATGTTCACTCACTTTTCAATCTTTTTAGGTATAATTTCCAGGATGAAAACTATCCTATATCCTTCCTCGGATCTTAAACTATCTCTGTGCCAAATTTCATCAAAATCGATTCAGCGGTTAAGCGTGAAGAGGTGACAGACAGACAGACACACTTTCGCATTTATAATATTAGTATGGATGAGAAACAAGCTTCTGAAGTTACCTACTTGATAAAAAATCAAACAAAAAAAAAACTGACAACGTCACGAATCAATCTAGTCCCATAGTAAGTTCTAGTAGGTTTACAAGGCTTGGGTTATAAATAAATATTAAGGAACAATCTTACACAAATCGACCTAGTCCCAAACTAAGCAAAGCTTGTACTACGGGTATAGTACGGCTCTTCCCAGGTGAATTTTTCGCTCGAGCCCTAAACTTTCAAACAATGGCCATTGTCTCTATTATCGCAAAGCCGCTAGATACCGAGTTAGCACGTGCCACTCCAACATTCATATTGAAAAACAAACGGGATCGTCATAGTATTAAGGTTCAAATTTAATCTCACTGATATTGTGTTTTGGTAGTGTAAGACAATAGACCACCCGCAAGCAATTAGGCACATATTATTTTGATTTGAACCTTAATTTTATGACGATACCGTTTGTTTTTCAATATGAATGTTGGAGTGGCACGTGCTAACTCGTTAGCTAGGGCCTTTGCGATAATGGAGACAATGGCATTTGTTTGAAATATTAGGGCTCGAGCGAAAAATTCACCTGGTAAGAGCCGTACTATACTAGACAACGATATACATAATATATAAATACATATATAGATAACGTCCATGACCAAGGCACAAATAGTTGCCCTGGCCGGGATTCAAACCCAGGACCGCTGGCTCAGTAGGCAGATGCACTACAGACTGCGCCAACAGCGTCTTCTAGTACTTACGTGATAACAAATACGAGCACAAAACGTATGCATTACGTCGACGAGTACACTTATTTGGGCCAGATAGTCTTTTTAAGCAACATACTGATAAGGAAGGTCCATGAAAGCGATGATGAAGAGAAGCCTTTTCCATTAATATTTAAGCGCAGACTCTTCGTCATGTGCATTCTGCCTACTTACCTAACGGTGCTCAGACATGGCCACTCACGGAGAGTCAGTCCAATTTGATTGTTTGCCAATGCGCAATGGAGCGTAGCATCCTAGGTATTAAAAGGATAGATCGCGTTCAAAATACTACACTGCGTTCCAAAACACACGTAGCTGATGCTAAAGCAAAAACCGCCAAACTCAAGTGGGACTGGGCTGGTTACGTTAGCCGCATGCATCCGGACAGGTACTATTTGCGTCACCACGGCGGCGACGTCAAGGTAGACCGAGACGGAGATGGCGATTTTTTAGATGCATTCTTACTTCCTAGTCGACTGGCCGGAAGCAACGGCCGATAGGGAGTTGTGGAGATCCAACTGAGAGGCTTTTGCGCAGCAGTGGGAAACTCCTACAGTCTAACAAAAATAAAACAAATAAGAAAATGCGATACAATTTTGATGCTATTGTTGTTGTTTTAGGTCTGGCGGGCGAGCGCGCCATCTACCGGCGGCGCGCGGAGCAGGAGCCGCCGCCGGGCGCGCCGCCGGACTCGCCCAAGCGGCTCCGGCTCGTGCTGGACGTGTCCGGAAGCATGTACAGGTCAGTTGTAGGTCCGCCGGGCGAGCGCGCCATCTACCGGCGGCGCGCGGAGCAGGAGCCGCCGCCGGACTCGCCCAAGCGGCTCCGGCTCGTGCTGGACGTGTCCGGAAGCATGTACAGGTCAGTTGTAGGTCCGCCGGGCGAGCGCGCCATCTACCGGCGGCGCGCGGAGCAGGAGCCGCCGCCGGACTCGCCCAAGCGGCTCCGGCTCGTGCTGGACGTGTCCGGAAGCATGTACAGGTCAGTTGTAGGTCCGGCGGGCGAGCGCGGCATCTACCGGCGGCGCGCGGAGCAGGAGCCGCCGCCGGACTCGCCCAAGCGGCTCCGGCTCGTGCTGGACGTGTCCGGAAGCATGTACAGGTCAGTTGTAGGTCCGCCGGGCGAGCGCGCCATCTACCGGCGGCGCGCGGAGCAGGAGCCGCCGCCGGACTCGCCCAAGCGGCTCCGGCTCGTGCTGGACGTGTCCGGCAGCATGTACAGGTCAGTTGTAGGTCTGGCGGGCGAGCGCGCCATCTACCGGCGGCGCGCGGAGCAGGAGCCGCCGCCGGGCGCGCCGCCGGACTCGCCCAAGCGGCTCCGGCTCGTGCTGGACGTGTCCGGCAGCATGTACAGGTCAGTTGTAGGTCCGGCGGGCGAGCGCGCCATCTACCGGCGGCGCGCGGAGCAGGAGCCGCCGCCGGACTCGCCCAAGCGGCTCCGGCTCGTGCTGGACGTGTCCGGAAGCATGTACAGGTCAGATCTTCGAACTTGTTATTTTTGTTTGTACACTCAGTGTGTGGACGGTCAGTTAATTACCTCGACGTTTCGAACGTGATGTTATGTTTATGGTATCGAAGGGACTCAATACACACACAATACAGGGAGTAAATAAACACTTTTGAACGCGATTTTTTGTTATAATAATGTATAGTTGCTACGCACGACAGGTACTCAAAATTATATGCACACGGAATTTATTATCTGGAGTATAGAAGATGTACAAGATCATTGTGAGCATGTTATTGTACTTAGCTTCTCTTGCTGCTGATTGTACCTACATGGTCGTTCCTTTTTCGTATAATAATTCTGTAATACGCCAGTGTTAACATTACGCCTCAAACGGCTACAAATCGTGCTACGCTAACACTAGGTATTTATCTTAAGTTTTATAAACTACAAAGGTTCTTGAGCTTGAGCAGCGAAAGAATGCCGAGTAGTTGATTTTAATGTTGATAAATCACTAATTTTCGCATTAAAATACATGCGAAACGGGTTTACTCACATCGTAGATGTTGATAATCACTCGACATATTGTTTAGAATCGGAAAACCGTTTTCGATTGGACGCCACCGCGACAACAATCGCGTACCGATTAGACATGTGTCGAGCGATATTCGACTTCAACGATGTGAGAAAACCCATTTCGCCTGGTATTTAATATCTAATTAGTATTATACTTAGTCCATAGCTTTTTTTGTCACTACTGTTTTGATCCCGAATAAATGTATTCTTTATTTCTCTCTTTATTTCTTTCTTTCTTTAATATGTCAGAGACTCATGGGAGTTTTCTATGTAAAATACTCACATTGATCATTGTCTCGTTTTACGAAACTTGATAGTTACTTTTACTCATTATACTGGTATAATTTTCAGGTTCAACTCGTACGACGGCCGTCTCGAACGTTCCATGGAGGCAGTCGTTTTGCTAACAGAAGCCATGAAGGGTTACGAGACACGGATCCGATACGACATCTACGCGCATTCCGGCGAAGAGAAGGCCTTAGAGTTGGTCCGCGTCGACCGTCCCCCGGAGAATGAGAAACAACGGCTCCAGGTATAGTCGATTTTTAAGGTTCCGTACCCAAAGGGTAAAAAACGGGACCCTATTACTAAGACTCCGCTGTCCGTCCGCCTGTTTGTCTGTCTGTCAGTCTGTCACCAGGCTGTATCTTATGAACCGTGATAATTAGGTTGAAATTTTCACAGAAGTACAACTTCAGAAATAAATCATATTTCTGTTGCCGTTATAACAACAAATACTAAATAACAGAATAAAATTTGCGTTAACTTTGCACTTCATTTGCTTGCGGCGCCATACATAACTCTCGGTGCGCGAGTCAGACTCGTACTTGAAGACCCTGATAACTGCACATTTGTGAATCTAGCATTTAAAAGAGCTCTTGTAGTCTACTTGCACAATAAAGCTAAGAATTTAGAATTCTGAACTTATTCACTTTGCAAAATGTACTTCATTCCGCAGATTATTCGGACAATGCATGCGCATGCTCAGTTCTGCTGGTCGGGCGACAACACGCTACCAGGAGCGCAGCACGCCATCACGAGCTTAGCGGCCGAGAACAACGAGGAGGACTCCGTCGTGCTGATCCTGTCCGACGCTAACCTGAGGAGGTAACAACAGTCATACACCCAGATCAGTATGATGCTCGCACACGCTCAGTTCTGCTGGTCGGGCGACAACACGCTACCAGGAGCGCAGCACGCCATCACGAGCTTAGCGGCCGAGAACAACGAGGAGGACTCCGTCGTGCTGATCCTGTCCGACGCTAACCTGAGGAGGTAACAACAGTCATACACCCAGATCAGTATGATGCTCGCACACGCTCAGTTCTGCTGGGCGGGCGACAACACGCTACCAGGAGCGCAGCACGCCATCACGAGCTTAGCGGCCGAGAACAACGAGGAGGACTCCGTCGTGCTGATCCTGTCCGACGCTAACCTGAGGAGGTAACAACAGTCATACACCCAGATCAGTATGATGCTCGCACACGCTCAGTTCTGCTGGTCGGGCGACAACACGCTACCAGGAGCGCAGCACGCCATCACGAGCTTAGCGGCCGAGAACAACGAGGAGGACTCCGTCGTGCTGATCCTGTCCGACGCTAACCTGAGGAGGTAACAACAGTCATACACCCAGATCAGTATGATGCTCGCACACGCTCAGTTCTGCTGGGCGGGCGACAACACGCTACCAGGAGCGCAGCACGCCATCACGAGCTTAGCGGCCGAGAACAACGAGGAGGACTCCGTCGTGCTGATCCTGTCCGACGCTAACCTGAGGAGGTAACAACAGTCATACACCCAGATCAGTATGATGCTCGCACACGCTCAGTTCTGCTGGTCGGGCGACAACACGCTACCAGGAGCGCAGCACGCCATCACGAGCTTAGCGGCCGAGAACAACGAGGAGGACTCCGTCGTGCTGATCCTGTCCGACGCTAACCTGAGGAGGTAACAACAGTCATACACCCAGATCAGTATGATGCTCGCACACGCTCAGTTCTGCTGGGCGGGCGACAACACGCTACCAGGAGCGCAGCACGCCATCACGAGCTTAGCGGCCGAGAACAACGAGGAGGACTCCGTCGTGCTGATCCTGTCCGACGCTAACCTGAGGAGGTAACAACAGTCATACACCCAGATCAGTATGATGCTCGCACACGCTCAGTTCTGCTGGTCGGGCGACAACACGCTACCAGGAGCGCAGCACGCCATCACGAGCTTAGCGGCCGAGAACAACGAGGAGGACTCCGTCGTGCTGATCCTGTCCGACGCTAACCTGAGGAGGTAACAACAGTCATACACCCAGATCAGTATGATGCTCGCACACGCTCAGTTCTGCTGGTCGGCGACAACACGCTACCAGGAGCGCAGCACGCCATCACGACCGAGAAGTACGATGTCGTGTCTCTGTCGTGTTGATATTGTCAGATGCCAACCTGAGGAGGTGACATAATCTTAATCTACAGGTCATCTTATTTTAAACCCGATATATGACTGAGTCCTAAGACAGCGGTTACACGCTCAGTCTGAGTTCAGTCTATCAGTCTGGTCAGAATGACGAGTGAATGATCGCGTAACCCTCTTGGACTGACGGTCCGGACTTATGAAAAGGCCGTTTCCGATTAAGGGAAGCAAAAATGCCCTTTAATATTATGACTTAGTTTTTTTTTCTACAGTCAGTTACGTCTAGTAGAGTAACTGTGTCAAGTTTGGTTGAAAAATTCTTTGCGGTTCCGCAGAAAAAAAATAAAAACGGAAATAATGAAATATGGTTTTTCTCCAAAAATATTTAACTTTAATGAACTATTATTTTTTCATTCTGTAAAGCTTAGTCAAGTTCATGTTTTAAGTGAAAATGGTATCTCTATATCTAACGATTATGTAAAAAATAGATAAGTGAAAATTTTAATATATATATTTTTTTATTTTTGTGAGAGATACCACTCTAATTGATATTTCTAAATAAGCCTTAGTTAACGTCCTGTAACACATATTAATTTGATGGATAAAATCGGAAAGCAACTGTGTCAAAATGAAATAAATAACTGGGTTGGATTACATTTTATTAGTAAGCTATTCTAATACTTCCAAATAACCAACGCCAAATGTCAAATCTTGTTCATTTGTAAAGAGGATGTATTCTTTACAAATGAACAAGATTTGACAGTTAGTGACATTTGCCTTTTATTGTTATTGAAAATGTCATTATTTTTCTAATAACATAAACTATGCATATATTAATCATTTTTGCTATTTGGTATATAAGCTTTACTTAACATTATACCAGATTATCAATTTAAAGGTTTTAATCGGACACTAGCTGTAAAATGGAAATAAAAGACTTTTCGGGTATGACTTCATTATCTTGAAATTGTAATTACAAACTATTCTTTTTTCGCCACGCAATAATCCTCTTTCTACCGAAATTAAAATAAATACATGTTATGACAGTAATAAAGATGATTGAAGATTGTTTTTTTAAATGTAACATGACATTTCAGGGACATTAGAAAAATAACTCGTCTTTACAAAATGAATTCTAAAGCGAATGCAATCAAAAAATTATTAAGAAAGAAACCTACATCATTATATCACCTCGCAATGATATAAGTAGCGATTTCGTATCCATCAGAAATACTTAATGAAGATGGTTCGTTGAATTTGGAATATGTGAAGGAAAATTCTAATATACTGAAACTGAAAGTCCAATCTCGCCATATTTCAAAAAATATTTACAGATGCTTTATCGAATATGTCCCAAACAGCATTGGTGTTGGATCCATAAGGCGGCATTATTGTGGATGTGCCAACGGAATGCGAACAGTAGGGTGTTGTTCACACATTGTTGCTATTGTTTATTATTTATCGCACGCAAGATATTTGTCCAAAATCGTTCGGCCTGCGGAAACTTTAAGCGGACTTTTTGTGAATCACGGAATTCACGTTACTGTCAATGAAGATAGCGATGAGGATTAGAAAAAGTAGTGTACCAGTGTACCGCCAAACAGCAATGTTCGCATTGTTGTGTTCCGGTGTGGGGGTAAGATAGCCGGTGAAATTACTAGCATAGAGGCATTCTATCTTCGTCCTCCGGGTAGGCAAGCACTTGTGACTCCTCTGGTGTTGCAGGTATTTATGGGCGACGGTAATCGCTTTCCATCAGGCGATACGTTTGCTCGTTTGCCCCCTATGACATTAAAAAAAAAAAAGTGTATTTTTTTTCATTACGTAACTAAAAAGGTGACTTTTCTAGCAAATGTCACTGTAACTGTCAAATCTTGTTTATTTGTAAAGAGGATATTATGTTTTGGTTATTTAGCAGTGTTAGAGTAGTTTACTTATTAAATAGTACTTAATGAATTCCAGCCCAGTTATTTATTTCATTTTGACACAGTTGCTTTCCGATTTTATCCATCAAATTAATATGTGTTACAGGACGTTAACTAAGGCTTATTTAGAAATATCAATTAGAGTGGTATCTCTCACTAAAATAAAAAAATATATATATTAAAATTTTCACTTATCTATTTTTTACATAATCGTTAGATATAGAGATACCATTTTCACTTAAAACATGAACTTGACTAAGCTTTACAGAATGAAAAAATAATAGTACATTAAAGTTAAATATTTTTGGAGAAAAACCATATTTCATTATTTCCGTTTTTATTTTTTTTCTGCGGAACCGCAAAGAATTTTTCAACCAAACTTGACACAGTTACTCTACTAGACGTAACTGACTGTAGAAAAAAAAATCTGTCCATTATCACGAAAGGGCATATTTTCTTCCCTTAATCGGAAACGGCCTTTATGAATGACAGTAATCTGACCGATGGATTTAAATGATGCCAGAATGAGCGTGTAACCGATGTCTAAGGTTCAGACTGCATAGGGCATCAGATTGGCGCCCAACGTAGGGCATATATTTAATACGGGTTCAAAATCGGCGAGATCCAATGCTAACTTGAGAACTTGAGATGAAGATACTAATCCGTAACGCCGGCCGTTGGATCTCTACGCCCGCGCTTTGTTAAGGTAGCTAAGCTAGCTTTGTAGGTTTTTACATTGGCGCCCAACGTGGGACATATTTTATGGGGTTGAAAACCATTTAATTACCCCCACCCCTTTCACCCCTTTGCACAACAAATAGTACTCTTTTCGAACAAGCGAAGTAATTTTTAGTAACACACTTTAATTGGTATCTTTAAGTTAAATGAACTATACACGATGATTTTTAATCGGTGATCAGGTTCCAACTTTTCTAACTCAGTAAATGATAGCGGTCACGTTGAAGTCGAAATTACATGAAAACAAACTTTTATTTTTCTTCGATAATTTTTATTTAAAATATCAGTTTTGTCTTAAATTCCTTGTCACCCTACTAATCTGTATCTGTAAGCTTACAACCTTTTTAATAATTTAACGGCAATGACAATTTATGAGTAATAACTTGTCATTGTCATTGTCATTGCCTATACAAAGTCGTAGGAAATTTCGTAAAATTTCCCGCCAAAGCGATGACATTTGACGTAGGTATCGTACTTTTAATAAATTTATGTAGGATGACCGTGTATCTAGTGCTTGTTAGGTGTAATTATGTTTCAACTTTTAATTAAATAAACAGTGAGGTAATTGCATGAGACCTTGCCTATTAGGTTTAATTTTAGCTGGATATTAATATTTTTCTACTCCTGATCACCGATTAAAAATCATCGTGTATACTTTTATATTTCATGTATCCATAGCTTTCCCGGCTCAGACCTCAGGTTAAGAAATTAGGGCGTTTAAACTTATAGTGTCTATATGTTACAGGTACGGAATACCGCCTGAGCAGTTGGGCACCATCTTGATGTCTGAGCCCAAGGTGCAGGCACACGTCGTGTTCATCGGCAGCCTGGGTGACGAGGCTAACTCGTAAGTATATTAGACACACCCGTTTCTAATAACATGCGTTATTTGGCCATAAAATGTCATCGAAGGACCCAATAATATTCTTCATTCTTATAATAGTTTATTTTTTACAGACTCCTGCGCAAGTTGCCGGTGGGGCACGCGCACGTGTGCATGGACGTCGCCTCTTTGCCGCACATCATGCAACAGATATTTGCCGCCTCGCTCTTAGACAATACGGAATAAGAGAGACACAAACTCGGTCTTAGAGCTCTGGCTCACCGGGACGCCAGGGCGACGTCACCGGCTACGTATCCAAATAATTCATATAGAAATGTATCGGCTCTCACTCACTTAGCGACGCTTTGGCAACGTCGCTAATTTGGAAGCGTAGCCCCGATTTACGGCTCCCTGGCGACTGGATGCTCTGGCAACCTGGCAACGTCGCCACTAAAATGTATACGCAAATGAGGTGAAGCTTCCTCACTCACTCAGTCGCCAACCAGCCGCCATTTTGGACGCTCCCTCATATTTTAGGTGTAATCGCCTATACGTCCATTTCTAACGACTTTGGCTACTCTGTTTGGCGATCTTTGGATGCCAGAGGTAGTTTGCTTCGCTTCAATGCTTGCGTCGCCGGCGACTTCGCCATGGCATCCCGGTGAGGCAGAGCCCTTAACATCGAGCTACGTGTGTCTCGCTCACTCGTGCGGCCGCTGCGCTCGGATCTCTCGCTCAGCCGCTCGCCGTGCCACTGCCGCGCAAAGACGTAGCATCTCCGTAACAGCGAATATAATAATATACTACTTATTTACTATTTTGAACAGGGGCGGAAACTTGATATGGGCAAGTTTCTTATAGACGCTTTGTCAAAACTTTTTGGCATTTAATATATGAATTTGGCGGCTTGTGAAAATCTGCCACTTACACCCAAACACTGATGACAACCGATTGCATATCTACACAGGTCTTGTTGGTATTTGACAATTCGTGTCTGTGTTTTTTAAACTAGTTACTGAATGATCCATAGTTACCTTATTCCCTGTATTATTCCATGAAATATTAGCAATATTGTATTATAACATAGGTAATTTTAACATTTACCTACATAGCTGATAATAGTGACACTAAAAGTAGAAGTTGTGGTAGTAAAAGGTCCCAGCTTAAATTTATATATTGTTTTTATTTCAAAATGGAGAGAACATAAATGATTTTTATTTATGTTGAATAACATTTAGATGTTGATAGTAAAATCGATATATATTTTTATCGATAAAATATTTTGATACATCACTTTATCTGTGCTCTGAGTTAGCATAGGTGTGCTTATGGTAAAGCCACACGTTGGGACATTTCCTATACAGTATCACAATTTGTGTAAATTTAAAATGTCTACCTCATTGGAAACCAGCTATGGTACATAATGACGTATCTATAAGAATAAAGTGTAATGTAAGCTGCTCTGTATATTTTGTTATCTTTTATAATGTTATTGTTATTTTATATTGGACGTTATTAAAATGTTTGTATGAATTTACAATGATTTTTATTTGCACATCTATAACCTCCCATTGACTGCTAGTAAAAATGTCCCAATTTAGTATTAAAAATTGGGCAAGTGCGAGCCCGACTCGCGCATGAAGGGTTCCGTACCTATACATATATATACTTAATCTAGAACAAGTTTGTTGTATGGGAGCCCCCCTTAAATATTTATTTTATTTTATTTTTAGTATTTGTTGTTATAGCGGCAATAGAAATACATCATCTGTGAAAATTTCAACTGTCTAGCTATCACCGTTGTTGAGATACAGCCTGGTGACAGACGGACGGACGGACGGACGGACGGACGGACGGACGGACAGCGAAGTCTCAGTAATAGGGTCCCGTTTTTACCCTTTGGGTACGGAACCCTAAAAAACCATTTGCATAGTTTCTTATTCTAAAAGAGGGTAGGCGACATGTAATGAGTCACAGCGCAGTAAATCATATAGTCGGACTATTACTAAGACGGATTTAGACTGGAAATTGCACCGCTGTTCCTTTTGTAGGTTGCAACTGTCAACTTTTCCACTAGGTAACGTCATTTGAGTGTTGATTCTTAGACGACGCTGCTTTCACCTTTTTTATGGTTTGGCCGTACCCAAAGGGTAAAAAATTGGGTAAGTGCGAGTCGGACTCGCGCACCGAGGGTTCCGTACAAACACTTTTCATCTTTAAGTGGTTAAGTCAAGTTTGCACCTGGTATGTATAGCGCCCCATACAAATGAGGTGCAAAGTTAACGCAACCAACCCGTTTGTTGTATGGGAGCCCCCCTTAAATATTTATTTTATTTAATTTTTAGTATTTGTTGTTATAGCGGCAATAGAAATACATCATCTGTGAAAATTTCAACTGTCTAGCTATCACCGTTCTTGAGATACAGCCTGGTGACAGACGGATGGACGGACGGACGGACGGACGGACAGCGAAGTCTCAGTAATAGGGTCCCGTTTTTACCCTTTGGGTACGGAACCCTAAAAACGGAACCCTATTACTAAGCCTCCGCTGTCCGTCTGTCACCAGGCTGTATCTCATGAACCGTGATAACTATACAGTTGAAATTTTCATAATGTACCTATTTCTGTTGCCGCTATAAGAACAAATACTAAAAACAATAAAATAAACATTTAAGTAGGGCTCCCATACAACAGACGTGATCGGTAAGCACCTCATTTGTATGCGGCGCCATATATACCAGGTGCAAACTTTACTTTACCCGGCCAGTTAAGATGGGAAGTGTTTGTACGGAACCCTCGGTGTGCGAGTCCGACTTGCACGGGGCTGGTTTTTAGGGTTCCGTACCCAAAGGGTAAAAACGGGACCCTATTACTGAGACTTCGCTGTCCGTCCGTCCGTCCGTCCGTCCGTCCGTCTGTCACCAGGCTGTATCTCAAGAACGGTGATAGCTAGACAGTTGAAATTTTCACAGATGATGTATTTCTATTGCCGCTATAACAACAAATACTAAAAATAAAATAAAATAAATATTTAAGGGGTTACCTACTTGTTAACCACTTAAGGATGGAAAGTGTTTGTACGGAACCCTCGGTGCGCGAGTCCGACTCGCACTTGCCCAATTTTTTTTTAATATTATATACTAAAAATATTATAAACTGACTGTCTAATAAAAATAAAAATATTAGTTTGGGATATGTAATAATAAAGTAATAAAATAAAGTTAGAAATGTGGCCAACTATATGAGATGCTAACAAGTAAGAAAAAACTTCAATATCTCGTAGCCGTTAGGGATTTACACAGCCTGGAAAAATAGAGCACAAGCAGCGATGCCATTATCTTGATGGGCTGCTCCGTGTAAGCTCCGCGCCATCCGTTTCCGCCTGTCTGTGTCTATTCCCTCCCTCGGGATGCGTAGGGCTTAGCTTACGAACAAATGGAAAGCATCATGAAACTAACGTCTTAATCGGCTATAGTTAGTGTAAGTACTAATTAGTAATTAGTTACCGTAAACTTGCGTGGCAGATGGGCGCCAGAACAGGGGCTTCTTTGGTGGAGATAGAATGTGTTTACCTTTAGGTATTACTTGATCTAGTAATGTGCAAAAAACAACGACTTGGTGTAAAAAAACCCGTTATTTTGAAGTCTATACATTAAAGAACTGGTGTTGTAGTCGAGTTCTTAAAATGTGCTAAAATTTGAATAATTCTATTAACAGCGCGGCGTAGGGGTGTTTACTGTAAGGAACTCTTTGGTAGTTGACAGCAGAGCTGGCAGATAGATTTTATATTATAAATATATTTAAATATTCGAATTATGGCCGTCTTTGTCACATACCAAGGGAGTCGGGCATTCGTGTTTAAACCCTGTATCTGAGCTGAAGTCCAATATAAAAACAATATTAAATCCTATTCTTTATTCTGCACATCCACTGAGCTATACTCTCGCCACACTTGGTGGAAGTGCGTGGTGCACGCGTATTTACGTTTTATTTCTGTTACAGAACCCATGTAAAAAAATGCGTGCGAAGAACATCGACCCCTGTGCGAATTACGTGAAGTTGAAAAAATTTGTGGTACATCAGATGTAGATGACTTATTCATACAATTTGAACCATTTGAAACATTTCATATAATTTGATTCCACTATTTAAAGCCTCGCCACAGTACCTACAGATATTTTTGATAAAATTTTTGTTCACCATTATGAACACTACTGTACCAAGCTACTTAGTCTTGGGTGTCAATTTACTTGCTGTTATTTGAAAAAGTTTTGGTTTGCCAGTAAACATTTTATGCAATTAATAATGTTCAATTAATGCAAAAATCTTACGACTTTGAAAAGCGGTGCGTCTTAGCACAGGTATTTAAATACTTAACAAAAAATACAAACAGTGAAACATAGAATCTCCTCCTTTTTTGGAAGTCTGTTAAAAAGAGTCAACAGCAATGTTTGTAGATATTTTGTATCACTGAATATGTTTTTATTGAAAAGAAAATAAATCTCTTTCCAGTACATTAAAACTATTGACTTATCTATAATAACATTCGTATGTCGTTAATGTCGTAGTCAGTTCTCTAATTATCGGCCTGAATGTTAGTGGTACTTTATTTCACTCTTGGGCAGTTCTAACTATCTACATAGGTAAGGAGTCGGTACCATATACAGTCTGACCAAAAAGAGTAGAAATTAAAAAGTGGCAATACTCTAGTGTCGTCCCTTTCTAATCAATCTAAGAAAACGGGGACGACACTACAGTATTGCCAGTTTTTAATTTCTACTCTTTTTGGTCGCACTGTACTCGTAGCCACAATTAAATAGTCCACCGACAAAACTTAACTGAGGAAAAACACTTTATACAGGATGAAGCAAACCACCTGTTCTATGATTAGAAAAAATACGTATTTTTACCAATGTTTATTTATTTACTTATTTAAACTTTATTGCACAAAAGAAAAACTTAACGTACAAAAGGCGGACTTAATGCCATGAGGCATTCTCTACCAGTCAACCTTAGGGCAAAGCAGAGAAATTGTAAGCGGTGCATCAGACAACATCTATACTATTATAAAATCCTAAATTTGTATTGAAAATAAATTTTCTATGGAGGGAGGTCATGATTTCAGGAAAAATCTCGATAGCGTGATGCAGCCTGATAGTTGTTTTGTATGGACACGCGTCGCCGTGCCAACCTGGCGCCATCTGTTTTCAAAAAAACCGTTGTCCTCGCATCACGCCGAAACGGCTGGATAAAAAGCTACTAATTTTGGTACAGGAATAGCTAAACATCCAAAGATGGTTATAGGATACTTTTTATTATGATTAATATTTATCTCTGAAAACATAAATTCCATGAAATATTTTCCTTACAATGTGTAAACCTTATAATGACAGCGTTTGTGATTTTTAATTTAGAACGACACGACCCCCGCGTGGCTCTTACGTGTACAAAAACTAAAAAGTATGAATTCGACATAATACCTCCGCGCGGCCCACCGGTATTAACAATAAGGTTAAGGTTGTTTGAGGCGTTGAGTTACAGAAACCGTGTTAGTTAGATAGAAAAGATGGCGCCAATTATCGACCAACACAGACGAAAATATGAGTGCAATGTTCGTTGTAAATTGGCTCATGCTCAAAAAAAACATACATTTCTTTAAAAACACAATTTGCGACAATAGCAACTAATTAATGCTCTTTTATTGAATATGCAATTATATTCTTCTGTAGTTTGTAAGTATTGACCATAAAAAAGCCCGGAGACGCAATAATAAATGTTAATGAATAAAACAGATTTTTTAATGCCATTTTATCGAGTGTAATTGAAATAGAAGTATTTCGAATCAATTTAAATACATTTTTAAATATGTTTTACCAACCAACATTTAGAACATTAGGCGCAAATTTTTGTATTGTTTGTGTTTGGCCTAACTTACTTCAGGAAAAATATTGATAGCGTGATGCAGCTTGATCGTTGTTTTGTATGGACACGCGTCGCCGTGCCACCCTGGCGCCATCTGTTTTCATAAAATCCTTTGTCCTCCAATCACGCCGAAATGGCTGGACGGATTTTAACCATTTTTGGTACAGGGATAGCTGGACATCCGAAGATGGTTATAGGATACTTTTTTTCCGTCTACGGTAAAGAAAAAATACGCGAATGAAGTCGTGTGCATCTCATAGCGTCATCCATCAGCGTCGTGAATTTGAATTTAGAACCACGCGTACCCCGCGGGGGGCCGGCCTCCGCTACCCACCGGGGGACAATAGCCCTGAGGTTGGACGAGTCGCCGAGTTACGGACACTGGGACAGTAGATGGCGTTAGTGGTACACGAAATGATCATTTTATGAAACAAAACTGAACACAATTTTGTTATTATTAATTTCGCGATGCAACAATGGGAACTACCATTCTATTATTGCATTTAAAATTCATGTATTTACTCAGTAGTTTATAAATATTGACCCTCTTTTCATAAACGTACTGAGACGCGGAGAAAATTTAAAATGAATAAATAAGTTGTTTTTTTACTTTCTTGAGAGACAATAATCAAAATAAAATGATGTAATATCAATTTTATCCTTTGACGTATAAATATTTACGGAAAGTCAATGAAATATGATACGCACATAAGTGCTACCAGTAGCGCCATCTATGAGCTTTAAACAGTAATTTTCCCCGAGGTGCCGTCCGCAGCAGAGTTTTCGCAATGGCGAAGTGAGTGGATTGGTCTGTAATTTGTGTATTGTTTTACTAGCTTTTACCCGCTGCGCTCACGTTAAAACATACGTTCACTATATTACTACGTATACTACGACCTCTTACACAAATTTGAAGTTAATGAGTGATACATTTAAATGTTAATTAATTATTAATTTCTTTAATTTTAATACAGCTGATGCAAAGTTTAAGTTGACAGCTCGAGGGCCGTTCAGCGTCAGTATGTGTTTAGACAAAGTATAAACAATCTCAAACAACGTTTGATTAAACTTTCAAGTATTTTTAAAGAGATGGTGACTAACAGAGACGGGAGGCAATAAGAAAAAAAACAATATCGTACAACGGAAAAAAGAAAGCAAGGCTGATGAAACTTAAGCAATACTTACGAAGAGATGGTATCGAAAAAAACGGGGGGCTCGGGGGGCGGAGCCCCCCGCTCTAACAAAATACTACATGCTAAAACTGAAAAATTCAAGTAGCTTTGATGAAAGCCTAAGTTACCTGTAGATATATGGTGATCAAGAAAAAACAAAACCCTAAAAGGCTAAAAAGAAAGCAAGTCTCATCAAACTTTTAAGTATCCTGAAAAGATAGTGAACTAAAATGGCATAGTGCTCGCATTAAGAAAACACAAAAACTTAAAACGGAATCGAGAACGCAAGTCTGATCAAACTTTAAAAGATTCTAAAGAGATGGCGACCCAACCAGACGGGAAGCACGAAGAAAAAACAATATCGCACAACGGAAAGAAGAAAGCACGCCTGATGAAACTTTTAAATAACACGAAAAGATGTTATTGAAAAAAAATGTATAACATGCTAAAAAATAAAAATAAAGTAAATCTGATAATAGGCTAAGTTACGTGTAGATATGGTGATCAAGAGAACACAAAACCTTCACTAACGAGTAAGCAAGTATGCACAACCTTTTGAGTAACCCGAAAAGATAGTGAACGATAGTGGCATAGTACTCGCATTAATGAAACGGAAACAAGAAAGCAGGTTTGACCAAACTTTTAGGTATTCTAAAGAGATGGTGACTAACAGAGACGGAAGGCACTAAGTTAATTATATCGCAACACGGAAAGAAAAAAGCAAGACTGATAAAACTTTTAAGCAGCACGAAGAGATGGTATTTAAAAATACGGGAGGCTCGGGGGGCAGAGCACTCAGAAAATGTCATTTGCTAAAACTGAAAAATTCAATTAAATCTGATAAAAGGCTAAGTGACCTGTAGATATGGTGATGAAGAAAACGTAAAACCTTAAAACGCTAACAAGAAAACAAGTCTGATCAAACATAAAAGCAACCTGAAAATACATTGAACTAAAATGGCTTAGTGCTCGCATTATAATACACAAATCCTTAAAACGGAATCAACAAAGCAAGTCTGATCAAACTTTAAAGAATTCGAAGAAGAAGAAGATGTGGTGACCAAACCAGACGGGAGGCACGAAGAAAAAACAATATTGCACAACGAAAAGAAGTAAGCACGACTGATGAAACTTTTAAGTAACACGAAGAGATGGTATTGAAAAAGACGGGGGGCTCGGGGGGCGGAGCCCCCCGCACTTAAAAAATGCAATATGCCAAGACTGAAAATTATAAGTAAATCTGATGAAAGGCTAAATGACCTGTAGATATGGTGATATTGGTGATCAAGAAAGAAAAGAAAGAAAAGACAAAACCTTAAAATGCTAACTAGAAAACAAGTCTGATCAAACTTTTAATTAACCTGAAAAGATAGTGAACTAAAATTACATAGTGCTCGCATTAAGAAAACACAAATCCTTAAAACGGATTCAAGAAAGCAAGTCTGATTAAACTTTAAAGGATTCTAAACAGATGGTGACCAAACCAGACGGGAAGCACGAAGAAAAAACCTCGCACAACGGAAAGAAGAAAGGAAGACTGATAAAACTTGTCAGTAACACGAAGAGATGGCATTGAAAAAGACGAGGGGTCGGGGGGCAGAGCCGCCCGCTATTAAAAAACATTACATGCTAAAATTGAAAAATTAAAGTAAATCGGTTGAAACGCCTAAGTTACCTGTAGACATGTTGCACAAGAAGACACAAAACTTAAAAACGCTAACGAGAAAGCAATTCTGCTCAACCTTTAAAGTAACGATAGTGAAAAGATAGTGAAAAAATGGCATAGTGCTCGCATTAAATAAAAACAAAACCCTAAAACGGAATCAAGAAAGCAAGTCTGATCAAACTTTAAAGGATTCTAAATGGGGATGGTGACCAAACCAGACGGGAGGCGCGAAGAAAAAACAATATAACAAACGGAAAGAAAAAAGCAAGACTGGTGTAACTTTCAAGTTATCTGACGAGATAGATAACAAAAATGCAGTAGTGCTCACATTGAGAATACATAAACCTAAAAACAGTAACAGAAAAGCAATTCTGAACAAACGATTAAGTATTCTAAGGAGATGATGACCAAAAAAAGCGGGGCAGTAAGCAAGACAATATACCACAACGGAAAGAAGAGAACATGACTTTATTTAAGTAACCAATTGAGACAGTGCACAAAAATGTCGGAGGCCTCGCATTGAGAAAACAAAACAAGAAAGTAGAAATTGAATCTAAAATGAACAAGGAATCATGTCCGTGAAAGCATTCAAATATTCCAAAGATACAGTAAACAAAAAATATGGGGGGCTTGAGTTAATGCCAAGCCAATGCCAAATGCCAAGTTATGCCAAGTGAACGTATTTTTTTAACGCGTGCGAAGCCGCGGGCAAAAGCTAGTAATTACATATAATTAAAATACTCATATTAGGTACATACATATATATAATATACATATATATATAGATACATACATAAATATATACGACGATGAAACAAACCAAGCAGATATACTATGAGACTTCAGTTCTGCCAGCAAAGAAACTTTGCACGGCCCTTTTAAATGCCAACTTACTCGGAGCCTGTTTTATTGTGAGAGGAAGACCGTTCCAGAGGCGAGCCACTTGCAAGGAGAAAGAATTAGACATGAAACCAGTACGGTGAAGAGGAATAGAAAGGGCAAGATTGCGAAGAGCGAAAATTACGGTTACGAGTGGATTCAACATAGCAGAAAAAGGTTTTCAGGTATTCAGGAGCTTGTGGATCATTGAGTATTGAAAAGAGAGTGCAGAGCATACGAATATTGCGTCGTTGACGGATGGGAAACCAGCCAAGCTGAGAGCGGTAAGAAGAAACGTGATCATATTTACGGAGACAGAAAATAAATCGAATACAATTATTAAGAAGTCGATCCAACTTATCAAGAAGATCCTCATTTAAGTCCGGATAACAAACATCACCATAATCAATTATGGGTAGTAATAGTGCATTTACAAGCAATACCTTAGTTTTGATAGGCAAAAAATTTAAATGTTATTCTGATTTATTTATTTAATCTTAATTGTACACAAGAAAACTTATTGTGCAAAAGGCGGACTTAATACCATGAGGCATTCTCTACCAGTCAACCGTCGGGCAAAGCAGATAACTTGTGGGCGGTGCAAGTAACTTAAACAAGTTTAAGTACTAATATGTTGATATTGATCAAAATAGATGACAATCAGCTAATTTAATTAAAAAGTAAATAAAAAAAACTTTTTCACTTCTCCTGCTTGAAAAGTAGGCTGGTAATTTTATATACATTCCAGTGATGTTTGTAGGGGCTAAAGTGCTCGGTATAGTCCCTAGGGTTAAATGGAAACCATGCAATTATTTATATGAAAATGCAAGAAAAAATTCTTGGCGGCAAGTTACATATTAGATGCAGATATTTAAAAATAAACCAAAATGTTTAAATTTACAGTACACTGCAGGTACCATCTTTGAATACGAGCGAGATGACGACTTATGATCTTGTATGTATTTAAAGTTATTTAAACAGGAGTGTGTAAAGTGCAAAATGATCGATTTGTCCCATACGTATCTCAAATCCCTAAATGTGGCACCGCATCCCTGCCCCGCGCGCCGAGTAGGTACTCATCCTGTATAGTACTCAAGTCCAGGCTTACGATCTGTGATGGATACCCTGCTTAACATTCCAGTGACGCCTGTTATCTGGGATACTGAGGACGTAGATTAGAATCGGGCTATCTACTATCCAGATTTATTTAGATACTAGAAGACGCCTACAAATTTTCCCTCGTTTGTTTGACTGTGGAGTGTGGACGAATAAAATGTATCATACAACGATCTTTGAATACGCAGCCGTTAAAAGCGTGATGAGGTTGTGTAGACACACATATAATTACACATACATACGTAAAACGAAAAACGAAGTAAGTAGGTACTTATTTTCCCTACGGAAAAAGTTGCGAGCAAATCCACCTAAAAATTGAATCAGCATTTGATTATGTTAAAACTAAAACTTTTAAGCGTCTTTTGAAAGATTATAAACGGTCTTTTTCCATTATAAACATCGCGGTTACATTTTGAGGTGCGGAATCGTAAAAAAAAGGTGAAATGTACCTAATGTCACAATAATGAGGATAAAGCCAAGGGGAGGAAATTGCGTCGCTCGTCGGCCGCTGTTTTTGCAATAGAATTATTGTTCGCTTCCACGCGTAGCTTGTCAAGATTTAATGCTGATATTGCCAATAAGTATGCCATTGAAATTGAACTGACAGCAGTATTTACTAGGTATAAGAAGATAAGGTATGGCATACCGGCTAGTGAGATTTTCTACGACACTGATCAGTTGCCGCTTTATGGTTTCAAGTAATTATAAGGAAAATACCTAACGTTTGCCACCAGTCGTACAAAAAATAATAATTATGCATTTATGCATTACGATTGTCATGTTCTTTGAATAAGTTATATTTTGTCGTAATAATTGATTTAAAACCACTCACGATTTTATGAGATTCATACAGGTAACAAGGGAATTGGGGAGTTTTATGATACACTACTGGCAACACACAAACGGATCAACCAACCAACCAATCATAGCATGATGACGCATTGATGACGTCAAAAGTCTCGCTTGTCATTCTGGAGTGCCAAAAATAGGTATACGCGGACGAAGTTGCGGGCAGAAACTGGTAAATAATAAATTAAATATATCTTATAGTCACATTGGTACTTGAAACGCTTCACAACACACAAAAAAAACAGCAGTACATTTTCCATACTGAATCAGTCTTGACGATTTCCTGCGCTGTGACTAGTGACTATTAAGTTTTTGTCACCTTTCGAATGAGTGTGGAATATGGAACTTTACATTTACAAATGGGTTTTAAGTTATAAATTGAGATATTTTCGTAAATGTAATATTTCATTGATTTATTTGAACCTTCGGAAAAAGCCTGATGAAAGAAAATTTAAATATTGTCAATTACCAAGTAACAAAGCTGCCCGTTTCAATAGGACCGCTATAATATAACTTCCGCAAAACTAAACGCCGCGCCGCCGTCCGCTGCCGTATCAAATCAGTTGCGTGTAAGTATATCGCCTTCCGGCAATAAGTCCGGTTAAGCCGAGTTCGTAATCCCTTGCTTAAGGGGAGCGAAAACCTTCAGCATCAGTTTTCATCAATTTTATGCTTTAGTTGATCTCCGGAATGTAACAGATAGAGGACTGAGTGACTGGGAAGTAAATATGGCGACTCTGCTGCCATGTTAGTGTATAACGTATCTAGAAGATACGTTATACACTAACATGGCAGCAGCATTTATAAGAATAAAACATCATTGATAACCTACTGTAGACGCCGGGGAAAAAGGGCTTGCCGGGTGAGTAGGTATAGACCGTAGGGAGGCCGGATAGTGGTACGAAGCTATATAGGATAGTGATATTGCTTTTCTCAAACATATGCAATGTAATAAAAAAATCCACGACTCAAAAAGAAATTATGATTCAGCTATTTAGCCTGTTCATGAATACAGACGCCAAGTAAATTTTTTTTACTATGAAATTCCTTTACGTTTCTCTCGAGTTGTTCCGCCCGAAACGTGATGCTTCGAAGCCTGTTCTAACAATATCTTCCAGGTCACCTTCGCCAGAAATCGTACCATGGTTGGAAGCATTAGCGTTGCTTCCGCCCAAATGAGGAACGGAGTGTCATACCAGTAGGGTGCTTGCCGTCGGCTCGTCAGCACATGATACCGTTTGGCTCTAAAATGGCACTCAGAAGCCCTATTTTAGACGGTGACAAATGACCCATTTTAGGTACTTAACCCATAGACTTTTCAAAGTGTAGCTGCGGCTGGCCTTTGAGTAATAAAACTCTTATCATCTACTCTATTATATTATAATGTTCCATCCATACCTTCGCCTTAAGTTCGGATAGCGTAGCGAACTTAATTAATTAGATTAGTTGCATTATCCTCGCCCTTCCACTTACCACGTCGGTTTTCATTAGCTGCAGGTAATGCTATTACTTTCAATATGGGTCTTTCCAATGTAGCATTCATTTCCATTTGGATTAATTTATAGCTGGTTAAGTTCAATTAATCTACTAAACACTATCTAAAGGTTCTATTCAGTTCACTAGACGCTATGAGCGTGAGCCCTCTGAGCTAATACCTACTTGGAGTCAATGTGCCATAAGGTCGCGGTTCCGCCTTCCACTTTTGTAAGGGCATTTCGATGCTTCCCTGCCCTCGACCAATTGTGTTGCATTTTGTAAAGAGAGCCAATAAAATACAGTAGTCAGGCGAATTTTGTGATGATCAAAAGAGAAAAATCTTCTCAAGCATTGACGTCACTATTTCGCTCATGAGCTACTAAGTGATGTAAACACGTGCAGTTTTCAAAGTAATCCTTAAATACAGGGTTTAGGTATACCTGTATATAGTTTTCATTTATGTAATTTCTGTTTACGTTTTTGAAGTAGAGCATTTATTATGACTATACTTTTTGAGTTAATTTAGTGTTTAAGTGGAATTCCAACTACGTGCAGTCGTGCATGTTTCCTATTGTAACAATAACTTATGAAATGAAGTATTTTCATGTGGAGTTGTTAGTGAATAGAAATACTGCATAGGTAACCCAGCATTTACCAGCTGGGTACCTGCTCGAACTTGGTTCACCGGTTTACTAAAGAAGTCATCCAAAACAGGTGTTCAGTCTAGCCTCATATATTTTCATCAGTAGAGTTTATTGCCGTCTGGACTAACACTAACTCGATTTGTGTGCGTTTCCCCTGAGTTACTGTTGCTGTGTAAACACGCGATTTGAACGAAGCCGCTTATGAGATTAGGTAGGTGATGTAGCCAGCACTTACGTTGTACCTCGTATATTTACATTTTAGTTAATTTTATATAGGAAGGTCCTATTCCGCTTGGGAACAGTGCAGTTAACAATGGAACAAAAAATAAGAATAAGAACTTTGGTAATAACGACACACGCTAATTTAAAAAGCTGAAATCATAAAGCAATCTTATGTTATCAGCGGGCCTATGATGGTTGTTTTGTCACGCGAGAAATAAGTGACAAAGCATCTGTATTTATATCATCTCACACTCGCATCTTGTCAAAACGTGACGGATGCTTTGTCACTTATTTATCGCGCGATAAAAGCAACGAACCGTTGAAGATAAAAAAAAGTGTGTGTGTCAGCTCCGACGCACGACTGGAGTTTACTCTTCAGGCCAGGCGCGCACCACGATTTTTTTTAGTCGCGCGATAATTTTGTCGCAGAAATAAGCTTACTTATGGGTTTATGAAAATCGTGGTGCGTGCACTCTCATATAAATAAACCCATAGACGCTGACGGATCAATTCTACGGGTATGGCTACGCCGGGATTAAGAGCCGTCCAGGCCGTCAAAGCATCGGAGGCGTAAGGAATGATAGCCTTGTCACCATCAAAAGATAAAATTTGAGTGACAAGGTCCACCACCCCACACGCCGAAGCCAGGAAGGCCGGGAGGCTCACATCTCGCGCGCGACGCACGCCCAAACCACCAGTTCGAATCGGCAGAGAAACCTGGTCCCATTGACCTTGGTTAAGGGAGACGTTCAGCACCTTTTCCAAACTCTCCTTCAACACGAAGTCAAAGGAGTCTGTCTGGACAGGGTGCAGCCAGGCTGGCACGGTGCACAAGAAATATGTCAGCTTGGGCACGGCAAAGCAAACTCGCAACATAACGAGGGCTACGTGAGCCGAAAGTTCATTCAACCTCTGCGCAGCCATCAGCAGAAGCAGCTTTCTCTCCTCGAAGGCTTCAGGAATGGCTTCTGGGAATATTGGGGACCCCAAGAGGTTGAAAGATCTCGCCGACAACACTTTCAGTCCGGGGAGCAGAGCACTTAATAAGGGGAAAGAATCGTGTGAGTTGGTACTGCAGGGGAAAAATTCGCATTTGCTGAAATTAATATCTAAACCCAGAGCTTTTAAACGAGGCAGGAGCATGAGCAAGTCTTGTTCCACTTCTTCAGGTTTACCACCTAGGGTACCGTCATCTAGGTACCAGATATTCAATGGGGATTTAACCTCTGAAATTACCTTTTGTATGGCCAGACAGAAACTAAAGGGCCTAGCGGATCCCCCTGCTGTGCACCAACTTGGGAAAGAACAAGAGGACCATTGTAGAAAAGATTAGAAGCGGAAGAATATACTTGGAAAATGAAGGGGTAGAGTGATGGCACTTTATCCTTCACTTCGGACAGTAAAAAATCACGCTCCACTGAGTTAAACGCGTTTTTTAAATCAATTTTAATTAATAATAATAATAATGAAATAATGAACTTTATTCTGCAAGTAGGCCACAAGGGCACTTTTACATGTCTGAGTCTACCGGCATTTCACAAGAGGAGACCACTGTTGAGAAGAAACGCCGAAAGAAACTCAACAGTCAGTCATTTTTTCAGAAAGCATAAGTACTTAACTATTACAATGATATGAACTTAACTATACGTATTAAAACGGATTCTAAGTTTTTGCTATCTACCGAAAAAGCCCGCGTAGCGTGAATTGCAGCCTCGCAGCCCAATCTTGTGCCAAACCCTAATTGGCAAGGTTGCAGATAAGCTGCCATTTCTTCTCTCACTGCACGGCATCCTAGCTTTGCCGTTAAGCGGCGGAAAGCGCTGCCTATGGCAATGGGTCTTATACCACCGTCTTTTTTTGACAGCGCACATAAGGAAGCACCATAAATATAGGAGCAAACTTCAGGGTTTAATTGACCACTGAGCAAAAAATTACAAAGCTTGGCCAGATGTTCCAGGAGCCGAAAATCGGCGTCTCCCGCAGATGCAGACGTAAGCTCCTTAAGATGAACAGGGCGGATACCATCCAAACCGGCGGCTGAACTATTGTTGAAAGAGCTGAGTGCCTGCACCACTTCCTCCGGCTTAACAGTTAAGGCAGAAATAGATATGTCAGGTTCCGGTGGAAGTACCAGTGGCCGGGACGGGGCTGGATGCTTCGACTGCAGCGTAGCTAAAGTCTCAGGGCTCGACGGCGCCACGCCCTCATCCGACATAAGCACTCGCACTGCACCTGAGATCCCCTTCATGTACTTTACGCTCAATTGTCTTCAGTATGGAGTGTGATCTCAAAGGCGTGGTCTCTGCACCGATGTTCCCACTGATATCAAAAGAAGCAGAGTTAATATTTCTCTTAACTTTCGTGGTTAAATTGCCCGTGGCCGACGCTTCAGGCGATTTGAGTGCGGAATAGGCAAAAGACAGTAAACTAAACCATTCGAGAGTGCCATTGGAGTCGATACACTTATCAATGAGGTCGCTCAATTTGGCCGCTGCCAAGTTTCGCGCCCCTTTGGGGATATGCCGTAACACACGTACTGACTGCTTTAACGTAGCTAGATCACCAAAATCTAGATGAATGGGGTTGTTACCATGAGCTTGCTGTGAAACCGACAGTCTAGGGTTGGAGGGGATGACTTGGGGAAAATGTTTATGCATGTGCCCTATATGCACTTTAAGTCCATGAGGGGTAAAAGTTCGAGTTGAGTTGGGACAATGGGGACAGCGCAAGGATGAAGAAGGATCACTCATATTTATAACTAACACTTACAAATAAAAGTAAAAATACAAGCAATTATAATAAAAAAAGATACAATTTAAAAGCCAACATCAAAAACATAACAATTTCGATTTAAACTTCATAGCTTCTTGTCGGTCGGCAAGACTCCCGTCTAGAAAATGAATGGCTCGGTTGTGTTGGATCCTTGATTTATGTATGTATTTATCCTGGAAAGTTTCACGAAATCAAAACCATTCTGCGGCTGAATGCAGGAAAATGAGAGCAGTGGTGATGGAAAAGTATTCGGGTCATTCTTCGAGAGAGCGATTTTTGCCTTATTCCTCTGTCCTTTTTTGTTTTTGAAATTTGACCTACAAGGACATACTCTTATGAAAATAGATTTATTTTTAGACATAATTATGGTTTTGGCCCACATTTTTGTGAACTCATTCATAAAATAAATTCATTTTAATTTTTGGGTCCAGAAGAATAAGAAATTAAGGTCCATAGGAATAAGAAAAGTCACAATAGGTTAACAAAAATATTAAAAAAACCGTATATTTATAAAACATATATTATACTTTTGTTCACAAAATAATTAAAAAAATACATTTATAAATTTACACTACAGATTTGTCAAAAATTAGTGTGACAGAAAGACGAACAGACATACGAGTCAAAGTTCCGTTTTTTTACTAAGGTACTCTAAAACATAGGAAATCACTTGATAACTACTCTTCTTTTTGAAACTCAGTTAAGAAAAACAAGAAAAACTTGGAAAATTCTTATTACATTGTCCAAAAATCCATAGGAATAAGGGACAGAGGAATAAGAAATTATCGAAAAAAAGCCAATGATTCATAATGTGTATATACAACGCAGCTGTCGTTAATAATATGAATAGATAGTACGTAAAGCAGTTAATTAAGCAAAATAGTGAAATTTTAACAGTTATACAAATCTAAAAAAAACGAACAGAGTAATAAGAATGGTACCTGAACCACGGACAGAGGAATAAGATTTTTACCTTCGTAACTCCGGAGCCACGTGCAACAGCCGACACGTCCACCTTCGTACACGTTCCGAGCGCGACTGATTTACTGCCCGCGGGGCAAGTTTGTCTACAATCTTCAATACGTTTACGATACAGGCGAATAAAACCCGCGCCAGAGAAATAAGAATTTTGTCGCGGACACATTTTATTTCCTAAATTTTAAATACAATATTATAGATAAAAAAATACTTGTTAAATTTTAGTAATATAATAACTAATAATGTATGCATGAAGTCAATCAAAATATTCGTTAAGTTGACTGAATTGAAGTTGTCATCACATGTTTTGAGAAAAATGGAGAACGGACACGACAGAGTAGTAAGAATAACGGATTTTTTTTTTATATAAAAAATTAGAATGAGCTTATACTAAAACCGATCGATGTCCCAGTCGACTACAGATATAAAGTATCTCTGAAAAAAAATCAGGCTTTTAAACTAAAGCTTTCAGTGAAATAAGCCCCCGGACATCGAAAATTAGGGTCTCGGAGAATCACCCATTCACGCCTTCTCTATTTCTAAGCTTAAAGCTGAGTCACAATTAAAGCGGTCTCTCTCTCTACAGCAAGACGTCTTCTTCGATCTTAGCACCATACAAGCACGGCTTAAACACCAAGAAAACACGGTCTTTGCATTGCACGTTATAAAAGTTGTAATCTTGGATATCACAAAAATTCGTTAGGTTTGTTTGGGAGCTGAAACGAACACGTATCTTTTAGCCGATTGTGTGACGGGCGCTATTGTTTCAAAAGCAGCACATTTTACCCGTTAAGCGTAGATTTGATTAAATTTTATTTTATTTATAAAATTTTGTTGACACTCGACATGAAGTTGACATTGACAATTTTATAGTTTGTTTATGTGAACATAATGGTAGTTTAAAAAGTCGTATCTCAGTATACGATCGGGGTAAAAATACGACTTCTTAATTTAGCAGGTTATGCGTTAAGCGTTATAGACTAAGATCCCGATATAAAACGACCTTCACCGAGATGTTTATTTGATGAATGTATTTTATATTTAGTTTAATATGTCAATAAATATATTGCATATGGGTTGCCTAACAATTTTTAGTCCAGGGTATGTTTAGTAAAAAATAAAAATATATATTTTTTTTTCATTTCACCGATTTGATTATTAGATAAATTCATAATTAAATAATCTTTAATTTTATTCAGTTTCAATTGAATAATCAGACCGTTGCAAAATGCTAGTAGGTATATATTTACCTGTTTATACCTGGCTACCCGATAGTTGTGACGGGAAAAGAATAGGTAACCTAACGTTTGCATATTCTATGGGCTTCATACTTTCGATTGGTATAGAATTTATCTAATATTAATCAAACCGGTGAAATGTTTAAAACATTTTTTTTTATTATTAATTAAACATACCCTGGACTAAAATTTGTTAGGCAACCCATATGCAATATATTTATTGACATATTAAATTGATTATAAAATACATTTCATAAAATAAACATCTCGGTGAAGGTCATTTTATATCGGGATCTTAGCCTATAACGCGTAACGCATAACCTGCTAAATTAAGAAGTCGTATTTTTACTCCGATCGTATACTGAGATACGACTTTTTAAATTAGCACGGCAGATACGTTCGATTTTATACCCCATATTTTTCATACCCCGGGCTTATATATGAAAATCGATTCTTAAGGAGTAAACTCCAAAAACATGGTGGAAATAGTAGTTTGATAGTGAGTCATAATCATAAGGCTAAAGTTGTGGCTAAAGCGCATTAACAACATGTTGACAATATATCAAAATTTTATATTGAGAGTTTATGTTAACAGTCTGGGCCTGTGTGTCCCACAGCTGGGCAAAGGGCTCTCCCTTAAATAACCACAGGTCCCTGTTCGATATCTCTTCCGACCAGTTGCTGAGGGATGCGTCCAAGTCATCCCGCCATCTCCGTCTTGGCCTGCCCCGTTAGATATATTTCTTTAAATTATATGTCAACTAGCTGCGCCGCGTGGTGTTACCCGCTCATTCCACGGGAACACTACAATTTTCGGTATAAAAAGTAGCCTATGTGTTAATTAAGTGTCAGCTACCTTTATACCAAAATTTATCAAAATTGGTCCAGCCGTTTGAGCGTGAAGAAGTAACAAATATACGCATAAAAACCTTGAGCCTTGTTAAGTATGCATAGACAGATAGAACGCGTAGATACATTGCTATTAAATCTAAAACTTTACACCAACATAAGTACATTATCCATACTTCCACAAAGTTGGTTCGCCAATAAAACTCGTAGACAAGTAAATATTCAACTTTATAAACCATAAAATTGAATTTGGAATGCCGCGCGTATATTCCGGTACATTGGGTTGAAAAGGTTCTTATCTCTATTAAATTCCGAGGCGTATGTCCAAGGTTTAGAGTGTAGATTGGACTGGTGAGTTGTACTGGTATAGAGTGGAGTTGGTCGATCAATTAGGAAGTTTCAGGGCCAGGTACTTGTTCAGAGTGTGCAAGACGCGTAACAAATGACGTCTCATGGACTTGCGGAGCGATGACCTCAGGTGCTTGCGAATAATGTTTTATTGTATTCATGTAGTATAGTATTTTATTGTATTAGTAAGAGACTGTATTATTATGTGAATTGTAAGGATAATATACCCATGAGATCTGCACTATATTAGGCAGTAGGAGAGCATCACGGTGCTTGGCTGTGCCTCCGGCTTCCATAGAGCATCAGGCGCGCGTTCAGAGCCAAATTTAACGTACAGATGCGTGACCAGTTGCATCGCACTATGCAAAAACAACCAATAAAATACACGTGACTTTTCAGAAGGAAAACATCAAAAGGGAGGGATTTCAACAGAACGCTGTTCTAATTATATTGGCATTAACTACATCACAGTCATAAAATGTGTTCTTTTAAAGATAATAGCACGAGTCGTATGTATGTCCGAGCTTAGGTTAGGAGCTGTAGATTAGGTTGGACCGACGATCTGGTCAGAATCGACCGTCGTAGAGAACTTTGTGGTAGAAAGGTAGAAAGAAGTGGTCGTCTTTGAGCTAAGAACTCTGAGCTTTTTGTTAAAACACATCCAAGATCGCATGAAAATCTTTATTAATTTAGTGGGCAGTTTTGACGAAGCGTATTGCTGGTGTAATTCAAAATCAAATCAAAATATATTTATTTTGCTTAAAATGTGGTGTACAAATATCGTATTACATGAGGTATTTTAAATTTCGCTCACTTTACCGGCATCTGGCATACAAAATATCAAGTACTTAGTAACTATGAACCTATACAATTGTCAAACTAATCATATTAATTATTGATAATAATGTCTACAAATAATAAATAAATGAATGTCAGAGGTACAAATGGATATCTTATAATTGTGTTCGAATTAAGAGTAATAATTTCATTAGTAATACACATAATCAATAATGATGTAACAATTTTTACTTATTTCAAATAGTCAAAGTATTCTTGAACAGAGTAGAAACAGTTTTGCACTAACCAGTTTTTGCGGCCACGCTTGAATTTGCCCAAGGGTAAGTTTTTTATATCTTCCTGTAGGGCATTGTAAATGATAATAGCCATGCAATAAACTCTACTATACAATTTTGTCTTCTTAGTTGGTATTACCAAACGGTTTGGGTATCTCGTATAACTACCTAACTCGTTCTGACTAAGCGTGTTGCGGATATTATTTGCATTGTAATTATAAATACCTATTACTTAAATAAAAAAATATTATAGAACGTTACGTTAGTGTTATAGGCTCATGTTTTGGACTTTACTAGTATTTAAGACCCTTAATGTACAACATGAATTGCAATAAAATGATTTGATTTGATTTGATTTAATACCTTCTTCTTTATTAAAGAGATGAACTAAGCGAGCGGACTTGAGCACGCACAAAATAATTCAGCCAGCTCCCGCCAAGTCCGATTATGAGCGTTTATCGTGGACGTGGGCCGCCTTAAATTTTAATAAATTCGTGTTTAGAAAACGGCCATTTGCTCTCTTGGGTTTTCGTGAATTTCTTATGAATTTTAGCAATTAAGCGAGGCTATCTCGAGGTGTTAATCGAATGCGAAGTGATGATTACAAAGGAAATTAACGTAGAAAGCAATTTGTATTTGTTTTAAGGATTGTAAATTGGATTTTTAAAATCATTTGAGTTGTCTATTGAGTTTCAAAGTATGTATGAATTAATTAACTAACGTGTTTTACGAATTGAAGAATTGAAAGCCAACGCGCCAAAACCAAGGAGATGTAAGGACATCGAGGAGTTGGAAGAGGCTGCATTAGGACTCGAGCGAAGCATTATGGAGGCATTCCACACGGCATGCCCTGAGAAAACAGTTCAGACTGGTAGAGGACAACCATGGTGGAACAAGGAGCTCCAAAAGCAGAGGAAGAAAACACGCAGGGCGATGAGACAAGCCATAAAAAGGAATGACACTCAGAGCTGGGACATGTACAGAGCAACTCGGAATGCTTATGGCAGGCTGAGGGAGAAATGTAGCCGGGAAGGCTGGAGACGATACACAGAGGAGATAAATAACTACTCGGAGGGGGCAAGGGTGGTGAAACTATTAGCAGGCGATAAGGCATGCCAGCTGGGAAGTCTGAAGGCAGGCGATGGTTTGATCACGGACCCGGGAGAGGTTTTGGAGGTGATGCTGACGGCGCACTTCCCAGACTGTGAAGACGCCAGGGAAGAGGAAGAGGAGCCGTCAGGCTATGATGAACCGGACTGGAAGACAGCCGAGGAAGTAGTAGTGGAGGAGAGACTGGCCTGGGCAGTCAAATCCTTCGCTCCTTTTAAGGCCGCGGGCCCAGACGGTGTAATTCCAGGACTACTCCAGAGGGGCTACGAACTGATAAAAGAGAATCTGACGGAAATATTCAAAGGCAGTATTGCCCTAGGGCATATCCCGAAAGCATGGAGAAAAGTTCGTGCCGTCTTTCTACCAAAGCCAGGGAAAAAGACGTACCAAGAGGCGAAGTCATTCAGAAGTATAAGCCTATCATCCTTCGTACTGAAAACACTGGAGAAGGTGATAGACGGTTTCGTAAGAACACAAATAGGAAATAGTGGGAAGCCGCTACATGGAAACCAACATGCCTATATGGCGGGAAAATCCACGGAAACGGCTCTACACAATCTGACAGTAAGAATCGAGAGATCACTGGAAGCAAAACACTACGCACTGGGATGCTTCTTCGACGTGGAGGGAGCTTTTGACAAGGCAACCTTTGAAGCGGTGGAAGAAAGTCTAAAGAGAGATGGCATAAATCCTACCATCGGGACCTGGATAAGTAAAATGCTAAGAGGAAGGGCTGTAATGGCGAAACTCGGAGGAGAAGTGAGACAAATAAGACCGAAAAGGGGCTTTCCACAAGGAGGATGTTTATCACCATTGATGTGGTGCTTACTTCTAGACTCCCTAATCGAGAGGACAAATAAAGGAGGCCTATACGTGCAAGCGTACTCGGACGATGGAGTCATACTGGTGCGAGGAGTGGCACTAGATGTGGTCAGAGACATAATGAGAAGAGGAGTGATGGAAATATTAGTATGGTGTAGGGATAGAGGACTGGACCTAAACCCTGATAAAACAAAACTGATGTTATTTACCAATAAGAGGAAAATAGAGAAAATGAAGCCTATCAGCATTCAAGGCAAAGAACTGGAGGTAGTCAAGGAGCTCAAATATCTGGGAGTGACGTTAGACAGCACTCTCAGATTCAAGACACACATAAGAGAACAGTCGGCAAAGGCCATAAGAACGCTCTACCAGTGTAAGAGGGCGGTCGGAAGAAAATGGGGCCTGAAACCAGCTATGATACACTGGATTTACAAGGCGGTGGTACTACCGAGAGTACTATACGGTGCCATAGTATGGTGGCATAAGGCCAACATCAAAGAATACCATAAAGAACTATCAAAAGTACAAAGACTGGCATGTCTTATGATCACGGGGGCAATGAGAACAACGCCCACGCAGGCGATGGAGATCATGCTCGGTCTCAAGTCACTTAAAATAGAAGCGGAAAAGAAGGCCATGGAACAATGGTACAGAATGAAAGCATGCAAGGAATGGAGAGGAAGCTTGGTGGACAAGGGACACGCACTTATTCAGAGGGAAGCAAGCTCGAAGATGGGGATGCTTACCCAAAACAACGACCTCATAAAGAGACAGGAGATGTTCGATAAGAAATATAGGATACACATAGGAGAAAGGGACAACTGGAAAATAGAGGTGGAACACCCCGTGACTATCTGCTTTACGGATGGTTCTCGGCGGGAATCCACGAAACTAGCAGGAGCCGGCATAGTGATACCAAAGCTGGATAAGAAGGTACACATACCTCTGGGGAGGTACGCTAGCGTATTTCAGGCAGAGGTATGCGGCATAATGAGATGTGCACAAATAATAGATGAATGTTCACAGGAAGTGGGATCTGTCGTTATATACACAGACAGCCAGGCGGCACTAAAAGCGTTAGACAAACAGATGGTAAGCTCGTCCTTGGTAAAGGAATGCAGAGTAGCCCTGAACAAACTTGGAGAACACACGAGGACTACGGTGGCATGGGTACCGGGACATCAGGGTGTGACAGGAAATGAAAGGGCAGATGAGATGGCAAGGCTAGGAGCAGAAAGGGAACTCATAGGACCCGAACCTGCCCTGCCAATATCGGCAGAAGTCACGAAAGGAGTTATAGCTAGGCTAATGGAGGAAGAGGCCCACAGACAATGGCAAGAGACGACGGACTGTCGACAATCGAAGATGATCCTAGGAGGAATCAACAGAAAAAGGACCAGGTATCTACTGGAACTAGGTAAGAAAACTCTCAGATTATTAACAGGCATAATCACGGGACACAACAGCCTTAACAGGCACCTACACATTATGGGAGTAGTAAGTGATCCATACTGCGTGCACTGTGGCCAGGAGGAGACGAGTAAGCATGTTATAGCAGAGTGTGGAATGTATGCGATAGTACGCTATAGCATCTTCAGAAAAGATAAACTAGAAGAGGAAGAGCTGAGGGACATTAACCTTAAAGATGTCCTTTCCTTCTGCAGGAGAACAAGAAGATTCGAGGGAGAAGGCTGTATGGGAGCGCCGCCGGGACAGTAACCGTTGGCTCCAATTGGGAATTGGGCTGAATGAACGCAGCCAAGCGATCGACAGCCCGCCTGTTTCCGGCCGGGCGTCCCTACACCAAATCATCATCATCATCAACGTGTTTTACCTTTCAATTTCGAAGCGTTATATTCGTGTGACTTTGTGTGTAAACAATATAGAATTACTTCCTATATAAGTCATTGTCTCCATTTAGTTAAATAAATAAATAAATATCAGACAACCTCACACAAATTAACCTAGTCCCAAATTAAGCTCAAGAAGGCTTGTGTTATGGGTACTAGGCGACGATATACATACTTATATAGATAAATAAATACTTAAATGTTGTTCATCACACAAATATTTGCCCTTGCCGGGATTTGAACCCGGGACCGTCGGCTCAGTAGGCAGTTGCTTAACCACTGCGCAAACCGCGTCGTCAAGTTATAGTGATAACAGAACATCCCTCGGCTCTCGCTATCGAGGTAAAATTGTATATTACCCACGTCATATTATTTTCGTCGTATTGAATCACCAGTTCATTAAAATAATGCATTGGTTATTTGTATTATTTGATGTCATTAATCATTTAAAATCTGAATTTTAATGATAACTATGGTAAATGGTTGCGCGAAATCTCATATTGTTTGTTGACTGAGTGAGATTGCTGTCTCTATTTCAGGTTGCCCAAAATTATTTCGTATGATGATGTCCAGATGTTTGGATGTCCAGTTGTTCAGATTTCCGGCTGTAATATTTTTCAACCGATTTTCATGAAATTTGTGAGTAGGTTCGATTAGTATAGATTATCTTGTTAATTTTTTTTTCCGCAACAGTGGAGATATTAGTGTTGAACACAACAAAATACAAATTTCAGCAATTACGAAACAAACCACTCGTATAGTCTTAGTCAAGTTTATTACGTAATTGAGGGTCTAACGCTTTACCTAGCCGACCGCGATTGCGATCTCAATTTCGATTACGGGTGAGTGCGGCCCGAAACAATTTATCTTAATATCTTATATAATATAATCTGAAAAGTAACAATTTTGCGGCAAACATAATCATGTAATCTACTTACCTACTACTACTATAATCATGTTTTCCAGTCCACTGAATAGGGACCCTTACCGTAAGCATTCGTCAAAAATGTTCATATATATTTTTTTGTTACAAATGATTTTTTTCAATGATGAATGTTTACGATGAGGGAGCACCCTTAGGTTATATAGTTGGATAAGGTAATAAAGGTTGTCCCTTGCCTTATTCAAGTTCAGTCGCAAAAGGCGTTCAAATGTCTTATAATTGGTAAACCGGTGGGAATCGGGCTCTATGGATGCCTCACCACTGGTATAAATAATTTGTAAGTGCCGTAAGTTTAATTATTTTGTGTATAATCTACACATTCGATTTCGAAATTTGTATTGTCTACTAAACTGAACTGACTGACCAAATTAAATTGAATGCATTTTAGCTTAAAATACCTACATTTAAAAAGGCCAACATATTCTAAGTAAATTCAATAACAATTATAATAAATGTAAGTTCACAAACTCAAATCTACGAAATGACGTTTAGTCCCCCTATAAAAATAAAGACCATTATTCCCTATAAAAATAAAGACCATTAGCGGCAAAGTATTGTGCTTGCATTTACTAATTTGTATGGAAAGTCAAGTGAAACGTTTTATCTTAGTTAGCAAAAGCGTCTCACCATCATTTCACAAAGTTTAAAGTAGGTACTCACACGTTGCGGCCCCGAACTCCAGTAATGTACAAATTGGACATTTATTGTGCCGCCCCCGCCTCTTAAAATTGTTCGCTTAACACCGTCGATATATTTCGGAATTATGCCCGATTGCGGTGGCTAAACTGAAATAAATGGAGAACGATGGATTTTGGTGTATTTAGACGCATGGATAACTAACGCTTAGAAGAATGGATATTCTTTCATTATGTATCGCAATAGAAAGGCGATTGATTTAATTTATTCTGTAACGGGATGGAACAAAACTTATCAACCAAGACATTAGCGCCATATTTTATTTAAAAAAGTATAGCCTTTTTTATGCGTATAAAAAAAAACATTATAGTAGCTTATAGTCCTTGAATTCATAAACAAAAGCGTCTGACTGTCCCCGTATTTCTAGAAAGTTCAACGTTGCGGCCCTGAACTCCAGTAATATATGGTAATATACATACAAAATTGGAGATTTATTGTGGCGCTCCCGCCTCTCAAAATTGTTCGCTTAACCACGCTTAACACTGCCGGTATATTTCAGAATTATGCCCAATTGCGGTAGCCAGTGGCTAAACTGAAATAAATGGTTTACGACGGATTTAGATGTGTTTGCTTGTTAATTATGCCGATATGGTTTGCTTGCTCTGTGGTAGTAAAGCTATAGCCACAATTATTCATAGGAAGTCTACCTAAAATATCGAAGGTTTGATTTTGTGTTTTGGATTCTGTGCCTATGGGATGAATTCGAGTTTTTAATATTTATTTATTTATTTAAACCTTATTGCACAACACAAAAAGAAGTACAAATGTCGGACTTCAAGCCTTTAGGCAATCTCTACCAGTCAACCACTGAGTTAAACAGAAATATGTAGTCGGAGCAGGATCAAAGGTTACAGACAAACAATGTAATTACAATGCAAATAAATTATCTAAAGATATATATGTAAAATATATAAAAACGGTTTATGTAATTTTCGACCGAACATACACCATGATGACCATGATTGTAATGAAATATTTTTGTTCGATTATGAAAACATTTTACAGGTACATTTCTATTTGTGAAAACTTTTACAACTCTCAACTTTCGTATCGTTAATTCACTCGTAAAACTCGTCAATCGTGCCTGGGGAAAAGTCCGAAATGAAATTATATTGATGTTCTTGATTACGGGGCTTGTTTAGAAAATTAAATTGTGTTTGCAGATTTATATTTACTTATAGAGTGTTTTTCTTTATGACAATGAATAAAACACCACACAAGGCTTTAATTTTTAACCGACCTCAAATAACGAGTTTCTCAGTTTCTTGGGATGTATTTTTTCTTTTATGTATGCTCTCCGATCGCTCGAAAACGGCTGAACTGATTTTTGTTCAAAAGAGTAAGACGTCTAGGTGGTTCCATTGTCATAAAACATAACCTCATTCCTTTGACGTGGGTTATTTTTTGTAAAAGTGACTGTCACAAAAGCTACCCGAGAACTCTATATTTTTTTTCAAGATACTTATGTTTTAATACCAACGCTTTACAAATATTGCTTTATCGTCTATATTGTACTATGGCTTATAACTATACTGGAAAAGTAGCTCATCTGGAAATAATCGGTGTAGATGGTGTAATTCCCGAAGCACACGGACTAGGCACGTGCCGTGTTTGTGCCGGTAAATATTGAGCTGTTATCAAGCACGTGCCAGCGGCACGTACGGGACGATAAAAAATCCTCCACCATACCACTGGAGGCTTAGACACGGAAAATACTTTACGTATAGCCCCACGGGGTGTTTTTCAACCCAAGCCATATTGCGGATTTTAGTGGTACTAATTTATTTTACTGGCAACGACAAATTTTTGGTAAGTGACGTTGAAAGCCGGTGAATGTCACTGATGTAAACAAACAGGAAACAGGACTACATTTATCGAAAATTTCAGGTAAAAACTATACACAGTGATGACTGATGAAAGTAAAGATTTTTCAATAAGATTCAGTATTTATTTTGGAAGAAGAACGAAGGATTTGGCAACATTCCGGTAAATAATGTTTTGAAATTGGTTAATGACAAATCCTTGGCAAATAGGTATATGACGTATGCACATTATTGCCACATGAAAGCTGTTTGAAGCGCACTTGTTCTTCTATACATATTATTTAACACACTACTGCTAAAGTATAAGAAATGTTGCTTCTGTAATCTGATACGCAAATTAAAACAAAATTAGATGTTCCTGTACCTAATTGCTAAATCATCGAAACTATTATAAAACCTATTTCTTTTAAAATCGTTTGTCTAAACTCTAAGGGGAGTAGGTCATAGTTGCAGCATAATCTTAATATTACGATGCAAGTTGGCATATTAATTAAATGTTCCGTATAAATTATCGGTATTTTTGTGCAGTTAAGTTTATAGGTACATTTTTGAGCAAAAATTTTACAAATATATCTGAACTCGACTCTATTGTGAAAACGACTGGATACCTAATTAATTCAGGAACAAAAGTAGCAGGAAATCTAAAGATACTAATAGGATACATACAACTCATCTACATTAAAAAAAATGTTACTGGGACGAAGTTGTGGGCATCTTCTAGTTGTACTTTATACTAAAAACTACTTACATACGTAAAGAGCAATTATTACAGCAATTATTGATGTAACGGATACAAGATAGAATCCCACCCATGCATTTGAATATAAATGAATATTACCATGCACGAACGCAAAGTTAGGCCAAACTCCCTCGGGCAGAAATGTTAGTCCCGACTTAAAATGTCGAATTTTTCAGCCCGGGGATTGAAGCGGTCTGCGCGTCGTGCATTAATAATAGATGTTATATAGTCCCATCTTTAGACAGCCAAGGCAGATAATAAAACATAATAAAAGGTTCTTTGATCCCTGGCCTTTTTGATCTTCTCAAAGTTACCTGAAAATTGCATATTATTGGTTGTTTATGCGACTGGCTACGCTGATAGACATGATTAGATTCACAATAGGACGCAGGCTATTAGCGTGGCTCAGTAAGGTTAATATAAGTTAATATAACCAGAGGATTAAGTAATGGTAGGTCAAACTCCCTCGGGCAGAAATGTTAGCCCCGACTTAAAATATCGAATCCCGAGGATCTCCGCGGTATGCGCGCCGTGCATAATTAATTGGGGAAGCTCGATGGTTTCATCTTTAAGGCCTAGCCATTTTATAGACAGACAAGGCACAGAGTAAAACGCTACGGAAGATTTTAACTTTTGATGTTCGCAAATCCACTTAAGAATTGTATTTTATTGATTGGTTGTGTAAAATGAGTCGCTGTTGGCCTGCACGTGACGAAGCAACAGACTCACGTGCGTGCGCATTTCAAGAGGCTCTGAAAACACGCAAAAAAAGAAGTGCGCAACGAGGGCAAAAATAAGATATATAATATGAAATATAATTTTATGGATGTAAAAACGAAGAATCTATGATACTAATTAGAATATCTTCTCTACTATTTGCATCTCTAGGTAAAATGCTAATAAATTAGGTCACTCGTCTCGTAGTAAAAATCGCTCCAAAAAAGCCCGAATTCAATTCACCTTGTTTATGTTTACTTTATATTCGTTATAAAAGTTGACGGCCGAAGTAAACCACTGTATATCATTAACCTTTGTTACCTTTGTGGATATTTTAATTTGCTTCATTAAAAAATTAATTGCTGCGGGCCCGCGCTAATAAGAAATGTCTTATTTGAGGGCTAAATTGAGTGCAATTTTGTTTTATAAACGTTTTAATGGAGATAATTGTGCTTTTAATTTATTGCGGCGTAAAAAAAAATTGGTATAAGCGTTGAATTCTTTGTTGTATAAAAATTACAATAATATGCATGTAATTAAAAATTATAAAAGTAAAACTAACCTTATAAATAAACCGTTGAATTACATTTAACTACTAATGTATAGTTACTACTACTGAGCTAAATGAGTAGAAATAGAAGTTAGTAGATATGGCTAATATTTAATAGCAAAGGACAATCTAGCCAATATTCGAGTTAGTATAAAATTTAGTCAATACACGTTATCGTGACGTGAAACATGACGTGAAGCAACGTAGGGACGTTATATCATGAAAAAGCGACATCATGTGTCGTATAAGTGACGGTAAATAACAGTTGAGCTTTGAGACGCTAAGGGCCACCATGGACGTACCAAATGTCGTCAGAAAGATTCTCTGTCCCTGTCTGTCATATGGCTATGTCTCTCTTGCTGACGGCATTCCGTACGGAATTCGAACTAAAATTCCGAACGTCTGTGGCGCCCTTAAGGGGTTAAAACTTTTTTTATACGAGCCGTGCATACTCCATCTATATAAATCCAGTAAATCTCGCTACACTGTTTTCGTAATAAAGAAGGTATATATTTTTTTACTGTCGGTTTCCTTACATAAACAAAATAACTGTCTAAAAGGATTATTGTTGTCAATTCCAACTCACGCTTGACGACATAATTTCCTCTCGGGTCAGAAAAAAACTGTTGCGTTCTCGTTTATGGTTTTCCTCGTACCCGTCCGCGAATTTACAAAGCCTATTCCATTTCATTCTAAGCCTGAACGGTACTGGATTAGCTTTTTTTTAAGTGAACATTTGTCTATATCTTAGGTACTCTATTTTATTAAAGTTGAAATCGCGTATACTTTGATAATTAACCAAATACCAATAGCAACAAACTTAATGCATATGAGTAACTATGAGCCTTTTTATGAGGCACATTATGACCGACCACGATGCAGTGCCGTACTTCATCACTGGAAACACACATTGGTTAAAAACACACCAAGCTTTGTACATTTGCGACCCGTCCATATGAGTTACGCAGTGCCTGAGACATGACGGATTAATACTTGCGACAACGGTGACGCTCGCAACGCGTCACTGTCATGTCACTCGAGTAAGTTATGCTGTATACCTAGTAACCTAGAAAAAAAGAAAATGGGATAAAATAATAATAGCAAAACGGGCACACTACGCGCCTCGAGTCGGGCAAAGAGCCTACTTACCGGCACGCACTAGGGCACCCGCTCCGCATTCCACTTATGTTCGGCGCGCGATTATATCCAGTCCGTAGCCAGTCAGTACCATAAATGGCATCGCATTGTACAAAAACACCAAAAAGTACAGTTTCAGGCGTTTGCTTAAATAAAATCAAGGACGAAGGAGGTGTTTTTATAAATTAGTTTTTTTAGAAGTTTATTTCTCGGCAAATACGGTATCTAAACCCTAAATGGATAAGGTGCCTGTTAGATACATATTATTTAATATTACTTTTTAGGGTTCCGTACCCAAAGGGTAAAAACGGGACCCTATTACTGAGACTTCGCTGTCCGTCACCAGGCTGTCTCTCAAGAACGGTGATAGCTAGACAGTTGAAATTTTCACAGATGATGTATTTCTGTTGCCGCTATAACAACAAATACTAAAAATAAAATAAAATAAATATTTAAGGGGGGCTCCCATACAACAAACTTGTTTATTGGAGCGGAGCGAGCGAAGCGAGCGAAGCTCCCGTGGATCGACTCGAATGGACTTTGTAACAATGCGCAGATCTCAGGGAGTTCTCAACCGATTTTAGAAATTTTTGATTTAAAATGCACAAATTAAATTTCGCTAGGTCGTGACGAAGAGAAAATTTCGAAAAAAAAAAACTCCGCTCCAATCTATGGTGCAAGCTTAGCCGGTGGCTGACTCTGCATCGACATAGTAGATTATGGTACGGAACCCTTCATGCGCGAGTCGGACTCGCAACTGCCCAATTTTTTATAAGTCATCTTGGTGCCGTTTCTGGCATAGCGTAGGCGATAGTGGAATCACAGTTCAAGAAGAAAAGTAGGCCTTTTCACACATGTCCTTAGTAATCAAAGTCGCTTATTTATCTGTAGTTAATACTGTGTGTGAATAGAAGTATGATAGAAGTATGTTTTACATAGTGTAAGAAACTTGACATCCGCAATTAGCATGGACTGATGACGTTTTGTTGTATACATAACTAGCTGTTGCCCGCGACATCGTCCGCGTGGAATCTTATCTTGAACAGTTTACATCTATATTATATTATTTTCAGATCTAAACAATGTTGAAATTACTTTTCTTTTTTTGCAAGTTGATGTTTTTGATGTTGGTTACTGTAATTCAACAAAAAATAAATAATAATAAATATTGAAGTGCTGCTCCCATACAACAAACGTGTTTTTTTTTGCCATTTTATACGTAATGGTACCGAACTTCGTACGCGAGTTCGACTCGCTCTTGGCCTCTTTTTAGTTTCTTTTTCGGCTAAATGGGTGTAATGGGGAATGGATGAAAATATCAGAATTGCTTGAAATTTTTACTGGTGGTAGGAATAAGCTTTCTTAGCACAAAAAAAAGTTTCAGATTTTTTGGCTGCACCGGTGATTTTCAAAAAATCAAAGAGGTTTTAGTTCAGTGCCTCTGAGCCGATTTCGGCTGTTTAGAAGTTCGCCCAAAGCTATACAAAAGTCAAATGACGCTGTCAACTTCTTTGATGCTTTTGACAGATCTCTTCAAAAACACTGCTTTCGACGACTTATAGCACTTTTTACGAATTGTTTCTGGGTGAGTTGCAATGGTCGTCGTATAAGCTTGCAATATCAAATCCAGGGTCAAAAAGCGTAAGTCGTCGTTCAGGCAGGCAATGATCAAGGTCCAGGGGCAGAAACAATTCGTAAATAGTACTATAAGTCGTCGAAAGCAGTCGAAATACAGCGAACACAGCGAAAGTAAAAGACGTTGTGTTTTTGAAGAGATCTGTCAAAAGCATCAAAGAAGTTGACAGCGTCATTTGACTTTTGTATAGCTTTGGGCGAACTTCTAAACAGCCGAAATCGGCTCAGAGGCACTGAACTAAAACCTCTTTGATTTTTTTAAAATCACCGGTGCAGCCAAAAAATCTGAAACTTTTTTTTTGTGCTAAGAAAGCTTATTCCCACTACCAGTAAAAATTTCAACCACTTTTAAAGCACTTCTGAAATTTTCATCCATTCCCCATTACGCGGAATCATTATGAACTCAGGTTTCAAGTCCCGCACTCAAAATAAATATTAGATCTTCAAACAAATTTTCAACCCCTTTTTCACCACCTTCTGGGCTGAATTTTCAAAAACGAATTCACTTTTCTTGTATTCTGATAATATGCCCTTATACAAAGTTTCAAGTCCCGCGCTCAAAAAAATTTTTGATCTCAATACAAACTATCATCCTCCTTTTTACCGCCTCAGGGGTTGAATTTTCAAAAACGCTGAAATTACTTTTTTGATTTCTAATTATATGCCTTTATACAATGTTTCAAGTCCGGCGCTCAAAAAAAGGTTTGATATCCATTCCATTCCAAACATTCAACCCCTTTTACACCATCTTCAGGGCTATATTTTCAAAAACGCTGAATCACTTTTTTGTATTCTAATAATATGCCTCTATTTAAAGTTTCAAGTCCCACACTCAAATATTTATTTAATCTTCATACAAACTTTCAACCCCTTTTTCACCACCTTCAGGGGTGAATTTTCAAAAACGCTGATATTAGTTTTCTTGAATTCTAATTATAAATGCCTTTATACAAAGTTCTAAGTCCAGCGCTCAAAAAAAAAAGGTTAGATCTCCATACAAACTTTCAACCCCTTTTCACCACTTTCAGGGCTGAATTTTCAAAAACGCTGAAATTTCTTTTCTTGTATTCTAATTATATGCACTAATACAAAGTTTAAAGTCCCGCGCTCAGAAAAATGGTTTGATCTCCATTCAAAGTTTCAACCCCTGATTTACCAGTTTCAGGGATGAATTTTCAAAAACACTAAATTCAGTTTTCGTTTATTTTATTTTAATACCTATTTACAAAGTTTCAAGTTCCTAGCTTAAAATTAAAATTGAACACCGAGACAAACTTTCATCCCCCTTTTAACCCTCTTAGAGGTTGAATTTATAATGACGTTAAATTAATGTTAATATTGTTATTATTATATATGCCTTAGTCAAAGAATTTGTAATTGAATCAAACTTTCAACCCCCTTTTAACCACCTAAGAGGATGAATTTTCAAAAACGCTGAAATCACTTATTTCATTTTATTTGCATAACTTTTTACGAAGTTTAAAGTTCCTAGCTTAAAATTAAATTTGAACCCCAAGACGAACTTTCATCCCCCTTTTAAACCCCTTAGAGGTTGAATCTTTAATGACGTTAAATTAATATTATTTTGTTATTATTGTATATGCCTTAATAAGAAGTTTCAAGGAATTTGTAATGGATTCACACTTTCAACCCCTTTTTAACCCTTTTAGGGGACGAATTTTTAAAAACGCTGAAATCACTTTTCTTGTATTCTAATAATATGCCTTTACACAAAGATTCAAGTCCCGCGCTCAAAAAAATAGTTGATCTCCATACAAACTTTAAACCCCTTTTTACCCTTTTAGGGGTCGAATTTTTAAAAACGCTGAAATCACTTTTCTTGTATTCTAATATTATGCCTTTACACAAAGATTCAAGTCCCGCGCTCAAAAAAATACTTGATCTCCATACAAACTTTCAAGCCCTTTTTTACCACCTTAGGGGATGAATTTACAAAAACGCTGAAATCAGTTTTCTTTTATTTTATTTTAATATCTTCTAACAAAGTTTCAAGTTCCTAGTTTTAAAAAAAAATTGTATCCCATACAACCTTTCATCCCCTTTTTAACCTTCTTAGGGGTTGAATTTTTCAAAATCGCTTCTTATCTCTAGCCCACGTTACAAAAGTAACCTACTGTGCAAAAATCAACTCTCTAACATTAGTAATTTCGGCTGTGCGTTGATGAGTCAGTCAGGACTTCTTGTTTTATATATATAGAAGATTGATCTGATTCGTTGGTCCTACTAAAGGTTGTTTGGCGAAGATCAATAATGGATTCAATCCGTTTTTTCAGTCCAAGTGCTATAATCATCATTAACATGGTCAAACCGTAGTTCGGTTCGATAAAGATAAGCGCCATCTGACGAGACATTTGGTAAACTTCGTCTTATAGAATCGAACCTTTCCTCAATACCGCTGGAATACTTGAGTTCTCTATTCACTATGACAAGCATATAACGGTTAAGCGTAAATAACGTAATCTTCAGTTTCTTGCGCATTGCTGCCTTCATACCGCCTTCTTTTCGCAGGCGTAACTTACTTTATACCACTAAAATTCGTTCCTTTTAGGATTCCATACTTCAAAAGGCAAAATACGGAACCTTTATAAGATCACTTTGTTGTCTGTCTGTCTGTCAAGACAAGGGATTCTAAACCTATTCCCGTCTATCTAGAATCATGAAATTTTGCAAGAGACCCGGTCACGTAAAATTTGCACCTTATTTGTGCGACACGATAAATGCCAGGGGTAATCTAAACGTAATCAACGTAGCCGGTAAGTAATGTTGTTGGTTTCTTATTTATCTTAAAATATAGGTACCAAGTGTGGCCTGTCATAGGAGCAATTAATTAAAATATAGTTACGTACTCTACCCTTCTAATTGAACAACATTTGTGCAGTAACTAAAAAATAGTTTTCAGATGTTTATTAATTCAAACAAAATTAAACAATACATTTAATGTATGCCAACCTTGCTTCATCTTGCATTAACATAGCTGTCACACTACTAAATATCAAATGTTTTCATATACATTGCTTCTTTGAATAAAAAATATATATTATTCTACAAGTTTTTTTCAAAGGCTAAAGTCAGCTAATCCATTTTTGTTCAGCTTAAACTGTAGAATCTATATTTTAATTTATTTTTCCAGTTACACGTCACACCCGGTATAGTTATATTTGTGAGGCAATGGTACGGAACCCTCGGTACGCTAGTTCGCCTCGCACTTGGTAAGTTTTTTTATTATATATATTATTATAGCCTGTATAGGCGATGAATACACAAGGTTTTATGACGACGGCGATAAACGCGTAGTGTTATAATACGCTATTATTTATAAGGTTCGGGGGCAATATGGGCTAAATAGCTTTTAGCGCCAGTTCTTTGTCATAATAAACTGATCGGAGAATTGATAATGGATAAAGGTTGCTTATACCACGAAAAGGTTGCTTATACCACGCTTGATGGAAGGAGATCATTAGTTATAATATTATGGGCTGGGTGAGATTAAACGGTTTACTATTGGAAGGCATAAAATCATTAATACTAATATGGTTACGCATAATTGCTTTTCGCCGAAAATGAGATGTGCATAAGCCTCATTACGCATAATTTTTTACGCATAACATTAAAAAGCATAAATACAGAAAGCATAACCGTCATGAAGACTAATAACAAAAAGCATAAGCATAAATAGGCATAATAATCAATTGGCATCATATCAAAATGCATAACGCTATTATCCTATTAAAAGTTGCACAGTTGCAAGGTTAGTATAGTATACCGGGTGATCAATCTAAATGGGTCAGTAGGGAGAAAACGAAAACTATAAGAGATAGGGAAACCTGTTCTTAGGAACCATGGCTTCGATTTTAGATTTATTAAAAACTGCATTCAATTTTTTTTTGTACATCTCATGCATAACCTAGCCTTTGTACATGTATTTCTTTTGTTTTAATGTATATCTGTTTTTGTGTACAATAAAGTGTTTACATACATACCTACATACATAACCCGGAATCGAACCCGGTCGAAATTGAGTAGAGAAAAAAATAATAATTTAAGATGTCATACGATCCTATTTTTGTCAATTTCTGACTCTTAGAGCACTCTTAATGTATGCACTCTTTTACGGACATTTGTTGCCAATAAAAAGTAGGATCGATTGACATCTTCATTTTTTTTCTCCTCTCCCCAATTTTAACCGGGTTCGATTCCCGGTTATGCATAAGATATACGAAAAAAAATTGAATGCAGTTTTTAATAAATCTAAAATCGAAGCCATGGTTCTTAAGAAGAGATTTCTCTATCTCTTATAGTTTTCGTTTTCTCCCTACTGATACTGACCCATTTGGATTGATCACCCTGTATATATTTAGGAACTAAAACGATGTCGACGGAGGTCCGCTTCGCAGACCCCCTATTCCGCGTTGCTTAGGCGCTTCGCGCCTGGTTATCGTGCTAACCTAACCTAACCTAATGTACCTACCTAATGTGACCTAACGTTACGCAACGTAATATTTTGTTTTGAAATATATACATACAATAATAATAAATGCATGTTAACCACGTAACTGAGTTTCATTCATTTAGACAACTGAAATTATGGATAATGACAGATATACCAAATAATTATTAGCCCAAATAATAGTATGCGTGAAGAATATTCGGCCAATACACATTAGTCCAACTAAAATTATGCTAATAGCGTAGTATGCCAAAAAAACAGTAGGCCAAAATATTACTATGTGAAAGTACTATTATGCCAAAACAAATTATGCTAAATCAATTATGCGAAACAGCATTAGTCTAAAAAACATTATGCGATCCAAGGGGATCCCGATTAAACTGTATAGGTAACAGAAAGTTGAAAAGTAACAAAGTGACACAAGTATTGAGGATATATATTATTACAGTTGGATTTTTAAAAAACACATACATCTATTCAATTTGATAAAAAAAAAACTAGAAATGAAATAAATGGTTTTTAAGTATCTATAAACGTTTTTTACTTTCTATTTTGATACATTTACACCGTCAAACATAACCAGGTTCGATAAAAAAAATATCATCAGTGAAATCGATTCCATCAACCGTCCATGATTACTATGATTAGTAATAGTTAGTTTTGGCATACAATATATCTTAGCTACTTACATTACTACAAACAGATTATAGCAACAAGTGTCAAATATGTGTATTAAAAAATCCAACTGTAACCTTTTTAGAATCTGCCTAAATAATTAAAATTTGTTGGAATACAAACTCCAACCTTATTTAGTCTATAAATGTTCTGTCAGTTGTTAATCTTGTCAACGCTGAAATGTCTCGGGAATAGGTCACGTTCTCCGTGTTTTAATACATATATATAACTAAACTGGTGTATTTTCTACGGGTCTCCTTCGCAATCCATAATATCGTATGTCCTAAAGTCAAATGCCATACCACATTTACTCTAAACACTTTTGACATATCAATCATTTGTCATAATGATTATTTGCCATAATGATCTTACATCCTAATGATCATAAACCATAATATTACATTACCTAATGCTCTAAATACCTAATATTTTTTGTACTAATCTATAACACATAAAACTTACGAGTCATAATATACAAAACCATAAATCACATGTCCTAAAGTCAAATGCCATGATGATTACTTGCCATAATGATCATAAGCTATAATAACATTACCTAATATCCTACTTTAACGCAGGTCAGACTTGGGTTAGGTTAGGTACGACGACGAGCGAAGCGAGGAGGAGCGTTAGGTTGAACTATGACCCTAACGAGCGAGCGAAGCGAGCGAGCCGCGCAGGTCCGACTTGGCTTACGATTCCTTACATTACCTATTTCACCTTAAGGCAGGTCCGACTTGGACAAATATCGAATTGGCTAAAACCTGAAACTGTAGGTTGGGTTATTGGCTGAACCACGAAAACTGTAGGTTAGGTTAGGTTTGTATTGTGACCACGTATAGCGGAGCGAGCGAAGCGAGCGGAGCGTCAGACTTGCTGAACCCCGAAAACTATAGGTTAGGTTATTGGCTGAACTCCGAAAACTGTAGGTTAGGTTAGGTTTGTATTGTGACCACGTATAGCGGAGCGAGCGAAGCGAGCGGAGCGTCAAAAGACTTGCTGAATCCCGAAAACTGTAGGTTGGATTATTGGCTGAACCCCGAAAACTGTAGGTTAGGTTAGGTTTGTATTGTGACCACGTACAGCGGAGCGAGTGAAGCGAGCGGAGCGTCAGACTTGCTGAACCCCGAAAACTATATGTTTTAGGATATGTACCTATTAGGACACGTGATAATAATTAGGATAAGTGACTATTAAGAGATATGATGATTATGGCAACCAGTATTAGGATATGTAATTGATAGGACACTTGATCATTAGTACTTAAGATAATAGTGCAAATAATCATTAGGATATTCAATATTAGGATGATCAATATTATGGCATTTACATTAGGATAAACGTTATTATGGCAAAAGATCATTATGACCACAGTTATTATGGAATTTACAAATAGGACAAAGGAAATTATGGATTCCAATATAGACCCATTTTCTACAGGTTATGCGGCCCTTACGCTAAAATTTACGCTTAAATGATATAAATACGCCAATTTCTAGTTCAAAATATATTTTCAGTAAATTTTGTAAAACAAAAGAACGTACTTCGCTTTGCAACGGTATGCCAAATTTTCGTTGATGATATATTGACGAAAAAACGTGCAGTAAAATGTCATCCGTTAATAATATGCCATTGATCGAAAGACTGCAAGGCAGAGAAAATTTTGCGAGTTGGAAGTTTGCCGTACAAACGTACTTAGAGCATGAAGACCTTTGGGATGTCGTCACAGGCTCCGTCGCCGCCGGTACGACCGTTGACCCGAAAAAGGATATTAAGGCAAAGTCAAAAATAGTGCTTTTAGTGGATCCGATAAACTACATCCACGTGCAGGAGGCTAAAACCGCAAAAGAAGTGTGGTCCAATCTCTGTAAAGCTTTTGATGACTCCGGCCTCACCCGTCGAGTGGGATTGTTACGGGATCTTATAACAACGACACTTGACGGCTGTCAAAATATCGAAGAGTATGTAAATAAAATCTTGACTACAGCGCACAAGCTCCGAAACATCGGTTTTAAGGTCGATGACGAATGGCTAGGGACCTTGTTACTTGCCGGTCTCCCTGATCAATACAAGCCCATGCTAATGGCCATGGAAAGCTCCGGTGTCGCTATAACAGCCGATTTCGTAAAGACGAAACTGTTACAGGAAGTCAAGACTAATGACAGTAATGATACAAGTGTGTTTTATGCTAAAGCACGGTCAAAGCAGGGGCCTCCGTATAAAGGTCACCGAATTCCAAGATGTTTTTCTTGCAATAAACTTGGACATCTTAGCAAAGACTGTAATGTGAAGAGCGTTGAGAAAAATGATAACTCGTTTGTTGCCATCTTTTCTGCCACAACCAGCTATGATTCCGGATGGCTAATAGATAGTGGATCGGCTATGCATATGACGATGTGCAAGGACTGGATTTATGACAAGTCACCACCTCCAATCAAAACGATCAGAGTGGCGAACAATAAGGAACTCCGAGTTGAGTGCAGCGGCAAAGTTAACATCGACGTGCTACAGAACGGATCGAAAAGCACAATACAAGTGACTGATGTTCTTTATGTGCCCGAGCTGTCAACGAATCTTCTCTCCGTCAGTCAGATGATTAAAAACAAATGCGGTATAAAGTTTAACAGCAATGGTTGTCGAATTTTCAACAAACATAAGAAAGAAGTAGCAACAGCAAAGCTTGTGAATAATATGTATAGGCTTAATACTGCCTCCGTTCAAGCTTTTTGCTCCGGAAGTGCTCCCGATGACAGTTATCTATGGCATCAACGACTTGGTCATCTGAACTTCTCCGACTTAAAGAAGCTTGAAGATCATACAGAAGGCGTGAAAATGTCTACGAGCACCAAGGTCACCTGCATTCCTTGTCTTAAGGGTAAACAGGCAAGGCTTCCGTTCAACAATGAAGGCTCCCGGGCAAGTCAAAGTCTAGCAGTTATTCATTCTGATATAGTTGGGCCGATGGAGGTGAAATCATTTGGAGGTGCAAGGTATTTTCTCACCTTTAGTGATGATTATTCTAGAAAAGTAGTAGTTTATATACTCAAGTTGAAGTCAGAATGCCTAGATAAATTTAAGGAATATAAAAGTCTTGTTGAAAATCAAATTAACGCTAAAATTAAAATTTTAAGAACTGATAATGGGACTGAGTACTCCAGTAAAAACTTTACCGATTTTTTAAAGTTGTCAGGAATACAACATCAAACGTCAACGCCATATACGCCTCAACAGAATGGTTTGTCAGAACGTATGAACCGGACTTTACTCGAAAGAGCACGGTGTATGTTAATTAATGCAAATTTACAGAAAGAGCTGTGGGCTGAGGCAGTTTTAACATCTGCATACATAGTAAACCGGTCACCGACACGCGTCCTGGACTATAAAACACCTGAGGAGAGATGGAGTGGCCGCAAACCAGACTTGAGCCACATGAGAGTCTTCGGCTGTGAGGCGATGGTGCACGTACCTAAAGAAAAAAACAAAAAATGGAATCCGAGGTCACGTAAGATGATTTTTATTGGCTATTGCGAAAATACAAAGGGGTACCGATTTTTTGATCCTAATACAAAAAAGGCAATAAAAAGTCGAGATGTAGTATTCCTTGAAAATTCTGTCAAGAGAGATATGGTACCAGTTTCCTTATTCGGTCCTGAAAGTCATCAAGTAAGTGATGGTAGTCAATCAGATGACAATTGCAGTACGGATTTGTCCAGTCATACAGCAGTCGAGACTAGTGAAGTCTTAGATGACGATGAATTTATACCTCAACAACCAATTGATCCTCCCCCGAAGTTAACTATGACACTTCGTCCTCGTAATAACACAGATACAATGCCCGAACCTGAGATATGTCTGTGTACTAATACTGATGTACCGTCCTGCCTGGTTCCAGAGACGTATGCTGAAGCGCTGTCATCCAAAGACTCGAAGTTATGGATTGAGTCAATAAAGGAGGAGCTAAAGGCTCATGAGGATAACGGCACATGGCAGCTAGTCGAGAAACCAGATGGCGCCAGGCTCTTAGGATGTAAGTGGGTATTCCGAGTGAAGGACGAACCGACGGGACCAAGGTATAAATCAAGGCTCTGCGCGAAAGGCTACGCTCAGAAAAATGGTATAGATTATACGGAAACATTTGCACCAACAGTTAGATATGACTCCATCCGTCTTCTGTTATCTACGGCAGCTGAGAAACGTTTAAATATGATGCAATTTGATATAAAGACTGCTTTCTTGTACGGTGAATTACAAGAAGAAATATTTATGAAACCGCCAGAAGGGCTGAATGTTGAAGGGAATTTAGTATGCAAGCTTATAAAGTCATTGTATGGATTAAAGCAAGCGCCACGGTGTTGGAATGCAAAATTTGATTCTGTTTTAAAGAAATATGGATTTGAAAACAGTCATGCTGACAGATGTGTCTATGTGAGCAATAGTAGAGCAGCAAAAGTGTACTTATTGTTATATGTGGATGATGGATTGTTGTTCTCTACGGATCCTAATATACTGACAGAAGTATTGAGTGATTTTCAAAAAGAATTCAGCGTGAAGATTTGCAAATCATCGAACTTTATAGGAATGCAGATTGAGCAATGTGACGATTATATCTTTATACATCAGCGCAAGTATATTGAACAAATGCTTACGAGATTTGACATGTGTAATGTCAACCCGATTAGCATACCGTGTGATCCACATGCCACGCTAGAGAAAAGTAGTGTGCCTGAAAATGATAAGCGAATACCATACAGAGAAGCAGTAGGATCTCTTATATTTGCAGCTATAGTCACGAGACCAGATATAATGTATGCAGTCTGCAAGGCAAGTCGTTATCTCAACAGCTTTGACAATACGCATTGGAATGCAGTCAAGCGGATCTTCAAATACTTAAAGGAAACGATGTCATATGGACTCTGTTTCAAATCAAATCAGAGTGCTACCCTGGAGTGTTTTTCAGATGCCGACTATGCAAATGACTCCTTGAAGAGACGGTCCGTTACAGGGTATGTTTTCATGAAAAATGGAGCCGCAGTGACTTGGAGCACTCAGCGACAACCCACGGTCGCGCTGTCGACTACTGAAGCCGAGTTCATGGCATCGTGTTGCGCCACCAAAGAGGCATTATGGGTGAGACAATTAATGCTGGACATTGGTGAGTTTCAACAAGATTCTATTGTAGTTAATATGGACAATCAAAGTGCTATATGTTTAATTAAGAACTCTGACTTTCACAAAAGATGTAAGCACATAGACATTAAGTACAATTTTGTGAAAGAGAAGTATTATGAAAAACTTATAGATCTTAAATATGTTAGTACTGATTGTCAAATAGCAGATATTTTTACGAAAGCTCTGGCTAAACCCAAATTTCAACATTTCAGGGGTAAATTGGGAGTTGTTGAAAACCCAAATGTTTTAAAGTAAATTTCGGAATAATTTTGTTTTCATTTGTGATTAATATATTGAAATGTTGAATTTTTATGTTTTTGTAGAAATGTTACTTATTTTTGTTTCTTGGATTATGTCCATCTTCTCTGAGCTGAGGTTTAATTTCTAATTTAACAGTTTGTTTTGTATATTCTATAGGTTAACTTATTTTTTACTCATGGCGTGTAATTATTGTTGTATTGTGTTAGAAGGCTGAAATTTAGAGGGAGTGTTGGAATACAAACTCCAACCTTATTTAGTCTATGAATGTTCTGTCAGTTGTTAATCTTGTCAACGCTGAAATGTCTCGGGAATAGGTCACGTTCTCCGTGTTTTAATACATATATATAACTAAACTGGTGTATTTTCTACAAAATTGATGTTACTATCGTCTGTCACATAAAGTGACGGTTTCAACTAAAAGGCTCCAATTTTATGTAGAAAGCTCTCGCGAGTCTCAGACATATTAAAATATATACGTATACGAAACGGGTAAACGTACTCGTATCTAGCAGCTGCGCGGAGAGAGCGTTCGCGCATTTTTCGATTGGCCGCCGCCGCGACTGATCGTAGCTCCCGATGATGAGTCTCGTACCGAACCGGAACATGTCGAGCGATATTCGACTTCTAAAACTTGAGTAAACCCATTTCGTATGTATTTTAAAAGGCTCTACATTGACGCTTATCATACATAATAAGGACAACATTGCCTGCATCTTTATAATTATCAATAATCAGTTAACGCGTCCTTAACGGTAACTGACAAAGATACCTTTTGTTTCAAAACGTCACATCTATTGGATTAAAATTTAGTTATAAACAAAGTTATTTACCAATTACAAACTATACGATTTCTTACATTCATTTAAATACGCACAATGCACATACCTACTGGCGCACCATTTGAAAGTTACTTTTAAATTAAAAACATCAGTCATAATTTATTTCAACACAAGAAAAAAGGAAAAACAAAGAGACAGTAAAAAAAAGACTTAAGCACTACTTTTAAATTGTACTATTTATCCCCATGTCAAAATGTCTTTAAATAAAAGGCTCTTTTAGGCTTTTTATTCTATTTGAGGGTCCTAAGAAGTAGGTACTTTCGCATGTCACTCTAACATTTTTCCGCTTATCATTGAACTATAAAGTGCTTGAGACACAATACCTTGGCACCTAGGATTTCCTGCACAGATAACCTTGGAGCGAATGCTCCAGAACGGGCAATGTCAGTAGGTCGGTGTCGCGCATGATGTCACTTTAGGGATAATGAGAGCGCGGGGTCAGACGAAACGTGAGATCTTCGGATTTATTATGGCCGCGGTACGGGGTTGGGTTATAGTTATGTCGTAAAATTATAACAGTTTTTTAATCTGGTATGATTTGACTGATGAGCTAAGCGCCTAGGGTTGTATGGGCACGTGATTCGTAAAGATAATACGTGACGAAAAAAGCGTTAGAGATGATATGGAGAGAAACAGAAGAGGATGGCCAAAGAAAAGGAGGATGGATTGTGTGAGAGATGACGGAAAAGAAGGAAAAGTGTCGAGATGACGAATGAGGGAAGAATGGAAGAGAATAGCATGCTGCGCCGATCCAAATAAATAGGTTAAAGTGACATTAGTATATTCCTAACGGCTGCAATCAACTCGCTCCAGCAAGCTTATGTCACGAGCTGTCATACTCATACCTCATACCTACACTATAACTCGAGATATTTTTTCCACGACGCGTTTGGCTCGGTTTGTAGACACCTGCCTACTGAGCCGGCGGTCCCGGGTTCGAATCCCGGCCAGGGCAAATATTTGTGTGATGTAATCGAATATTTGTGCTTAGGTCATTATTATTATTATTATTTATTATTAAAAATACATTTGTAACTAGATGCCATTGCATTACAAACTTAATATCTTATATCTTAGTCATGGTTGTTCTATGTATTTAAGTATATATTTATCTATATAAGTATGTATCGTCGTCTAGTACCCATAACACAAGCCTTCTTGAGCTTAATTTGGGACTAGATCGATTTGTGTGAGGTTTTCCGATATTTATTTATTATTTATTTGTTTATTATATAGACACCCGTGGTTTTGCCTGCATAGAATTCGATTTATTTTTTTAATTGGCCACAAACAAAAAAGTTATAAATAAAGGCTAATCCACATTATATAAGATTTCAAGCCTACCTGCAGTTGGAAAAATTCAGTCCTGTGATTGACGGACAGACAGACCGATAAAGTACGGGTACCGAGGGTGTCCCTTTGGGTACGGAACCCAATTTGTTTTATTAAACTGTGATTATATGTAGACTGTACCTACAACGAGCTAACAAGTCTAAAGATCAATATTTTTATTATTAAAGCAGTAAGAGCTATTGCTAGTGTAAACCAAATGTTTAGAATGAAAGGAAAAATTTAAAAATGTACCCGACATAACTATTAATTTTTGGAGTTTACTCCTTAAGAATCGATTTTCATATAATATAAGCCCGGGGTATGAAAAATATGGGGTATAAAATCGAACGTATCTGCCGTGCTAATTTAAAAAGTCGTATCTCAGTATACGATCGGAGTAAAAATACGACTTCTTAATTTAGCAGGTTATGCGTTACGCGTTATAGGCTAAGATCCCGATATAAAATGACCTTCACCGAGATGTTTATTTTATGAAATGTATTTTATAATCAATTTAATATGTCAATAAATATATTGCATATGGGTTGCCTAACAAATTTTAGTCCAGGGTATGTTTAATTAATAAAAAAAAAAAATGTTTTAAACATTTCACCGGTTTGATTAATATTAGATAAATTCTATACCAATCGAAAGTATGAAGCCCATAGAATATGCAAACGTTAGGTTACCTATTCTTTTCCCGTCACAACTATCGGGTAGCCAGGTATAAACAGGTAAATCTATACCTACTAGCATTTTGCAACGGTCTGATTATTGAATTGAAACTGAATAAAATTAAAGATTATTTAATTATGAATTTATCTAATAATCAAATCGGTGAAATGTTAAAAAAATATATATTTTTATTTTTTAAACATACCCTGGACTAAAAATTGTTAGGCAACCCATATGCAATATATTTATTGACATATTAAACTAAATATAAAATACATTCATCAAATAAACATCTCGGTGAAGGTCGTTTTATATCGGGATCTTAGTCTATAACGCTTAACGCATAACCTGCTAAATTAAGAAGTCGTATTTTTACCCCGATCGTATACTGAGATACGACTTTTTAAACTACCATTATGTTCACATAAACAAACTATAAAATTGTCAATGTCAACTTCATGTCGAGTGTCAACAAAATTTTATAAATAAAATAAAATTTAATCAAATCTACGCTTAACGGGTAAAATGTGCTGCTTTTGAAACAATAGCGCCCGTCACACAATCGGCTAAAAGATACGTGTTCGTTTCAGCTCCCAAACAAACCTAACGAATTTTTGTGATATCCAAGATTACAACTTTTATAACGTGCAATGCAATGACCGTGTTTTCTTGGTGTTTAAGCCGTGCTTGTATGGTGCTAAGATCGAAGAAGACGTCTTGCTGTAGAGAGAGAGACCGCTTTAATTGTGACTCAGCTTTAAGCTTAGAAATAGAGAAGGCGTGAATACTTTTCCATCACCACTGCTTTTTCCTGCATTCAGCCGCAGAATGGTTTTGATTTCGTGAAACTTTCCAGGATAAATACATACATAAATCAAGGATCCAACACAACCGAGCCATTCATTTTCTAGACGGGAGTCTTGCCGACCGACAAGAAGCTATGAAGTTTAAATTGAAATTGTTATGTTTTTGATGTTGGCTTTTAAATTGTATCTTTTTTTTATTATAATTGCTTGTATTTTTACTTTTATTTGTAAGTGTTAGTTATAAATATGAGTGATCCTTCTTCATCCTTGCGCTGTCCCCATTGTCCCAACTCAACTCGAACTTTTACCCCTCATGGACTTAAAGTGCATATAGGGCACATGCATAAACATTTTCCCCAAGTCATCCTCTCCAACCCTAGACTGTCGGTTTCACAGCAAGCTCATGGTAACAACCCCATTCATCTAGATTTTGGTGATCTAGCTACGTTAAAGCAGTCAGTACGTGTGTTACGGCATATCCCCAAAGGGGCGCGAAACTTGGCAGCGGCCAAATTGAGCGACCTCATTGATAAGTGTATCGACTCCAATGGCACTCTCGAATGGTTTAGTTTACTGTCTTTTGCCTATTCCGCACTCAAATCGCCTGAAGCGTCGGCCACGGGCAATTTAACCACGAAAGTTAAGAGAAATATTAACTCTGCTTCTTTTGATATCAGTGGGAACATCGGTGCAGAGACCACGCCTTTGAGATCACACTCCATACTGAAGACAATTGAGCGTAAAGTACATGAAGGGGATCTCAGGTGCAGTGCGAGTGCTTTTGTCGGATGAGGGCGTGGCGCCGTCGAGCCCTGAGACTTTAGCTACGCTGCAGTCGAAGCATCCAGCCCCGTCCCGGCCGCTGGTACTTCCACCGGAACCTGACATATCTATTTCTGCCTTAACTGTTAAGCCGGAGGAAGTGGTGCAGGCACTCAGCTCTTTCAACAATAGTTCGGCCGCCGGTTTGGATGGTATCCGCCCTGTTCATCTTAAGGAGCTTACGTCTGCATCTGCGGGAGACGCCGATTTTCGGCTCCTGGAACATCTGGCCAAGCTTTGTAATTTTTTGCTCAGTGGTCAATTAAACCCTGAAGTTTGCTCCTATATTTATGGTGCTTCCTTATGTGCGCTGTCAAAAAAAGACGGTGGTATAAGACCCATTGCCATAGGCAGCGCTTTCCGCCGCTTAACGGCAAAGCTAGGATGCCGTGCAGTGAGAGAAGAAATGGCAGCTTATCTGCAACCTTGCCAATTAGGGTTTGGCACAAGATTGGGCTGCGAGGCTGCAATTCACGCTACGCGGGCTTTTTCGGTAGATAGCAAAAACTTAGAATCCGTTTTAATACGTATAGTTAAGTTCATATCATTGTAATAGTTAAGTACTTATGCTTTCTGAAAAAATGACTGACTGTTGAGTTTCTTTCGGCGTTTCTTCTCAACAGTGGTCTCCTCTTGTGAAATGCCGGTAGACTCAGACATGTAAAAGTGCCCTTGTGGCCTACTTGCAGAATAAAGTTCATTATTTCATTATTATTATTATTAATTAAAATTGATTTAAAAAACGCGTTTAACTCAGTGGAGCGTGATGTTTTACTGTCCGAAGTGAAGGATAAAGTGCCATCACTCTACCCCTTCATTTTCCAAGTATATTCTTCCGCTTCTAATCTTTTCTACAATGGTCCTCTTGTTCTTTCCCAAGTTGGTGCACAGCAGGGGGATCCGCTAGGTCCTTTAGTTTTCTGTCTGGCCATACAAAAGGTAATTTCAGAGGTTAAATCCCCATTGAATATCTGGTACCTAGATGACGGTACCCTAGGTGGTAAACCTGAAGAAGTGGAACAAGACTTGCTCATGCTCCTGCCTCGTTTAAAAGCTCTGGGTTTAGATATTAATTTCAGCAAATGCGAATTTTTCCCCTGCAGTACCAACTCACACGATTCTTTCCCCTTATTCAGTGCTCTGCTCCCCGGACTGAAAGTGTTGTCGGCGAGATCTTTCAACCTCTTGGGGTCCCCAATATTCCCAGAAGCCATTCCTGAAGCCTTCGAGGAGAGAAAGCTGCTTCTGCTGATGGCTGCGCAGAGGTTGAATGAACTTTCGGCTCTCGTAGCCCTCGTTATGTTGCGAGTTTGCTTTGCCGTGCCTAAGCTGACATATTTCTTGTGCACCGTGCCAGCCTGGCTGCACCCTGTCCAGACAGACTCCTTTGACTTCGTGTTGAAGGAGAGTTTGGAAAAGGTGCTGAACGTCTCCCTTAACCAAGGTCAATGGGACCAGGTTTCTCTGCCCATTCGAACTCGTGGTTTGGGCGTGCGTCGCGCGCGAGATGTGAGCCTCCCGGCATTCCTGGCTTCGGCGTGTGGGGTGGTGGACCTTGTCACTCAAATTTTATCTTTTGATGGTGACAAGGCTATCATTCCTTACGCCTCCGATGCTTTGACGGCCTGGACGGCTCTTAATCCCGGCGTAGCCATACCCGTAGAATTGTTCCGTCAGCGTCTATGGGTTTATTTATATGAGAGTGCGCGCACCACGATTTTCATAAACCCATAAGTAAGCTTATTTCTGCGACAAAATTATCGCGCGACTAAAAAAATTCGTGGTGCGCGCCTGGCCTGAAGAGTAAACTCCAGTCGTGCGTCGGAGCTGACACACACACTTTTTTTCAATTTTGCGCTTCATTCTAAACATCTAAAGATCAAGATATCAAAGCTTATTCTGTCTAGTTCCCGTGCATTATTAAGGGCGCTAGTAAAACTTTGCGGGCCGGAATTATTTAGCGGAACCCTTGTCAGGCGCTACTGGAACTTCATGCAGAGCAGGGAGTCCCGAGAAAAAAAAAACGTAGAAATCTTGCATGAAATAAAAATAGATACCAATGTTCAATGAAACTTCAATTAATGGTAACATAACCATTTGAGGTCCATTTTTCCTTGCTGCATCATAAATATTACAGCGTGTATATTTGATATAACCGCAAATTGTAGCTCGATGATATTTATAACAATTATTAATGTAGCGTTAACTGCCATAGCGTAATTAATTCTTGATTTTTGCCTTGGCAGCAATATATAGCGTACACTTATTAAAAGATAACTAGTGACAGTTGTGCCAACACGATATTAAGTATCAACAAACAACAACAAACAAATACATTGCGTGCTGAATATATTTATATGAAAAAAAGTTTTTTTTATAATTTACGGATCAATATATTAATAAGACCCCGTAAAGTTTGCCGTTATATCAAATATACACAATGTATAATAAAAAAATACAAACAGCGAAACATAGAACCTCTACCACTTTTAAAATATGTCACCCTATATTTGTGAAATAAATGTAATCTAATCTAATAAAAGTCTATAAAATTAATACATATTATATAATTCTAGATTTGTATTGAAAATCTTAATAGCGTGATGCAGGATTGTCATTTGTTTTGTATGGGCGCGCGATGTCAGCCTGGCGCCATCTGTTTTCATAATTTTCTTTGTCATCTCATCACGCCGAAACGGCTGGACGGATTTTACCTTTGTTTTTTTGCTTTTTGCGTTTTATAACCCATATTTTTATGGTTTCATTTTGGCAAATATTTTTATTACTGTTATATTTCCCTGTGACTACGTAGAATCGTTGAATCCCTAAGAATTCTGAATAGCCAGCTGCATGGCTTGGTATTGCTTCCAATGGCCTCACTCTCAAATCAACTGCTATTTTAGGAATCTCGTATCATGCTTAACCGTATCATACTAAAACCAGCCTAGCCTTTAACATAACAAGGTACACTTATCAAGGAAGCGTAGAGAGAGATATAGGTTTGTGATATGTAGTCGGCTAAACAGGATGATTTGTATTCGGCCTGCGTCGTGACTCGCACTAGATCCTGATTTGAGCCCTACGTATTAACTAATATTCCTATGCTGGGTATTACGAAGAAAGTAAACACATTTGACCTACGTATGAGATTACTCGTAAGTCTCGTAACTTAGTTCACGAATGAGTATAGGGACAACATAATTGGTTCATAACCTTGTATAGACATCGGAATTCTCAAAGCGTGGCGTGGTAGGATGTTATATTTAGAGAGAGAGAGAGTAGCCGATATTAACATTTAATATGTAATTAAATATAAATATAAATACTAAGGGACAATTATACAATTTAATTCTCTAATCGTTCTTCATAACAAAAGTAAAACTTCTTGTACGAGATCAAAAGTGACATGTTTATTTATGCGTTACCAAGGCTAAGCATCTACAAAATACATTTCAAAAACAATAAGGAATACTTAGTTTAAGTAGCAAAAGAGTCCGCAACAACATACGAAACGGATTACTCATGTCATAGAAGTCGAATATCGCTCAACATGTTTCGAATCGGTACGCGATTAATCATCAGGAGCTACGAGTACGACCAGTCGCGGTGGCGGCCAAGTGTCAAAGCCACGTTGTGTGTGATGATGACGGTGGATTTTCGCCCCCTCTGGTGACGCCCGCATCTCGCAGCCGCGCGGAGAGACCGTTATGCCTTGAGAACACGTACCGAGGAAACGGGCGAGACAGTAACTATGTTTCTCGGCCGAGACAGTGATGTAAGCGAGTAGCTGTTTACACATGTTTTGAAGTCAATTCAGTTCTATTGAGACTTTCGGACACGATGGATCGTAAAAAAAACGCCGGGCGAGACAGTGCACGTTCAGACCTGCCGAGTGAGCGAGCGAGACAGTGCGGGGAAGCGGGAGGGTAGACACTCGGCCTAGTAGATAGACGGGAGCCGAGCTACTGTCTCACCGCTTCGTTCGGCCGAGCGCTACGTCGAGCACTCGGCGCTATGTTTATACGCACCGAGTACTCGGCCGAGTGCACTATAGCTCGCCCGTTTGCTCGGTACGTGTGATCAAAGCATTCGTGTGCGTGTGATATTCGACTTCTACGACGTGAGTAAACCCGTTTCGTATGTACTTTAATATGTCTGAAACTCAGGGCAGTTTTTTCTTATTAATCTCATTTTAAAATGCCTTTATGGTTACTGTGGTTAAAACTACCCAGTAAAAAAGTTAGCGTTATAGTGGACTTTTTGGACCGCAGAGCGTGATTGCCGGATGCTCAGATGATACATCGTGCAATAAACGCCAGCTGGAAGAAAATATCATTCCATTCCGTTGGACGACGAGACTTTTGTTCACTGTAGTAGATAAGTATGAGTAATGACATGTCTGGCCTATTGGTTCTACATGAACTAGATCGGCAGCCAAGGTCACTGCAACACATCAGTATTCCGCCGGCGCGACGCCACCCTAACACTGTGTCGCGTAGTATGTGCCATTGCCTGAAGGTCCTGTCCCCGTCTCACACTAGGCTTTTAATAGAAAACTAGCCTCTGTGTAGAAACTAGAATCTACGGCTGCTTCGCAAACTCACGGCTTTGTTCTTTGCCGATAATTCAATAAGCTTGGGTTAGAGTTATAGAGAGCTAGAGGGACCAAAATTATCAACTGGCGAAAAAGGGTAGATCGGCGTTCTTTATTGTCGGAGATCGGACGTGGAAGGTCCATCAGCCACTGTAGTGTGTAAGTATGTATGTATTTGGCCCTAAACACAGCTAAGTACCACCGTAGAAAAACACGCATTAACATATAAAATAACCGCATCGAAATGTGTCGACCCGTTTAAGAGCTACGATGCCACAGACAGACAAACAACCCTTCTTTTTGCGTTGGGAGTAAATAGTACTTCACAAATGGCGATTTTTGTATTAAACAAGCTTATTGCATACTGGGCAGCGTTAAGAGTTAGAGGGCTAGAGGGACCAAAATAATCAACTGGCGCAAAAGAGGAAAGATCGGCATTTTCTATTCTCGGCGATCGTTATGATCTTTGGTACACTTAGCCACTGTAGGGATTAAGTATGTATGCGTTTGGCCCTATGCTTTTTCATTGAACTTAGAAAAGAAAAATCGTCTCCGTATAGGAACCAGCATTTACCCACGGCTTTGCTCTTTAGCGAGAAGTATAGGAACTTACCGAAATGACCAAGTTGCGCAAAACAGGGAAGAATGGCTATCTACTGCTAACAGTAGATAGCCAACGCTTGCGTCTAAAAAAGAGTTTTTTGGTTCACTGAGGTACTGTAGTAGATAAGTAAGGACGTGCCTGGCCCTAGTTCTGGATGAACTAGATTGGCAGCCAAGGTCACTGCAACACATCAGTATTCCGCCGGCACGCCGCCATCCTAATACATTCATGTGTCGTGTATTATATTCCAACGCGTTAAAGACAGGACGACACGCGTGACACTATGCCTTGACGTTCAACTTAGAAGGAAACTAGACTTTGTATAGGAACTAGCATTTTGTCTGTATCCTTAATCCACAACTTGATTTGTCTTTTTTTCATCTTGCACAGAACTTGTTAATATTGCTTTGTAAAAAATAGGTTTCTTGTATAAAAATAACATTTTAGAGGCAAGTTTTTATAACCGAGTGTACTTTTTTGTACAAATGTCAATTGCTCGTTAAGAGTTTTTAATTTAAAGGAGAAATTTCCTCCGTTTTACCACTAGTATTTTCCCAACACTAGTATTGCCATCAAAGATAGGTAGACAAATACAAAATTTCATGCCATTTGTTAGTTACGAGTAAATAAAAGGTAAAATAGCCAACGGTTATTCCCACTGAACCACCACTTAATATGTATTAACATTAAGGACAGGGTGTAAACAGTGTCTGCTCCCTTGCGACCTATAATTGCAAAATACATATCCGTATATTTAACTTGTAATTTAATTAGTGAGTCAATTAAGGTGTAAATGGCTTTAAACGAGGCAGGGTTGGGCAACCTTGACCCTGGGCATTAAACAGTTATTAAACATAAATTCTAGGAATCGACAAGGCTTTGCAAATTTGCATAGATGACTAAGGTTCCACTTCGACAGCGTGAAACTTTTTTATCGCTGTCTGGTAAAATACCCATCCATAACAGTTATCTCAGTAGATTACTACCTACTACGACTAAATTGATCGATACTAAAATTGGTTAAAACCCAACCAGCCGTTTCGACGTGACGGAGAGGACAAACAAATTATGACCAAAAGATTTTTCCTGAAATCATGACCACATAAAAAACATAAAAATACTGATTTTCAATGAAGCAAATCACGGACATATTACTTAGTTATTTTCATTAAAGCATTAACGTCTGCTAACGTAAACCTCTCATTGATTTTTTCAACCAGTTGCTTCTAAATGCCTTAGGGTGGCATCGTAGCGCCTTCTACCGTAAATATTCAGACTTTATAATCGGCAACCATCAGATCAGAGTAGGATTTATTTTCGTCCAATGAGTTATTTTCATTAAATTTAGATTATTATTTTCCAAAGTTTCTTCTTTCTATCCTGTCTTAATAATTATAATAAAAATATGTAGACCTTACAGCTAGCAATGCAACAAGGTGTACACTAAACTACTTAAGTACTTAAGCGTGCCCTAGACTACGCGATAGTAAAGTGGTTTAGTTACTTTACCTAATAAGTGAAATTGACACCGCACCTGTGTATTACATGTTAGTTATGGTTTGTTATATAGGCTAATTAGGTTTGTCTAAGCGCCTCATTCCACGACCTAATTTAATTCTATGATAGTTTTTGGAACTTCCATAATTAAACAAAGTAAACTTACGTTAAATTCTCTTCGTTTACTGCTCAAACAATTGAGAATAATCAGTTTCACAGAGCTGTGCGCTATGTGGCCTCAGAATTTGTGGATTATTTATTTTAATAGTACATTACTGCAGACGCCGGGAAAGAAGGGCTTGCCGGCTTCGTATTCACGGCTGAAGTATGTATGTATAGTGCTTTTCTCAAACATATTCAATGAAATAAAAAAAAAAAACAACAAAAAAAATAATTATAATTCAGCTGTAGCCTGTCCATGAATACAGACGCCATGTTTAAAAAAAAATACTTTCCGGCCTAGGCCTTCAATTCTGTATGAAATTCCTTTAATTCGAACGAGTTATTCCGCCCGAAACGTGACACATCGAAGCCTGTTATAACGCACGTTATGACGACAGTTCATTGCATGTTTGAGAAAAACACATTTTCTAAACCCTTTCTTGCATGGTTCTTTCGACTATTTGTAAAAAAATAAAAAGAATAACATAGATATGAAGGAAAAATATAATACGAACACGGAGTCCTCTGGGAATGTAAATATTCCCAATTAAAACCGATTATATCGAGTACTTATATAAGTTTATTTAATTTCCCATGGGCACGGAAGTTGGAATTCTAAAGCTTCAAAATTCAGAAAATGTGTTAATAATATGCCAGTTAGTGCCCAAACGTGTGTAGCATAGGTTATACACAGTCGAAAAAACTAAAGTTGTCTCTCCTGTGGTCATTTTAACAGCTACAAGCTGTTGTCTTGTGAAAGCGGACCGAGGCAAGAAAGAAGATTCTATGTTGTGTTTTTATTAATTAGGGTTATAATATAAAAGATCCCAAGTAGCATACAGGCTATATAAGAGCTCGTAATCCTTGCTTCATGTGTGATAAGATATTCAATAAAATACCAAGTGATATTTCACTTGGTATTTTAAAGGCCTCCCCTTAACACACTTTAAAAAGAAACTGCACTTATGGCTGTGTGAATTATGCGAGGACTCCGTAAGTCTTAGTTTAAATTTTAAATCTAGTGATAGGTAACTAATTTATATTTAAGTACATCTAGTTTTAATTAAGTATCTCTATTTTGTTTATATGTCAAGGTAATACTCGCATGCTTTTCTATGTAGAGTATGGTGGTTCTTGTAATTTGTATGTAAATTATACCAGCTTATTGTAACCCATATTGCGCAAATAATTAATCATTTCATTTCATTTCATTTCATTATAAGTCTAATTTGAGCTGTATAAAGGCTGTATATGTGCTTCTCTTACTAGGTTTCCTCCACTTTGCACGATCCTGGGCATCCTCTTTTTTGAGCCCATTTTCACGCATATCGACTTTGACGGGGTCGAGAACCATCTATTCTGTTATGACCTGCATAATTTTCATCGACACATCCCTGTGTTGTATGAGCAGATGTTATGTATCTTTCCCTTTTAAACGATTTTAAAAAAGAGGACGTTCTTAATTCAGTTGTATTTTTTATTTCAGTGCTGATCTCATTACAATACCTATGTGAGGTCGATCTGCATCGTGTTTCATGGATAAATCATTGAAAGGAAGGCACAAAGGCAAACAAACCTATTTCAAATGCATGGAATGTATAAGCGATTATTGGTTTCAGAGACCTAATTCCATATCACTTTGATTAGATATCAATTCCATATCACTTTGAGGAGAGATCTCTGAAGTGGCGATATAACAGTAAAAATATATCGCCACTTCGTCAACTCGGTCCCGTTCAGTTTGAACCTCATTTATTATATTATGTATGTAGCTGATATCTATCGTTAACTTGACGAGCTATGTAGTAGCTTGAAATATCACTTTATTATGCAACTATAGTTGTAAGTAACCCATTTTAATGGCATTTAAAGGCGATATACGAGTATTAGGGATATACCTGAGTCATCGCTTATTCGGCGGTATCTCAGAGTACACTCGAATTAAAGCTCAGGTACTATGTTTACATTTATGTCGGTAATGTACGCCGCACGAAAATGAACTGGCTGAAAATGAATTCAGTCCTGTTGCTTATAGCGTTTGTAGATTTTTGTGAATCTTAATGTAAGCCAATTTCATAAAAGCTCAATTTTTATAAGGATGCAAACATACATAAATTATGTTTTAACTTTTTAGAGTAGGTTATAGTATACCAACGGAACTGATCGGGCCGTTGTGCTTGTAATCCTTAAACTATTTTCCGTTCAGCATTGTTCCGCAGACCTTGAAGAGGAGCAAATGAGGTCACCGGAGCCTGCAGTTTGTTAACAGGCCTTAGGGTGCGTCTTCACTGACGCGGAGCGGAGCGGAGACGTGCGGATTCGACCAATCACAAAAGTGAAGCGGAGCTGAGATACAGATTTCAACTCAGGTGATTGGTCTATTCTCCTCACTTCACTGGAGGCGCACCCTTACAGACAATTCACGACACTTCTGCGTCTCCGAAATTAGCCTAAATGCGCGGCGGGAGGGCCGCGCTCATGGAACTCATTTGACATTTATTGAAATGTTACTTGTAGCTAACTTCACAGACGCAATCGTTTGCGGGGCGAATAGTCGAACAGGGCCGGGATACAATATATAGTGGCATTAATGGCTTTGTAATCCTTTAACAATTTTCCTTGCAGCATCTTCCGTGCGGCACGTTCCTTTGGAATGGAAAGATCGAGGTCAGTGAAACCTGCAGTTCGTAAAGAGGGCTTACAGATTTATTCTCTTCTAATTTGCGCTACATAAGATTGCTTCTCCGAAGTCCGCCTAAATAAATAACAAGCTTACACAAATAGACCTAGTCCCAAACTAAGCAAAGCTTGTACTATGCGTACTAGACGACGATATACATAATATATAAATACGTAATCTATATAGATAACAACCATGACACAGAAACAAATATTCGAGTTCATCACACAAATATATTTGCCCTGGCCGGGATTCGAACCCAGGACCGCCGGCTCAGTAGGCAAGTGCACTAAAAACTGCGCCAACCGCGTCGTTGAAATGAGTATTTCTCAAAAAAAAAATTAAAAATGCAGACTTCAATTTAAGTTCAATATAATTTTCATATTTAATGACCAATTATTTCAGTAATTTTATATCAATGTTATGGCTATGTTTTATGATTAAGGTTTTATTATGCTTATACTTTTTTGATTATATATAATCTGAAATAAATGTAATGAAAATTACAAAGAACATTGGTAACAAAATCGGAAAAATATAATTGAACGTTAATTGATGTCTTAATTTTGTACAAACTTTTCGAGTAATGTTCAAATAACCTCTCACTGCGCCCGTCGAACCTCCTTGACACCTACTGCAATGTCACTTGTCGCTAACTTCACAGACGTAAACTTTTGAGGGGCGAATGGTATTCATAAAAGAGCTACTGGGGAACACTGTGTATCTAATCATTTAACAATTTTCCTTGCAGCATTGTGGCTCGGTCCCTTGGAATGGAGAGAACGAGGTCAGTGAAGCTTGTTCGTTAAGAGGGCTTACAGAGTTATAAGGTGCCCAACTTCGTCTGCATACGACTTTTTTTCTTCGCCGTAGGCGGGTAAAAAGTATCTCGTAGTAATTTTTGGCTGTCCAGTTATTGCTGGATCGAAATTAGTTAATGACATCAAGCCAAAAAACATGAAAGTGTACAATAGTCATAATTTGAGCGAATTTTAGTGTCTTATGATTGTAGGGTATCGCTATTTGGATAGTATATTTTTTTACCTTTTTAAGCAATTTCGACAATTATTGCTCTGTTGTAACGTGAAAAGGGACACATTTATCGAACAATCTACATAGTCACATTTATTATTTATAACATCTAGAATTAACACCCAAGTAACACAACTGGGTCTAAATAGCTCGTAAGTATATCATATCTAATTAGATGCTTAAGTGAAATTTACCACCATGACTAAGTGCTATATAGGGGGCAAGAACCTTTATGCCACCAGTATAGAATCAAAAGGAGAAAAATTGCAGCCTATTTTTGGTGCTAAATAGAATCCATAAGAGATCACACAATTACCTTAAGTGGCAATTAGAACTAAGGGTAAAAGTTATGCGCAGTGAACGAATGAAAACATTTCAGTTCGGTCAATGAATGATAAATGAGTCGCCAAAATTATCTTTGAGTGGGTTGAGTGGCGAGGCAACTGTCAAATTGTGTTTTATTAAAAGTAATACGTGGTCTGCCATATTCATTTTGGATTTATACGTCTGTTTGGTGAATGATTAAAACTTTACGTTATACATGCATTGAAATAGGCACGAAATTCTTGCGAATGTTTTGTTACTGTGAAACTATAGTATGGTTTCTTTGTAAATTTCGACGCGCCTTTGATTTGATCAGGAATAATGAAAAAAAGAGTGCTAAATCAAATAAGGAATAGACTGATAAGAAATAAAACTGTTAAAAACCTGACCTAATGATTGTAGGTTACGTACAATGGTAAAGTAGCATCGTCACAACTATCAAAAGTCTGTGTGATTATGCGTGAATGTGATAAAATTCTGGCTAAAATAATTAATTTTCATAGGCTTCCATTTGTAAACATGGCGAAACAAAAAAGATCCTACAGTGTCTATTTTCACTTATTTGTTTCTTATTTGGAACTATCAAGTCTAATAATCACTTATTTGTATCTTGCGAGTGGCAAAGCAGTGAATGCTATTACCAATAGTAATTATTTGCTCTTTTGTAGACTATTAAACAAGCAAGACTATTAAATATATTTTGACAAGGCGCAATAGGAACAATAATAGAACTTTTAGTTCGTTAGTGGTTTGAAATAAGTGAAAATAACTTCTTTTGGTTCCAAGAACCTCCTATTGAGACCTATTTATGCGTTGGAGTGGCAATAAGGTACTTCTTAGGCCTTAAAGTTGCAATAATTTTTGGTTCCAAAAGAGCCGTACAATTATCCCTTTAGCCCCTATTGGTGATATAGTTCGCTATTGTACTAGTCATTTGGAACTTTTAGTTCCAAATAAGGGTATGTTCCCACTTATATGTAAAAGTTGCTTATAAGTGATTTTAAGGCCTTATATAGCGCTATTGCTTCTTATTGAGTGACAATTTGAACCTGCATGCAACTTTAAGTAGCAAAATCGACTTTATCTCACCATAAGTAATAAAGTAGAAACAAAAAACGTTCCTATGCAACTACAAGTGATAGGATGAACTCATATACAGTTTTGAGTTGTGTTTAAAGCTATAAGTGGTATCAAACACTGTTAAACCACTCATTTAGAACTTAAAGCTATAAGATAAGCTGCAAAATTCACTAATGTGCTTCTTGGGGCATTACTGTCAGAAGGGCTCCCTTAAGCATTCACAATCAACCTGTTGAACAGGAACGGGCTTCATTCGGATGCGGAACAATGCAAGCACTAATGTGCGTGTCAAACGCAGGCCAGCTGTAGAAGCAGGCATGATTGGGATATTGCTGTCCCATCCATTGTTTGTCATTATAGCCATCTGTACCCTTACCATGAGTTAACGTAACCGTACTCGGTAGAGACTGTAAACGATTTGTATAGAGAATAATACAGTGCCCCTATCTGTTACTTTGCAGAACTACAATTCTACATACAAATCGTTTACGCAGTCTCTAGCGAGTACGGTCACTTTAAACTTACGGTAAGGGTACTGAGCGATGTATCGTTTATATATAAGTAGGACTCCATAAGTACCAGCAATCGACCTGTTGAATAGGAACGGGCTTCATTCGGATGCGGAAATTGCGGAATAATGCAAGCATTAAGTGCATGTCAAACGCAGGACAGCTGTCGAAGCAATGATTGGGATATTTCTGCCTCACCCTTTGTTGGTAATTATAGCCAGTTGAGCGATGTATCGTTCATATACCAGTCTAAGGCTGCTTAACTACCCGCAATTAACCTGTTCAACAGGAATGGATTTCATTCGGACGCGGAAAAATGCAAGTGCTTGTCAAACGCAGATCAGCTATGGTAGAGGAGATATGATTGGGGTATTGTTACGTAAAAAAATATATTCCATCCAATCCATTACCTTAGTCAGGATCATACCTGGCACAAGTAGGTATAGTAGGGTATAATAGTGAAACTAGTCTTAAACTAACTATTGTAGTGAAACACACACAAAACTAGTTAAACTTTGGTTTTATTTATATAATGTAGGTAGACTCACAATAAATGAATTTACCCCATTTTAACATATACCACATCTCCTCCCTTTCAAGGAAAAACAATTAATAAAGTAAACATAATTTATTTTGCTACATACAAGTACCTACATATGAAGCCGCAGCCACAATAGTGAAACACACGTAGGCTAGTTACTAAACACTGTTTTTTTTAAATATCTTTTTTACCATGGTCGGGTTAAGTATCCTATAATTATCTATGGATGTCCAGCTATCTCTCTACCAAAATTGGTTAACATACGTCCAGCCATTTTGGGCGTGGTAAGAGGACATTTTTTTGCTAACAGATGGCGCTATACGGCTGACGCGACGTTGCTACGATTTTAGTATTAAGACCTATCTCTATCCTATCTATAAATAATTAATGATTATATGCATAAAAAACCTATACAACTAAACAATTAAATATACGTAAATAATGTTTTAAAAGTTTACGAAGCAGACTCAAATAGCTAAGTTGACTACACATTTATGTTTCACAACATATATTTATAGGTTAGACATATAAATACGTTTTCATTTGAAGTCTCAGACCTGGTCTCTGCGGACAACCAACTTCGTCGTTGGAACGAGACTTGACTCAAAACTCCAGACATTGGAAATTGGATACAATTAGAATTGTACATCGGTGCTACGAATTGTCTGTTGGTTTGTCTCGTAGCGCAATGCGTAGCACGTAGCGTAATCGTAGCGTTAGCGTAGCACAATTATTCCTGGCGTAAGTAAATACGTGTAGTGCTAAGTAGATTTTACACTTCGTTTTTTAATTGTTTGCAAGATATATTTTTGTGTAAATAATTGTTATGAACATTATTATGAAATAAAGGGGGTGTTGAGTAAATATACACTGAATTTTATAGCTGAACTAGTTTAACTACTTGAGAAATTGTGCTTACTAGTAACCAAAATTATTCAATTTTTCCAAATCTTATTTGGTTACTAGTAGCCCTCAGTTTGTCAGTCCTTCGATTTATGTAACTAAATAGCAGCTAACATTTGGGCTGTTGTTAACAAAAAAAAATCCAATGTTTTGTGATTTCCACGGTAGGTATAGGGTAAAGTAAATCAAAATGAATTTAATTAAACTTTCTAAAACAAATCAATTATTTCATTTAATACAAGACAAAGCTGGACAGTAACAATGATTAAAGTAAGAAAATACGTTCAAGTTAAGGTCAAGTGATACACTAACCTTCCTAAGACGTCAATCCGTTGAAAGCGCAATAATATAAACTCTTTCCACCCATTACATCTACACTGCTCCTTTCTCAGTTGATAACTCCAAAGATCCATAGAAAACGCGCAATGTATGTGCAATCGCGGAAAATTCCAGTAGCAACGACTCGATACGCTCTAACGCTGGTATAAATTCAATTCATCCTGTATCTATGTTACTCCAAGACACGTGTGTGAAAGAGACGCGACTATAGGATCCTTCAAAAGTGCGAAATAATTTCCACGCGGGTTGACCCTTATTGATATACCTGTAGGTTGAATTTTGACTGGAGGTGTTTGGGGTTGTGACGTTGTGGTTCTGAGGGGGTGTTGTGTCCTTTTCACCCTGTTTCCACGACGGGGTTGGTGATCAGTCGCGCTTATACCGTCCGTCGCGTCGCTCGCTCCCTAAAATTATACACAAAAATATATTTTAATAACAACTACAAAAAACACAGCGAAATAGATTTTGTATCCGATTTTGATTGAAATTTAATATTTTTGTAAGTGCAAGTGCGTTTAACCTGCGCCGTTAAATAAGTGTGAAACTTTTGTTTCGGTGGGAAAAGTAAATCAACAAAAATAAATATGAAGACTTCGTCGTTTTCCCTGCGCGTGATGCGAAGGGTAAGTACTAAGTGCACAGTATACAGGGTGGTGATAAGTCGTGAGCAGGCTGTAACAGGTTGCCGCTCAGGTGGTGGACGCCACAGGTTGGGGGGTCGGGTGGTATTGACGCCTGGCGACCACACCCTTGCCTTTTTATAAACACTGATGTTTGGCCAACGTTTGTTTGGAGATATCAAGTATTAATATTTATGTACCTACCGTTTTATTCGAATTACTAGTATTTATAAAGCTCATTTGAATTTTTATAGCGTTACATTTATAAGCCGTATTATAACAAGTTAGATTGGATTTGAAAATTATAAAATTAACTATATTATTATTGGGTCGAATAGACCCAGTTAAAAAGGCAAAGGTAATATTTATCGACCTTTTTGTAATTATTTGCAGCGAAACTACAATCGTTCCTACAGTCGTGACGATATTTAAATAACGCTGTTGTTAATTATATCAACCGGATAATTATTATTATTATAGCTCTAACTAAAATATTTGGACGGCTATTTAATTAATTGGGTTATTTTCATTGTGCAGTGTACAGCGGAAGTTTCTCGCTTGCCGGTGCAATATTTTATAACGAGCGATGTTCGTTTTATCACAGAATAAAGACATTGGTTTTATATCCAATTATTTAGAAGTCCATTTCATTTTTAGCAAATGTGTCGGAAATATTTATAGATTGCCTTTTTGCTTTCAATAATTGACGACATGGTCGTCAACACATTACATAAGGAGTCACATAATCATAAAGTAAATACTACGTATATATAGTTAATATTTGCGAAAAATAATAATAATAATAATTTCAAGTATTTTCCTATTGACAGAAAGGTTAATTATGAATTAAAAATGTACCGTGATCGATTGCAACATCAGTGGTACTCGAACCTGTGACCCTACGTTTCCGGCGCAGTGATCTAAAAAATTAAAATGTGGTTTCCATTCCAAAATCTATTAAATACATATCTTCAATGTTTTTATTACTTTCTAATAGTGTTGAAGACTCTCTTGGACTCCTAAAAACTAATGTTTAATTTCACCGAAAATTCATTTCGCAGAATTTTTATTCCTCTGTAGTCATAAATCTATATCTATCCATCTATCTTCTATATTCTATAGGTACGAGTATATCTATCTATATACGAGTATATAAAAGAAAGTCGTGTTAGTTACACTATTTATAACTCAAGAACGGCTGAACTGATTTGGCTGAAAATTGGTGGGGAGGTAGCTTGGAACCAGGAGAAGGACATAGGATACTTTTTATCTTTTTTTTTATTTATCGACTTTCAGGCGGTACAAAGTTCTTCGGGTCAGCTAGTTTTTCATAATTGTTGCAAGTATCATCCTATTGATTATAGGTTAGCTTTGTTTTATAATTATAAACATCTCAAAAAGGTTTTGTTTGAAAAGAAAAATGCTTTCTACGAAATGATTTTCGGTGAAATTAAACATTCGGAGAAAAATAATTCTAGGAGTCAATATAGACCCTGTTGAAGAAGCTGAAACTAAGAAGCTAAGACGGACAGACAAAGCCTTATTTATTTGTGTATTTATACAGCTTGAGTGCGGCTGTGTGGGAGGCAACGACTGCCTCGGATTCTACGTCCTACAACTACCATTCTTGGCGTTACAAGAAATATTTTCTTAACTCTAAAATAACTAGAGTAGGTACTGTAGGAGGATAGCGCAATGCTTCAGCTACATATAATATTTGATATATTATAAAATGTCATACTAAAATGTCTGTGAAAATTAAGAGATATTTAACAAAAAATATGTATAATTATTATATAATATAGATTATTGCGCTACTTATATTATTGGAGCGGAGCGAGCGAAGCGAGCGAAGCTCCCATGGATCGACTCGAATGGACTTTGTGACAATGCGCAGATCTCAGCGAGTTCTCAACCGATTTCAGAAATTTATGTTTTAAAATGCAAAAATTAAATTTCGCTAGGTCGTGACGAAGAGAAAATTTCGAAAAAAAAAAAAAAAACTCCGCTCCAATTTATGGTGCAAGCTTAGCCGGTGGCTGACTCTGCATCGACCTAGTACGAATACATAGATGTTCTAAACTATTCACTGATGCATGCAATGTTGACCATAATTATTTGAAGAGTAAACGGCAAAAACACTTCTAGTCAACTTCCCTACTTTTGAGTTATCGCGATTTGAAGATTTGGAACGATGTAATTATCCATATAATTTTCGAATACATATTTAATTAAAGTGTCAAAAAAGACAAGTTAACTGAGTCACAGTCTGGTTGCTAAGTTATAGTCTATTGAGTACTCAATATTTTGAGATTAAAACATCTTGTTTAAAAAAATTGATTTAACATTTTTTTTTCTGTGTACTCTTTACTTATAATTAATGTTTACTGCAGCCGTTGCTATACCTAAATGTCATATACAGACTGTATAATTATGAATGTGTGACCCCGGCAGCTGTTTGTTAAGTATCTGTGTTTTTCATGAGTTTACAATATCGGTGTTTGTATTAAAATGTATCTGTGGTCAAAGGTAGATCACACTGGCCACACGATATTTATGAATGCATGTCGCCTGCGGTAGTAACGCGATTATAGAGTCAATCATAGGCTCTATTCATGCATGAAACGGTGGTAGTTTGTAATTAGTAGATAATATATGAATATGGAATTAATCATTGTACCGGGTGGTATTAACATAATGCAAGTCACTGAATTTAAAAGATAAATAAAATAAATAAAATAAAATTTAACCTTACCAGGTTGAAGAAATTCTTCGAACAACAGCTAAACACGGCTGAGAAATCTAAAACCAAACTTATTTAATTAATATTGTAGAATGAGCCATTGTCTGTTTGTTTGACCATTGTACTATGAAGGTCGCGTTTATTAAACTAGAGACTATAGGGACTGATCTGTAGGCCTTGCGAGTTTATTTGAAATTGCTGGTAAATTTTTCACATTTTCAAACCCGCCATTTTGAAAAAAATCGGACGCTGAATAAAAAAAATGTACTTATGGAACCTATCCATGAAATTCCTTGAGAAATGCAACCTTTAAGCGAAAACAGTCGGAAAACGTCTGGATATTCGGATAAACAAAATAATTTTATACTCATTATAGAAAGTGGTGATTCGTTTGTCACTTATCTATCACATGACAAACACAATCATCCTATGATGATTGGGCCTACGCCCGTAAAATAAATAGGCCCGCAAATTCAGTTAAAAGCATCATAATTAGAATGCTTGATGAGTTTCTGTGGTTGACCGGTAATGGTTGAAGCAGAATCGGTCACAGGAGGAAATTGTAATGGTTACCTATCTGAAACAGATATTTTTGTTTCCCACTTTGTAACGTTCCACAAAATTTTCATTTGTCCGATAGCCATTTTTTCCAACACTGTTAATCTTTCGGAATAACTTTAAACAAACTCAACCTAACCAACGAACGAATAAAAAACGATTTTTAGGGTTTCGTACCCAAAGGGTAAAAACGGGACCCTATTACTGAGACTTCGCTGTCCGTCCATCCGTCTGTCACCAGGCTGTATCTCAAGAACGGTGATAGCTAGACAGTTGAAATGTTCACAGATGATGTATTTCTATTGCCGCTATAACAACAAATACTAAAAATATAATAAATTAAATATTTAAGGAGGGCGTGCTTTACTAAAAATAATTATTTGTCCAACCGTTTCGGCGTGATGAGAGGACAAAGGAAATTATGAAAACAGATGGCGCCAGGCTGGCACGGCGCCGCGCGCCCATACAAAACAAACGACGACGCGTTTGGCTCGGTTGGTAGACACCTGCCTACTGAGTCGGCGGTCCCGGGTTCGAATCCCGGCCGGGGCAAATATTTGTGCAAATATTTGTACTTGGGTCATGGATGTTATCTATGTATGTATTTATATATTATGTATATCGTCGTCTAGTACCCATAGTACAAGCTTTGCTTAGTTTGGGACTAGGTCGATTTGTGTATGATTGTCCCTTAATATTTATTTATTTATTTAATATTTAAATGACGATCCTGCATCACCCTATTAAGATTTTTCCTGAAAACATGACCTCTGGAGTTTTAATACTAATCCAGAATTTTATAATAGTGTAGAGGTATCGACCGCACAAAAAGCCCGCAAGTCACATGTGTGTGGTTGACCAATAATAGGCTATTCCAGAATCGGTCACAGGATGTGATTGCAATGTATAACGCTTTCCTGTGGTCCATCCACGGTCCATCACTGACGACGGCATGCATATCAAAGTGGAGTCGAGGCCGGAGGCAATTGGTATTGGCGGGTGTCTTGTAACTTAAAACTCTTGGCCTAATTATTCCAGAAGTTAATCTATATGCATCTATACATAAATAAATAGGCGTGTAGATATTTTTTTTGAAGATGTCTATCGATCCTATTTTCTATTGGGATCAAATCTCTATATGGAATTAACTATACATATTATGTACACTTATCAATTCATATAAATCACGGGTATATACTCGTAGAGTAACAAGGAACTGGAAGTGATGATCCCTTATAAGTTCGCCTTTGTATCTATGTTACTTGTAATTGATAATTTTTTAACCGTTTTTGTGTACAATAAAGTGTTTACTTAAGTATAAGCTATACATAAAGCGTGTGTCATTGCATTAAACATAATACAACGTAAAAGCTAGATAATTAATAATAACATTAATTTAAACCAGGAATCCGCAAATTTAATCAAATCCATGTTTTAGTGATTACAGTCAGCCATCACGGTATGGTAGTGGAATTATGTTAATACCGCGGCGAGGACAGACTCGGGTTTATTGCCTATATAACTGGAATACATGTATATATTATATACGATACCGTCATCTTCAACAGTAATATCCCGGCTGTAAGGCGTAAGATGACGGACGAATTCTTTAAGTGAGCGTGCTTTAATAAAAACAGCTGTTTGGTACATTGATTAAGTTAGTTTTATTATACTTAATTTCTAATCACAGGTAGTTACGATGCTGTCCAATGTGCGAGCACCTTATTTTGAATAAAATGTCACTACCGGTGGAAACCTGAAATTGGCTTTCCGTTAACTATTTCTAAGACCAAAGTATTGTTTGTAGCTGTTGTCTCCTAATAAATAAATAAATTAGTCTGTGGTACAACGTGAAGCAAGATCTAAATGGATATACACGCAAGAGGGCAGAAGCATACCTCTACTTAGTAGCAGAAAAACTATACTGAGAGAGAGAGAGGTGCGACTCTTAATTATAAAATGGTTTAAACTCACGTAAAAATTGTCAGGAAAGGCCTGACATGTATCGAACTCATTTGGAGCTCTTCATCGGGGACATCTATCCGTGCTGCTACGCGACTCACGTCACGGCTCACTGCACTGTTTTTTTATGTGAGTTTAAATAGTTTTTATAGTTATTAAAGATTCCTTCCTATTTTCTTCCTCTTCCCTTATAATAATACTATTTATGTTTATAAGTATACATATATTGGTCATAAGTTTTTCATAACGCAAATTGTGTTTTGCTGTTCTTATTAATTGATTATATAATAATTTAAGCCAGAACGTAAAGAAAGTTTTGATTTCATAAGGTGGTGTAGTGATTCGCTAGGATACATCGTATAGAGGTCATGGGCGAGAAACCGAAAAAGTCGTAATATTTCATGGTTTTGTAGCTGCCAAAAAATATCCTAAGATCTCGTGCTACCATTTTGGATATTTAATAATTTGCATCCATGTTCACAAAATAAAATCTACTATACCACCTTTTGTATCGTACGGACCGTAGCCCCAACGCTTTGAAACTCTATGGAATAGGGTATAATTCCGGTTTGAATTGAAAGTGATACATTTCGCCCCTCGGGTGGAAAAGTGATTTGAAGCAAGTTTTACGTCCCCGAGTCTACGTACGGTGCGAAGATGTTCTACGGGGCTTCCTAGTGAAAGTGTATAATATACATTTTGAGTTATAATTATATTTATTTATTACGGTACTAGCGACCCGCCCCAGGTGCAATGTTGACAAATTATAAAGAAAAAGATAAAGATAATTTATTGACAAAAATAATATAAACAATCGGTAAAAGTCCCTTCTGAGCTAGGATTATGCATGTATTATACATATAAACCTTCCTCTTGAATCGCTCTATCTATTAAAAGAAACCGTATCAAAATCTGTTGCGTAGTTTTAAAGATCTAAGCATACATAGGGACGGACAGACAGACAGACAGCAGGAAGCAACTTTGTCTTATACTATGTAGTGATGATTAAAAGTAGCTTGTAACGGTTCGCATTTTAAGCACAGTTGGTGCGCTGGAAGTCCCTTTTTGTCGAATTAGCTTTAAAAGATTGCCCTCTAGATGTTCGGTCGGATTTCTTGTTCTGTACTCTTTTTTTATCGTCTACGAGAGCGCAGTTAGGAGCAGGGTTGCTAAAAGCAATTTAATAAAAGATTAAATCTAACAAGTTTTTATCAAAATATTTTTTCTTTACTAGTTTTTATTCATCATCAGGTCAGATCGATAGGACAAGTGAGGAGTGTATTTTCAAAAGGGCTTATTTCTCTCATACACAAATAAGCCTTTTTGAAAAGACACACCTCGAATATGTAATATTTCATTGTCACTGTGCTAAGTGTGCTAAATTTAAACACAATTGAAAATCGGGACAATTATTACTTGCAAGTCTTCATTACAGATAGTGTATATCAGGGCAGGTCAAACTAAATACAAAAAGGCTGTAAAACGGTGGGCTTACCTACTCAATCAATTGACAATTTATTTGCGTTTCAGCGAAGATAGTTAAAAAGTAGTACCCTGTTTTCCTTCAGGATATCATTTGGCAACCCTGTGTTCGTGTCGATCGAACTTGGTCGGTTTTTCCGGCCGCAAAGGGCCCTAATTGACAATGTAACGTTGTTATCCCTTTTTCCAAACTTGCCTTATTAATAAAACCCCCAAATGATGTTTGGAAACTTTTTGACCCTGTGTGGTCAAGACTTGAGGGGTTTGGTTGAATGTACTATTTTATTGGATATTAAAGCCTTAGTATACCCGCGGTTACACGTTGATACCCACGCAGGGCTATTTTCAATCGCCTTCAAAGAGAAGATGTCCTCAATTTGCCGTTTTTATTTTTATTTTTGTTACTTTATAACTCCGTTCTTCCGTCCGGAAAACTTTTTTTCTAGGCGATCTCTAATTTGTACCCATAAAATTTAGGTTAAGATCTGATACTAAAATCAGAAGGCAAAATCCAAGGAAGGATCCGTAAGAAATTGAAAGCACTACTCAAACATTATAGTTAGGAATATTACTATAGCGATTTTGGTGTTTATTATAGTAAGTTAATATTCTATTGTTCGCCAACATGATCATTCTTTCTCGTTGAGGTCGGTTATTTTTGCGACAGTCGATCCATCTCGTACAAAGAACCGGGACTGAAGATATTGTTTCTTTCGGTACCTCTTCATCTATACTATTATAATCTATACTATTATAAAATCCTAAATTTGTATCTATACTATTATAAAATCCTAAATTTGTATTGAAAATAAATTTTCTATAGGGGGAGGTCATGATTTCAGGAAAAATCTCGATAGCGTGATGCAGCCGGATAGTTGTTTTGTATGGACACGCTTCGCCGTGCCAACCTGGCGCCATCTGTTTTCAAAAAAACCGTTGTCCTCGCATCACGCCGAAACGGCTGGATAAAAAGTTACGAATTTTGGTACAGGAATAGCTGAACATCCAAAGATGGTTATAGGATACTTTTTATTATGATTAATATTTATCTCTGAAAACATAAATTCCATGAAATATTTTCCTTACAATGTGTAACCTTATAATGACAGCGTTTGTGATTTTGAATTTAGAACGACGCGACCCCCGCGTGGCTCTTACGTGTACAAAAACTAAAAAGTATGAATTCGACATAATACCTCCGCGCGGCCCACCGGTATTAACAATAAGGTTAAGGTTGTTTGAGGCGTTGAGTTACGGAAACCGTCTTAGTTAGATAGAAAAGATGGCGCCAATTATCGACCAACACAGACGAAAATATGAGTGCAATGTTCGTTGTAAATTGGCTCATGCTAAAAAAAAACATACATTTCTTTAAAAACACAATTTGCGACAATAGGAACTAATTAATGCTCTTTTATTGAATATGCAATTATATTCTTCTGTAGTTTGTAAGTATTGACCATAAAAAAGCCCGGAGACGCAATAAAAAATGTTAATGAATAAAACAGATTTTTAATGCCATTTTATCGAGTGTAATTGAAATAAAAGTATTTCGAATCAATTTAAGTAAATTAAATACATTTTTAAATATGTTTTACCAACCAACATGTAGAACATTAGGCGCAAATTTTGGTATTGTTTGTGTTTGGCCTAACTTACTAATAAGGTAGCGAAATGTATAATAAACGATAAATATACGATATATTTAGCCACAATTTTGCATCGATGTAGTTATTTTAATACATCAAATTTATTCAAAGCATTAAATATCAGTAATTCTTTATTTTTAACGGTGTGTTGAGATTTTGTTCTCAATGACCAATTTTCCGCTAGATGGCGTTGTTACTTTGACAAAATCTCCATACTAGCGGCTGCATCGCGCTGTTAAGATTTTTCCTGAGTTAATAACACCAGCTCCATACATGTAAGGTTTTGGAGCCAATGATGGGTCTCCTCGACACCAAGGCCAGGATTCACGTACGTCGTTGCGTGCCCGTGACCACGATTCGGCACAAGCTAGGGTCCAGCTGTGATGGGTTAACCTGGACTTCGTGAATTACTACCGAAGTTGTTGAATATTGATCGCATACCTAATAAGCAGCAGTGTATCAGGTATTGAGAGTTGCTGCTCGACAATGTATGCATTTTATATGAAAAACAACCATGATTCGAGACAAGACAAAATTATGAAATTTACAATGTAGAAAGGATTTCACCTAGCCGGGATTTGAACCCAGAACCTACTGAAATAATAACCGTGTTATCTCATGCATTTTCCTTTGCTTCCTTATTCATTATACCACGGATAACAAAACAGTGAGGCCATCACGTATCCGTTCAGTGGTGCTGTCGCCATTATTGACGTACGCTCGATTGAGTTAAGTTGGCACCTGAATCTTATGGCGTTACTTAGGACATTATTATGACAGGTAGGTCATATTATTATTATATTAGTATTAGTACCATTGTAGACGAAAATAATTTATTGTCATCTTAATAGATGTCATTAATATATATGTTCAGGTAGGACTATGTGATGAGGTTTTATGCTGTCGACTACTTTGTCTTTGATGATATTTGATGTTGCTTGTCATGTTAGTTTTACTTTATGAAGAAATAAAGAATTGTACGGACGCAAATATTGTTTGTATAATAAACTTAGGAATATGGAGACTTCCAGCTACGCAGAAGGTAAATTAGGGATTTAACAGGTTATGGGTTCCCCCATATTCCTAATTTTTTTAGCGGTTTGAATAAAAAATTTAGAAAATTTTCGAAAATATATTTTTTGACAACTTCATATTTAATGTAAAAATTTATTAAAACAACAGTTTATTGTTGAAGCAGAAAGCTTCCAAAACCAAAATATGGCACAAGCAAAAATACAGAACGTGATATATCGTCTAGAAGATGGAAATAATTTTCACAATTGGAAATTTCGTTTAGAGTTGTTGTTGGAGGAGAAAGGCCTTAGCGATATATTGGCCTGTGAGGATGTTAAGGCGGATGAAAAGAAGAAGGATGCAGAAGCGAGATCACTAATTGTGCAGTGCATAGGCGATAATTTTCTAGAAATTGTGAAAGGATGCAAAAGTGCCAAACAAATGATGAACGCTTTAGAAAATATTTTCAATCGAAGAAGTGTTATGAATAAATACAATTTAAAAAAGAAATTAATCGAATTGAGATGCGAGGATAGTGAGAAATTGCAAGATTTCTTTCTGAAATTTGATAAGCTAATAAGCGATATCGATGTCATGTCTAAAATGGACGAGTCAGATAAAGTGGTACATTTACTACTCGCATTACCGGGAAAATATAACAATGTGACAACAGCTTTAGAAACGATGAACGAAAATTTAACTTTAGAAAAGACAAAAAGGGCTTTACTTGACGCGGAAATCCGACTGGATGATGTAAGTAAGACTCAAGACAACGCATTTAACATAGAATGCTGGAATTGTAATGAAAAGGGGCACAAAGCAATATTTTGCCACAAAAGTATTCATAATAGGCAGTATTACACTTTCCAACGTGGTGCTCCTGTCCGAGGTGGTGAATTATATAGAAGGGGTCGTGGCAGAATGCATGGACGCGCTCGAGGTGTGAATAGAGCACACACATCAAGGGACGATGCAATTATAGCTCATGAAGAGACTATAGAGGAAGTGGGCTGTATGATTGATGAAGAATTCAACTTGACTTGTAAGGCATCATTTAATCAATCAATTTCTTTTGTAGTCGATTCTGGTGCATCACAAAATTTTATATCTGATATTTATACACCATTTATGACAAATGTAAAAACCTTAGCACATCCTGTACAAATTAACACAGCTAATGGTGAAAAATTGATTGCATATCAAAGTGGCAGTTTACCGATTAAATGCGGTAATGTTAAGTTTGCTGTCGAAGGACTTATTGTAGCAAAGTTAGCATATAATCTTCTATCTGTACGGAAACTGCTAGAAAAACCAAATGAAATCATTTTTAGGAATGAATACGCAAAAATTTTATTTTTTAATGGGTCCATTATATGGGCATATAATAATGGCAAACTTTATATTTTGCAGGGTAAAATTATAACGGAGGAAGTAGTCGCGGCTATACATTCAGCAGATGGCATGTTGTGGCACAGACGTTTAGGACACACCAGCTCTAAAACCTTACAAAGGCTACAGCTACCACTAAACAACAACGTATGTAACGCGTGTATGAAAGGTAAGGCAACACGATTACCATTCAAAAGGTTAGAGCAACCAAGGTCACGTCAAGTCTTAGAACTGTTACACAGTGATATAGCGGGCCCATCCAACATTCCAACAATTGAGGGTGAAGTCTATTTTCAAACCATAATAGATGATTTTTCACACTTTTGTGTAGTTTTCTTGCTAAAAAGGAAATCAGAGGCAGCTCAAAATATTATTACCTATATCCATCGATACGAAAACGAATTTGAGAAAAATGTTAAGAGGATCAGGTGTGATAATGGAGGTGAATACACTTGCAATAAACTCCGTCAATTTTGTGATCAGAAAGGAATAGTTTTGGAATATAGTTTACCATATTCACCAGCTAGTAATGGCGTTGCAGAGAGAATGAATCGAAGTTTGTATAACAAAGCAAGGACTATGCTTATTGAAACTATGCTGCCAAAGACTTTGTGGGGTGAAGCAGTAAAATGTGCAGCTTATCAGTTGAACCGTTGTTCGTCTGTGGCTATTAATTTCAAAACTCCTTGTGAAATTATGTATGCGACAAGAGACTTAAACAAACTTCGTGCATTTGGTGCAAAGGCGTGGGCATATATCTTACCTAAACATGATAAACTTTCGGAGAGAGCACGTGAGTGTAGGATGGTAGGATACAGCAGAACAGGATATAGTTTATGGGATCCTAGAAATAACAAAATAATTGTGTCACGAGATGTGAGATTCGATGAAAATGATATTGTTTACAAAGAAAGTGAGCAGACTGATAACGAACGAGAGTGGTTAAGAGTAAGTATTTCAGAAACAAATCCCATAAATACTGATGGGATTACTGAGCCTGAACAAGATAATGGAAATAGAGAAGAGGTCATCAATAAGAATGTTGATGAGGAAATTATAGAACCAGAAGAAATGTTTGAAGATTGTGCTGAAGAGAACATAAATGAGGGACAAGATGTTAGAAATGAGCATGTGACAAGAACAAGAAGTGGCAGAATTATTAAACCTCCAAAAAGATTGGAAGATTATGAAACACATGTCGCCTACTGTTTGTGTACGGGTGATCCAGGTTCTTACAAAGAAGCTGTTGAAAGAGGTCAAGAGTGGCAAGACGCAATAGATAAAGAATTAAATTCGCTGAAATCATTGGAAACATGGGAAGAATCAGAATTGCCGAAAGATAAAAAGGCTATAGATACCAAATGGGTATTCACTACTAAAAAGGATGGTACAAAAAAGGCCCGATTAGTGGCGAAAGGGTTTCAAGAAGAAACATTATTTAATGTGTATTCACCAGTAGCTCGTATGCCTACAATTCGTATGATGCTTAGTCAAGCTATACAAAATGACATGTACATGAAACAATTAGACGTTCCAACGGCCTTTTTAAACGGGTTCTTAAAGGAAGACGTTTATATAAAACCACCGTTAGGAGTTAAAGTTGGAAAAGGCATATATTTAAAACTAAAAAGATCTCTGTATGGGTTAAAACAAGCACCTAAATGCTGGAACGAAAGACTTCATGGCTTTTTAGTTGATAAAGGATTTTTACAATCAAAACATGATTTTTGTTTATATATTTTGGAAGATGTATTTTTATTAGTGTATGTTGATGATATCATTTTAATGTCTAAAAGTGCAACAAACCTATATAAAGCACATGAATATTTAAAATTGGAATTTAATGTGAAGGACCTTGGAGAGGTGAGTGCGTACTTAGGGTTGGATATTGTGAGAACCTCAGAATCAATCTCTATTTCTCAAGAATCAGCAATAAATAGATTGCTTGATAAATTTAACATGGCAGATTGTAAAGGGGCGGAGACACCAATGGAGGTAAATTTCACTACTGATGTCAATGAATGTATCACCTTGGATATACCATATCGTGAGCTCATAGGTTGCCTTTTATACTTAGCTACTTCAAGTAGGCCAGATATTTGCTTCGCAGCATTGAAACTATGCTGCCAAAGACTTTGTGGGGTGAAGCAGTAAAATGTGCAGCTTATCAGTTGAACCGTTGTTCGTCTGTGGCTATTAATTTCAAAACTCCTTGTGAAATTATGTATGCGACAAGAGACTTAAACAAACTTCGTGCATTTGGTGCAAAGGCGTGGGCATATATCTTACCTAAACATGATAAACTTTCGGAGAGAGCACGTGAGTGTAGGATGGTAGGATACAGCAGAACAGGATATAGTTTATGGGATCCTAGAAATAACAAAATAATTGTGTCACGAGATGTGAGATTCGATGAAAATGATATTGTTTACAAAGAAAGTGAGCAGACTGATAACGAACGAGAGTGGTTAAGAGTAAGTATTTCAGAAACAAATCCCATAAATACTGATGGGATTACTGAGCCTGAACAAGATAATGGAAATAGAGAAGAGGTCATCAATAAGAATGTTGATGAGGAAATTATAGAACCAGAAGAAATGTTTGAAGATTGTGCTGAAGAGAACATAAATGAGGGACAAGATGTTAGAAATGAGCATGTGACAAGAACAAGAAGTGGCAGAATTATTAAACCTCCAAAAAGATTGGAAGATTATGAAACACATGTCGCCTACTGTTTGTGTACGGGTGATCCAGGTTCTTACAAAGAAGCTGTTGAAAGAGGTCAAGAGTGGCAAGACGCAATAGATAAAGAATTAAATTCGCTGAAATCATTGGAAACATGGGAAGAATCAGAATTGCCGAAAGATAAAAAGGCTATAGATACCAAATGGGTATTCACTACTAAAAAGGATGGTACAAAAAAGGCCCGATTAGTGGCGAAAGGGTTTCAAGAAGAAACATTATTTAATGTGTATTCACCAGTAGCTCGTATGCCTACAATTCGTATGATGCTTAGTCAAGCTATACAAAATGACATGTACATGAAACAATTAGACGTTCCAACGGCCTTTTTAAACGGGTTCTTAAAGGAAGACGTTTATATAAAACCACCGTTAGGAGTTAAAGTTGGAAAAGGCATATATTTAAAACTAAAAAGATCTCTGTATGGGTTAAAACAAGCACCTAAATGCTGGAACGAAAGACTTCATGGCTTTTTAGTTGATAAAGGATTTTTACAATCAAAACATGATTTTTGTTTATATATTTTGGAAGATGTATTTTTATTAGTGTATGTTGATGATATCATTTTAATGTCTAAAAGTGCAACAAACCTATATAAAGCACATGAATATTTAAAATTGGAATTTAATGTGAAGGACCTTGGAGAGGTGAGTGCGTACTTAGGGTTGGATATTGTGAGAACCTCAGAATCAATCTCTATTTCTCAAGAATCAGCAATAAATAGATTGCTTGATAAATTTAACATGGCAGATTGTAAAGGGGCGGAGACACCAATGGAGGTAAATTTCACTACTGATGTCAATGAATGTATCACCTTGGATATACCATATCGTGAGCTCATAGGTTGCCTTTTATACTTAGCTACTTCAAGTAGGCCAGATATTTGCTTCGCAGTATCCTTTTTGAGTAGATTTTTGGATAAGCCAACTATGTCACTGTGGCAAGCAGCGAAACGTGTTTTGCGATATCTAAAACACACCAAATCAAAATGTTTGGTATACAAACAGGATAGCAGTTGTCCCTTGATTGCCTATACCGATGCTGACTGGGCAGGCGACAAAACAGACAGAAAAAGTATGAGTGGTTCTGTAGTCTTCTATGGCAATAATTTGTTAGCCTGGTTCTGTAAGAAACAAAACGTTGTCGCCTTATCAACAGCCGAAGCTGAATATATAGCTGCGGCTCTAGCGTGTGCAGAGTTAGTTAGTTTAAAGGGGTTGTTACAAGATTTTAACTGTCTTTCAAACTCAACGTTACTTGTAGATAATCAGAGCGCTATCAAACTGATGGAGTCAAATGAAAACAGTAAAAGGTCAAAGCATATTGATATTAAATATCATTTTATTAAAGATTTGATTAGCAAACGATTAGTAATTGTAAAGTATGTGAACACGAAAGAAAATGTTGCAGACATTTTAACAAAAGCTTTAGGAAAACAGAAACATAATTATTTTGTAGAGAAACTAGGTTTAATTGAATAGTTTATTTGTATGCCAAAAGTGTTATCATAATTATTATGAGGTTTAATGTTCATCTACGTTTTATTGTCATCTAAAACTAAAGTTTAACATTGAGGGGGGAAGGAGTTAGAGTGAAGACCACTATCCTTCTTATACTGAGCGGTTAGTATTTTGTCTTGTTTGTTTTATTATTTATTTGTTTTTCAATGTTTAACTTTAGTTATAGATATAGTTATTAGTTTGTTTCTAACTTTATGATTGCGACAATTCTTATTCCGGGGTGAATTAGAATTGCGGGGGGATGATGAGGTTTTATGCTGTCGACTACTTTGTCTTTGATGATATTTGATGTTGCTTGTCATGTTAGTTTTACTTTATGAAGAAATAAAGAATTGTACGGACGCAAATATTGTTTGTATAATAAACTTAGGAATATGGAGACTTCCAGCTACGCAGAAGGTAAATTAGGGATTTAACACTATGAGCTAATTATTTTTCAAGGTGCTTTGAATAGTTATCTACAATAAACAATAAATATTCAAAACGATATATAAACATAAGTCTAGCCTCAATTTAAACTAAACCAAGATGATGTTCACAATGGTAGCACCGAAGGTGCGGAGCGATCTAGAGTAGTCGCCCACCCACTAAATTAGGAAGTAACTTAATGCGAGGCCGTAGGCCGAGCTCTACGAAGCACCGAAGGTGCAGAGCGTCCCAGGGATGCCGCTCACACATTTAAGCTTACATTAAGTGTGTGCCCACATGTGTGCCTCGCATTAAGTTTTTTAAATCTACAATAGACAATAAATATTAAAAACAATCTTTTAAACATACCTAAATCTTGACCCATCTTAATTAAACCAAGATCATGTTCACAAGCGTAGCACCGAAGGTGCGGAGCGTTCTAGGGAAGTCACCCACCCACTAATATAAGTAGTAACTTAATGCGAGGCCGTAGGCCGAGCTCCACGTAGCACCGAAGGTGCAGAGCGTCCCAGGGAAGCCGCTCACACACTTCAACTTATATTAAGTGGGTGGGCGGTCTCGCATTAAGTTATTTAAATCTACAATAGACAATTAATAATCAAAACGATTTTTTAAACATAAGTCTTGCCTCAATTTTAATTAAACCAAGATCATGTTCACAAGCGTAGCACCGAAGGTGCGCAGCGTCCTAGGGAAGGTGCCAACCCACTAATATAAGTAGTAACTTAACGCGAGGCCGTAGGCCGAGCTTCACGTAGCACCGAAGGTGCAGAGCGTCCCAGGGTAGCCGCTCACACACTTCAACTTATATTAAGTGGGTGGGCGGCCTAGCATTAAGTTATTTGAACATATTTTAAGTGGGTGGGCGTCTTCCCTAGGACGCTCCGCACCTTCGGTGCTAAGTTACTTTATAAACCCTTAGTAATTTAATGCGAGGCCGTAGGCCGAGTTCCACGAGCGTCCCAGGGAAGCCGCCAACCCACTTAACATATGTTTAAGTAGCTTAATAGGCGGCTTCCTTGGGACGCTCCGCACCTTCGATGCTACGCGGAGATCAGCCTGCGGCCTCGCATTAAGTTACTTCAACTTATATTAAGTGGGTGCTGCTTCCTTGGGACGCTCCGCACCTTTGGTGCTACGCGGAGCTCGGCCTTCGGCCTCGCACTAGGTTACTTCAACTTATATTAAATGGGTGGGCGGATTCCTTGGGACGCTCCGCACCTACGGTGCTACGCGGAGCTCGGCCTTCGGCCTCGCATTAAGTTACTTCGACTTATATTAAGTGGGTGGGCGGCTTCCTTAGGACGCTCCGCACCTTCGGTGCTACGCGGAGCTCGGCCTTCGGCCTCGCATTAAGTTACTTCCACTTATATTAAGTGGGTGGGCGGCTTCCTTGGGACGCTCCGCACCTACGGTGCTACGCGGAGCTCGGCCTTCGGCCTCGCATTAAGTTACTTCCACTTATATTAAGTGGGTGGGCGGCTTCCTTAGGACGCTCCGCACCTTCGGTGCTACGCGGAGCTCGGCCTTCGGCCTCGCAATAGGTTACTTCAACTTATATTAAGTGGGTGGGCGAATTCCTTGAGACGCTCCGCACCTTCGGTGCTAAGCGGAGCTCGGCCTTCGGCCTCGCATTAAGTTACTTCCACTTATATTAAGTGGGTGGGCGGCTTCCTTGGGACGCTCCGCACCTACGGTGCTACGCGGAGCTCGGCCTTCGGCCTCGCATTAAGTTACTTCCACTTATATTAAGTGGGTGGGCGGCTTCCTTAGGACGCTCCGCACCTTCGGTGCTACGCGGAGCTCGGCCTTCGGCCTCGCAATAGGTTACTTCAACTTATATTAAGTGGGTGGGCGAATTCCTTGAGACGCTCCGCACCTTCGGTGCTAAGCGGAGCTCGGCCTTCGGCCTCGCATTAAGTTACTTCCACTTATATTAAGTGGGTGGGCGGCTTCCTTAGGACGCTCCGAACCTTCGGTGCTACGCGGAGCTCGGCCTTCGGCCTCGCAATAAGTGTAGTGAACGTATGATATTGTGTTTACGCGTGCGAAGCCGCGGGCAAAAGCTAGTGTTTCATAAATTAATATATTTCATTGATAAATGTATAAAAAACTACTCGAAATTGACAATACACGCAGAAAACGGTTTTTTTTTTACTGTACGCAATGAATGCATGAAATAGCTATGTTGCTATTTAGAATTAAGAGAAAAGTATTATTCACTTCAAACAGTAGGTTATATCAATATATTTGTCATTATATGAAAAAAAAAATAGAAATAAGGCCTCTTAATACTACCTGACAATACAGGTAAGCAGTACCTAAACGCTAGTAAATAAAATAACAAATTCCAAACAAAGTGTTGTCAACAAAATCACTGGAATCTAATTTGAATCGCCGACAACGAGACAGTTTCGTTTGATGCTCCGTCTGTATACATTAAAGTACTCACTTTGAAGCCCTTGAGGTTATATTGGAGGGGCTCTTCTGATTTGAATTAAAGGTATTATTTGACTTTAAAATGGTAATTAGATTAATTTTATAACAGCTTTTGAGATTATACCGACGAGGAAAAATAAGAAAAAAAAAAAAAAGTGTGTGTGTCAGCTCCGACGCACGACTGGAGTTTACTCTTCAGGCCAGGCGCGCACCACGCTTTTTTTTAGTCGCGCGATAATTTTGTCGCAGAAATAAGCTTACTTATGGGTTTATGAAAATCGTGGTGCGCGCACTCTCATATAAATAAACCCATAGACGCTGACGGAACAATTCTACGGGTATGGCTACGCCGGGATTAAGAGCCGTCCAGGCCGTCAAAGCATCGGAGGCGTAAGGAATGATAGCCTTGTCACCATCAAAAGATAAAATTTGAGTGACAAGGTCCACCACCCCACACGCCGAAGCCAGGAATGCCGGGAGGCTCACTTCTCGCGCGCGACGCACGCCCAAACCACGAGTTCGAATCGGCAGAGAAACCTGGTCCCATTGACCTTGGTTAAGGGAGACGTTCAGCACCTTTTCCAAACTCTCCTTCAACACGAAGTCAAAGGAGTCTGTCTGGACAGGGTGCAGCCAGGCTGGCACGGTGCACAAGAAATATGTCAGCTTAGGCACGGCAAAGCAAACTCGCAACATAACGAGGGCTACGTGAGCCGAAAGTTCATTCAACCTCTGCGCAGCCATCAGCAGAAGCAGCTTTCTCTCCTCGAAGGCTTCAGGAATGGCTTCTGGGAATATTGGGGACCCCAAGAGGTTGAAAGATCTCGCCGACAACACTTTCAGTCCGGGGAGCAGAGCACTGAATAAGGGGAAAGAATCGTGTGAGTTGGTACTGCAGGGGAAAAATTCGCATTTGCTGAAATTAATATCTAAACCCAGAGCTTTTAAACGAGGCAGGAGCATGAGCAAGTCTTGTTCCACTTCTTCAGGTTTACCACCTAGGGTACCGTCATCTAGGTACCAGATATTCAATGGGGATTTAACCTCTGAAATTACCTTTTGTATGGCCAGACAGAAAACTAAAGGGCCTAGCGGATCCCCCTGCTGTGCACCAACTTGGGAAAGAACAAGAGGACCATTGTAGAAAAGATTAGAAGCGGAAGAATATACTTGGAAAATGAAGGGGTAGAGTGATGGCACTTTATCCTTCACTTCGGACAGTAAAACATCACGCTCCACTGAGTTAAACGCGTTTTTTAAATCAATTTTAATTAATAATAATAATAATAATGAAATAATGAACTTTATTCTGCAAGTAGGCCACAAGGGCACTTTTACATGTCTGAGTCTACCGGCATTTCACAAGAGGAGACCACTGTTGAGAAGAAACGCCGAAAGAAACTCAACAGTCAGTCATTTTTTCAGAAAGCATAAGTACTTAACTATTACAATGATATGAACTTAACTATACGTATTAAAACGGATTCTAAGTTTTTGCTATCTACCGAAAAAGCCCGCGTGGCGTGAATTGCAGCCTCGCAGCCCAATCTTGTGCCAAACCCTAATTGGCAAGGTTGCAGATAAGCTGCCATTTCTTCTCTCACTGCACGGCATCCTAGCTTTGCCGTTAAGCGGCGGAAAGCGCTGCCTATGGCAATGGGTCTTATACCACCGTCTTTTTTTGACAGCGCACATAAGGAAGCACCATAAATATAGGAGCAAACTTCAGGGTTTAATTGACCACTGAGCAAAAAATTACAAAGCTTGGCCAGATGTTCCAGGAGCCGAAAATCGGCGTCTCCCGCAGATGCAGACGTAAGCTCCTTAAGATGAACAGGGCGGATACCATCCAAACCGGCGGCCGAACTATTGTTGAAAGAGCTGAGTGCCTGCACCACTTCCTCCGGCTTAACAGTTAAGGCAGAAATAGATATGTCAGCGGCCGGGACGGGGCTGGATGCTTCGACTGCAGCGTAGCTAAAGTCTCAGGGCTCGACGGCGCCACGCCCTCATCCGACATAAGCACTCGCACTGCACCTGAGATCCCCTTCATGTACTTTACGCTCAATTGTCTTCAGTATGGAGTGTGATCTCAAAGGCGTGGTCTCTGCACCGATGTTCCCACTGATATCAAAAGAAGCAGAGTTAATATTTCTCTTAACTTTCGTGGTTAAATTGCCCGTGGCCGACGCTTCAGGCGATTTGAGTGCGGAATAGGCAAAAGACAGTAAACTAAACCATTCGAGAGTGCCATTGGAGTCGATACACTTATCAATGAGGTCGCTCAATTTGGCCGCTGCCAAGTTTCGCGCCCCTTTGGGGATATGCCGTAACACACGTACTGACTGCTTTAACGTAGCTAGATCACCAAAATCTAGATGAATGGGGTTGTTACCATGAGCTTGCTGTGAAACCGACAGTCTAGGGTTGGAGGGGATGACTTGGGGAAAATGTTTATGCATTATGTGCCCTATATGCACTTTAAGTCCATGAGGGGTAAAAGTTCGAGTTGAGTTGGGACAATGGGGACAGCGCAAGGATGAAGAAGGATCACTCATATTTATAACTAACACTTACAAATAAAAGTAAAAATACAAGCAATTATAATAAAAAAAAGATACAATTTAAAAGCCAACATCAAAAACATAACAATTTCGATTTAAACTTCATAGCTTCTTGTCGGTCGGCAAGACTCCCGTCTAGAAAATGAATGGCTCGGTTGTGTTGGATCCTTGATTTATGTATGTATTTATCCTGGAAAGTTTCACGAAATCAAAACCATTCTGCGGCTGAATGCAGGAAAAAGCAGTGGTGATGGAAAAGTATTCACGCCTTCTCTATTTCTAAGCTTAAAGCTGAGTCACAATTAAAGCGGTCTCTCTCTCTCTACAGCAAGACGTCTTCTTCGATCTTAGCACCATACAAGCACGGCTTAAACACCAAGAAAACACGGTCATTGCATTGCACGTTATAAAAGTTGTAATCTTGGATATCACAAAAATTCGTTAGGTTTGTTTGGGAGCTGAAACGAACACGTATCTTTTAGCCGATTGTGTGACGGGCGCTACTCGTATTGTTTCAAAAGCAGCACATTTTACCCGTTAAGCGTAGATTTTATTAAATTTTATTTTATTTATTAGTAGATTGTTAACCAAGGGTAGAAAGTTACCCATTGCACCCGAGATATTTCTGGCGCTCGAACGAAGTGAGAGCGCCAATAGTTCGAGGGTGAAATGGGTAATTTCACCCGAGTTAAACACTCTACTTTTCATTTCGACTGCGACGAAAATAAAATACTACACTCACATGTCATGAGTGAGTTAAATTAATGTCCATGTTATTTTTAACCAATAATCAATAAAAGACATGGTATTTATATTTAATCTCGTGTTCCCGCTTTTTCTATTGCAAACTTTCATTATAATTATTCTTAATAGAACAAAAAGTTAAAATATGAGTACCGCCAATATTAAAAAAAAAACACTTCCAATGGTTTCAATTTTGTTTTTTATATAAATGTATGATTCTATCAATAAAATGAGGGACAGAATTATATGTACGTATTATAAATATAATAATACATACATATTTATATTTAATAATAATTGGATATAAATAAATATATCTAACCTTTGGAGATTTTTTTTTAATGGCCACTTACCACGGCCGACTAGATTGTACCTAATTGAGTTGGTCACGACGTGCATCTAGATGGCAATAGCCTTTGACTCCGTGGCAATTAAAAACAAATTACTTTCCACCCTAGGGATGGAAAAGCTATTTTCCACCCGGCTATCTACTCATGAAAATGACACTTTCCGAACAGGAGAGATGAAAAAAATTTTGTTGACACTCGACATGAAGTTGACATTGACAATTTTATAGTTTGTTTATGTGAACATAATGGTAGTTTAAAAAGTCGTATCTCAGTATACGATCGGGGTAAAAATACGACTTCTTAATTTAGCAGGTTATGCGTTAAGCGTTATAGACTAAGATCCCGATATAAAACGACCTTCACCGAGATGTTTATTTGATGAATGTATTTTATATTTAGTTTAATATGTCAATAAATATATTGCATATGGGTTGCCTAACAATTTTTAGTCCAGGGTATGTTTAGTAAAAAATAAAAATATATATTTTTTTAACATTTCACCGTTTTGATTATTAGATAAATTCATAATTAAATAATCTTTAGTTTTATTCAGTTTCAATTCAATAATCAGACCGTTGCAAAATGCTAGTAGGTATAGATTTACCTGTTTATACCTGGCTACCCGATAGTTGTGACGGGAAAAGAATAGGTAACCTAACGTTTGCATATTCTATGGGCTTCATACTTTCGATTGGTATAGAATTTATCTAATATTAATCAAACCGGTGAAATGTTTAAAACATTTTTTTTTTTATTAATTAAACATACCCTGGACTAAAATTTGTTAGGCAACCCATATGCAATATATTTATTGACATATTAAATTGATTATAAAATACATTTCATAAAATAAACATCTCGGTGAAGGTCATTTTATATCGGGATCTTAGCCTATAACGCGTAACGCATAACCTGCTAAATTAAGAAGTCGTATTTTTACTCCGATCGTATACTGAGATACGACTTTTTAAATTAGCACGGCAGATACGTTCGATTTTATACCCCATATTTTTCATACCCCGGGCTTATATATGAAAATCGATTCTTAAGGAGTAAACTCCAAAAACAGTGAATATTTTGCATATACCTTTAATAAGTTTTAAGTGATTTTAGGAGTTGCCCGCAACTTCTTCAGCGTATATTTTTCTTTACCCTAGACGCATTAAAAGTAACCTATAACCATCTTTGAATGTCCAGCTATCCGTGTAGCAAAATTGGTTAAAATTTTGTCCAGCCGTTTCGGCGTGATGAGAGGACAATGGAAATTATGACCAACAGCACGCCCATACAAGAGAAAAGATGATCCTGAATCACGCTATATTAAGATTTTTCCTGAAATCGTGACCCCATCCGTAGATAACAGATTTTCAATAGAAATCTACAATTCTATAATAGTATAGATGTCAAGTATCCAACCAAGTGTTTAACCATAGGAAAATAACCTTTGAAGTAAAAATCCATCTATGGCGGAAAATTGGGCAACGAATCAATGGGATTTCTTGCAGACAGATTGAATATGTGGAGAAAATGGACTAGATTTTTTATCGTGAAAATGAATGGTTTTCTAAGGATAACCGAAGAAAGAAAATTGGGCCGCTTTTAGCCGCACTGCCCAAGTTCCAATATTATTTATTATAAAGCTTTATATCTAGAAGCATTTTAATACATTTATTTATTAATATGAATTCAAGGGCAGCCAACTCTGAATGCGAGTGAAGTAATAATGGTTGCTGAATTACTAAGAATATTAATAATTTCATTAAATAGCTTGGCTTACAAATGGACATTTATTATATTCTTCTTTTTCCACTTCTCCCTCTCTAACGTATTATCTGCTGTTATGTCGGGAAAATACTTTCTAAAGTAAATAAAATGATATGACCGCCGTAGATTCTACGTACACGATTGGATTACGTTTTAAAAGGAAACTAGGTCAATTGAAACCGCACAAAATACGCAGTTTTCCGTTGCACCGCGGAAAGTGAGGGTTTTCACATCGTCCATCGAATGTTTCACTTTGCCTAATTATTATCATTATCTGTAGTTAGTGTAGTCATTCCTGCAAATATTAATCTATTCATTAGGTTACGTTATGTTTTGTTTGCGGTTACGTACAAAGAAAAAGTGCCTTCTACGAAATGAAACATTCCAAGAAAAATAAGTCAAGGAGTCAATATACTCGTAGATCTTTAATGGACAATTGCATTAAATATCTATATTGCTTATCGTACGAAAATGTGGACATAATGCCTCATGCCAATTTTGCTAATCAACCAGTTAGTAAAGTTCATGCTTCGTATAGGTACCTTTGATTGTAAAATTAAATTTACACTAGTTTTGGGCATTTTCAAAGAATAACAGGAATAACCGCGTACTAAGATTATTTAATTAGCACCGTTGGTGTTGTAAATTAGGGGTGTCTAGACTAGATTCCTCGAAGGCCAAGTTTAAAGAGAGGGTTTAATTTTCAGCGTTTTTCAACCGACTTCAAAAGCAGGAGGTTCTCAATTCAACTATTTTATGTATGTTACGTAATTTCTCCGTCAATTGTGGACCGATTATTTTTTTTTTAAATTGAAGCTGTATAGGTGGCCCCATAAGTGGTTTATCATATGTATCATTTGATTGCTTCTTAAATGAGTCGAGAATGTGGACAAAATAGGAAGTATATAACATTATAGGTAACATGACATTAAAATAAATTTGGGAGTGCAGATAAAGTAAGAATTATGACTGAAGTAGTATGAATCCTAGGTATACCAGATCAGACGAAGCAATAACGGAGCGACGCCGTTATGTCGTCTACGTCTAACTAGTTTTAAGTCTTCTTTACATATGTAGGTATATGTATTTTTGCAGTTCTACTGCCTTGGATTTATTTTTGTAATGCTGTGTAAGTTAGTGGAATAATAACTAAATAAATGACAACCTAGAATGTTGAGACAGCCTTGAGAATGTTGGCGAGATATTAGAGAATGGACGATTATGAGTTTATAATTATGGAGATATATGACGACCAATAGTTAAATATATTTTTATAAATGATTATTTGTATTTATATTTTAATTTTAGCTGTTGCCCGAGGTAGACAATAGTGGGCCGTTCCCGAAAAAAAAATGGTATTTTGTTATTCAAACTTTCTGCACCTGCGTTTCCACAAGCTCGTACAGTTACGGTTTTTACGGCGAAGTATGCTCGTACGTAGTGATTACATACTCTTTGGCTCGTACTACGGCAAAGTGATTAGCGACATCTAACGCATCTTTACAGTACTATTTCAATTCTAGAGGCCGAGATCCCAGCACTAAAATTATGCGAAAATTCGAGTTACACCTTTTGCTCAAAGAGTACAAAATGTGTTCAGATTTCTCCTATTATAATAAGGTATTAGAGAGACTAAATGCCAAGCTACATAGCGCTTAATTTTCACGGGGATTGCATGAAGAGAAACCACTTGAAAACATTTTGGAAGTAGTGAAATTTGCCGTGTCTCTTAAGTTGCCCGATTCACTTGAACATCCAAAAAGGAAATACTCATAAAATTTGAAGTTAGCTTTATGAGCTATGAAACGCAATGTCAGGCCGAGACAGACTGGCAGTAAAAAAGGTATAAACCACGTATAGCATGATAACTCCTTTTATTATACGATCCAACATGCTCGGAGATATGACATTTTGTTTAACGCGTCGCAACATGTTGGAGAATTGTGACATTTTTAGGAATTACCTATTAAAATATTTTACTGAGCATTGAAGAAGGTATAAAATAAGCGTGGGTCTAAAAGCAACTTCCCACTTTTCCCTACTGAGCTATACCTATAGAGCTCGCATTCAGCCACTGCTGGGTATGGGTATAGGGAAAGCGACCTCTTACTACGTATATTGATTTAAACTTATACGATTTTCACACATTATTATAACAAAAAAAAACAAACAGTGAAACATAGAATATCCTCCTGTTTTGGGATTCAGTTAAAAACGGGACTTCGAGACCATGAACGTAACATCACGTTCGAAACGTCGAGGTAATTAAATAAACACCTTTCGAACTTAATACGTGCCGTTAACCGCGATAATAGCCAACTCGTAAGCGCGCACCAAAAGCTTCTGTTCTATTTGAGAAATATGCATTTCAGGCTGGTGAAGCCTTTGGAGAAAGATCTGTTCAAGCGATTGAAGAAATGTAGCATGACTTCATTATCCCTTCGTGTGGCAAGTTCCCGCTCCGGGAAACAAGGTCGCTACTTAGTTCAAGCCTCGTTATGGTAAAATAGAGCAAAAGATTCTGGTTCGAAAAAAAATTGAAAAAGATGGTCATAGTACATTACATCAGAGGCCGGGAAAATGAGGATTTCCGGCCAAGTAGGTATATACGGCCGAGCGAGCGTGCGAGCGAGGCCGGATAGTGATACGAGGCCGGGAATCCGTTTTCACGACGAGGCATGTATAGTGCTTTTCTCAAACATACAATGAAATAAGAAAATATACTTCAAAGAATAACACTTAATATTGTTTGTCCGATATTTTCCGAATTTGACCGAATTTTAAAAATCCGATTTCAGATTCTGAGTCAGGAGCCCCAAAAACCCCCGGATACCGAATTTCAGCCTCCTAGGACCAATTTGAAATTTTCTCCATACAAATCGTTTTTTTTTTTCGATATTTTCCGAATTTGACCGAATTTTCGGACAAGATTTCAGATTCATATTTTTGAGCCCCGAGAGCCCCCCGATACCGAATTTGACCGAATTTAAAAAATCCGATTTCAGATTCTGACTCAGGAGCCCCAAAAACCCCCGGATACCGAATTTCAGCCTCCTAGGACCAACTTGAAATTTTCTCCATACAAATGGTTTTTTTTTGACATTTTCCGAATTTGACCGAATTTTCGGACAAGATTTCAGATTCATATTTTTGAGCTCCGAGAGCCCCCCGATACCGAATTTGACCGAATTTAAAAAATCCGATTTCAGATTCTGACTCAGGAGCCCCAAAAACCCCCGGATACCGAATTTCAGCCTCCAAGGATTAATTTCAAATTTTCTCCATACAAATCGTTTTTTCATTTTCCGAATTTGACCGAATTTTCGGACAAGATTTCAGATTCATATTTTTGAGCCCCGAGAGCCCCCAAATCCGAATTTGACCGAATTTAAAAAATCCGATTTCAGATTCTGACTCAGGAGCCCCAAAAACCCCCGGATACCGAATTTCAGTCTCCTAGGACCAATTTGAAATTTTCTCCATACAAATCGTTTTTTTTTCGACATTTTCCGAATTTGACCGAATTTTCGGACAAGATTTCAGATTCATATTTTTGAGCCCCGAGAGCCCCCCGATACCGAGTTTTAGCCGCCTAGCACCGATTTGAAATTTTGAAAAAAAAAAGTCGCCATCTTGAATTTTTTTTTCCACAAGTGTCTAACAACCAGCCTTTAAAAACAAAACCTGCTTTTTGTCAAACCAGCCAGCTGTGTGAATGACCTTGTTGTTGAAACAAAAAAAAGTTACTTTGCAGGCCTAGGCCTGAAAAGCAGTATGAAATCCCTTTACAGTCCTCTCGAGTTGTTGCGCCCAAAAACCGATACTTCCGAGCCTATTATAAAGAACGCAAAGACACTATTTCATTGCATGTTTGAGAAATAGTACATTACATCAGAGGCCGGGAAAATTAGGATTTCCGGCCAAGTAGGTATATACGGCCGAGCGAGCGTGCGAGCGAGGCCGGATAGTGATACGAGGCCGGGAATCCGTTTTCACGACGAGGCATGTATAGTGCTTTTCTCAAACATACAATGAAATAAGAAAATATACTTCAAAGAATAACACTTAATATTGTTTGTCCGATATTTTCCGAATTTGACCGAATTTTAAAAATCAGATTTCATATTCTGACTCAGGAGCCCCAAAAACCCCCGGATACCGAATTTCAGCCTCCTAGGACCAATTTGAAATTTTCTCCATACAAATCGTTTTTTTTTTTCGATATTTTCCGAATTTGACCGAATTTTCGGACAAGATTTCAGATTCATATTTTTGAGCCCCGAGAGCCCCCCGATACCGAATTTGACCGAATTTAAAAAATCCGATTTCAGATTCTGACTCAGGAGCCCCAAAAACCCCCGGATACCGAATTTCAGCCTCCTAGGACCAATTTGAAATTTTCTCCATACAAATCGTTTTTTTTTCGTAATTTTCCGAATTTGACCGAATTTTCAGACAAGATTTCAGATTCATATTTTTGAGCCCCGAGAGCCCCCCGATATCGAATTTGACCGAATTTAAAAAATCCGATTTCAGATTCTGACTCAGGAGCCCCAAAAACCCCCGGATACCGAATTTCAGCCTCCTAGGACCAATTTGAAATGTTCTCCATACAAATCGTATTTTTTCGACATTTTCCGAATTTGACCGAATTTTCGGACAAGATTTCAGATTCATATTTTTGAGCCCCGAGAGCCCCCGAATCCGAATTTGACCAAATTTTAAAAATCCGATTTCAGATTCTGACCCAGGAGCCCCAAAAACCCCCGGATACCGAATTTCAGCCTCCTAGGACCAATTTGAAATTTTCTCCATACAAATCGTTTTTTTTTTCGATATTTTCCGAATTTGACCGAATTTTCGGACAAGATTTCAGATTCATATTTTTGAGCCCCGAGAGCCCCCCGATACCGAGTTTTAGACGCCTAGCACCAATTTGAAATTTTGAAAAAAAAAAGTCGCCATCTTGAATTTTTTTTTCCACAAGTGTCTAACAACCAACCTTTAAAAACAAAACCTGCTTTTTGTCAAACCAGCCAGCTGTGTGAATGACCTTGTTGTTGAAACAAAAAAAAAGTTACTTTGCAGGCCTAGGCCTGAAAAGCAGTATGAAATCCCTTTACAGTCCTCTCGAGTTGTTGCGCCCAAAAACCGATACTTCCGAGCCTATTACAAGGAACGCAAAGACAATATTTCATTGCATGTTTGAGAAAAATAATTTGTTCATCCTGCCATACACGCCAAATGAAGGGACATGACGTGGTATAGTAGCATTAACCGCGTTTTTTTTTATTTGATCATTTTAAAATCGTCACAAATTTGTAAATTTAATTGTAAGCGAGACATAATGAATAGTACAGTGAACTCTTAAATTTATGAACATAAATGTGATCAAAAATATCTAAGCTCATCTCTTTGATTCAATTTTTTGCTCATATATTTATGAAATCGACTGTACCTATAAGAAAGTACCCAATTAAAAGATGTAAACTTTATAAGTCATTATCAAGATTGCTTTTAAATAGGTATTGAGCATCTAAATATAATTTACTAGAATCTTACGTAATACCTTAATGAATTCCCACCCTATCTCCAAACAACCACGTCAAATATCAAGTCAAACGACGCTATTAACATCTACTCCAATATCGAAACCTTTTCTAATTTCACTAAAGGTTTTTCTATTTATTTATAATAGCATTTGGTTTCAGATAAGCCAATTACGGAGTTACAAAGTACAATAAACGTTTCTATTGTTAATGTTAGTCTTTTTAATCCTCCGCCAGAACTTCGCTGGTTAATTTTGGGTAAAAAGTATTTAGTTTTTCATATTGAAGCAATTTCCAGGTCCAGAAAAGGCGTGAAATTTAACCGACATTTACTAGGGTTGGAAAAAGTAATTTGGTTGTAGCATAGCTTTTTACAAGTGTTCATTTAGTTTCACATGAGCTTTTCTCCTTTTAGGGTTCCGTACCTCAAAAGGAAAAAAACTGAATCCTTATGAGGTCACTTTTTTGCCCGTCCGACTGTCAAGACTCTTTAGCTCAGGAACGCATGAGGGTATCGAGTTGAAATTAAAAACGATGTACTCTGATCGACAGACCCTTGAAGCTGTAAAGTGCTAGGTCAACGTAAACGGCTAAAACGGCCGTTTATGCCGCAAAAAACATATATTTCGATACTATCAAGGAAATTAAAACTTATTATGGTATTTTCCGTTGTCCTAAAACTATGAATATGAAAATTAAAAATTATATATATTTATAATATAATATAATATGCACTTATCCTGTATTTTTTATATTGATTAAACAAAAATAGTTCAGTAAGGTATACAGAATAAAATCTTTGTTTTAATTTATTGCGCCTGTTGCAGGCCACACCTTGTATATATTTCTGATGAGGGTGTAGTATTAGTCCAAAGAGGAAAATCGCATATTCATGAAAAAACCTTGCAAACAGTATTTCCTTTTACGTGTTCAGTGCACGTGGGAGTTACAGTAATCAATCAATCTAGAAGCATATGTTCCGACACAAACGAATTACCATAATAAATACCATTTGTATGCAAATGAATGGTAGCGTATGTGTCAAATTGGTTACTCGGTAATGTATCAAAGTCAATTCGAACTTGTTAGTGTCTAATTAAATTTAAACATGTCTGAATGATAGATTGCAATGGAAATTTTGCTAAGCAGACAACTAAGTAGATGTTCTAGTGTTTTTGCGTTATAAAAGTATGATCTTCGGAATGCACGTAGCTACAATAGTCTTGGTACAATTTCGAAGACTATTAAATTATTTTTTATTACGATAGTGGTGCTGTGTAGATCTACAAACTGCAGGTTTTTCATTTTGCTTACCATGGTTATTCCGAGATATTTTTTTAAATTGACAATTGACAATTCTCAATAGTTTCAGTTCTCAATTGACAGTTCTCTCTCAGTGGTATGGGCATGTAATGAGGAGGGATGAACATCATATTGGTAAAATAATGTTAGGGATGAATGTCGAAGGACGAAGAGCGATAGGCAGGCCAAAAAAGCAATGGTTGGATTGTGTGGAGAGGACATGAGAAAGAAAGGAGTAAGCGATGAAATGACGAATAATAGAGATGAATATAAGAAGAAAACATGTTGTGCCGGCCCTACATGGTAAGTGGGATAAGGGCAGGGAGATGAATTGACAGTTCTAAATAATCATTGTCTTATTTTACGCAGATATAGAAATTGAACATCATTAAAATCTTTGTATAAATTGGCACTTGCACACAAACTTGTCTAAAACTTATGTTGAAAATAAACGATTGAAATTAAATTTGAAGTTTACCCACCCTTACTTCTCAAATATATTGCATTGTAAAATAAATTGAAATATGAATTTATCTGCAATATTAAATTTAAAGTGAAATGAATACCTATTAAATAGTTGATTCAGTAATGAACGCGATGAATACTAACTAGCCTTAACTAGTTTCCAAGACAGCCAGTTTTGTAACAAATTATATTATTATTTGTAGTATAATAGTGGAGACTTCCGGTTCGTGTCTCAAGATGGCCGCATGCGTTTAAGTTTCGTTGTTCATTATTTATTCATTTTAGTTGTTCAATGTGTAGTATTGATAGCGTATTGTGCAGTGATCTAACGTATGAGTGAATAGCTAATGAAGAATTCAACTTGAAGCGTTCATAGCCCTTCCTGGGTCAAGGCCCGATAGTCCGCGTGGTTTTTTGTAAATCGCTATCACTTTACAAAAAGCACGATTTTACAACTCACCGTACAACGTGGTATCAATCCTCTATCTAGTCGCCTAGTGCGATTGGCAACGAGACATTGGCAGTAATGGTCGCTTAACTGTGGCCGGTTGCCATTTAAAAAAAAATAGAATAGAATAGTAGTATAATAGTGTAGTGACTTTAACAAATTAATACGTTGCGTAAATACATGAACGAGTGGTATGTAGTCTGAGCTTTTACTTAGTTTGTCCTGTCTGTCTGTCTGCCTAAGAAGCGCTCGCTGCGCTCCGCAATAACCTTCTATCGTTTTATTTATTACGCACCAGTCAGCATGGCTCCACCTTCCGGAAATGTTCGGGCGCTCACTAGTTACTCATAGTGCACGCAACCATGGCCGTCGACAAATAATATCGAAACACTGTTCTTATTTAATTTTATTGAACTTTTAGTGAGACAAACCTATTTTAATATTATATACTAAGTACGGTTCTTCAGGTGCAATTTCATGCATCGCGGCCGATCTAAAGCTTCGGAAACGCTACACCATACATTTTCATACACTGACTATAGTCGCATCAGGCGCGTGCGTCAGTCGCACGGAATCGGTCGCACGGGGTGATTGGAGGGCTCTTACGACGATCTCTAAAGAGATATCTCGCAACATATACCACAACACCTCGGATCTTCGAGGTCACTCCCAGAAGTCGTCGGCAACATCTAGGGACTGCTAGGCTTTCAGAATGACCATACTTTCATCCCGATGATGAAATTAGTTAGTGATAAGTAACCATTTTCACGTAAACCTGTCATAAAACTGTTATCGTAAGTGCACCTTGGTACAGGGTGTGGGTGTGTTATACAGTTGGATTGGCAAGAGTAGTGTCAGCAACCCTTCACGCAAAATAGGCGCATTGTAAGTCGAGTTACGGAATATCAGGCCGAGGTAACCTATACCTATATCTTGCAAATTTTGATACACATCCCTGGTTCCAGTTGAGCCGAACTTTTGGACACATATTTATGTAAATCAGATGACAATGTAAATTTATTATAGCATGGAGCCGATCTCATGAAAGGGCCGCAACGTGGCTATGGAAACCATGATCACAAAGTTGTAAAAATCCCATTTTCGCGTTGGGGAACAGTAAATAACAGGAATCTTTTTTACAAGATTACAAGCTCTTTATTCGTTTAAACCACATTTCCAACCCTGTTCTAACAAATCAGAATCTCATCAGTCAACGGGCAATTGACGTCAATTTCTCTCCGCTCAGCGATAAGTCAATTTGACAGGCCGTCAGCTTGACGTTTTACCAGTCCAGACTAATCACCCGATGGTGGTGACGGCGTCCTGAAAAATCTGACACATTGTGGAAGTTGAACCACCTGTGAACCGAACTCACCTATATCGTGTAAATATATAGGGATAACGGTCAACATTTAATAACATGACATAATCTACAGGTTTAGTTATATACTTTTAATTTTATGTTGTTTTTTAATTTCTAAATTAAATGTTTAAGTAGGAAATTTTATGAGTTATTATGTTCATGAAGTTCTAAGTCGATTTAAAAGTGTAATTCAAGTGATACGCGCTTGAATTGTTGATGGAGAAATATTTGATTTTGCATGTTATTTTTTATATCATGCAAATCATTAAGTATAACACTTTATTCTTTGACGACGAAGTTCAGCTCTAGAGTAGCTATATTCGAAGCCTCGGTTTGAAACCCTTCGGCCAGGGCAAATATTTAGGTGATGAGTTTGCATTATTATTATAATGGATATATCACCTAGTACCTACGAGTATATGAGCGTTGCTTGTTTTTAAGATTTTCTCCTAATATAATCTATGAAACTGTCTGAATAATTATTTACTTGTACAAGGTCCCAGTGACCGAGTCGCAGCCATCTTGTAAATCGCGTGATCCAATCAGATCGGGAATGAAATGCAAATATACGAATCACTTCAAACACAGTACTTAAATAGGCAGTAGAGCAACTCGTGACTCACGGTCTTCACGGTCTTCAATGGTAAATCATAAACGCCAATAACTACTCCGTCTTTTATGCCTTCTGGCTTGAATAGATTAGGTATGAAATTGTGAGGATTTTTTAAATATAAAATAAATTACCTACACAACGATAACAATTACTTATTTTAAGTACGATTGGTTTAGGTAACGAAACATAACTTATGTTGGGATTGTAGGGTACCTAAATAACAAATTACTACTTTAAGACAGTAGTTGTGACATCTTATTTACGACGCGGTTGGCGCAGTGGTTAAGCAACTGCCTACTGAGCCGACGGTTCCGGGTTCGGATCCCGGCAAGGGCAAATATTTGTGTGATGAACACGAATATTTGTGCCTGGGTCATGGATGTTCTATGTATTTAAGTATTTATTTATCTATATAAGTATGTATATCGTCGCCTAGTACCCATAACACAAGCCTTCTTGAGCTTAATTTGGGACTAGGTTGATTTGTGTGAGGTTGTCTGATATTTATTATTATTTTTTATTTTTTATTGTGCATTGAAAAACTTTTCTGTGAATTGAAGGGTGTCGCCACAATCTTCACACACGGAGCACTCGAACGTAGAGTCTGACAATCGTATCAAATTGCAGTATAGCAGGTCGTAGTTCCTAGTTTCGCCGTTATACAGATAAGTTGGTCACACTTAACAAAAATAGGTGCCAATGACGTCCTTATGAACGCCAAAGCCTACCTTCATAAAGCGTAAAAAGGACTATTACGCAGGGGTTGGTATTAAGTTCGTAAGTGCTGCACTTTTATGGACGCTGCTTAAATCATCTTTTATGGATGCAAGAGGCAAATGATGATGATGATGGTATTAAGTAAAACAATAGGTGTAGGACATTCCGGTTCGAAAAAGGAGGTCGTGGGTTAAGAATACTTGCATTGCAGTACTGTACACACATACACTGTGCCAGAGCCCTTGTAAAATCGCAGATTCAATACTGTCACGGCACGGAAGTATTTTTCATTAAATATGGCGGCGCCATAGGCAATTTGTGTTCATTGTGTTTCTTGCGTACTTTGAAACGAAACGTTTAAAGTCATTTTAGCAACGTTAATGATTTAATATTTATTCTACAAATGTTGATGCTTAGTTAAAGTAATTTCATAGAAAGAAAGAAAGAAAAACATTTATTCATGGCGTGACCATAATACATAATTAACACAATAGATAACAATAAAAAACAAAAACATTTTGGCCGTGCCACGAAAAGGTCCCACCTCGAGAGCTAGCGCTGATCTTCCGGTGGGACCATCATCAACTTAATGATAAATTATTTATTCTACTGTTTCGTTGTCTATAAACTCTAAATAGGTTTGAGATACCTGTTCTTAATATAAATAAGATGGTATTTTAGTAACCGGGCAGTCATAGTTATTTAAGATACTTTTTATAGTAAGAATTATTTTCTGAGTCCCAATCTACGTACTTTTGTTACCTATTGTTGTTGTCAGTTACAAAGGTAAGTAGACTAGGCCTACAAAGATGATTCCTACTATACCTGATTACAGACAAGCGAAACCGAGTGAGAAATCGTCGGGGATAGTGCAATACCGCGTAACAGCTGTCGATAAAATTCTTATTTCAATAAAATACTTAGCATTTGTTTGAATTTTGATTCGTATCTACACTTGTTACTTACGCGGTATTGCACTATCCCCGACGAAATCTCATTCAAGTTAATAACAGTTATGGTAGCAAGGCATAATTTACTAGCCAGGTATCTGTGTAAAGGTAGATAGATTCAAATGGAAAACGGTACGTTGTTGGCGCTCGATGCGGAAGGGCAATAAAAACACGTCAGGTGATATGATGTCAACCATCAGCGGTAATCGACACATTGCTGGTGTGTTTGTTTTGCAGCTTAGATATTACAGCCAGGTCACTGTATGGCGAACTGTTTTAATCTTGTCATCGAACGATACGATCGTACGATCGTATGTTAGACAAATCGATTTTATTTATTATGCTATTAGTGGGCTTGGAAGCCGCGCTGCCTACGACTCTTTAGCCCAAAACGGGCATATTTGACAGCTAGGCTGCCGAAGCTATACCCGTGCATCTATCGTAAAGATCTATGAAAGTTCTAGGAAAGCACTAATCGTCTCAAGTTCCTTTAAGAATTGATAGTAACGATGTGCTATGCCCAACTAGTTACAGTCGCGAGTAGAAGCATAACCTAATTATATTGGTCGACTGTAGTCGGGTAAAAGTAGAATAATATGTGGATACCCACTTGTCTAGATTAACAAAAAAATACAATACATACAGTGACCCAAAGAACCTCCTCCTTTTTTAACGTCGGTTGAAAAATAGTAGAAATCTATCAAACCATTTTAGCGTGAGTTAAGGTCAAAACGATACATAATTATACATAAAAAGCAACATTCCTGTATTACGAATTTTACATAAGAAGTTTAAATTTTAATTGGAATTAGGTACTGCGAAGTTTGACTTTCTAAAATCCTTAAGTATAAGCCTCAATACAACCCGCTAGGGAGAAGATCTCGCGTACTGTCATTTAGCTTGAAATTTATTTGCCATTTGGGAGATGTACCGAGTAATACGAGTAGAAGACACCTACATACTTTAGTACCATGATGTTTTTAATATCTAAACTTATTTTTAAGTAGACTAGCTGACTCAATCTGTGTAGGTGTGTAATGAGGCCTCGATATGCGGCGCGAGGGCGGAGCTCTCACGTATTTGTCATTTAGACTGCCATTTGGGAGATGTACCGAGTTGTTAACATGTGCACACTTTATACCATAATGTTTTAGTATGAAAACTTATTTTAAAGTAGACTAGCTGACTTAATGTCTGTAGTTGTGTAATGAGGCCTCGATATGCGTGAGGGCGGAGCTCTCACGTATTTGTCATTTAGACTGCCATTTGGGAGATGTACCGAGTTGTTAACATGTGCACACTTTAGTACCATAATGTTTTAGTATGAAAACTTATTTTAAAGTAGACTAGCTGACTTAATCTCTGTAGTTGTGTAATGAGACCTCGATATGCGTGAGGGCGGAGCTCTCACGTATTTGTCATTTAGACTGCCATTTGGGAGATGTACCGAGTTGTTAACATGTGCACACTTTAGTACCATAATGTTTTAGTATGAAAACTTATTTTAAAGTAGACTAGCTGACTTAATCTCTGTAGTTGTGTAATGAGGCCTCGATATGCGTGAGGGCGGAGCTCTCACGTATTTGTCATTTAGACTGCCATTACGGAGATGTACCGAGTTGTTAACATGTGCACACTTTATACCATAATGTTTTAGTATGAAAACTTATTTTAAAGTAGACTAGCTGACTTAATCTCTGTAGTTGTGTAATGAGGCCTCGATATGCGTGAGGGCGGAGCTCTCACGTATTTGTCATTTAGACTGCCATTTGGGAGATGTACCGAGTTGTTAACATGTGCACACTTTAGTACCATAATGTTTTAGTATGAAAACTTATTTTAAAGTAGACTAGCTGACTTAATCTCTGTAGTTGTGTAATGAGACCTCGATATGCGTGAGGGCGGAGCTCTCACGTATTTGTCATTTAGACTGCCGTTTGGGAGATGTACCGAGTTGCGTAAACATGTGCACACTTAAGTACCCTGTATTAATATGAAAAACTTATTTTTAAGTAGACTAATTGCCGGTCCAACGTGTCAACTTTTCCTATTGCTTTGTGTGTTGATTTTTGCTTTATTTATAGGCTTTGACATCTTAGTAACATCTATGTGAATAAGTTAATTTGCATATTTTTATAACAAAACGGGTCTACAAAGACAGCTTATTTAAGTAACGCTTTTTTTTAAGCGATTAAGTCCCGTATTGTTATAATAATGCTTAAACCGATTGTGTAAATTTAAATCAATATATTTATATTTACATCTCAACATCATCCTTAGACTTATTTATCAAAAAATGTCTTTAAATTCAAAATCAAAAGTGTACACAACAATTTAAGTATTACTTCTACTTATTACTACGTATTTCACTTCATTAGAAAATGTGATTCGGATATACGCTTACAATGAATACGCCTAGAAACCTAGTTAGTGCTCGAACGTGAAGCCAGTTTTGGTTAGCCATAGGCCAAGTATCGTCCGTTGGCGCACGCACCGGCCACAACGCCAATAAATAAATAAATAAATATCAGACAACAATCAACCTAGTCCCAAATTAAGCTCAAGAAGGCTTGTGTTATGGGTAGGTACTAGGCGACGAATTCATACTTATATAGATGAATAAATACTTAAATACATAGAACATCCCTGACCCAGGCACAAATATTCGTGTTCATCACACAAATATTTGCCCATGCCGGGAATCGAACCCGGGACCGTCGGCTCAGTAGGCCAATGTCACAATGCTAAACGTCTCTGTAGTACACGTACAAAAAATGTGAGCAAATTGCTGTAAGTGTAAGTTGGTTCATAATAATAAATAAAAAATAATAAATAAAACCAAAAGCGCCTTCTTCTTTCACAAATCTGACGTATGAAGACTCGTTCTAGGTGCATTTATTCTAAGGATATACGTATCAACATCTTTTAACTATGCAAAATGTTGGTGCGGGTAGTTGACATTTATAGTAAGACAATACAATTAAGACATTTCATCTAAAACTTCTAATGTTCCCGAAATAATCCTCCATTCCTAAATTGAAATTAAGCCGAAATTACAAGTTTTGACGCCTTGATTCCTCCCGACGAGTCAATTCTCGGAAAGGTCAGGCGGCTCACGGTAAAATTAGACAGGGCTGGCTAATTTCGTCCGTGAAATTACCCTGTTCAGGACAAAGTGCGCAAACTGAATTAGGCTTTTTTTTTATAAAATTCGCCATGTGTTCCAAATGTCAAGAACGTTGGAAAAGTTATTATAAGACTAGGCGGCGCATCTTTGTTCGCGGAATCCTCTTTTTTAACCGATGTTTTTAGGGTCCCGAACACAAAGGGTAAAAAACGGGACCCCATTACTAAGATTCCGCTGTCCATCTGTCTGTCTGCCACCAGACTGTAACTCATCAGCCGTGATAGCTAGACAGCTGAAATTTTGTGTGATGTATTTCTGTTGCTGCTATAACAACAAAATCTAAAAACAGGATAAAATAAATATTTAAGTGGGGCTCCTATACAACAAACGTGATCGGTTGCGTTAACTTTGTACCTCATTTGTATGCGGCGCTATACATACCAGGTGCAAACTTAACCCAGCCAGTTAAGATGGGAAGTGTTTGTACGGAACCCTCAGTGCGTGAGTCAGACTCGCACTTGGCCGGTTTTTTATGTTTTTTCCCCTATCACATCATTCAAATGCCGTAACTGGCCACTGCTTTATTAACCCTTGGTATGTCGAAGCACTGACCATTGCAAAGTATTTAAATCTTATGTAAACATATCATTGAGCTTCAATTTAAGTGCCAAATTTTTGACATAACATACAAAGGGTATACATATAAGGGTCGGTATAAGTGACGTGGAAATTTTATTAAGAGTGAATTGTCTCATTCACACGGTGCGTAGGACTCGTAGCAGAACCGCGCCCGTAGAACCGCTACGCGCCCACGCAACGCCTACGCCGTAGGCCCTACGGTGATATTCGTAGGTGAGTTCACAGACTAGGCGTGTAGACAATTTAGTTGAGGATATCAATCGATTTTATTTATTATTGGGATCAAATGTTTATATGGGACTAACTACACTTCGACTGAGCTCCGTACAAATGGCTACCTACATGTGACGTCATTTGTGGATCGGGTATATTTGTATGGAGACAAGACAAAATAATTTGCCATTTTCACAGTGAAAAAGCGCGTTTAGGTTCATGGTTCTCTTACAATTGACAACATTTCATATTTATAACAGGTGGAAATTTATATAGAGATCCACAGGGCTTTATGTCGTGTACCTTAAAAAAAAATCTTTGAATTTAGTATTCTGTATTTAAAGAAATATAAGAAAATACATCAAATAACTGCAATCTAAGACAATACGGGCTGAATAGGGTTGTTGTCTAAACCAAAGAGCGAAAAAAATTTTTTTTTTATTTGACGTTGACAGATGACAGATGCATACCGAGTTTTAAGCAGAATTCAGAAAAGTAATAAAATGATAGTCTTAAAAATATGAAATGTTGTCAATTATTGTTTTGTTAAATTATGAGGATTCTTATGTCATTTCTTAATTTCTTATGGTTAAAAAGCGTACCTTTGATGGCACATATTTCAGACACTCTTTTGTTTCATGACTTGTTGAGCTAATTTTATTCATAAGTACAGTATGTTGTATAATTCACCATCAGTCTACACTCCTATTGTGTTCGTACGAGCAGGAGAGCCGTGCCTGTATTTGACACATGCCAAAGACATGCGATGGGAATGCCCTAAAATAAGGCCATTAGACTCATTCCGCTGTCTATTTTCTGTAAAGGTCACTAGAGGACAGACTAGATCGGAAAATGACTAGGATAAAAGTTGCATCGCAAATGTGCCTCGTCGCAGAAAGTCAAAATCACTAAAATAATATTTAACTACAGGTATACTTCTTATCTTCTCTCTTTTTTTTTATTTTTTTTTATTTTTTTATTTTAGGTGACGGAGGACGAAAGAGAGCGGGCGTGAAAAGCTGCACTTTCCCACGCCACCTTCCTTTTTTGGTTGGGCTAAGTCAGCGCGCGCACGCATCGGTTGATCGCATTAGCGCGCTCCAGTGCCAATTTTGCGTAAACAACCAATGTGAGTGCCGTTGTCGGTCAAATCGCGGTGTTACTTTGCACGTGTCGAATAGAGTCGTAGTTTGCTTCTATTCATGGGACTTGAATGGCTGCAAATTAGAACTAACTTCGGTACTTCCCCCAAACGTCAAGCTTATTAGGTCTATTAAATTTTGTAATAAATTTATATGCGATTCCTCGCTTTAGACAGTTGCCTCTTGCAAATATATATATTTTTTTATATATTTTTGAGATAGGGATAAATATATATTATAGGATATTAGTTAATACATAATATAGCCAAAATTGGTGGGTGTCCCATCTCGAAAATATAAAAAAAAATATTGTAAAATCAAAAGTGAAAATTTCACTACTGATAAGGATATTGGGAAATTAATTTTTTTTTAATAATACATCTTTATTATCTACATAATATGTATACGTTACAAAAAAAACTGTTGAGTAGTTTAGATAAGAGAAAATGAAAAACAATTTTCGTTTTTTTTAATTTTCTCAAAAACCTGAAGTATTTCAGGGTGCTTTTTTTTGTAAAATAACATCTTACATCTGGGCTAATATATTAGCAAAACGGCAATGGATTTGGCTTCTGGGGCCGATGCCCCATACAAACACGGCTATACCCTTTAAAGTCGCACAGAGAGCTATGGAAAGGGCAATGCTCGGAGTTTCTTTGAAGGATCGAATTCGGAACGAAGTGATCCGTCAGAGAACCAAAGTTACCGATATAGCTCACCGTATTAGCAATTTGAAGTGGCAGTGGGCTGGCCATATTAGCCGAAGAACCGATGACCGGTGGGGTAAACGTGTTCTTGAGTGGAGACCGCGGATCGGCAAGCGTAGTGTGGGACGCCCTCAGACTAGGTGGAGCGATGATCTGTGCAGGGTGGCTGGCAAAAGTTGGATGAGAGTAGCCGAGGATCGCTTACAATGGCGTGCAGTTGGAGAGGCCTATGTCCAGCAGTGAACAAGAATAGGCTGATGATGATGATGATGAAATAATGAGAAACGTTCGCCTGTCGACGGAGTGGTAGTTAAGCGAAGATAAAAATCGCCGTCCACAGACACGGTGCTACAATCACGAGGGTCCTAATTTACGTTTCTCGACGTAATGTTTGTTGAAGTGTTAAAAACTTATTTAACACTAATATTAGGGATACTCCATATTATTATCTTCTCGCATGAGATTTAAATGTACAAATTAATCTGAGTAAGGTAAGTCCACATAAAAGTTGAAAAACTTTTTAAACACTCAACTAGTTTGCAGTAAAATTACTCTCTTAGCTTAGTAGGTATCTATCTTTTTAGGGTTCCGTAGTCAACTAGGAACCCTTATAGTTTCGCCATGTCCGTCTGTCTGTCCGTCTGTCCGTCCGCGGCTTAGCTCCGTGATCATTAGTACTAGAAAGCTGAAATTTGGTACAAATATGTGTATGTATAACGCCGACAGAACGGTAAAATAAAAATTCAAAAATTTTATATTTTTCGGGTACCTCTCGAACACCTAAAGTGGGGGTGATTTTTTTTTTCTTTTCAACACTGGTGTGTGGGGTGTCGTTGGATAGGTCTTGTAAAAATAATGGGGGTCTTGTAACATTATTTTTTGATAAAGTCAGCAGTTTTGTAAATATTCGCTCCAAAAACAAAAAACATAGTGTCCCCCCCCTCTATCTTTTCAACCACGGGTCAAAAAAAATCGGAAAAAATCATGTAAATGAAACCTTATAAGTACTTTCAATGAAAACTATATTGAACAAAATCGGTCGAGCCGTTTTTGAGTTATCGCCAAATTTCATATTTTTTCTTTAAAAGGACGTAAGTTGACTTCCAGAAGGTAATAAGTGATTACAGTTTCTAGGGCGTTTACGACCTTTTTATAGAGCTTAAAATCTTTCTTAACTTAAACCTCGGGCTTAAAACAGCAGTTTATTGTGAAGGATGAGCAACTACGGAACCCTACACTGAGCGTGTCCCAACATGCTCTTGGCCGGTTTTTTTATACTACGACGGTGGCAAACAAGCATGCGGCCCTCCTGATGTTAAGCAGTTACCGCCGCCTATGGAAGCTTGCGACGCCAGGAGCATCAAACACGCGTTGCCGAACCTTTAAGAACCTATTTACTAACCTCTTGAAGAACCTATATTGATCTATCAAATCGATAGTAGGTATTTCCCCGCATATTTTATAAACCTATTACAAGTAAACGACCATTACTATATTAACGAGCGATAACAATACCCGCGATAACGTCAGTTCATTACAGCTGATTGACAAGCTGTTAATGAACTGACAAGATAGGCATTAGCTAAATTACATAAGTGTTGCCGAAGTGTTTCGTTTAATAACCTTAATTTAAAGTAGCTGATCATTTTGTTAGGAGGCGACGAAGTAATTTGAGATTTTTCGTAGCCCTCTCTTCGTATGTATCTGTTCCTTGTGCTCTACGAAACGGATAGTTTTAAAAGCTGGAAGTGGGGACACGCATAGCTGTGACGTCACAAAGATGGCGGCTGCCCGTTCCAATATTTCTTCATTTCTCGAGCTCTACTGCATCAATTTCGGTGTTTGACATGTCATTTGAAAGCTTATGTTTTTTGTAACCTCTTAATTGAGTTTTGTTGTTTTTAAATATTAACAAAATATACTTTTTCTTATTTACTTTTAATAAGTTGGTCACAAACGTGTTAAACGTTTTTTGCGTTTAATATATACACTATAAATCCTCTGAACGTGCCTCTTGTCAGTTAAACAAGACCACTTACTGCCTCGTTTGTAAACGTAGGTAAAACACATTTACCGGCAGACGCGAGTGATACTTCACCGCTCTTTGAAGAAACCCTTTTAGTCCCGAGCGCAGTTAAAAAAGATAAGTAAGTCAAAAGAATATATAAGTATATATATATATACATATTATTATTTAAGAGTTTCACTCTCGTCGGTCCAGTTCTAATATATAAGTAAATAATATATAATTTTTAATCTTAAAATTAGGCAAACCGTCAATTTTAGGTAAACTTTGGCCGTATAACATTGGCTACTGTATTTACAGCGCATAGATAATTAATTTTAAATTGTAAAAATAATATTTTTGGCTATACAATACAATTAAACTGAAACGGGCAGTGTGTAAATGCGAGCCAAATGTTATATGGAAGTGCCAAATGTAACCCGATTAACTATATATCTCACATTTACAGTAATGGCAAAACCACTTTTTACCAAAAAATTGCTTCAAGTAAAGCATCCTGTGAGAGTAATGTAATGTATGTGTTTATGCATATAAAAAACGTCAACATTTCTTGTGATTTTTCATGGGTTCCATCATCACGTCTCAATTGAGACGAGAAGGGGATCGGTCAGGGAAAAACTCAAAATATAAAAAAAGTATTATCGGTTCGGAGACACACAAAACTGACTGATTTCTGAGGAATAAAAAACGTGAGTTACAATATCACCATCATATTAGCCGATAGACGTCTCCTGCCGAGCAACGGCCTCTCCCAAAGTTTGCGACAAAGATCGGTCGTGCGCTGACCTCATCCAACTGCTTCCCGCGTTCCTAACCACGTCATCGGTCCACTTTGTTCCACGCTGCGTCTTCCGGTACGCCGTCGCCACTCAAGAACCTTTCATATTTTTTATGTAAATTATGAAATCGACCATAATATAGTTAGGTAAATATAATATGACAAACAGTGATAATTTAGAAACGTAGGTAGTTAAGCGTTAAACAGAAAAGTAAGTCAGTCAATAAAATCGAGCAGGGGATTTTATTGACTGGCATTACTTTTCTTTTTTAATATGAAACAGCCAAGCTTCAAAGTCTAACCGAAAATTGCAATGGATAGCGAATTTTTGCCACTGACGGTGAATAGGCATGAAAACTACACTCGAATATACGAGTATTGAACCAGTTTTTAGATTGGCCGATTGGAAAAATGGCCGTCGCGGCCCTAACGCATCAACACCGCTTTGTTAGTGCTCGAGAAAAAGTAGTCGAAAAAAAATATAAATAGAACCTACAAGCTAGTGCAATTTGTTTTTGAATAAATTAAACAGTTCTCAAGATATCGTAAAATTAAATTTAAAAAATATGAGTCATCACAGTTAGTGTCGTTATAATTTGCGCAATTTGCGGTCAAGAGTCGCCACGGGTCAACGGCCGCCAGTATTCGGAAGTGTTCGGCAGGTGCCCGAGCGATAAGAAGATCGCATCGAGACTCCATAGTTCGGCGCACTGTCACCCGACTCTGAATTTTATCGACGCTTGACTAATGAGTGACTTTTAAACAGTTAGTGAAGAGCGAAATACCAGTGAGTGACTATGGAGCGATGCTGTGATAAATGCAAGTGTTCTATAACGGACAGAACATTCCTCATATGCTCATCGTGCAAATTAATATATCACCTCGATTGCTGTAATGTCCCGCTAACGAGATTTTATTTGATGGAACCTGAACGGAGGACCTCTTGGACATGTAGTTCCTGCCTAGTTTCACAATTTCCAGCTGAGAATGTTACCGTACGTCGGACGTATCGCGCTATCATTCCTATAAGTAACTCTTTCGATGGATTGTCGGATGCATCAGATAATGATGAAAATTTAGACGAAACTCCGCCTTTATCTGCTCCAGAACTAAACCGAAGTTGCCCCAAATCGATGTTTACTTATGCAAGAATAGAGGAGCTAGAGAAGATCGTCTGTGATCTACGACAACAGCTGTTTACGGCGGAAAATGAAATAGAGAACCTGCTCGCCGAAAACTGTTCCCTAAAAAATAAAATAAAAACTTGCGATAACAAGGTGAACCAGTTAAAAATATTAAGTAAATCGATCTCAAATAAAACAACGAATCAATCTCGCAGTAAAAGGAAAAACTTAAAAAACCAGAGCTTAGATCAAAGTTATGTAGAAATCACACAATCACAGCTCAATACTCCGAAACCAAATCGCAAATTACATAATATACCATTAACAGCGAATCAAGAAGAACATAGCATAATACTCGTAGTTTCACCGATCCACAAACCGAAACATTTTAGCACACCTACTACCTCCAAGTCAAAACCCGGAAAACAGTGTACAATGCACATATTCGGTGACGAGCAAATAAGGGGTTTGTCCTCGAGTCTGTTACGGTCCAGATCCACTGAAGACTACCCTTTATATGGAATCACGGCGATGGTAAAGCCTCATGCGCCAAGCTCGCAAGTGCTCGAAAGTGTTCATGGAATGTGTAAAAACATATTGAAGGACGACCTAATTGTTTTGTCAGTGCGCGATAACGAGAATGATCCTTATATGTTATTATCACAACTAAGGATCACCATAAGTATGTTTAAAGATAACCATATGATCATTTTAAATATACGTAATAATCGAAACTTGGAAAACGATATATTGCACCATGAATTGAAATTGTTAGTTCAAAATTATGAAAATTGTAAAGTGGTAGATTTTTATAGAAACATAAATTTGTCTTCAAAAAAATTATACGTCATCCTTCCTCAATTGGATATGTGTAAAATTAAATAATGAAATAAATATATTAAAATGTAAAAAGTATATTGTCAACGATATGGTTAATATTAACTGGAGACATAGGGAAAAATCAGGTAAAGTAAGTGACACTGGTGACTTTTTTCGTCCCTAATAACGATTTTGTCAATAACCAATGTTTTGTGCCATGTGCAAAAAATTTTGATAGTTTGTCAATTTTTCACCAAAACATAGGGGGATTACTCGGTGAACTTGACTTGTTGAACTTGACTCTTAGAGAGTTAAGTGATGATGGGCAAAATTTTGACGTAATATGTTTCAGTGAAACGTTTGTTCGCCTGGGTTCGGAAAGTAATATAAACCTAACTAACTACAAATTAGCTGCTGCATATTGTCGGGAAAAAAGTATAGGGGGTACCTGTATTTTAATAAAAAAATATCTTAACTTCAGAACGTTAGATTCCGTTTCCGAACGTTCGACTTTATCAAGTATGTCACTGAGAGCATAAATAATAAAACACCAGTCATGTCCATCTTCTTGGACATGACAAAGGCCTTTGATTTTGTCAATCACTCTAAACTGCTACACAAGCTTGATATATATGGTATACGAGGGAAAGCTTATGAATGGATCCGGAGCTATTTAGAAGATCGAAGGCAGTGTACTGAAATTTGTAAAGTCACGGAAACTAAAGGAGTAATCGTCAAACAGTCACATAGATCACAATTTAAAGTAATAAAAACAGGCGTACCTCAAGGCAGTATTCTCGGGCCACTGCTTTTTATCGTATATATTAACGATTTACCCAATGCACACCCAGGAAAAACTATAATGTTTGCCGATGACACGACCCTGATTTTAAAATGTAACAATACGTGACATAAATAAATCCCTAATGAACATTATTAATTGGATGAATAATAATAATTTAAATATAAATATTAATAAAACTAAATACATGCAATTTCTTACATATAATTCTCCTGACATTACTATAAATTTAAATTATAACAATGGAAATATTGATAAGGTTGATAGCTTTAAATTTCTCGGTATTATGCTGGACAAGCACTTAAATTGGAAGGTGCATATTGAACAAATATGTACAAAATTAAACCGTTTTGTTTTTGCACTTAAACGATTACGTGACACTGTTTCCACAGAAGCCGCACTCACGGCCTATCACGGCTACGTATCATCTGTGCTTCTGTATGGACTGATTCTGAGGGGAAATTCTGTAGACGTAGACAGAGTATTTAGGATACAGAAAAAATGTATCAGTCATTTGCGGTGCGTGGTTCGATGATAGTTGTGTCCCACTATTCAAAAAGTTACAGATTCTGCCTTTACCGTGTTTATATATCAGAGAAGTTTGTATTTTTGTAAAAACTCATTTAGGCTACTTCGAAAAGCGTGGACAAACTACACAAAGGCAGACTAGATTAAAAAGGAGGCATCTGCTACAAAAGCCGCGCTGCCATACAATGCTTTATAAGAAAAATATCTTTAATATGTGCATTGACATTTATAATCGCATTCCCAACGATATTAGGTCTATGGAAGGAAATAGTTTTAAAAGAAATTTAAATATATGGCTGCTCGATGGATGTTTCTACAGTGTAAAAAAATTTCTCGAGACATGTAGAATAAGGTAGAATTAGGCTATTGACATTATATTATACATTTAATACTTAATAATCAATTATTGTGTCTGCTTATTTTTATTTTTAAAAAATTTGCATGCCTGTATGTAGGCTGAATACATGGTATTTTAATTGTATTTAACACCTTCAACACTGTATTCGTGGCAAATAAATCTTTGAATCTTTGAATCTTTGAATCTTTGAATCTTTGGTGAATTGCAGAAAATATGTTATTTTTCCTTTTTTTATCGGATAATGAAGTGTTAATGTCACGATCATGAGTAATTTTCATTAATTGAACAAAAAATGTCCCCTATTATTCCTACTTTTCCATACATAGTAACGAAGCCGATTTTTTTCTATCGCAATTTCGTTAAGTATATTGGCGCCACAAAACTGAGACAAAACATTTGTATAGTGAAGGGTTTTTTTTAGTACACAAATGAAAAATATGTACTCATGATCCGTGAGTAAAATGATATTTTTTTTTTTTTTGTAATTCAGTCAGATAATATTGCGCATCTATGGGAACATCTGCACAGTTCAAATTTAAATAAATAAAAAAATACATCTATTTCGAGTAACAATGACAGCACTTATTAATAAACTCATAATCACAACACAATAATTAATTGAATTACATTAAATAACACAAAGCATCAACATAAATATATAACATTACTATAATCATAAAAATCATTTACGATTATATTTTATTATAATAATATTCCGCTAATACATTTGTTCCGGCCGTTCCATAACCACGCACTTCACCCTTAGGGAATATTTGAGCTTCCAAAACACTATGTAATCAGGAATTCCACGTACGAAGCGTAATATAGGGCATCTGGGTGCGCGCTGGTGCCTAAGCTATGTAGTTCGGCTCGATCGCGTAGTGGCCCCGTTCTAGTTTCAGAACGTTTAAAAAACCGCCATCAGAATACCGCAACTAAAGCCGAATTTTCTAACGAGTGTCTTAATTAACTTTGAATTACGTGCCGCGGCGAAGGCCGTCTGGCATGCCAATTACGACGAAAAGAGCTCTTGGAAATTTTCAGGCAATAATAAAGTCGATATAGTAAAACTTAAATGGATTAAATTGATTAAACATTTTAAATTAAGTATAAGTTACGATGTTACGCAAAACATCAGAATGACTAGCATCATTCCTGTGGCACTGTTAGTGTTAGCGATTAGACAGGAGCAGGTTGATATTCCACAAACAACGGTCAAATTATACATACCTACATTTATTATAAAACATTTTCTTTCTTGACTTTTCGGAATAACGTGCCTTCATAATTGAATCCTAAATACAGTTGATCTACTTCGCGTGATTCCAGAACGAACAACTGGAATAACAGATATGTCGACTGCGTTTTGCCTTAAATGTAAGGTTTCTTTGGAAAATGATTCTTATTTTATGGATCAAGATCGCTTTTACGATAAAACGTTTAAGTGAAATACGTTGTTTAGATATCCGAGCCGCTTTACATAATCGGGATGACTTGCTATTTCTATTGATTGACAGAGTAATTTAAGAATAACTGTAGCTGCAAAATAAACGGAATGTAGCATTTTAAGTCACATTGATGAAATGCTGTATCGGAATCACTATATCAAATTTGTATCATCATTTTGGACTCAATCATAATAAACACAAAACTTGAAAGATAACTACATAAAAACGCTGATTTTTGTATTATTGATGCACTCAAAATGCTATTCTATTAACTTGGGCTAAATATCTAAAAATGTCTTGTTTACATTCATAAACTGCCAAGCGATTGTACTCTGTATTACCTGATGGTAAGCGACTACAGGGTCGAAGATGTAGCTCAATAGTTTAGCAACAATTCACTGTTGTCTTCAAGAGACCTATAAGTTAATTTTTTCAGGAAATACACGATGGGAGTGAGTTCCATTCCTTAGCGGTTCGCATTAGAAATGATGAAGCAAATCGCTTTGTGCGAATAAGTGGTAAACTGACAACAAGAATGAAGTCGATCCCCTCGCCTGGATGTCTGATGGTGAAACGGTGATAAATAGAATAGAATACAATATATTTTATTTTTATTTCGAATAGCCATCGGTCTCGGAATAGGCGCAGATATTTGTGCGGAGCACTGCTGTGCCTCTTGTGGAGCCTCTGTCGACCGCCTGGGACACCATGGCCTCGTCTGTTCTTCGGGCGCCGGCCGCCGTTCTCGCCACGCCGCACTCAACGACATCCTGAGAAGGGCACTTGTCAGCGCCAACGTCCTTGCGGTCCTGGAACCCCATATCATCCGGGACGATGGAAAGCGCCCCGACGGGATGTCGTTGATCCCGTGGAGAATGGGCCGCGCGTTGGTTTGGGACGCCACCTGCGCTGATACGCTGGCGGCGTCCTACCTTTCGGCGACCAGCAAAAGAGCTGGTGCGGCGGCGGACGCCCGTGAGCACTCGAAGGCCAAATATAGTTGTCTTGGCGCCCAGTACGAGTTTGTGGCGTTCGGTGTCGAGACACTTGGCTCGTGGGGCCAGGGAGCACGCCGCGCCGCCTGGTCAAATGTGTGAGTTGAGTAAGCGCTTGCGGGAGGCGACAGGCGATCCACGCGCGGGCAGCTTTCTCGCGCAATATAATAATGGTTTCGGATAAATGAAATTTCGGAATTTGTCGCCGTTCCGAAAAAAATAAAATAAAATGTTACACATTGTCGTCACGTTCCACGACATGACGGCGTAATGTAAAAATGTGTGTTGGCCCTAAGATTAATTACGCCCATGCTTGCATATTTCTACCAATTCCATTGTTTCCTAAATCTAATCTACAAAACATCAGTCAAGCTGTCATAAAAACTGTAATTACGGCTTGTTTCCTTTCAGCACGTTTCAAGTTTTTGGGTCGGCGGCCATTGTCTTCATTGGATTAATACGTTGTTTGCATGCGCCTGTAATCTTGTTATAGACACTGGAAAACGCCTTAGAAGCGATTAGTTATTACTCTCATTAGGGAGTTAATGAGATTTTGAACGAATTTCCTTCAAGTCTTTCGCCTATCGTCCCTGCGGAGGAAAGTGCCATAGTCTTTTTTGTCAGCTAAATAGTACATTACATCAGAGGCCGGGAAAATGAGGATTTCCGGCCAAGTTGGTATACACGCCGAGCGAGCGTGCGAGCGAGGCCGGATAGTGATACGAGGCCGGTAATCCGTTTTCAGGACGAGGCATGTATAGTGCTTTTCTCAAAAATACAATGAAATAAAAAAATATACTTCAAAGAACAACATTTTATTAATTGACAAATAGGACATTTTAGTCTAACAACCAACCTTTAAAAACAAAACCTGCTTTTTGTCAGACCAGCCAGCTGTGCGAATGACCTTGTTGTTGAAACAAAAAAAAAGTTACTTTGTAGGCCTAGGCCTGAAAAGCAGTATGAAATCCCTTTACAGTCCTCTCGAGTTGTTGCGCCCAAAAAGCGATACTTCCGAGCCTATTATAAGGAACGTAAAGACAATATTTCATTGCATGTTTGAGAAAAAGTTATTTTCACGTCCAGTGACCGTCATCGAAAAAATATATTATTTTGAAACACACTTATTGCCAACGATATTTTCTAACACGTTAATGTTCATCGAGAATAATAGAATGAGCCCAAGCACAATGGTTTTATCTTGTGGTGTTTAGGAGGTCCTATGTCCACGTTCCGTCTCCATCATCAGATCAATTTCATGATACCAAATAATTGTATGATGATATAAATAGATGCTAAGTTTAATTTCCGTACGACAATTAGAAGTGATTTGATAACATTTTTAGAATTGTCTGTTACAAACTAAGTAGCTGGTCATCATCAGACCCTCATTCAGTTAGTGATATAGAATATGCTAATAAAACTTAACATTTAACCATAATTTGGAATTCTTGGCTTCAATATTGGCTGAGATCTTGTCACTTGTTCCAATTAAAGCTGGATATCTTGGAAACTCCTGGACCTATTTCCACCAAATATAGCTAAGAACTTTCTCGACCACCTCGACGGACAAGTATTTCAATTAAAAAAACGTACTCAAATTGGTCTATCCGTTTGAGATCCACGATGCCACAGATAGACACACAGATACACATGTTAAACTTATAGTTAACACCCCTCTTTTCCTCGTCACGGGTTAAAAATAACTAAAGAAATTACTGGTATTATGAAACGTAAATACTCAGATTAAATCAGCACATCCAAAAACTCAAGATAGTGGTATTCCCTTAAACTGGTAACAATGGCCGTTGGAAAGCGGCTACTGAAACAATTTAAATTTCCAACAACCTTCCTTAAGCTAAGGCTAAGCTAAATAAAGCGCTCAAAAGTGAGAATGAAGGTATAATGGATAGTGACAAGACTTGTGATAATGGCGCGAGGCGTCGCACACGCAGTTAGGAAACAGTAGCTCCATTTATCCCGGCCGGGGCAAATATTTGTGTGATGAACTCGAATATTTGTGCTTGGGTCATGATTGTTCTATGTATTTGAGTATATATTTATCTATATAAGTACGTATATCGTCGTCTAGTACCCATAACACAAGCCTTTTTGAGCTTAATTTGGGACTAGATCGATTTGTGTGAGGTTATCCGATATTTATTTAATTATTTATTTATTATTTTGCAGTAAGTGGGCGTTTTTAACCCCCGACGAAAGAGAGGGGTGTTATAAGTTTAACATGTGTATCTATGTTTTTGAGGATCCGCGTGTGTCTCTGTGGCGTCATAGCTCCCAAAGAAAGGACCAATTTGAGTGCACTTGAGAAAAGACTTGTCCGTCAAGATGGTTCTTACCTATGTTTGGTCGAGATAGGACCAGTAGTTTTCAAGATATTCAGCTTTAATTGGAACAAGTTATCTCAGCCTTGAAGCTAAGAAATGCAGTAGTAATGTTACGTTTTAGTAGCATTTTATTTACCACTCACTGAATGAGAGTCTCATGATGGCCATCTACTGGAAGAGGTCGCTCTTTAGCGACAAGACCACCTGTTGTTTACCTCTATTTAATGTTACGTGTAATCTGTATTTGTTTGTATTTATTTCCCGTTGAGGTGTGCAATAAAGAATATTCTATTCACTTGTTGACGTACTGTATCTTCATTACTTGTGTTGAAATTCCTCACCCCGTAGAGTGCGGCCTTGCAATTATGGCCGAATACTCGGGTCGGAAGAATTTGGAGTTTCACTTTACTGCGTATGGCTTTTATTTTATACTTGTGTTTTTATTATTATGGAGATGTCAAGGCCTTATGGTTTGGTTCGCGTCGTGGAGTAGAGTCGTTAGAGTAAAGCACCTCACACAGTGTGTTACCCGCAAGCAGGCATTTATTAAAGCTGAAAATAATATGTTCCATAAGCAATTGTTTTTGTGTATGTATGTGATTAACTGAACGATTAAATTTCTAAAATCTGGACATTAAATGTAGCGGATGTACAACATAATTGTCGTTTATATCGCCAATGCACCTAGTACAAGGCATATCGTGGTACGGGTATTTTTACTATTAACTTAAGCTATTAATACAGTTGTAAGTACGGTAGTTTAACTCGATCTATTAACAGACGTTGAGTTTTAGGCCGCCTGTCCACTGAAGCGGAGTGGACAAAATAAACCAATCAGACTGCGTCTTTGTAAAGCCCAAAATAATTGCATTTAAATCTGAGGATTGGTCCATTTCACACATCTTCGCTCCGTGGCGATCCAGTGAATAGGAAACCTTAGGGCCTCATTCCAAGCGGTCTGATATCTTTAATTGCCCAATAGGAACATCATAGATTCAGCATTATTTCACAGTGCCCGCCTAGCACAACTAGGCTTCGCGACTCGTGTCGCGCGACATATCCTCGCCCGTCACTCTCTCACTGTACTGCGAAGAAAGAGATAGGTAATATTTCTCGCGCGAGAAAGAGCCGCGTGTCACAGTTGTGCTAGTGGTACTGATTTCGAAAGGTACAGGCGAAAATGAGTTTCCCGTTAAAGTGTCGGATAGGATAATATCCTTATACATATTTAAAATGTAGTACAATTTGTTGCTATGGCGATACCGACTTTAGCGTAGACTAACTAAAAACCCAACAAGCCCAGAATCCGTGAACATCTCTCCTAACTTTTGAGACGCTACCTATTTTCCCTAGGAAACGAAGTTGAAAACTTTAGCTGTAGCCAGTACAGTTGACAAAAGTATTTACATAAATTCCACGGCAGCATTTTACACTCTGGATAGTATTTCTTTTGACCTCCTAGGGCTCAAAGAAAAATTTTAACTAGACATTGGAAACCATATGGCCTCGCTTAGGATTTTTTCAGCATAGTAGCGCGAAGTTAAATAAATAATCAAAATTAAAAATGTAAAACACCCCGACACAAATAAGCGGTAATCATGACACCCTTATTCAATGAGTGATAAAGAAAATGCTACTAAAACTGAATATAACTAAACTTAAGTTGGCCAGTGCCTGGGCATATAGCTGTTATGCTGGTAAAATTGATGTAAATAAATAAATTAAATTAAATTAACAACTACAAAATTTGTTATTCTTAGCTTCAATATTGGCTGAAATTTTGTCAGTTATTCCAATTAAAGCTGAATATCTTGAAAACGACTAGTCCTTTTTCCACCAAACATAGCTAAAAACCATCTCTACGGACAAGTATTTCGATTAAAAAAGCCACACTGAAATTGGTCCATCCGTTTGGGAGCTATGATGCCAGAGACAGACACACAGACACAACAAAGACGCAACTTCCACCACGTAACTCATTTATTTTTTTCTTTGAGCTTTAATCTTTGCATCAATGGTTTAATACAAAGATGCATGTTAAACTTATAACACCCCTTTTTTCAGTTTAAAAACGAAATAACGGGATTTTTAATCAGTACTACTGGTAGGACCGTGGTACGCTATGACTGTACAACTGTTGAATAAGCTGGGTCCAAATTGAGTGTACGTTATTCCTATAGGCACAGAATAATCACACTACTATAGGTAGGACTTTGGGCCATCCGAGCCTATGTTAGGTACTTACAATGAAAAGGCTAATTTGACGACGATGTTGGCGCAGTTTGTAGTGCACTTGCCTACTGAGCCGGAGGTCCTGGTTTTGAGTCCCGGCCAGAATATTTGTGTGATGATTGATGAACTCGAATATTTGTTACTGGGTCATAGATTTTATCTTTATATGTATTTATATACATATTATTTATTCCCTCGTCTAGTACCCATAGTACAATAATTGCTTAGTTTGTGTTTACTAGGTCGATTTGTGTAAGATTTTCCCTTAATATTTAATTATTTAATATTTATTATTTATTCATTTGTAAATCAAAGACTCAACGTGCACAGCATGGTAATAGTGTGACTTTTAGCTGGGGGACTAGAAATTTACACAAGTAGGTACTTTTCATCTATTTACGCGTGCAAAGCTTCTTAATTTAACTTATGACGAAAATTACAGTGTCCAATGTTTAACTTTTATTTACGTGTATATTGAATTAACCTTCCTTTCCCCCACCGATTCCTAAAAAGAAACAGTTGTGGTTAATATCCAGTATTGTAACCAATTGCATTCTTTAGCCAGCAGATATGGCTATTCGCACAATTTCAAACTTCTGTAGACTGTCTTTCAGCTTGTCTCGTATTTATCTGCCACGACACTTTAAAAGGTAGCCATCCAAGCTAACATCCACCTTATATGGGCATGGTAGGCAGTAGGCTGCCATACAATAAACATCACTTCGTATATGCGATGGACTGTACCTGAGTTATCACGGTCAAACGAACTTGAAGACAAATAAATCACTTGTGTACCAGCTGTGAAACATGAACTTTGCGTGAATTAGTAAGGTGCTGCGGTTTTTACTGTAGTTCACAGTTTCTCGTCACATTCCTTATTCATGTCATTGTGTCTCAAGAATTTTACCCGAGGCCGCCACTTAGAGGCTTTACTCACTGAGTGTTTCATCGTAAAGTCTGCGAGATATAATTAGGTCGAGTTTACAGTACTTATAATACAAGGAAGGGTCGATAAAAATGTCAACGTGCTACTAGTGTTACTAGTGTTATCTTTAAGTAAGCTAGGTAGGTAGGTAGGTATCTAAAAAACAAAAAGTTTCTCTAAAGAATTTCATTTTTGTGACAAACTTTGATAGCCGACTGTACTCTTCTTTGAACATCGATGAATTGCTCACTGAGCCAATTCTAAAACACCAAGCTCGGTAAAGTTGCTTTATCTATTAAAGAGTTTCTAGGATCACCTTCCAGCTCCATCATCAGACCAGTCCCATGGAACCATATTATAGTATTGTCATCAAAGGTTTAGTATTATGAAAAAACCGGTCAAGTGCGAGTCAGACTCGCGCACCGAGGGTTCCGTACAAATACGTTTCATCCTTAAGTGGTTAAGTTAATTTTGCACCTGGTATGTATAGCGCCCCATACAAATGAGGTGCAAAGTTAACGCAACCAACCCGTTTGTTGTATGGGAGCCCCTCTTAAATATTTATTTTATTTTATTTTTAGTATTTGTTGTTATAGCGGCAATAGAAATACATCATCATCCTCCTAGCCTTGTCCCATATCTTTGTAGAAAGTGAATTCTCAATCGGGGTCGGCTACTTAAATCCCAAGAAGTGGCGTAGGCACTAGTTTTTACGCAAGCGACTGCCATCAGACCTTCCAACCCAGAGGGGAATAATAATAATAATAATAATAATAATCCACGCAAGCCTTCCAAAAGACCGGAACATATGAGCCCGTGACTCAAAAAATGAGAAACAAATAATAATAATTATTATTATTTTATATTAGGCGACGTTGCCGTCAGTCGCACAATTTTCTTTTAGATATGCCGTCTTTGGCGCTCAACAGGTTAATAACCTGCCAACTCTGCCAATAAAATATACCTAGGTACAATAAAATAACGTATTGTTAAAGTGCATGTCTCATTAGAACGAACATAACGATACTCAAATCCGAAAGAGTGTCTTCAAAAGTCCGTCCAATCGTCCATCGCCCTCGAGGGCCCGTCTTTACACTCTACACATCTTGTAGATACGGCCAATTTGCGATCTTCTTACGGAGAAAATATATCTTTCATCCTAAATCGAATCGTAACTCTTCAGAATAAAGATCGAACTCAGTTGAACGCGGCGAAGGTAGGAAAACACAATATTCGAAGCATAAAAGCATCAACGCTAGATAGATCTTTATTTTTGCTTCTTTAATTTGTGTTAAAAATCGTATTTTGTCTTTGAAAATGTGCATGTGCATGTGCGGACTAATATATTTAGATACGTAATATTAATATAGTTTTAATTAAAGCTGTTGCTAATATGGCCTATAAAATTATAGCTTCCTCACACAACGCTGTAGCATTGCGATACAGCGAGATAATGCTGCAAGTATTTTAGGGACTTATTTTGGTTATAGTTTATAGTCTTAAGTTTTGAACTAAGCATAAGTTTTTACATTTCATCGAATATATAGTTATTTATGTATAGTTGTGTCATATTTTCAATATAATAAAGCAATTTAATTCTTTTTAATTTTAAGTTTTAGTATGTATATTTTTAATTTATTTTCCATTGTAATAAATATATTTTATAGTATATAATAAAGTATTTCTATTTGTAGGTACATTTTATTTAACTATCGACCCGCCCGGTTTCGCACGGCTAAGCAATACATTATACCTACATACAAACCTTCCTCTTGAACAACTCTCCTCTTAATAAAAAAATAATTTAAAATCCGTTGATTTGTTTAAGTTAAAAGATATAGACTGTAAGCGCGCAGACGGCGGGAAGCGACTTTGTTATACATATATTATTTGGAGATCAGAAGACTACGAGTATGTTTGGTTGGGACATGCCAAAAGATAACTCAACAATACTTTAAAGTGTATATAAATTATTATTGCACCCTATATTAGGGTGTTTCATCTTTGTATGGAAAAAAAATAACTGTGTATTTTTTTAAGACTTCGCTTGGGGATCGAGTCTCTATAATAAAATAAAATATTTGTTCCAAATTTCAAGAAAATTTGAGGACGTTTAGAGGTTGCGCCAACTAACCACTTTTACAACAAATGTTAAAATTCGTAATAGTTCTGAAGTACTGATTTTATATTTTATAAGATGTCAATCATAAATATCTCTGTTTGGGAGTAAAGAGTATTACCCGTAGAGAAGTTTAAATGTAAGTAATTAAACTATTGTTCAATTTCTATAAAGTCAGAGCCTTCAAAAGGAACGTGTAATTTTACCATTTACAGAAAAAAGGGAAAAAATACAGCAAACGCTTTCTAGAGCAGATACATTAGCGTTTTCGATATCACTTAGAATATAGAAGAAATCTAGTATTTTTAATACGATGAGACATAATTTACATCATATTTTACAAAAATATAGAATAAAATAACATACAAAAAAGCAAAATCGTAGAGTTTTGGAGCTCTGAACCTATACACAAAAAATAAAAAAGTTAAGAAGCCTGAAATATATGTAGTTGTATAATTTGCTATTGTTTATCAATATGTAATGCATATCAGTATAGCATACTATACAAAAATAACATTCTTCATGTCGCCAAAGTGATAATGGCTCTATATTATGCGGAAACCGCGTATCGTACTGGCACTCAAAAATTATTCTGAAAAATGTACTTTTGTGTTTTTCTTTCTATACAGATATATCGCACATCTCCTCTAGTTTAAGTTCTTAGCAGATTTTGACATAATGATTGTATGATAGTATTTTTATTATTTTTTTTTGTCAAAATGAGTGTATACTAAAACTATACTTTTCTTTGAAAGAGCCTATGTTTATAGAAATTCATTAGAAGAAGCTTTACTGAAAGTTGAATTTGATGTACGTTACTGCTTTTTTATACCAGATAAGTTTTTTTTAATTTAATAACCCAAAAATGGTGAAATTCTTATTTGAATAATGCTTAAGAATTTACGTATTTGTTGCAAATTCCACAATGTGGCGCAACCTCTAAATATTGTTCAATTAAGCTGAAATTTGGCACAGAGGCCTTTTGGGTAAGTGCGATCAAGGATTTGAGCGAAGTCACATGAAAATCAAACTTTTTGAAATATGAAACACCCTACCCTATATACTATCAACGGACGGAAACCCAAGCGCCTACTTTGCTCGCGTGCGGCCCTGAACAGGTGTCACAAAACTGTATTAATATAAATCTTTTTCATTTTCCTCACAAGGCGGTAATGTATCTCATCGATTGATACCGTTACAGAAGCAATTGGGAGGCACGTGTACGGGCCACGTCTCATTATGTGCCAACGTGTTAGGGTGCCTTTCCACTAACGCGTACGACGTCAGATCAGAACAGAGAGGAACAGACTTATTCTTTTTCATTTTCCTCACAAGGCGGTAATGTATCTCATCGATTGATACCGTTACAGAAGCAATTGGGAGGCACGTGTACGGGCCACGTCTCATTATGTGCCAACGTGTTAGGGTGCCTTTCCACTAACGCGTACGACGTCAGATCAGAACAGAGAGGAACAGACTTATATGGTTTTGAAATGTACGCTTGTCAATTAAAATTATGGAAGCGAAGCTGCGAGCTGAGCGAAGTGTATATTAGGTGCCCGTAAATTGACAAATCACAGTTTTTAACTCTTCTTTTCCACTTTCCTCCGTTCAGCCGAGCGAGCACAGCTACATTTGGCTTCTAACGCTATACAGTGTCACGTCTTTCTTCTGGCATTGAAATAAAATACCCCAAGTATTTTCATGCGAACAATTACTACGGACGAATTATTTCTCCTTATGTTAAGTATTTTTTCTCAGGTTAAAAATAAGTAAATCTTTCTTTCTTTCTTAGTTCTGCTAGAAATGCTGCTCCATGTTAGTGGAAACGCATAATCATTAATTAGGTCTTAATCTGGTCGAGTAAATTTTTCGAGTTCGATCTATTCGTGTCTTTTCTTATCCACTTTATCATCATTAAATATTTTGGTATCTGGAAGAGTGAGAACGTGGTCTAAGGTAGAAGCGGAGATGTGTAAAATGGACCAATTACATTCCTCAGAATTAAATGCTGTCTTTCGGACTTCACAAAGACGCAACCTGATTGGTTCATTTTCTCCGCTCCACTTGTACACTATGCATCTCTTTTCTGTTTCAAGGTCTACTAATAATGTATTCTACAATAACCCCATAGCACGAATGACACGCTTTTATGATAGTTTATTAAAGGAAAATCCAGATCTAGACATATTTACTTGTAAAATTAGTGTTCTTATTTGTACTGCCCGCAGGATATTAAACACGTAGTAATTTTGTTGTAATCTTAGTTATGTTTTTAGTTAATGCACGCTGGCTCATAGTTGCATGCACTTTACAAACACTCTAAAATGTTGTGCGTAGTTGTAATTGAGTAACAGACACATATATGTCTCAATAATGTAAGCCTTAGTTAAGTTCTTAAGTTTGTGACTTGTAACTATGCTTTTTCTAAATAAATAAATAAATAATAATTAAATTTGTACACGCAACCTAAGAGTGCGTCTCCACTGAAACGGCGCGGAGTGGAGAGGTGCGGAATCGACCAATAACAAAAGTTAAACGGAGCTAAGCTACCTAATCAGGTGATTGGTCTTTCCCGCTTCTCCGCTTCGCTTTAGTGGTGGCGCACCCTAAGTGTAATATGGCGCCCCGCGGGGTGCGATTCCATTTCTCACGTGCGTGTGCTATAATTGGGCCATTTGGTTCTGCCTCGTACTGATAAATGAAGTTGTCACTGTGTGTATAGGTACGTCTGTTGGTTTGTTATGTAGAAGAATGTAGGTACTGGCTTGGGCCACTATACAGGGCGTCCCAAGACTATGGGACATCAAGGGAAAGTACCTTAAATATCGTAGATAGGATATTTTGCTGAAATAAGACTTTATGTTATTTTTAAAACTTAGTTATTCTACGATATTTAAGGTACTTTCCCTTGATGTCCTATAGTCTTGGGACATCCGGTATTTACTTTAGCAATGTGCACTATTCAACTTTTACCTTTTCTCGTTTATACTAGTACGATACGTATCTACTTTCATTTTTAGTGAGATGCAAAATATAAAACGGCACGTGACATAGTCTTGGATTAAAATTCCGAATCAAGTTAGTTCACTATTTCTGATTAGTACCTAATTGGAAACAGCGTCGAGATCTCCAAACTTTTGCAGCACTTTTTTTCATTCACCTACGGATCCATTTCGTCAAAGCAATATGAATTTGATATTGGACTTTTACCAGGAAGGAACTTTTGGACTTTTTCATTTCGACGTGTACGATCTTGGGGCTCATGTCCCTTGTAACTCAGTGTCCTAATTAAATTGATAACTAACTATCATTTAATTGGTACAATGTATATTTTTGTTACAAGTTCCCAGTTCAAATATTCTGTTTAGTTTTTTGCTTTTTTGTCTCATTTAACACCTGGCTTTTTTGAAAATTGCATGCGTTGACACAGACTAAACTTATACAAAAATGTTCTAGCCAAAAACGGCACAAGGCCGGCGGATTCGTAGAGGAAGTGGCAGTTTTTCGAATATAAAAGTCGCCGTCTACGGACGTGGTGCCGTAGCAGGAGGATCCTAATGTAACGCCTCTAGACGTACTGTCCATGAAAGTGTTAAGATATTTGTACTTCATGTAATCTTGGATACTGTATCAATACGACGAAATATAAAAAAGTCGCTTCAATTTTATACCAGATTCATCATCAAAGGTTTTGCCTAAAACATTTGCAGTGCTTTTGTTCCGTACTCCAAAACATTTCAGTTTTCTAGATATCTATGACATTTCAAAGTCACTTAGCAAATCCTATCAAGTATGTATCAACCCAGTTGTTACAAATCCGGCCATAAATATTGAATTATCATGATCGTTCTAGTCAAGTTTTTTCTACGAACAATAAGTATTAAGTCTGTTTTCTTAGACGAAATTACAACCGAATGGATATTTATTGAAGCAAAACATTAAATAAAGTGATGTACGAGGTCGTGTAACATTTTATTTGCTGTGGCGACCCTGAGGGGAGGCGTTTTATTTTCTGAACGCATTGACGAATCGTTTCTGAGCAATATAGCGGGTTATTGTCTTCTACTTCCTTTTTTTACACTAGGAGATACCCGCAAACACGTCCGCAAATAAGATACCTAATATCCTATCGTAAGCAAAACATTAAGTGAATAATAAAATACTCTGCTCCGAGTTCTAGGTAGTAACATAACTATTTCATGCTTCCATTGCGTGCAGTCGATATAAGTTGAAAAAACTAATTTTCCGCGTGAATTTTGTCAATTCCGAGTAGATTTTGAAACAAATATTATCAATAAAAAATTCAAACTGTAGGTTTTAAATATAAACCTACCAATTAATCTCAATAGCCCTGTTCTAGGTAGCAACATCAATAATATGTCAAGAAACATGTTTGATCATAGGGAAAAATGTCAAAAACAATCAGCATTTTAAAAAGAATAAGGGCTCTTAAGACATGACTTGAACTGTATCAGGGCTGGTTAGCCTTCACTACCAGTAGTCGGACTTTGTGTGGGAGTATAACCCGCTAATGGGATTATCTCCGCGCCACATTAGTAAATATTGTCATGGTCATAACCCATAACGTATAGGTACATTCATCGGGTGTGTCACTATAAACATTTGTTTGAGCCCATTCTTCTGGCCATAATCACAGAAAAATAGAATAGAAATGTGTGATAGTCATTTTAATCTTACTTACTTGCCATTTACTATACATAAATAGTATTTTAAAGTTTAATATTTCACCACAGAACCGACCAATACTAAATTAATGTTTAAAATATATCTTCACTTCACTGCTTTTGCTGCGTACCTAAGTAGGACTATAGAGCACTGAAAATAAATGTTTAAAAGCTTTGAATTTTTACTTATTGGCGGTCTCTAAAAATGGCCCAAATTAAATTGAGTTCATTGCACGAGAACTCACGTTGTATTTCGTTGAAACATTTTAAACAACAGTTGAAAATGTAAAAGCGTTCTAAAAGTAGAAGCAACTTTAATACGGTCGTGTTTCGTAAAACGTCTATCATTAAAAGTAGGTAGTTTGGATAGAGCAAAACTATTTAAAAAGGGGTTAATTTTTACCTTTTTGGTAGCAAACGCTCCTCTTATCTCATTCCGCTGATTTACGAACTTTGATGTTACTATGTTTTGTAGAGATTAGTGTGTACTTCATTAAATTGAATCAACTATATACCTACGTTCCCCGTAAATGTGGACATCGTGATACGCAAATGGAGATGGATAGGCCATACCATTCGTAGAGGAGAAACGAACAATGCAAGCATCGCTTTCGAGTGGAAGTCGCCGGATGGAAGGCGTAGCCGTGGACGCCCAGTTCACTCTTGGCGGCGCACCATTGAAAGCGAGCTGCTAGCTTTCGAACTGAGCTGGAGCGAGGCTACAGGAATTGTATAGCTGACCATAAAAATTAAAGCCCTCTGCACCTCCGGGTGCCTTAGAACAACAACAACAATCTCGACAAGTCAATTCCTGATCCTGTCCGAATTGAAGATCAAGTGCCGCTTATCGACCATTTGCCTCCAGCGGATCCTGAAGTTCGTTGTAGTTGGCCACGTGGAAGAAAAAAAGTCCGTGGGAGATATATTTTAAAACACTACAGTTAAAATACAACTCGATTTTCCATATTGTCCTAAAATACCATAATCTAGGTAAATTCACGTAATGCCAGCTGGATTATGATAAATTATTCGTCCCCATATTGTAGGGATCAACTTTCGAGTTTTTGCGAAGACGCCTTCCTTTTGTTATTCAACGAATTTAAACTAAGTTCGGGTAATATGGCGGGCATTATGTAATTCCGTCTAGGCTAATACCCTTGTTATTTTCGAGTGGATAACTTGCGTACTAAGTTTGGCATTCATTAATATTAGATGGCTAGTACAGAAGTGTAGTAAATAGGTACTCGTGGGCGCTAATTAGAGAATGTTTCCATATATCGCCAAATACTTAAGTAATAAGTAGGTACCTATGTCTATGTGTAGGTATATCGATATCGTCCTTTCCCGTCATTTGAGTTACAATTGGCAATATTTTATGCGATTCTCTGCAATGTTACGGGCACTCAGACGCCATTATGAAAAAAAAAACATATGCATATACACATTTTTTTTGATGAAAAAAAAAAGATATGTTCATTTTCAGACAACTTTGGTTGGTCCATACTTTACATCTGACAACTCTTAAGAAATAATGTTAGTAAATACATTACTTTTTGTCTGATTCAAAGAACTTAAATTCAAAATTAAGAAAACGCTCCCAACCTTCTTCTTTTTCTTCGTTCTTCGTACAGACACACTGATACACAATTAATATAATAATTACACGTCATACACATACACACAGATACAAATGTTAACAAATAACACCCCTCTTTTTTGTCGGCGGTTAAAAACGGAGAATTGCGTAAAAAAATGGCATACTTAGCTTTAGCTAAGTACTTTGGTCTTATAGGAAACTAAAGTAGGTAAGCTTATTGGTTATTATTGTTACAGTCTGACCAAAGAGAGTAAAAATTAAAAAGTGGCAATACTGTAGTATCGTCCATTTCTAATCAATTTAAGAAAACGGGGACGACACTCCAGTATTGCCTTTTTTTAATTTCTACTCTTTTTGGTCTTAGACTGTAACTTTGCATGTTTCGGTCAGTTCTTACTCCAAAAACTACAAAGCTCTTACTAAATTCATCCAATACTCTCGGTTGCCTCCGCTATTCTCCCAAAACCCCTTGACATCCGATATCCAAGGCTACTAGTCTACCTAATTGTGGCGTCCCGTTACAAAGCAAACGGAGTCGGATCCAATTTAGATGCGAATTGGGAGTGCATGTCGCTCTTTAGAGTTCCGTACCCAAAGGGCGACAAACGGGACCCTATTACTAAGACTCCACTTTCCGTCTGTCTGTCTGTCTGTCCGTCTGTCACCAGGCTGTGTCCCATGAACCATGATAGCTAGGAAATTGAAATTTTCACAGATGATGTATTTCTGTTGCCGCTATAACAACATCGGTTGCCTTAACTTTGCACCTGTATGTGGCGCCATACATACCAGGTGCAAACTTAACTTAACCCGGCCAGTTAAAATGGGAAGTGTTTGTACGGTACCCTCGGTGCGCGAGTCCGACTCGCACTTGGCCGGTTGTATACCCTCATGGCAGTCTCTCAGACTAGACGTTCGGGTAAAATAGCTTATCGCAGTAACGTCTTTAACATTTTATTCAATGTTCAGCTCTTTAAGACTGCTGGGATAAATAGTTTTGGAATATAAAATAGTCTGAGAAATAGATTGGCAAATTAGCATACAACATGCACTCGTGTGACACCACTCTTCTGAATACTTATTTGGAAGCAAAGATAGACTACATTCTAAAGTTTCAAATAGTGTCCAGTTGAAGCTGATTTTATTACTTTATTATGACGGAATCAAAAACGATTATATTTTTTATGGCGGACTAGTTTTGAAAATATTATAAAAGGTAAAAGCAGCGTCGTTTAAGAATACACTCAAATGACGTTACCTTGTGAAAAAATTACAGTCGCAACCTACAAAATGAAAGTGATACAATTTCCATACTAAATCCGTCTTAGTAATGGTCCGACTGTACGATTTACTGCACTATCATTTTTGAAAATGTAGAAATTGGTTATCCATACTAATAATATAAATGCGAAAGTGTGTCTGTCTGTCTGTTACCTCTTCACGCTTAAACCGCTGAATAAATTTTGATGAAATTTGGCATAGAGATAGTTTAAGATACGAGGAACGACATAGGATAGTTTTCATCCTGGAAATTATACCTAAAAAGATTGAAAAGTGAGTGAACATTTCTGTTGGGGTGCGGTGACCCTGTAGGAAATGTAATGATTAGACCAAAAGCACAATTGCTCTTACGTTTGCTTAGGCACTTTTAATAATCCCTTTTATCAAGTTCCGCGCGTACGTAGTCGCGGGCAAAAGCTAATATTTAATAAAAAAGCTTGGTTAAAGAAATGAAATGTTGTCAATCTGATGAGGCATTTCTATACTCTCCATTTAATAATATCCCTGCTTTATCACCGCCATAGACGAATGGAAATACACTCGAATAAGTGCTTCTATTTCCTATTCAATCACATAAGCATTCATACCAAGAATTAGTTTATACAGACCTTGATACCTAGTTCAGTACGTTTAAGTTTCTGGTATTTGCATTTCCGGAGTTCCTCGTGCGAGGTGTGATGCATGGATCAACTTCGTGCCAAGTTATGCTAAGTTCCAGCTTCCAGTCAACTATTAGGCAATCGATAAAGGATGCCACCTCTAACTACGGTTAGTTGACTCAGAGTTTGACAGCAAGTCAGAAAACATTGAAAAAAACCGGCCAAGAGCATGTCGGGCCACGCTCAGTGTAGGGTTCCGTAGTTGCTCATCCCTCACAATAGACTTAAGTTACGAGACAGATTTCCAGCTCTATAAAAAGGTCGTAAACGCCAAAGTAACTGTAATTACTTATTACCTTCTGGAAGTCAACTTACGTCCTTTTAAGAACATTATGAAATTTTGCGATAACTCAAAAACGGCTCAACCGATTTTGTTCAATATAGTTTTCATTGAAAGTACTTATAAGGCCTCATTTTTATTAATTTTTCGCGCAGTTTGTACTGCGGCTGCCTATTGAGCGGCGGTCCTGTGGGTTCGAATCCCGGCCAGGGCAAATATTTATATGTGATGAACTCGAATATTTGTTCCTGGGTCGTTTATGTTATCTATTTAGTATGTATTTACTAATAGATTAACAATTACTCGTTAAAAATACGTCAGAATCTTTACACATACGTACATATATGTATGTATATATTAAAATACATAAACGGGTTTACTCACGTCGTAGAAGTCGAATAATGCTCGACATGTTTCGAATCGGTACCAGATTCATCATCAGGAGAGCCGATAAGTCGCGGTGGCGGCCAACCGAACACTGTTCGGTTCGGTTCGGTTCATCGGCTCTCCTAAATTTCTTCAAGAATTATTGACCGAGTAGTGAGCGAAGAGTCTCTTTTTCAGTTTGGCCAAATTTTCCTTAGTAGGTTTGTCCAAATGCTTGGGTTCGAATGTCCGTTTGTCCGGGTTTCCGGCTGGTCTCGCCTTCAGGCCGCATTCCACAACCGATTCTTGTGATATTTGTGAGTAGGTTCGATAATTATGTAAATTATTTTTCGTCGACTCGGGTTTTTAAAGAATCGATTGTGTCACGAGACTCCGAACATTCCATACTTGGAATTCGGACAGTTTTTGCCAAACTGAATCGTAGACGGTTTGTTGGTTCGATCAATAATAATAATTAATATCAGAAGGACAGTTTGGCCAAATTTTCCTTAGTAGGTTTGTCCAAATGCTTGGGTTCGAATGTCCGTTTGTCCGGGTTTCCGGCTGGTCTCGCCTTCAGGCCGCATTCCACAACCGATTCTTGTGATATTTGTGAGTAGGTTCGATAATTATGTAAATTATTTTTCGTCGACTCGGGTTTTTAAAGAATCGATTGTGTCACGAGACTCCGAACATTCCATACTTGGAATTCAGACAGTTTTTGCCAAACTGAATCGTAGACGGTTTGTTGGTTCGATCAATAATAATAATTAATATCAGAAGGACAAACTCTGCAAGTACCTTGACTTGAATCACGAGGTGTCCGCCATGTGGGATGTTGAGGAGCCGATCATTGTCCCGATAGTCGTTTCGGCGAACGGTATACATGTATGTAAACACTTTATTGTACACAACAACTGCTTTTAAATACATTTATAACAAATGAAACATGTACAGACGAACTTATCCCTATTATTATAACGGTCTTATAGCGAAGAGTCTCGCCAACATCTTTGGAGACTCTCGCTAGATGGCTGGATCAAGGGTCGGAATCAGAACGCGGTACTCCTGGACACGGCACGCATCGTCAGGTTCCTCTCTCTGCACCCCTAACCACCGGTAGCCTGGGCCCTACCCCGCTGCCGACGGAACCCTAGGTTAGTTTTTTTTAGAATGTGTTTATATTTTTATATTTAATAACAAAATAAACGTATTTTTTATATTTAATTTTATATAAATTGATTGTAAAAAAAGCATGAATTAGTGAATTAACATGTCGTGGTATTATGCACAGTACAGTACACTATATACCGGGTGTGGCCTGTAAAAGGAGCAATAAATTAAAACATACATTCTACTCTTCAAACGGAACAACATTTGTTCAGCAACTTAAGTCAATTTTGGATTTTTATTGTTTCAAACAAATTAAGCAGTATTTTCAATGTACGTCGTCTAACATTAACATTCCTAACGTTATGTCAATAACTGTCACTCTACTAATATAGGACATTTCACAATACATTGTGATAGATACCTACGTGGGATGGGGACAAGTGAAACCATTGCTTACTGTTAGCGTACTGACGTGTATTTATAAAATAACAAGGCGGGTGTGTGGGTGCACGCTCACATATCCAACACATTGCTTCTTCGTCTAAACATTATTTTACAAATTCTCATTTAATACACATTATTTTCAGAAGTTGCTTAACAAATGTTGTTCAGTTTCAAGGAATGAATCTATGTTTTAATTTATTGCTCCTATTACAGGCTACACCCGGTATACATACTATAGTTGTTGTAAACTCAGTCATCTCATCACGTACAGACTAACTTCTTGTTCCGGCCCGACAACTTTGTCAGTTATTTCTTCAAGTCGCTTGTAGGATAAATCATTTATCATTTGGGATCTAGTTTGTGACAACTCGATAAGTTGTTACTTTGGTAATCAACATTATTTATATAAAAAGGCCGGCAACGCACTTGTAACTCCTCTGGTGTTATGTAGTTGTCTATGGGCTACGGTAATCGGTTTCCACCAGGCGATCCGTTTGCTCGTTTGCCCGCAGCCGCCTATGACATAAAAAAATACTCCGTTACGCAATGGATAAGTTGGCTATTTCAACAATAGTTAACACTTTTACGAACAACATACGTCTAGAGACGTAAATTAGGGCCCCACAGCTATCGTGCGTGCGGCCCGTTACTGAACATCTGATAAGGAACCCTGCCTCTGAGATGTAGGGACTTGAAAAAAAAGTACGAGTTTTAAGGCCTCGTCTCTTATCAGCCTTAGAAGTCACACTTACCCATAGCATCCAAAAGATAAGATAAGAAGATGGCCTGGAATATCCCACGAAAGGGCACGTTATGGCGGCAATACGCGCAGAGTCCGTTTATGTTATTGGAGACGTAAATATATATCACCGGCGAGTTGGGCCATTCTACTTTTCGAGCACCACTATTTTTATTGTGATACGTAACCTTATCCACCCATCGCAAGCGCAGACTTCTGCCCGAAGTTTCGGCAGTTCCGGGGCAATCTGCCATATTCTACACCAGATCAGACGACGAAATGGAGCTACGCGGTTATGTAAATCTAACTAGTTTTAAGTCTTATATTGAGTTGATCCGGGACTGCCACTTTGTTGGCCGCTGCTCAACTCAATATCCTTTAAATTGCAATATCCTAACTGATTGGAATAAGATACATTGACACTAAAGTCATAAAATCCAAATAAGGGTCGAAAAATCTGTTTGCATTTTTTTGTTACTTGCTTCCATTTATCCTGCGACAATGGCTTTTTGAGATCATTTTTTTACAAGATAAGTTCTGTATAATCGTGCACTCGTCTTAAAAAATCCAACATACAGAACCTTAACAACAGTGAAGTAACTCCACAGTGTCACCAAGTCTTGATACGTAGAATAGCCCAGCTATCTCATTTGTTTACCAAGACCGTGTGGGATGCTTTTCACATAATATATGTATGGTGTGTGTGTGTACTTAAGATGAAATACCAAGAAGCCACAATTTAATGAGATCCACTACAGTTCAAATGGGACTTGAACCCACGTCGTCGTCTGTTTAACCGGAACATTGATCTTCCAACTGAGCTACAGGACCGCTATGCAGATCGTATGAAAATGTTCCAGTTAAACAGAACAGAGGTCGTGGGTTCGAGTACCACTACTAGAGGATCGCATACAATTTTGGCTTCTTTTTAATAAAAATAAGAAATGTAGTATCACCAAAAAAAAAGAAACAACATTGATTCTGTTCAATATAGACAATATCGTTGTTAATTTTTCCATACAAATCCTCTAAAGCATAACCAATCTTTACGAAATTTTGGGAAGTGAATGAAAATAAAATATTCTACGTCGAACCGTTACGATTTTTGTGGTTTTCATTATAAAAATTGTGCAGTAGTCGTCTGTTTTTGGACAAAAAACGGACGATTAGTACCTACACAAATTCCGTAATAATTTGCGCAAAAATCGAAACAGTTGTTCACAGAACGTTTCCTTCCTCAGTTCCTAAAATTTCGCAAAGATTGGTTAAGTTTTGATTTTTATAAATAACGACACAAAGGTAAATTAAGAAAGCTGTTCAATATTTGTGTCGTATATATTCCTCCCCCAGTATCGCTGGAGAAACTAGGCAATCATATTGATAGTATTAGCGATGCCATCTCTCAATTTAGTAGCGACGAAACCTTAGTTATAGGTGATTTTAACTTGGGATGTCTCACTTGGTGCCCCGACCTGAATCAGGGCGATTCAACGGCTGCCAGCCTTCAAATGTGCTCATCCGGGTTTAGTAGCCTTCTAACAGATTTTATGTATCTCCATGGGTTACGGCAATTTAACCTAATTAAAAACAAAGATGATAAATGTCTCGATCTTGTTTTGTGTTCCAACAATTTCACCAAAGCGCTCAGTGCAGATCCCCTGTCGAAAGTAGATTCCTATCATCCCCCTCTTGAAGTAGTCTTGAATTTTCCCGTTATAGACTTTTTAAAAAGTCTCAATGTTGATAAGTATAATTTTTATAAAGCAAATTATGTAAATATAAATGCAGAGTTGGACAAAATTAATTGGCATGATATCTTAGTACCCTTAAGTGACGTTAACGAGATGACAATGGCATTTTACTCGCACATTGAGAGCATAATTAAAAAGCATGTTCCCATTTCAAAAGCTAAATCTGGTCGCTACCCAGTTTGGTACTCTAAAACTCTAATTAAATGCATTAAAGAAAAAGATAAGTTGCGCAATAAATTCAAACGATTTAAAAACCCTATTGATGAATTTGAATTTAAAGAGGCTAGGGCACGTTGTCATAGGCTAATAGAAAATGGTTATTCTGAGTACATAAAGTCTATAGAATCATCTATCTCGAAAAATAATATGAAAGCTTTTTGGTCATACATTAAATCTAAACGGAAGAACGATAGCACCGTACCAGGTGAAATGCTATACGATGGTAAAAAACTGACAACACCAGCATCGATCTGTCAGGCTTTTTCAAGTAATTTTGCATCAGCTTTCGCAGTCAAGGATAATACGAACTCACGTGTAGATGTATCAGCTGCGCCTACCTATGCAAACTCGCTCACTTTGGGAAACTTGACTTTATCTCGTTACTCTTTTGAAAGGTCTTTGAGAAAGCTTGATACAAATAAAGGTGCAGGTCCAGATTTAATACCAGCACTATTTATTACTAGCTGTGCAACACAGCTGTCAAAACCTTTACATGTCATATTTAACTTTTCATTAGCTAGCGGTGTATTCCCCTCTATTTGGAAACGAGCCAATGTAATACCAATTCCAAAAGGAGGCAATGCTGCCGACGTGCAGAATTATAGGCCGATTTCATTATTATCTGTTATGGGAAAAGTATTTGAATGTTTGGTTAATTCAGCTCTTTCACTCCATGTTAAACCATTATTAATTCCACACCAACACGGTTTTCGCAGTAAAATGTCAACTGTATCAAATCTAGTTTTGCATGTTTCCAATATCTCTGAAGCCTTAGATAAAGGAATTCAAATGGACGCAATCTACACGGATATTAGTAAGGCATTTGATAGAGTTGACCATCATTTGTTAATTCAAAAGCTTTACGATGTTGGTGTATATGGTAGGTTACTGGACTGGTTCTCCAGTTATCTGTCATCAAGATGTCAAAAAGTAGTGATGAGTGGATACTCATCGGAATGTTTTGATGTAACCTCAGGAGTACCACAAGGCTCTCACTTAGGACCAACTTTATTTCTTATCTTTATCAATGACATGGCAAATGTTATTCACCATTCAGAATTTTCTTTTTTCGCAGACGATCTTAAAATAACTAAAACTATCTATAGCGTTGAGGACTCCCACCTCCTCCAAGAGGACTTAAATCGAGTTTTAAAGTGGTCGCAAGTCAACAAACTTCCCCTAAATATTAATAAATGTAAACATATAAAATTTACCAAAAAGAAAACGTTTTTAAATACTACCTATTTTATAGATAACGTGCCCTTGGAAGAAGTTTCTCACATAAAAGATTTGGGAGTATTGCTTGACAGTAAACTATCGTATAACACTCATATTGACTATATTCTAAATAAGTCGAATAAACTTCTAGGCTTTATCTGGCGCAGTTGTAAGAATTTTAAAGACATATCTGCCCTAAAAGTTGCTTATTTTGCATTGGTCCGTAGCCTGCTAGAATATTGTTGTAATATCTGGAGTCCTCAATACAAATGTAATATACAGCGGGTTGAGCGAGTACAAAAAAGATTTCTCTTTTTCCTAACAGTTCACGAGAAAAAGCTCCAGTCGCTGTACACATATAAAGATAGACTAACTTTTTTCAATATAGCTAACCTCGAAGATCGGCGTTGGGTCGCCGACCAGGTTTTACTTTATAAAGTGGTAAACGGTGGTATAGATTGTCCTCAGCTATTGCAGAAAATTAACTTCACTGTTCCTAGACCCCGTGCTCGCATCTGTAATTTCAGGCCATTTGCTATTAAGACATTTAGGACCAATGTTGGCTGTCATAACATCATACCCAGAATGTGCAAAGAGCACAATAAATTCTTCAAGGAAAGTCAAATAGACATTTTAAACGTTTCCTTGAATATGTTTAAAAATAATTTATATAAATTTAAGGCTGGCCTAAATAATTAAATATTTTTGAGTAGTTTTGATCCCTCCCTCGATGCATCTAGTTATCTACCTATTCCTAGAATTGTGTATACGTAAATATGACACTTTAGTCTTTTAAGTATAGTGCAATAGCTTTTTAAATATTGTAACATTGTAAATTTAATTCTATTTAGTGTTTTTTTTTTTTTATGTTACCTATTGAACATAAAGTCAGTATTAACGTAAGCGAATTTTTGTTCATAACGCACGTTGTGTTTGCCTGTAATTGGGTAAATACTCTGATATGTTTCGTACTTGCATTTGTTTTTTATGTATGTTATATAGTATTGTACCTGTTGGCAAACCTAATAAATAAATAAATAAATAAATAAATAAAGAAAAATTGAATGCGATCTACTGCAATCGAAGCGGGATTTGAACCCGCGACCTCTGCGTTTCCGGCGCATTGCTCTTCCAACTGAGCTATCCGACCGCTACGTCAATCGCACGAAATCTTTCATCCCTTAATTCTTTACGCTACTGGAGCGCCCTCTGTGTCCTATATGTTTTTGAAATGCTTATGCGCATTAGCCATACCCAAGGATGTGCGTTTTACACGCACGATCCCCAATCCCCATTGCTTTACAGCAAGTGCGAAGACTGCGAGAGAGATGGCGCTGTTCTAAATATTTGTATAGAATCTTTTTATCGATTCATATTTTTTATGTGGTAATACCACATTTTTATTTTTATAAATAACGACACAAAGGTAAATTAAGAAAGAAAAATTGAATGCGATCTACTGCAATCGAAGCGGGATTTGAACCCGCGACCTCTGCGTTTCCGGCGCATTGCTCTTCCAACTGAGCTATCCGACCGCTACGTCAATCGCACGAAATCTTTCATCCCTTAATTCTTTACGCTACTGGAGCGCCCTCTGTGTCATATATGTTTTTGAAATGCTTATGCGCATTAGCCATACCCAAGGATGTGCGTTTTACACGCACGATCCCCAATCCCCATTGCTTTACAGCAAGTGCGAAGACTGCGAGAGAGATGGCGCTGTTCTAAATATTTGTATAGAATCTTTTTATCGATTCATATTTTTTATGTGGTAATACCACATTTTTATTTTTATAAATAACGACACAAAGGAAAATTAAGAAAGAAAAATTGAATGCGATCTACTGCAATCGAAGCGGGATTTGAACCCGCGACCTCTGCGTTTCCGGCGCATTGCTCTTCCAACTGAGCTATCCGACCGCTACGTCAATCGCACGAAATCTTTCATCCCTTAATTCTTTACGCTACTGGAGCGCCCTCTGTGTCATATATGTTTTTGAAATGCTTATGCGCATTAGCCATACCCAAGGATGTGCGTTTTACACGCACGATCCCCAATCCCCATTGCTTTACAGCAAGTGCGAAGACTGCGAGAGAGATGGCGCTGTTCTAAATATTTGTATAGAATCTTTTTATCGATTCATATTTTTTATGTGGTAATACCACATTTTTATTTTTATAAATAACGACACAAAGGTAAATTAAGAAAGAAAAATTGAATGCGATCTACTGCAATCGAAGCGGGATTTGAACCCGCGACCTCTGCGTTTCCGGCGCATTGCTCTTCCAACTGAGCTATCCGACCGCTACGTCAATCGCACGAAATCTTTCATCCCTTAATTCTTTACGCTACTGGAGCGCCCTCTGTGTCATATATGTTTTTGAAATGCTTATGCGCATTAGCCATACCCAAGGATGTGCGTTTTACACGCACGATCCCCAATCCCCATTGCTTTACAGCAAGTGCGAAGACTGCGAGAGAGATGGCGCTGTTCTAAATATTTGTATAGAATCTTTTTATCGATTCATATTTTTTATGTGGTAATACCACATTTTTATTTTTATAAATAACGACACAAAGGAAAATTAAGAAAGAAAAATTGAATGCGATCTACTGCAATCGAAGCGGGATTTGAACCCGCGACCTCTGCGTTTCCGGCGCATTGCTCTTCCAACTGAGCTATCCGACCGCTACGTCAATCGCACGAAATCTTTCATCCCTTAATTCTTTACGCTACTGGAGCGCCCTCTGTGTCATATATGTTTTTGAAATGCTTATGCGCATTAGCCATACCCAAGGATGTGCGTTTTACACGCACGATCCCCAATCCCCATTGCTTTACAGCAAGTGCGAAGACTGCGAGAGAGATGGCGCTGTTCTAAATATTAGTATAGAATCTTTTTATCGAACAGCGATGGAAACACCTTTGTGTCGTTATTTATAAAAATAAAAATGTGGTATTACCACATAAAAAATATGAATCGATAAAAAGATTCTATACAAATATTTAGAACAGCGCCATCTCTCTCGCAGTCTTCGCACTTGCTGTAAAGCAATGGGGATTGGGGATCGTGCGTGTAAAACGCACATCCTTGGGTATGGCTAATGCGCATAAGCATTTCAAAAACATATATGACACAGAGGGCGCTCCAGTAGCGTAAAGAATTAAGGGATGAAAGATTTCGTGCGATTGACGTAGCGGTTGGATAGCTCAGTTGGAAGAGCAATGCGCCGGAAACGCAGAGGTCGCGGGTTCAAATCCCGCTTCGATTGCAGTAGATCGCATTCAATTTTTCTTTCTTAATTTACCTTTGTGTCGTTATTTATAAAAATAAAAATGTGGTATTACCACATAAAAAATATGAATCGATAAAAAGATTCTATACAAATATTTAGAACAGCGCCATCTCTCTCGCAGTCTTCGCACTTGCTGTAAAGCAATGGGGATTGGGGATCGTGCGTGTAAAACGCACATCCTTGGGTATGGCTAATGCGCATAAGCATTTCAAAAACATATATGACACAGAGGGCGCTCCAGTAGCGTAAAGAATTAAGGGATGAAAGATTTCGTGCGATTGACGTAGCGGTCGGATAGCTCAGTTGGAAGAGCAATGCGCCGGAAACGCAGAGGTCGCGGGTTCAAATCCCGCTTCGATTGCAGTAGATCGCATTCAATTTTTCTTTCTTAATTTACCTTTGTGTCGTTATTTATAAAAATAAAAATGTGGTATTACCACATAAAAAATATGAATCGATAAAAAGATTCTATACAAATATTTAGAACAGCGCCATCTCTCTCGCAGTCTTCGCACTTGCTGTAAAGCAATGGGGATTGGGGATCGTGCGTGTAAAACGCACATCCTTGGGTATGGCTAATGCGCATAAGCATTTCAAAAACATATATGACACAGAGGGCGCTCCAGTAGCGTAAAGAATTAAGGGATGAAAGATTTCGTGCGATTGACGTAGCGGTCGGATAGCTCAGTTGGAAGAGCAATGCGCCGGAAACGCAGAGGTCGCGGGTTCAAATCCCGCTTCGATTGCAGTAGATCGCATTCAATTTTTCTTTCTTAATTTACCTTTGTGTCGTTATTTATAAAAATAAAAATGTGGTATTACCACATAAAAAATATGAATCGATAAAAAGATTCTATACAAATATTTAGAACAGCGCCATCTCTCTCGCAGTCTTCGCACTTGCTGTAAAGCAATGGGGATTGGGGATCGTGCGTGTAAAACGCACATCCTTGGGTATGGCTAATGCGCATAAGCATTTCAAAAACATATATGACACAGAGGGCGCTCCAGTAGCGTAAAGAATTAAGGGATGACAGATTTCGTGTGATTGACGTAGCGGTCGGATAGCTCAGTTGGAAGAGCAATGCGCCGGAAACGCAGAGGTCGCGGGTTCAAATCTCGCTTCGATTGCAGTAGATCGCATTCAATTTTTCTTTCTTAATTTACCTTTGTGTCGTTATTTATAAAAATAAAAATGTGGTATTACCACATAAAAAATATGAATCGATAAAAAGATTCTATACAAATATTTAGAACAGCGCCATCTCTCTCGCAGTCTTCGCACTTGCTGTAAAGCAATGGGGATTGGGGATCGTGCGTGTAAAACGCACATCCTTGGGTATGGCTAATGCGCATAAGCATTTCAAAAACATATATGACACAGAGGGCGCTCCAGTAGCGTAAAGAATTAAGGGATAAAAGATTTCGTGCGATTGACGTAGCGGTCGGATAGCTCAGTTGGAAGAGCAATGCGCCGGAAACGCAGAGGTCGCGGGTTCAAATCCCGCTTCGATTGCAGTAGATCGCATTCAATTTTTCTTTCTTAATTTACCTTTGTGTCGTTATTTATAAAAATAAAAATGTGGTATTACCACATAAAAAATATGAATCGATAAAAAGATTCTATACAAATATTAAGTTTTGATTTTTGGAGGAGAAAAGAGACGAGAACGAAACCTCGATTTGTAACCCAGTTACATTAAGTTTGGACCTCATTTGTATGCGCCGCCAAAGAAACCAGGTACAAACTTAACGTAAATTCATAGTATGGAATAAGTAGCAGTGATATGTCCTCTTAAGATAGTTGTATAGCTATATTAGCTATAAGCATTGACGTAATGGCTATAAGCAATGATATTTAAATAATAGAATAGAGATATAATTTAGAGGTTACTAGCGCTCCAAAAGTGAAGCCCTTAATAGTCAATTGTAGCTTATCGCTATGGCAACGCTTTGGTTGATCTCCGGAAAGTGATAGATAGAACTGGAGTGACTGGGAAGTAAATAATGCAGCTGTCATGTTGGTGGTATGTATAGTCTGGCTAATGATATATTACATACAATTTTGGCGGGAAAATTAAAAATCTGCGGCTGGTCACACTTTGTGTAGTAGGAATTATAGTTTTGATAGTAGAACATATTTTTGATTTGCTACACGTAACTAAGGTACCTAAAGAAATAAGTTAAATATATGTTGATGTGCACTCATAGTCAGCTCACATAATTTCTACCACTATGTACAGTACAGTCAACGACAAACACATTATGTTTACACTTTATAACCATAAACAAGGCGAAAAATTAAATGTAGTGTAAATAAGACCTATCTCGACAATACCATATTAAACCGTCACCAAAAAAATACATAAGTACCTACTACTTATGCCAAATTTCAACTCAATCGGAATGTTAGAACTAGTAATTACATAAAGTATCCTAATTATTTATAGAGGACCCATCTACTATTAAATTGTTTAACCCGTCGTATGCGATGTCAAATATTTGCTAATGAAATTGAAACTAAGGGTCAGCTCACACCGAGACGCGACGCGACGCGACGCGACGCGACGATACTGGAAGAGGCCGGTGATTTCGCGCTGCGCCGCGCGGCGCCGCGAGACGCATCGCGGCGTAGCGAGGCGCATCGTAAAATCGTTGGCAGCACGACGCCTCGCTGCGCAGCGAGACGCCGCGCGGTGCCGCGTCCAACCGCCCCGCAGTCTACCTATTGCAAGCGCATGAGAACGGCGGCCTCAGGCTGCGCCTCGCGGCGCCGCGCTGCGTCGCGCGGCTTCGCGAGGCGCAGCGCCGCTCTCACACGCCGCGCGCACCGGCGATGCAGCGCTGCGTCTCGCGAAGCCGCGCGGCGCAGCGCGGCGCAGCGCGGCGCCGCGAGGCGCAGCGCTGCGTAGCGCAACGTATTTTGAATTCTCACGATGAAATGTGTCCCTTTTAATGTAGTAAATAAAGTATAAATTTGAGTCACTCTATTGAAATGTGCGCGCAGCGTCGCGTCGCGTCGCGTCTCGGTGTGAGCTGACCCTAAGCGTATGAGGGGTTACAGTGTGTTTGATTTTATAACAAACATTTGACAGTTCTCTGTTGATGTTTGTAGTGATGTAGCAAAAACATATTGTTTGCCAAACCTAACGATTATGAATGGTTGGTCAAATCGATTTCGATCGACGAACTTTTTTTCAAACCTGAATATATTTTTGTTTATTTTGTGTAAATATTTTTTTTTGAGCTACGAGCCGCCGGACTCACTAAAGCTTTCTATGTAAAGTAATAGTTGGTTTTATTGTTCTTTCTTTAGGTTATAAATTTATCGATTTCAACCAATTTACAGAAATAGCACATGAATCGAAACGCAACATTTAGTCACAACACAACTTTTAAAAAAATTGGGCAAGTGCGAGCCCAACTCGCGCATGAAGGGTTCCGTACCTATACATATATATATATATATATATTCTTTAACAAGTTTGTTGTATGGGAGCCCCCCTTAAATATTTATTTTATTTTATTTTTAGTATTTGTTGTTATAGCGGCAATAGAAATACATCATCTGTGAAAATTTCAACTGTCTAGCTATCACTATTGTTGAGATACAGCCTGGTGACAGACGGACGGACGGACGGACGGACGGACGGACGGACGGACGGACAGCGAAGTCTCAGTAATAGGGTCCCGTTTTTACCCTTTGGGTACGGAACCCTAAAAAATAAGACGTAGTACTGTGGTAATAGATGCGCATGTGTTACGGTTGCATCTAATGTTGAGCACTTACTTGCGAAGGGAATCACCTCGGGTGCAGAACGTAAACACAAGCCAGTCCTTTGTTCTTTAAGGTTTATTCTTCCACACACATCACAAGCAAAAGCGAAGAAACAGTTTGTATGGTACAGAAGGTGAAATAGAAAGGCAAAGCACTAAAAACTATGCAAGCGCGAGCAATATTTACAAAATAGCGGGCGGAGCGCAGCGACATGCGTTTTGCGTCAGATCAGTGAATCGACTAATGGCCGGTGCTCGATGCAGACTGCGCGGGCGCTGCGAGCGCCCTAAGAACCGGCTCCGCTGTGACGTAGCGATGACGTAGACGTTGTTGCTGCGCGCGCCCGTGAATGCAATTCACTACTAATAAAATAGGATGCGTTTGTCCGCTTCAACATACAAAATATTGAACTAAATATGATTTCAATTTTATACATAAAAATTATCCTATCTAATAAGTTAAATTGATTTGTACAGAATAAATGTAGATAAAATTCATGCGACACTAATTAACAATAAAAATTACTTTACATAATAATTCATTGGCATAATTAGGTGTAAAAAATAAATTCATTAAAATCATTAAAATTATTGTATAAGATGTAAAATGTTTTGATATAGAATAAAACTGATATAAATTGTAATTGACATAAATAATTCATTTCATTGATAATAAATAATAAAACAATTGCACATCATGATTAAAAATATAACATTACAATATTAAAACAATTTAAAACTTAGAATAACATTGGCATGATGATAAATACCCCACAGTACGTAACTGTTTGAGTAATGATTTATTATCGTTAAATACTTCAACACCGTGATAAGAAAAAATATAACATGAACTCAATAGTATCAAATAGAAAGTGAAAAACGTTTATAGATACTTGAAAAACCACTATATCGTTGCTTGTTTTTTTATGAAATTCAATGTGTCGCGCAGATTTACGTTATATGGGTCCTGTGATGTGACAAATGTTTGTTATAATATCAAACAGACTGTAAATCATAGACAATTGGTAATACCACAAGGAAATATCTGTCAACATTATTTGGCTAGCCAGACTCTAACGTATCTCCGTTTAAAAAAACATTACACTAATATAATAAAGGCGAAAGTTTGTGAGTGACTTTATGTGTTTGTTTGTTACTTCTTCATGCTCAAACGGCTGGACCAATTCTGATAAATTTTGATATGAAGGTAGGTGACACTCTGAATTAACCACATAGGTTACTTTAATCCTGCAAAAAAAATGTATTCCCGAGGGATGAACGGGTCATCCCGCGCAGCGCAGCTAGTTGTATCTATCTATCTATCTATCAGCCACAGACGTCCACTGCTGAAAATAGGCCTCCCCCATGACTCGCCACAAAGTGCGATTTCGTTGTATATAAGAGAGAAAATGTGAAAAAACTATCATCGTGTACGAAAGTAAATAATAAATAAGAGGCACATCCATCGGCGCTAACGAAGACGCATGGTGGATCCCTAATTCAATAAGAAACAAAAAGTGGCACGATTCCGTACAGAGGCAGTTTTCTAGCAAAAACGTTAAGGATATTCTTTAGGACGAATCTTTTTATGTGCGATATTTGGGTGTTTTTGTGAAGCTCTGAGGCTCTGAGCAAAAATCCAGTAACTATTCTTAAGTTTGACCAAAATATATAAGTGATAGTTGTTAATGTACAAATCAAGTTAACGTTCCTTATAAACGTGTCTATTTGTCACACTAATATTCTAGAAGCGAATATTTGTAAGTGTGTTTATGTTGGTGTGTTGCTTCTTCACGCTAGAGCGGCTGCACCAATTTTGATACCTGGTATAAAGGTCGCTGACACCCTAGATCAACACATAGGTTACTTTCTATAACACCGCGTGGCGCATCTGGTGGTAAAATAAACAAAGTAAAGTTCCAATCTAACCGAATGCTTGCACTAAAAACATGCATGATCCAGGAACAAATAATTCTCCCATCACTCAAATTTTTTCGTTTGCGAGGATTCGAACCAAGGTCCGTTAGCGTAGTAAGGGCTGAACTACTAGGAGGTGCCCGCATTGTCAAAATAGTATTAACTTATTAAACAGGCTTCGTAATTGGGAATGAAAACCCGGTTATTTTCTCATGGTAAACCCAGTTATAACCGGTTATTTGTATGGTTAAATAACGGAGTTTACATTCCCTAGTTCGCGTAAAACCCGCGTGTGATGCTCCTGGCGTCGCAAGTGTCCATAGGCGGCAGTAACTGTTTAATATCAAGCGGGTGGGTCTATATTGGAATCCATAATTTCCTTTGTCCTATTTGTAAATTCCATAATAACGGTGGTCATAACGATCTTTTGCCATAATAACGTTTATCCTAATGTAAATGCCATAATATTGATCATCCTAATATTGAATATCCTAATGATTATTTGCACTATTATCTTAAGTACTAATGATCAAGTGTCCTATCAGTTACATATCCTAATACTAGTTGCCATAATCATCATATGTCTTAATAGTTACTTATCCTAATTATTATAGCCGATTTTTATAACCTAACCTATAGTTTTCGGGGTTCAGCAAGTCTGACGCTCCGCTCGCTTCGCTCGCTCCGCTATACGTGGTCACAATACAAACCTAACCTAACCTACAGTTTTCGGGGTTCAGCCAATAACCTAACCTATAGTTTTCGGGGTTCAGCAAGTCTGACGCTCCGCTCGCTCCGCTCGCTTCGCTCGCTCCGCTGTACGTGGTCACAATACAAACCTAATCTAACCTACATTTTTCGGGGTTCAGCCAATAATCCAACCTACAGTTTTCGGGGTTCAGCAAGTCTTTTGACGCTCCGCTATACGTGGTCACAATACAAACCTAACCTAACCTACAGTTTTCGGAGTTCAGCCAATAACCTAACCTATAGTTTTCGGGGTTCAGCAAGTCTGACGCTCCGCTCGCTTCGCTCGCTCCGCTACACGTGATCACAATACAAACCTAACCTAACCTACAGTTTTCGGGGTTCAGCCAATAATCCAACCTACAGTTTTCAGGGTTTAGCCAATTCGATTTTTGTCCAAGTCGGACCTGCCTTAAGGTGAAATAGGTAATGTAAGGAATCGTAAGCCAAGTCGGACCTGCGCGGCTCGCTCGCTTCGCTCGCTCGTTAGGGTCATTGTTCAATCTAACACTCCTCCTCGCTTCGCTCGTCGTCGTACCTAACCTAACCCAAGTCTGACCTGCGTTAAAGTAGGATATTAGGTAATGTTATTATAGCTTATGATCATTATGGCAAGTAATCATAATGGCATTTGACTTTAGGACATGTGATTTATGGTTTTGTATGTTATGACTCGTAAGTTTTATGTGTTAATAGATTAGTACAAAACATATTAGGTATTAAAGCATTAGGTAATGTAATATTATGGTTTATGATCATTAGGATTTAAGATCATTATGGCAAATAATCATTATGACAAATGATTGATATGTCAAAAGTGTTTAGAATAAATGTGGTATGGCATTTGACTTTAGGACATACGATATTATGGATTGCGAAGGAGACCCCAAGCGGGTCGTATGCTTGTTTGTCACCGTTGTTGTATAAAAAAAAACTTTGAATTCCTAGGGCCATTACTAGTTGTCATACGGCATTTCAGCCGATTTTGCTCGCATTTGCGAACCTCGTTAATGATCTTATTTGTATATTGTTACAAAGATTAATTTTGAAGACCAACATTTTATGAAATTCACTGCAGGTCAAGTGGAGATCGAACTCACATCCTCTACATTAAGTAGTAGAGTACTACTCCGAGCACTTTTGGCTTTCCGGAACTTAGAACTATGTCATCATATATCAGAAAATATGATACTCGTATGACATAAAGCTATGAAGTAACTTTTGTCGTCCCTTTTCTGCAAATGATCCCACGGAGAATACTTTTATGTCTCTCAATCCAACAAAACATTTAATATTTAAACTCCAATGTTCAGAAAATTTATGAATCATGTAATGTCTCAATATTGAAGTGAAAACTTCTTTAGCGGCGCTTGGCACTTTTTTTAGATGGGTAAAAAATGTTAAACTCGCGGCAGATCCGTAGCCTGATCGAAAAAGCGTAAGATTGTTCATTGTGACATTTTAATTTCTAAATAATGTATAAACAATTGGTAACCTAGCAACCGTGTCTGTTTCAAAGAAAGGGGGCCTTCGAACAACAAAATGTTGTAAGTGACAGATAGTGAAGCGTAATCATAAACTTACATTAGTAAGAAATGGAGATTAAAATAGAAATCAAGTGTCAGTGCGATAGAATAAAATCGGATAGTTCGGACTTAACCTTAACAAATTCAGTGAAGAAAATCGGGTAACACCGCGGGGCACAGCTAGTATTTGTAATATGTTGATACTTTATAGCGTTAATCTATATATATACGCGCGACCAATTTTAGCGACATATTTGAGGGAAATCGTTTCTTTTTTAATAATACATTAAAACATTGCGCGCGTGACTCATTGGTTCTTGATATTAGGAGTATCAATTGTGATACTGAACACATTGGCTTATCCAGTGCTTTGCTAATCGAGTGTAAAAACGTGTATTACGTACCTATAAAACCTTAAAAAATACGATACCAAACAAATAATTTTAAATGAAAATAAATGCAATAAAATAATAATAAATAATCTTCGTTTTTCAGAAAAACAAAAGTAAAAAAAGAAAAAAATAGGGGATATTATTAAATGCACATCTGTTTAATTTTTCAACACACTAGGTAACTCCACCAATTAACTGAATGCATACCAAAAAACGAATGCTGTGCAAAAAAAACAATTGATTAATAACTGAACATGTCCTACAAAAAAAACTTAAACATCATACAAAACGAGATGATATTTTTAACCGAATTCACACCAAAAATATGGTTCGTACATCGGATATATTTGAAAGTTTCACCAAAAATACTGACTTGCACACTAATTATCCTCGCACTGCACACTAAGATCCGACTCGGCCGGGTTAGGTTAGGTTAGTTTTTTTTTATATATCCAGTAAAACAGTTTTGCATATACCTTTAAATAGTATATTTAATTCGCATTATTTAGTGTGCATAATTAGTGTGCAAGTCAGTATTTTTGGTGAAACTTTCAAATATTTTGATCGAAAAAAGGAAATATACAGATATCGATTTAAATACATGCCATAAAATAGCACAACGAAATACAAAACTACTATTTGATGCAGTCTTTATAAGACATTTAAATAGATTCGAATCAAAATGTTCGTTTCTTACTTCAGCTACCATAAACCTATTATATCAGTTTTAGAGATTGACGATGATGATGCTGGTAATGATGATGGTGAAAGATTCGTTGAAATTATGGATGAAAGTTGATTTTTCTGAGAAATAAACTTTTTGATGTAAAATAATTATAATAGATCTGTAGTGTAATTTTTTTTTATGTGGTTACTTACCATAATTTTTATAATACACCATAGCTCGCGCTGGACCGGTAATACAGAGGTGCTGGGTTTGATTCCCGGTCCCTTCCACCAGGTTACGCATTTCAATTTTTCTTTGAGCTTTCATCTTTGTATCAATAGTTCGAATATTAAGATTTAATTGTGTGCATCTTGGTAAACTAAGTTACGATTAACTCAATCCTGTCCCACGTCTGAACCATAGCCGAGCTTCATTCCGTAGTTGGGTAACATAATTAGCCCCGAGTCCTTGGGCGTACCACAAGGCACGCTATTGCGATCCTATTCCTTTATCCCAACAAATGGTACACCTACTTCAACAATCTCGTATCTATGAATACTCTACTACTTGGACAAGGTTCAGTTTTTCATATTCAATAAAGTTACGATTAAAATAGCAAGTAAACGAGATAGGAAATATTGAGGGTTGGCGATTGAAATGGCCGCATACATCTTTCTTCCGTTTTATGGGTCAGATTATTTTGTGATAAAGTAGCTTCATCCATCAGCGCTGTAGTATAAAACCGGTAATCAATCAGAATACTCCATTTGCCTTTTTATCACGGTAGGTATCAAAATACACCTTTTTGATTCAATGTGCAGTAATGCTTATTATAATTAATGTATTTTTTCGGATTTGGCATACTTAGTAAACTTAATAGGTGTAGTGTAACAAATGTTACCATTGGGTACCCTATGTACTCATGTATATAAGTACTACAGTTAACACTCGCTGGGTTCCACTACAAACAGATTTTGGATTTAGGCAGGAAGCGATAAATTAAACAATAGGCCCTAATATTTTTGGAAAGTTCGACGGACAAAAGAAATAAGAATCGATTGCAAACGTTTACTTAAATATTTAGGTTCGAATTATGAGTCTCGAATGTATTGTTCTTTGCGTAGAAATAACTTGCACATGTTGCACACAGCACGGCGGCGTGGATTTAAGACAATAGGCAAACAAGATAATTTTTCAACTGAATAGCGATAGTCTTACACGTGCAGCCCTGTGTCGGCAGAATTTCGGCACCATAAAGCAATTTTAAGTAAACGAGCAATAGAACAAAAGGACTTAGTCGTGGGAATTTTTAGAGGCAATTAAATCTGGGATTTTGAGGAACTGCGTGAGAGTAGGGATAAGGGGATGACGGACAGTCAAGGTTTGGTTTCCGAAGGAGGAGGTAACTCTTAACTGACCTCGAGATAATAGTGTCCCGCGTACGTACAGTGTGATTGTTCTAAGTTCAGTATTACAGAAGTGTAAATTGGAATTAAATTCAGTGAAGCGTTAAGCTTATATATGGGCAATTTGTGAATTAAGTGTACAACAATAACTTTAACTTCAGTGCGGCACTTATCTTATAATTTAAGAGAAGAACAGACTGTGTAGTTTTATTTAAGTTACGAGTAATTAAGCTAAGTACTAACATTATTTTCGCTAGTCTAGGGGAGTGAGGGCGTGAGAGTTGATCATCTATGTCGTTACGTGTTCTGCGATTGAAGCTGCGGCGAGTAGTATGAAGCTGAGGGCGATAAACTGTCTTCCTGATTAATTTCCTTAATTATTTTGAGTTGGAGCAGTAGCGGAGCGGAACAGCATCGGAGCGGACATCGCACACTATTTCCGTCGAATTTTAGGGCAAATAGTTAATTGTGACAGGAAGTTACACACCAGTATGGCCACTACTCATATTCAAATACTGCTATAGGATACGGCAGGATTGTGCTCGCGTGTCGAAGGCACTGACACGAAGCGTGCAATTTGGCGTCGTTTTCCTCCTTTAGGACTCGGGATTCGTGGCTTGATGCTGACTGTGCTCTGGTTGTCGATTGCGACAGTGCGTGCGGTTGGTATCGCTATTTGTGATTCCTTTCCTAAGTTAAGGTTATAATTTCACTTCAATGGCATACTGGTGTATAACTAAAGAGAAGAGAGATATTCATGAGAGACATCGACGTGTGTTGAGTGACGGTTTGGAACTTAGCTAAATTAGCTTTGTACAGGATTTGGCAGACGCGTTGCCTAGGCAGGAGGCACTTTTCCCACAGGTACACGGGGTCCAGTTTTGAGAGTCCGGCGTTTTCTAAGAAATTCGTTAGCTAATATTCGTTAGCTAGACGTAACATAGTTGTAGGTAGCTATAAAATTATTGTAATAGTTTTAAGTACAATGATGAAAAAATGACTTACTGTTGAGTTTCTTTCGGCTTTCTTCTCAACAGCGGTCTCCTCTTGGGAAACGCCGGTAGACTCATTTTCAAACAAAAGCAAAATAAACGCTTTGAATTTAAGCTTGATCTTTTGATTTTAAGCTCCTCATTCAGTCGAGTCTCTTGTATTAGTTTAGCAAGTGAGCGTCAAGTAATTGGGCTACTCCACAACCATAACCTACCATAGTAAAAATAAGCGTTAGGAAGTGAGCTTATTGCGCTACGACCCGGACTATTGGGAGAGAAAGTTCGAGAGACTGAGCAACGTCGTGATCCTGACGCTGCGGTCGCGCTCGCTGAAGCGCCACGCCGAGCCGCATCGCAGACGCTGAAGCGCTGTACTTCGTACGAGTTGGTGCGCGTGAGACCGTCGCTTACGAGTTAAATGATCATGATACAAGATGAATCGGTGAGTGACAATGAGATATTGAAATAAGACGATCACACAAACGTTATTCTGGCCACTATTATTTCGAGGAAATACACACAACGTATGGGGTCCTTTATATCAGCTAATTTAGGTCGTATATAAGATAGTGCAAGGTAGGCTACATATTATAAACATAGATAGGGTAGGCTTTAGATATATATATGTAGCTATATTTAGGTAGGTAGGAAAGTTTGTTACAGTTGGTGCGCGTGACTGCAGGATATCAAGTCAATAAAAATTGAATTCATTACATTGTTTCAATTACTTGATTTAAGAATCTGAGTTATTTGGTAGAGATAGTTTGCTAATAGTCATACGTTTTTATTAGTTACTTAAGACGTAGTTTAGTTACAATAGTTACAACGATTTAGAGTAGGATAAGAAATTAGTTAACGTAGTTTAATTATTTAAGTACATAGGTAGGTATTATCATCGTCATCATCATAATTATATTTGCTAGCCAATTAAATCTATGTGTTTAAAGCATAATTATTTAAATATAATAAGTGTTTAAGGTTGTAGAGGTTGGTTCTACCGAAATATATACAAATACATCGTAATGTGTATTCGTTATAATACGGACATTATTTATTTAAGGAACTTGTATTTATGTGTGTCTGTTTTAGAATATTTTAATTAACGAAAAAATACTTTATTACATATCGACACTTAAGAACGCATACTACGTCCGTCTGTCTCAGGATACTTTGGTTGATGAAAATATTTGAGCCTCATATTTCATGCTGTTGGAACTGTTTATCTGTCGGTCCAAAATATATATAATCGAATATGTTTGATACTATATAGTCACTACTGAAATGAATTGTATTCATAAATATTGTATGCAATAGCAAGTATGTATGTATTGTTTTTGTGTCATATTGCTGGTAATTAGGCTTATTTAATAGGGTTAGCCAACTCGGTTAAATAAGAGAGGTGGATACATTGCTTAAGAAATTAGTTATAATAAATAAGTTTTGTTGTAGTTTGGGTGGGTTCGACTCCCGCCAAATGTACATTAGAGTAATATAAGCGTTAAAATACAATTTATTTGAGAAAACCAAGGTCAAACCCTGTTGACATATTTCACGGTATTTTTTTTTAGTCTTAGTTAAAATTAAGTTTTAAGAGCACGAGTATATTTAGTCAATTTCTGCACAGCTGCAGGTTCAATCCCTGTGTAAATTAATTGTATAGTGGTTCTAAGTTCAGCTCAGTTCAACGCAGGTTCGATCCCTGAGTATTTTTTTATCTGTCACTACTTAAGTGTTTGATGACATACAAGTCTTAGGAATGTGAAGGTGCAGGTTCAATCCCTGTGTAATTAAATCAATGTGTTATTTTTTTGATAACCGCTTAAAGAGTTCTTATCACTGAGAGTGCGAGGACGCAGGCCTACTAAAGCTATAGAACCATATACTGAATTCGATTTCCATTTTCTTTAAATTAAAGTGTCATACTCTCAGTTTTTGCATTTTTCTATTCACACAAGTTCGATTCTTGTGTTTCCCATATTTCTATATTATTATTAAAATGAACAGAAACGACAGAAAAGGAAAACTGAGAACGAAAAACACTGAATCTCTTAAAGCCATATCTTCTAAAATAAGCGATATGATTACTTCTGCCTTAATGCCGACAGCGAAAAGGATTGAAGAGTTAGAAACACGATACCTATTGCGATCAAGGCGGGAGACGCGTAGTATAGATTTAAGAACGGATTTACATGTAAACCATGAAAGCCCAGTAGTTCATCATAAAAATGTTGGGAGCCCAGTCATTATGCTCCTAAATCCAAGACCACCGGTATTTGATGGTACTAGTAATACGCATCCCGTACTATTTTTAGAAGACTTAAATAATTATAAAATTAAAATCAACGCATCGCCGACTGATCTGAGAACAACAATAGATTGTTTGGAAGGGGACGCTAAGCGCTGGTCTAGGATTTTTATGTCAAAATGGAGGGATGATAGCGATTTCAAGACTGATTTCCTGGATCATTATTGGGGTATAGGCATACAACTCAAGGCGAAACGTAAAATCGATAATGGAAAGTGGGTGACTGATAGTAAGGGCAAAAATTTCTCAAATTATTTTCGCGACAAATTTTATGAGGCAAAATTTATAACATTGTTTTTTAAAACAGAAGATGAAATAGTTAGAACGATTATGACACATTTCCCGACGAACATAAGGTGGCTTTGGGTATCGAGAAATTTGAATAATGTAGAATACGCGAATAAATTTCTAAGGGATATAGACGGCATCTTCGAAGATGATGTGACTGAAGAAACGATATTAACTGAAATCAAAACCACAATGGCCGACAGCAATGTTATGACACGTAATATAGTAGGATCACGTAAAGTAAGAAAAAGACGACGTCAACGGCGGAACAAAAAGGCAAGAAGGAGTATTTTTACATCTAACAATGCATAAAATGGTTATTGTAAGATCAATGTTGTAATAATTGATATTCTTCCATAAATTACTTAGTTAACGAGTCTATTATTATCTGTTGTAGGTAACATTTAGTCCAAGCTATAGCATTCGTAATGAGATATCCTCAAAATTTTGTACTCTTCATTAGCAAAATTTATCGTCTATCTGAGGGCGTCTGTAACAAATGTTACCATTGGGTACCCTATGTACTCATGTATATAAGTACTACAGTTAACACTCGCTGGGTTCCACTACAAACAGATTTTGGATTTAGGCAGGAAGCGATAAATTAAACAATAGGCCCTAATATTTTTGGAAAGTTCGACGGACAAAAGAAATAAGAATCGATTGCAAACGTTTACTTAAATATTTAGGTTCGAATTATGAGTCTCGAATGTATTGTTCTTTGCGTAGAAATAACTTGCACATGTTGCACACAGCACGGCGGCGTGGATTTAAGACAATAGGCAAGCAAGATAATTTTTCAACTGAATAGCGATAGTCTTACACGTGCAGCCCTGTGTCGGCAGAATTTCGGCACCATAAAGCAATTTTAAGTAAACGAGCAATAGAACAAAAGGACTTAGTCGTGGGAATTTTTAGAGGCAATTAAATCTGGGATTTTGAGGAACTGCGTGAGAGTAGGGATAAGGGGATGACGGACAGTCAAGGTTTGGTTTCCGAAGGAGGAGGTAACTCTTAACTGACCTCGAGATAATAGTGTCCCGCGTACGTACAGTGTGATTGTTCTAAGTTCAGTATTACAGAAGTGTAAATTGGAATTAAATTCAGTGAAGCGTTAAGCTTATATATGGGCAATTTGTGAATTAAGTGTACAACAATAACTTTAACTTCAGTGCGGCACTTATCTTATAATTTAAGAGAAGAACAGACTGTGTAGTTTTATTTAAGTTACGAGTAATTAAGCTAAGTACTAACATTATTTTCGCTAGTCTAGGGGAGTGAGGGCGTGAGAGTTGATCATCTATGTCGTTACGTGTTCTGCGATTGAAGCTGCGGCGAGTAGTATGAAGCTGAGGGCGATAAACTGTCTTCCTGATTAATTTCCTTAATTATTTTGAGTTGGAGCAGTAGCGGAGCGGAACAGCATCGGAGCGGACATCGCACACTATTTCCGTCGAATTTTAGGGCAAATAGTTAATTGTGACAGGAAGTTACACACCAGTATGGCCACTACTCATATTCAAATACTGCTATAGGATACGGCAGGATTGTGCTCGCGTGTCGAAGGCACTGACACGAAGCGTGCAATTTGGCGTCGTTTTCCTCCTTTAGGACTCGGGATTCGTGGCTTGATGCTGACTGTGCTCTGGTTGTCGATTGCGACAGTGCGTGCGGTTGGTATCGCTATTTGTGATTCCTTTCCTAAGTTAAGGTTATAATTTCACTTCAATGGCATACTGGTGTATAACTAAAGAGAAGAGAGATATTCATGAGAGACATCGACGTGTGTTGAGTGACGGTTTGGAACTTAGCTAAATTAGCTTTGTACAGGATTTGGCAGACGCGTTGCCTAGGCAGGAGGCACTTTTCCCACAGGTACACGGGGTCCAGTTTTGAGAGTCCGGCGTTTTCTAAGAAATTCGTTAGCTAATATTCGTTAGCTAGACGTAACATAGTTGTAGGTAGCTATAAAATTATTGTAATAGTTTTAAGTACAATGATGAAAAAATGACTTACTGTTGAGTTTCTTTCGGCTTTCTTCTCAACAGCGGTCTCCTCTTGGGAAACGCCGGTAGACTCATTTTCAAACAAAAGCAAAATAAACGCTTTGAATTTAAGCTTGATCTTTTGATTTTAAGCTCCTCATTCAGTCGAGTCTCTTGTATTAGTTTAGCAAGTGAGCGTCAAGTAATTGGGCTACTCCACAACCATAACCTACCATAGTAAAAATAAGCGTTAGGAAGTGAGCTTATTGCGCTACGACCCGGACTATTGGGAGAGAAAGTTCGAGAGACTGAGCAACGTCGTGATCCTGACGCTGCGGTCGCGCTCGCTGAAGCGCCACGCCGAGCCGCATCGCAGACGCTGAAGCGCTGTACTTCGTACGAGTTGGTGCGCGTGAGACCGTCGCTTACGAGTTAAATGATCATGATACAAGATGAATCGGTGAGTGACAATGAGATATTGAAATAAGACGATCACACAAACGTTATTCTGGCCACTATTATTTCGAGGAAATACACACAACGTATGGGGTCCTTTATATCAGCTAATTTAGGTCGTATATAAGATAGTGCAAGGTAGGCTACATATTATAAACATAGATAGGGTAGGCTTTAGATATATATATGTAGCTATATTTAGGTAGGTAGGAAAGTTTGTTACAGTAGTAAATTAAAGTTTTGTGTAATACTAACGTTCATTGTTTATCTATTCAAGCTGTATTGTAAAAATTAAAAGCACAATACAAATGACGGGTTTATTGACAATCATTATTTACCAGTGAACTTTAGTCCAAACATAGAGAAGTCAGTTGGTTCTAAAATATTTATTTACAAAGATTTTGTAATTTATCATATTTTAAAATATATTTATACATTTACAATTTTATCAGTGACACGTGTTCACATAAACATAATTATATATGTTTATCTACTATTTATGTACGTTATGTGATATAATAAACTTATTTCTCTACCACATCACGGAAAAACAAGCCATTAAAAAAAAAAAAAAAAAAAATCATAACATTAGTAAGCATAAGCATCTGTACAGTTTACTAATATGAAAACGTAATACCCGTGAAACCTTATTAGAGTTGTAAGGCGACTCCAACAAGAAACGTGATCAAAGCAAAGTTTTCTGCAGGTAATATCATATTCTAGACGAATGTGTGATTATTATAGTTCCGAGACGAAACTATTTAGGAAGAAAAGACTCGTCATTTGGTTTTCTATCGCTGACTCATTGATGATGCGACTCTAATAATGGATGTTGGTGATACGTAGTAAAGACCGGGCTATTAGGAGATACCCGCATTGTCAAAATAGTACTTAAAAAGATATTTGAATATATTTTTTGTGGAAATACCACATCTATCATTTACAATGTTTAATTCTGAAGACAACATTTTAATCCAGATAGACGGCTAGGTGGCAGACTAGAAAGGAAATGGGGGGGGGGGGGGCTATGACGGCTTAAAAGTGGTAATTTTAAAGTGGACGTTCTGATACAGTGGACGTTCTGATACAGTGGACGCTCTGACACAGTGGACGCTCTGACACAGTGGACGCTCTGACACAGTGGACGCTCTGACACAGTGGACGTTTTGACACAGTGGACATTCTGATACAGTGGACGTTCTGATACAGCGGACGCTCTAGCACAGTGGACGTTCTGACACAGTCGACGTTCTGATACAGTGAACGTTCTGATACAGTGGACGTTTTGGCACTGTGGCCGTTTTGATACAGAGGACACTGTGGACCAAAAGGGCGTTTATCACTTGTTAAATAAGTGTCAAAGCATCACTCACTCATACACGCATTTTGTCAAAACGTGACGGATGCTTTGACACTTATTTATCGCATGATAAAAGCAAACAACATAGGGCCCCGGGAAAGGCTTTACAGTATTTTTGTACTCGTCCCTTTTTTCATAGTAACAGAGCACAACGAGTCGCGAGTATCGTGAATTTTTTGACTATTTTTTCAGAGTTGCCCCGGAAAGTACCCGAGGGACAAATAACACTTGTGACGCGAGGCCGTGGGCTAAAGCTATTAGTTAATATTCTCATATGCTTACTTCAAACGCTATTTTAGGTCCCGTACCTTTAGGGTAACAATCTGCTTCAGCCTCGGCTGTCTGACAATCCGTCCGACCGTATCTTCGGAACTGTAGATACTAGATAGAGACATTAAATCTTCGTATAATGATAAATAACTTTAAATAGCTAGCTGCGTCGCACGGTGTTAGTCGCTCATCCCATATTTAATTTTTCGGGATAAAAATTAACCTATGTATTAATCCAGGGTGTCAGAAACTTTCATATCGAAATTCGTCCAGCAGCGTGAAGAAGTAACAAACACATAAACACACACACTCACAAAATTTCGCCTTTAGAATTTTACAAATATTTGTTCCGGCCGGGATTCGAGCCCAGGTCCGAAAGCTCAGTAGGCAGGTGCACTACAAACTGCGCCCACAACTGTAACGTAAGACGGGACAGTCGATCCTGTCTTGAGGATGACCTCAAGATATTGTTGGGACTGCCACACACCCGGCGCACCAGAGATGCGGCCCTCTTACGCATGGTGTTATAAAAACCGGCCAAGTGCGAGTCTGACCCACGCACCGAGGGTTCCGTACAAATACTTATACCCAGCTTACCTAGCCGGGTTAAGTTAAATTTGCACCTGGTATGTATCGCGCCGGATACAAATGAGGTGCCAAGTTAACGCAACCGATCACGTTTGTTGTATGGGAGCCCCCTTACATATTTATTTTATTCAGTTTTTTTCGTATTTGTTGTTATAGCAGCAACAGAAATATATCATGTGTTAAAATTTCAACTATCTAATTATCACGGTTCATCAGATACAGCCTGGTTACAGACGGACATACGGTCAGACGGACGGACAGCGGAGTCTTAGTAATAGGGTCCCGTTTTTTACCCTTTGGGTACGGAACGGAACCCTAAAAATACTTCACCCTTGCTCCCGTAATAACGTAGGCCACTTTCACAGCACATTTTTGATTAAGTGGTACGAAACCATACATGCACGAGTCTGTCTCGCACTTCACCGGCTTTTTACAAAACATCAACATTATCTTTAGCGTTAGAAGGTTCAGGGCTATACCATATGTGATGCGCGTTATCTGTTACGTACACTTAACATTGTGTAATAAACCGGGGTAATGGGGACGGGAAGTAGACTTCTAAACCCACTAACTGCTTACGCCTAGGTTGGTGATCCATAGCGTGCGAGGCGACACAAGTTTAGAATAAAAATAATACAGGAGGTTCTTTCCATCTCCACGCAAAAACCAACTGACAATTCTACTTTATTGTCGTCACGTACTTACTTGAATGAATGGTGCGCGCTGTGAGCTATAACTATACCTCGCAAGTTTGTTCCCACATGGCAGTTTCTTTTACGTTTTTAACCCCAACATTCATATCTCCAAAATCAAGTTTAGGAAAAAATAAGTATACTTAAATATTTAACGAACTTACTCTCAAAATTTCATGAAAATCGATTGAGAAATATGACCTGTAGGTGAGAACATCCGGACATCCGGAATTCAGACTTACGAAAGATTTTTTGAGAGAACGCTTCGCTTCGATTGGTCAATAAACGAAAGAAACAAATAATTTGCCGCAATTACTATTCAACTATGTAAAAGACAAAAGATTAAAGTTGAACCTTTACTTACATATAATTTCTAAATTGGCAAACGTAAGTATAGCCCCACAGGGTGTTTTTCAACCCACGCCATATTTCGGATTTTTAGTGGTAGGAGGGTACTAATTCATTTTACTGGTAACGAAACATTTTTAGTAACTGACGTCTGTGAATGTTATAAACAAAGAGGAAATTGACTAAGCATTCTGTAAATTTTAAGTATTTTTTGCAAATTAAAGCCAAAACTATCCACAGTGAGGAAAGTCTAGTTTGTTTCAATAGAATTCAGTATTTTTAGGGTTCCGTAGCCAAATGGCAAAAAACGGAACCCTTATAGATTCGTCATGTCTGTCTGTCTGTCCGTCTGTCCGTCTGTCCGTCCGTATGTCACAGCCATTTTTTTCCGAAACTATAAGAGCTATACTGTTGAAACTTGGTAGGTAGATGTATTCTGTGAACCGCATTAAGATTTTGATGCAAAAATAAAAAAATAATAATAAATATTGGGGGCTCCCCATACTTAGAACTGAAACTCAACATTTTTTTTTTCATCAAACACATACGTGTGGGGTATCTATGGATAGGTCTTCAAAAATGATATCGAGGTTTCTAAAACATTTTTTTTCTAAACCGAATAGTTTGCGTGACAGACGCTTCCAAAGTGGAAAAAAGTTGGTCCCCCCCCTCTAACTTCTAAAATAAGAAAATGAAAAATCTAAAAAAAACATATGATGTACATTACTATAAAAACTACCAACGAAAATTGTTTTGAACGAGATATAGTAAGTAGTTTTTTTTTAATACCTAACTTTGCAAGTTTGCACCTAATTTATATGGGGCGCTATACATACCAGGTGCAAACTTAACTTAAACACTTAGGGATGGAAAGTGTTTGTACGGAACCCTCGGTGCGCGAGTCCGACTTGCACTTGGCCGGTTTTTTTGCAATAAGACCGAAGAATTGAGCAGTATTCCGGTAAATAATGTTTTGAATTTCGTTAATGACACAATAGTTATTTGTGCAACAAGAGAGCAAAGTTGTTTTTTGTTACGAGTGCTGATTTTGAGTTCCGAGCAAGCGAAGGATTCTACGTTTGAATCACGAGCGTAGCGAGTGATTCTATGTTAGAATCCTGAGTGTAGCGAGGGACTCAAAAGCACGAGATGCAAAAAACTTTGCTCTCGTGTAGCACACACAACTTTTCACCTCATCAGCGAGAACATATTCGACATTTTGTGCTTTTTCTTCCAACGTATGTTTATAGTCTTTGTTGCTGATTTCAATAATATTATTAATCAGAAAATAGATAAGTGCTGCTTAAAAAGGAATAACAATATAATTTAATTGAAATTATAATCAACCAACCAACACGGTTATTGTCATTATTTGATCAAATTGGAAGATTTAGCAGATACATGACGTATAAACAAAATCTCGTAATATAAAATGTATTTATAAATAAAGTAAAAATATTAATCAATTTATAAAAATTAATTAATATTTTTACTCGTAAAACACCAAACAAAATAAATGCAAAAGAAAATAACAATTACAATATGAACTCGATATTTTTTAAGGTACGTTTCGAATATGCATCTATGATAAATGGTGAAATTAGAAATTATTATTATATTTACAATAAGTAATAAGTTGTAATCTTATTTTATTTGAGCAATGATCTATTGTTTAATATAAAAGGCACAATAATTTTAATATTTGGTCGATAAATAAAAAAATAATAAAGAAAAAAAAATACGTTGCAATTTATAACTTTTTCGGGTGTTTTTAATGAAATTTTTGGTATAACGCGTATCCGAACTGTTCTCAATCGAGGTCGGATTTGAAAATCGAATTTCAAATTGATAAGTTTCCATCCCTCTCTTTTATATACATATGAAAGAAACAGAGTGCATCGAGATTCAAATGATTAGAATTGTATAATTAACCTTTGGCTGAAGAATGTCAATTCGTGGTCAGATATTGAAAAAATTAAAAAGCTACTTTCTACTCACGCTCGAAACAAAATCGCATTTTGATCACTGTTATCTGACAGCAAAATCGCCATGTTTGAGCTGGTGAGGTGAAAAAAAAAAACTAAAACAATCCTTGACAAATTGTTAATGACGTTTGATTATTGCCATATGAAAGTAGTTTATAGCGCCACTATCCCTGGGCCGGACCGACACTTGCTAGGCTATAAATAAAGCTAGATTAGTACTATCAATGTGTCACTGTCTTAAAAGACTTGTTGCCAGATGTTGCTTAATGATAAGTATTACACTTACAGCGGGGAGTAATGAAACTATAATACTATTCGGGTAATGTTCACACATCACATTATGTGGGTCTATATTGACACCTAGAATTATTTTTCGTAGAATGTTTTATTTCGCAGAAAAAACATTTCGTAGAATACATTTTTTTTTCCAACCGTAAACTATTTTGAGATTGTTATAAAACAAACCTAACCAAATCAAAAGGATAACAATTATATTATTTGCAAGAATTATGCACATTAAATGCACATCTTGGGGTACCTATGGCTAACGCGCATAAGCACTTTAAACAACTATGATGCAGAGGGTGTTCCAGTAGCGTAGAATTATGGAACCAAATATTTGGTGTGATTGACGTAACGATATGATAGCTCAGTTGGGAGAGTACTACGCCGGAAAAGTAGGATCGCAGGTTCGTGTCCTGCTTAAATTGTAGTAGATCACATTGGATACATTTTTCTTTCATAATTTACCTTTATGTTAATATTTATAAGTTTCTAGGAGTCAACGGACTCTGTATACATAATTATATTATAGTCTTATTAAACTCTAATATAACTTTTTTAAAAGAAAATAAATAAATAAAATTGTACTGGAAAACGTTTTCTATGGAGAAGGGGTCTTTATTTCTGGAAAATCTAAACCGAAACGCGATGCAGGACTTCTACGGGCGCGCAGCTTCAGCCACCATCAGAATTCTGTTGGTAAAAAAATATTTGTCCTCTCATGATGTCTTACGGCTGGATGAATGAATTTTGGCTATGATAAATATCCAAAGATAGTTATAGGATACCTTTTACCCGACTATTATTGTACTGAAAGAAGTTTTACGAAAAACGAAATAAAATCAAAATTTTCTGCACGTGTAGGCATTTGCAATGGATTCTTAATACATACAAACTGAGAACCTCTCCTATTTGAAGTCGGGTAGTTGTATCTCTCTTTCACATTCAGACACACCAAACAGGAATAGAACTCTACAAAAGTAAAATGCATTAACGCGCGCAGAATCGCCTCATTGGTCTCTTGACCCGATTATTTCCTATCCATTTCATCAGATTAGAACGACTCCCCCTTCTTTCAAAGCGGAAAAGCATACTGTATAATTTGCAGGATATTATGCTGCTATTGTGATTATGATTATTTTTTTTTTATTTTTTATTTTTTTTAATATTAAGGGACAATCATTCAACTTGTTCTCCTGCAGAAAGAAAGGGCATCTTGGCTGGTTTTAGTGGTGAACTGACCGTCGATACGCATTAATCCGTCAGCTTCATTCTGCAGCGCTCCCTGAAGTTAATTCATATTGGTCGGTGCGGTGGCAATCCTCCGCACCGACGGTCAGTGCGACACTAACCAGCCTAAAGGTTGATGTCCTTCAGCACCTCCTCTCTTGGTACACCTTGTTTTAGGGTGGTATATTGTTCTGCCGCATACATAGAGCATGTTATAGCACTCTGCTATAACATGCTCACTTGTTTCCTTCTGACCATAGTGTGAGCGGAATGGAGTACATACTATTCCCATAATATCGAGGTGCCTGTTAAGGCAGTTATGCCCCGTAATTATGCTTGGAAGATTATTTTTACCTAGTTTCAGGAGATACCTGGTCCTGCTTCTGTCTATACCAAGCAGTGTCATCTATCATCATCATCATCATCCTCCTCGTGCATTTTCCATTCGCTGTGACTCCGGGCCGCGTGCATCCACTCCCTTCCCGCGACCTTAACTATGTCGTCTCTTCATCTAGCAGAGGGGCTGTCTGCCCACGCTTCTTTTTCCCATTCGTGGTTGCCACTCCAGTAGCTTTGGAGACTCGCGTCGATCTTTTCGATTTAGAGTAGCGGCTTTCCTAGCAATATCGGTTACTTGGGTCCCAGAACTGGGGTCGTCTATCATATCATACAAGATATAAAAAAAGAAAAGACGGTGCCCTATACATGTATATGTTAATTTTAGGACAAAACACATACTATTGTAAAACCTATCTTAATAAGGCAACTAAAGCTACTCACCTTTCGTAAATCAGACAAAGAATAACCACCCCTTTTTCCGAAGCGGAAGAGCATATTGTATAATTTGCAGGATATTATCCTACACGATAAAATTTTCAAGACAAATATGCCCCAATTTTCTTCCCTCCTACAGGTGCTTATGAACTTCAGTAATTTAGGGGCATTAAGTACCGCGACGTGGAACAAAGTTTGAATAGGTACCTAATATCATCTCGGTCCTCTTTTTTTTTATCGACAATGTCGTTGGGTGAAAGAGATGGCGTTAAAGTATTTGCGCGTTATGCGAATGCAAATTTAAAAATGTTTTTCTGACTTGTTTCTTTATTAGTAGTCTGGTAAAATAGTTATTTACGATACAAGTGTGGAAGGTAGGTGATTTCAGACGAGTGTGATTTTTAGTCACGAGCGAGGTACGAGCGAGTGATTAAACAAACACGAGTCGGAAATCATCTTACACACGAGTTCCGTACAAAACTTTACTATGCATGTAGGTACGAGAAAATAGAAAATACTTTAATACTCACAAATACTGTTTACATTGGAAAAAAAGTATTTCGATTTGATGAAGAAGCCATTGTTCACTTTTTTTACTTCTTCAATAACATTTTACGGGTTTAACTTCATGATTCATCCCTTTATCTCGCCATTATTTCAGCAGATTTGCACAAAACAACTTCAAAATAAACTAGGCATCAATAAAAATGGCGGAGTTATTTGGAAACCGCGCTCGACATAATCTACTACTGCGCATGTGCAAAAGTATTTTTTTAATATTCGTCTTATGTCAAAATGGCACAAGTGCGTGTACATTCAGCCAAATTTAATTAATAAATAACGATTTAAAGTTCGTTTATTAATCAAATTTTATATCTAATGTAATTAATGACGTGTTAAATGAATTCATTAATGAAATATTGGTTTTATTGTACTTTTATACGTGATAATAATCGGTATTTGACTTATTTATCAAACTTTTTGTAAATAATTAAACCTCTTTGTGTCAGGCTGTCAGATAAAAAGCACTAGTGCGGAAAAGTAGTACTTTCCACACAGTTTGAATGCCTAGAATACGCTCTTTTCGAGCACATGCATTGTAAAGTATATTTGGATTTCCAGCTATTCCTATCAAAATTAAAAGAGAAAAAAAAGAAAGAAAGAAATACATTTATTCGTGACTTGCAACAAAACATAACTACATAAAATGTGTGACAGAAATAAGAAAATAAAATAAAACAATAAGTAACTATATTTTTATGGCTGTGCCACGAAAAGGTCCCACCTCAGCAAGATGCTAGCTCGAGAGCCAGCGCTGATCTTCCGGTGGGACCATAGGTGGCGCCACGGAGAGCTGCACGCACGAGCGCTAATCGCACTTAGGATGAAATTAGTTAAAATCCGTTCAGCCGTTTCAGCGCGATGAGCGGACACAAAGAAAGTTTTTTTCCAACAGATGGCGCTGTACGGCTGGTGCCGCGCGTCCATACAATCCTGCATCGCGCTGTTAAGGTTTTTTTCCACGAATACTAATACCTCTCTCGATAGAAAACTGATATCTAATACAATTACCTAAAGGATTTTGTAATAGTATAGATAACATGATAGATAAATAACCCAACTTGTGCACCATCACCGCATGTTTACTTCACTATGAAAAAGCCTTAATCATACCCATTTCCCGGCTCCGCCACATACTAACATAACAAATACAAATAATATACAGGGTGATACAGAAAACATGAGCAGACCAACTAAGTAAGTTATTGTCAATAAACAGGTAATTCCTTGTTGTTGTTTTTAAGCCAGGCCTAATTCCTTGTAAAGGTCGCCGTAATATTTCTGTTTTTATGAATTTTTAGGTATTCAATGTTTAAATTCGCTAAACTTGACATTCTTTCTAATAAAACCTCTTAAGAAAAGATGATTATCACATTCCGGCATTGTCAAGTTGAAAAAAGAAATAGGTAAGTGTTAAGTCTATTAAGAGGCCTTATTCCTTTTAATTTTTTTCTTTCATATTATGACAAATATATAGATCATTTTATCCAACTTTTTGAAGTGAATAATACTTTTCCCTGAGTTCTAGATAGTAACATATTTAGCTATTTCATGTTTTCATTGCGTGCAGTCGAAAATAAGTAGAAAAAAACAGATTTTGAAAAAAAAAATTGACAATGATAAATTCAAACTATTAAGGTTTCAAATATATACCCATAAATCACAATATGTTCAAGTAGTAACATTGAGAATATATTAAGAAATATATTTGATCATAGAAAAAAAAAACTAAAAAAAGCATTTTTGAACGGATTTAAGGCTCCTTAGCCTTAAGTAATCGAACATTTCACAGATGCGAGTAAAATTTGGGGTTAGTATGAGTAAAATGTGAGGTAAGTTGGACAGTTACTATACCAATACTGGTCACTTTAGCAGTTAATGACTTACCAAATTTGATAGGATTCATTCCGACACACACCCTGTATAACTTTAAGCTGGAAGTATGTTATTTCCGTTGAATCGGAAACCCATATAATATGCTAATTTATGAGTCCCCGCATGACAAACAGCTCGTTTATTTTCCAGATAGGAGCGGAATGAATTTGCTAATGGTTTCCTATCATGTGACATATTGGATATCTATTCTATCAGAAAAATACATTTTCAGTTTGTAATTTGGAAGTCCCTTGTGTGCCGCATTGACGTAGTTCTTTTGTGCCAACCCTATGGCTATCTAAGGTCTAATAATAAGTTTCATTCATGTCAAAAAAATAGGGCTGTCTGTTGAAATTCTTGCTACGGTCCGTTGAGTCAAGAATATGGCCGATTCTTTGGGTAGGCAGGGCGTTTACAATATCCAATTTTGAAACTATTTAACTGTGAAATTAAAATAAGGATATCGAATTGAGTATAATATTATTTCAATCCCTCGGTCTATTATTAAAGAACCATGACAAAAATTCCTCGTTCTAAAAAAACGATTCCAAGATCCGATTCTTAGATCGTAATTATGAAAAAAAAAAAGAAAAACTAAATCGCCAAAAAAACTATTTTATTGACGAACCTACCTACAAAATTTCTAGAGAATAGGATGAGAAATGCGACGTATAGGCAAGAAAAGCTGTAAATCTGGACATTGAAAATAATTTTGGGTCAAGCTGGAACGGAGACGCTTCGCTCGCTCGGTCAACTAAAGTGAATTTACGTACTATACACATTATAATGTTTTTTTTTGTTATAATTCAACCACGTCACTCATTTTTGGGCAACGTTATACCTACTTCCTTCACATTTTTGGTTTTTCGATCGATCGCTGCCGCGACTAATCGTAGCTCCTGGTGAAGAATCGCGTACCGATTCGAAACATGTTGAGCGATATTCGACTTCTACGATGTGAGTAAAATCGTCTCGTATGTATTTTAATATAGTCAACTGGTTGTCTTACTTCTGGAGGCACGAGAAGTTGCTCTAGCTGGATATTTCGATATTGCGCAGTAAGGCACTTGTAGCCGTGAAATAGTTATATATCCTCAGGGATAAAATCATATCCCGGATAGTTTAATATATGAGAGCGGGTCATAACTACCATACTAAAGGATATAACTGTTATTCGATCTAGTAAGTAATAGAGCTATTTCACTAGATGTACAATAATGTAGTGAAATAGAAATAACTATAAATAAGTCGCTTAGAAACAAATGAGCATCCTCTCTGTGTGACATGATTTGGTGATTTGGTAGTTGGCATCACTCCAAGTGTCACCGCGTTTTTATTGGACAACCATCGGACCCTGACTCCATACATTAACATATGAACTATATAATATCATAATTATGTATATGTATATGCGTAGTGCTTAGACGGGCAAAGGACGTTGACTCAAATAGTGCAACACTGGCACAGAATAAATTATATACTTACAATACATAGATGGTTCTCTTCGTTTGAGATTCGCAAAAGCCTCTTGAAACGATTTTATTGGCTGTTTGTGTAAAATGCATTGCAATTTGCTGTGGAGAGTGGCAAGAAGCAGGTGTGCATGTGGCGTTGCAGGGTCTCTCAAATTAATGACAAAGTGTCGTTAAAGACTTTTTCTCATTTAAGTTTATTTTATCCAATCATTAAATATTATCATTATTATTCAGACATCGCACATAAATAAACCTAATTAAATAAAAAAATATTGGCAAAACTGTCGATCCATATTTATCTAAAGAAAAGTCGTCAAAAATTAAACAAAATCTGTGTAACCTAAAGTTCGCTCATCAATTTCTTACCGACGTAAAAATTAGTAAGTACCTACTTTTCGAAATTGTTAAAGCAATCCCTCGGAAGCGCACAAAGGCGGGATTTAAACTCACAGTTTCGGCACCGCGCTAAGTACCTACATGAAATAATAATTCCTACCGCAGACTGTTATCTTTTGATTAATTATAAACCAGCGCAAAATACGACGTTGTTGTTTATTAAAGTAAGAATTTGTAAGTGGTAATAACGAGACGGACTCACTACGCGTTGCAAATCACGCTAATAGTTTACACTGAAAAAAACACACATACAAAAAACAGTTCAAATGTTAGCTGATAATAGAATCGGAGGACTGGCAAAATGAAATGAAATGTATTTATTTGCAATAGATATAGTTTACCTACATATTGGTCTTAAGGTATAAAAATGCTTGGCTACTAGTAATGCAAATAAGTTGTGTAAAATAATTAGCATAATTTAATGTTTTATAACAATCTCAAATAGCATACGGTTGCAAAGAGAAATGTTTTCTACGGAATGGTACGAGTATTTCGGCGAAATGCAACATTCGACTAAAAATAACTTTAATAGGAGCCATATAGACTCCATAAATATAGAAAGACCGAGCTACGCCAAGCCATATATACATACAAGTACAACGATATGTTATAACCGTAGTTCTTGTCATAATTATTGATAGAATTTAACCAGAAAAATAAATAAAGCATCAACCCCTTGTTAAGATCTGACATTCACAAGTTTGGTAAAATAGCATTGTATGCAGTCACAACTAACTTAACTCAAATAAAGCTAACATCTATAATTACTAGGCTTGGGACTTTTTGCTGCTCGCCGTGGTTGTCCAATCCATGGAGTCGTCATATGATAAAAAGATATATTCAAAGTCAAAGTCTACAAATAAAATGTTTTATTAAATGTCATAATTTATGTTGTTACATTTTTAATGGGCACGTTATAAATATAATAGTTTGCAATTAATTTTATCATAAATCTATCGGGAATTTCATATTATACCAAACTAGTGGTCTTCGCCAACAAACTGCATTGCAGTTTGGCGAAACATGTAAAGTGTACCAGTTTTGTAATTTTTTTAGCATAATAAATAAAAAAAAATATATATGCTTCCTTTTTGATAGGTTCTTGTGTTGTGACAGACTACTCGTACTGACAACTTTTCGCAAGACTTCCGGTCCGTGACTTAAGATGGCCGCATGCGTTTAGGTTTTGTTGTTCGTTATTTATTCATTTTTGTCGTTCAATGTGTAGTATTGATAGCGTATTGTGCAGTGATCAAACGAATGTGTGAATAGCTAATGAAGAATTCAACTTGAAGCGTACATAGCCCTTCCTGGGTCAAGGCCCGATAGTCCGCGTGGTTTTTTAGGGTTCCGTACCTCAAAAGGAAAAAACGGAACCCTTATAGGATCACTTTGTTGTCCGTCTGTCCGTCCGTCCGTCTGTCAAGACCCTTTTTCTCAGGAACGCGTGGAGGTATGAAGCTGAAATTTATATCAATTACTCAGGTCTACTGTCCCTTGAAGCTGTGAAAAAATCAAACTTCTAAGCCAACGCAATCAAAAGATACAGCCGTTTATGCCGCAAATTTTCGACACTTGCAAGGGAATCAAAACCTACAGGGTGCTTCCCGTGAACTCAGAATCTTGAAATTTGGTACGAAGCAACGTCTTATAGCATAGATAAAGGAAAAATTACGAAAACCATAATTTTTTTTTTTAATACCTAACTTTGCACCTAATTTATATGGGGCGCTATACATACCAGGTGCAAACTTAACTTAACCACTTAGGGATGGAAAGTGTTTGTACGGAACCCTCGGTGCGCGAGTCCGACTCGCACTTGGCCGGTTTTTATTGTAAATCGCTATCACTTTACAAAAAGCACGATTTTATCAACTCACCGTACAACGTGGTATCAATCCTCTATCTAGTCGCCGAGTGCGATTGGCAACGAGACATTGGCAGTAATGGTCGCTTAACTGTGACCGGTTGCTATTTTTAAAAAAATAGAATAGAATAGAATAGAACTTTTTGCAACTTAAAATTAAGAAACATTTTGAGTACTTTTATAAATGATTTGAACTTTTGATTGAAGACCGTTACAATAATTACTGGTTTAATTTAACATTAATATATTTTTTTATCATATGACGACTCCATGGATTGGACAACCACGGCGAGCAGCGAAAAGTCCCAAGCCTAATAATTACTGCCAATCTAGTTAGTTAAATTACGAGTATACGAAAGCCATCTAAACAAAGAAAGACCGAATTACAGAAAAAATATCGAGATTTACTACCCCTGCATAGGCAAGTGCCATGTTTGTTTGAAAAGGTTGCTCTCCTAGGGCCGCGCGCGGCTTGGTCTTACGGGATTGGCAAAAAGGTGATCCACCATCTTGAATGAAAATAAAGGTTAAAAGGTCCAGAACGTAAGGGAGGAATATGTATTTTCATTTCTCATATTCTAAAAGTTGGGCATTGCATATCCATAATATAGCAGGTTGAAAGTGACCCATTTCGAGCCTAGAGTGGAAAAGTAATGTGTAAAATGGTTTGCATAGCAAATCCAAATGTGCTTCACGGCTATGGAAGTAACTTGTAGAACGATGAAAAAAAAAACGCTAGGGATTTCTTCTTATAATGTGTATAATATAAAGTTAGCTAATAAAAGCAACAGACCATTTTTTTATTACTAGTTTTTATATTCAAATCCCATAAATGAATTGGAACGTGGTTCGAATATAAAACAAGTAATACGACGTCTTAATTTATTTTAATTTAAACAAGTTGATTACTGTGATTCGTTCATAAATATTAATTCTTATATTGTCTACTATCGCATTAAAAATAACCTTATTCGGGGTCATTGTCAGATTTAGGTTCGAGTCTTTCCGGTGGACATTTGCGAAATTAAGGATTCCAGGGCCTAATTTTCTGATAAAATGCCTGTGAGAATAAAGAACGTTCCCTGTTCTATAATCCGATGTAATAGCAACATAACCTAGATTCATACAAGCTCGTAACTTTTGACCACCGAAGGGACGAATTTTGTTTTTTGAACTGATTTTGAACCCATTCCGTAGAAGGTTCATAGAGAACTAAAATAGTAAATTAAATTATTGAAACATAACTTAACATTTAATTTTTTTTCATATTCATGTTAATGATGAATGCTGAAGCGGTGGTAGCCTAGGGGTTAGGGCATGCGACTTAAAACCCGTACCAATGAGTTTTTCGGAACTTATGTACAGAATGCCATTTGATATTTACCACTCGCTTTTCGGTGAAGGAAAACATCGTGAGGAAACCACCTACGCCCAATAAGGCCTAGTCTAGTTTCCCCTCTGGGTTGAAAGGTCTGATGGCAGTCGCTTGCGTAAAAACTAGTGCCTACGCCAGATCTTGGGATTTAGGTAGCCGACCCCGATTGAGAATTCACTCTCTACAAAGATATGGGACAAAGGCTAGGAGGAGAGGATGTTAATGATGAATGAATATGTGTCCGTTTGCGGCGGAAATTTGGCCAAAAACAGACGCTTACCACTCAAATTGTATAATAATGGGCGTAAAAATCGAAACGGTCCGACATAAAACATTTTCTTCCTATTCAGGTCCTTAAATTTCGTAATGTATGGTTGAGTTTTAGAGGAGGAAACAGACGAGAAAGAAACCTCGATTTTTATGAAAAAATTAGAAGTGATATTTCCTCTTAAGCCCTAGCTTTTAGGGTGCCGTACCCAAAGGGTAAAAACGGGACCCTATTACTGAGACTTCACTGGCCGTCCGTCCGTCTGTCTGTCACCAGGCTGTATCTCAAGAACGGTGATAGCTAGACAGTTGAAATTTTCACAGATGATGTATTTCTATTGCCTCTATAACAACAAATACTAAAAATAAAATAAAATAAATATTTAAGGGGCTCCCATACAACAAACGGGATTGGTTGCGTTAACTTTGCACCTCATTTGTACGGGGCGCGTTACATACCAGGTGAAAACTTAGCTTAACCATTTAAGGATGGAAAGTGTTTGTACGGAACCCTCAGTGCGCGAGTCCGACTCGCACTTGACCGGTTTTTTATCATTTCACTGCGACGTCAACACGTTTTTTCAATAACTATCAATCCCTCTTGAAAGCTAGTTTGTTTGTTGGTGTCGCTCTCGCTTTTTAGGGTTTTGCAATAATATTCTCGTATTTCCTTTCCGCCCCAGTTGCGAGCTGATAGCTGATCTAATCTCGAAACCGCCGAGATCCAGTCGATCCGACGGCTTGGAAATAAATTATTCAGTACAGCCTCAGCCACAAATGAAACTAGATTCTTTGTCAACAGTTATGTTGAATTCCCTTTGTTGATGTCAATAAGATGGACGCTGTTTAGTCAAGTCGAATTAAAAACTATAACAATACTTTATTTCGTACGACTGGCGGCAAAAAAATATTATTCCTTATAATTATTTTCTTACCCTAGAGCGGCAAGTAATCGTAAAAAGTCTCATTAGCCGGACTGTACCTTGTTTTTTACCATGCTCACAATAAACGTGCCCGTCAAAGGACCACTGGTCCTTTCAACTAGTCGCAAATAATTACGTAATTACACTGCCGTTTGCCGTTCTCTGGCGTTAGCTGCGCTCCTCAAATTATCACATTATAGGCTTCCGATTCACCGGAAATAACAAGCCTCAATGTTCGCATTTACTGACATATTTACTGAGTGAGCGTGCCGCTTAAATAAGGAAATAAGTGTAACCTAACTACAAAGTTAGGTATGTTTATTGCGTGAATCTACGTATATTCCTTTTAACACGTTTTTCTTAGCTTTATTTGTAACTAAGTTTGTAATAATCAAATTAAAACTTTCGTGAGACATATTTAATTATTGTTATTAAGCGGTTTACACTCACGTGAAATGGTCAGGAACGGTCTGACATGTTTCGAACTCGTATGGATCTCTTCATCAGGGACCCGTACACCGGCGCGGCAACTTCTCACTGTTGTGTAATAATAAATAATAATAATAATAAATATCGGGATACCTCACACAAATCAATCTAGTCCCACAGTAAGATCTAGTAGTAGGCTTGTGTTATGGACACTAGACGACGATAAACATACTTATATAGATAAATACAATACAATACAATACAAGTACGCTTTATTGCACACCAAAAAACATTCACACAAACATAAACAAATTAAAAACGGTAGACAACAGGCGGTCTTATCGCTAAAGAGCGATCTCTTCCAGACAACCTTTGGGTAGTGTAAATACATACTTAAATACAAATAACATCCCATGACCATGATTTGACGACGCGTTTGGCTCGGTTTGTAGACACCTGCCTACTGAGCCGGCGGTCCCAGGTTCGAATCCCGGCCAGGGCAAATATTTATGTGATGAACTCGAATATTTGTGCTTGGGTCATGGTTGTTCGTATGTATTTAAGTATATATTTATCTATATAAGTACGTATATCGTCGTCTAGTAGCCATAGCATAAGCCTTCTTGAGCTTAATTTGGGACTAGTTCGATTTGTGTAAGGTTGTCCGATATTTATTATTTATGACCCAGGCACAAATATTCGAGCTCATCACTGAAATATTTGCCCTTGCCAGGATTCGAACCCAATCATATAATATAATAATAATAATCAAGTTTGTTATAAATATATTGGTATTTTGGAGCTGATCTGATGATAAAGGCGAAAGGTGGCCTTAAGAACTCCCAAACAGCACAAGATTAAACTCATTATGGTGGACCCATTTGATTGGTCTTGAAGGGCACCGTTTGTGTACTTATAAAGTACAGTCGGCAGTAAAAGATGGTCTCAATTTATATATTTATTTTTAAATATTTTATTAACTCATATTATCCAAATGGCTGGATGCTGGATATAAACATTATCTCCGATAACCTCTGTCTATCTTTTCAAACGTTTTCTTTGTCATCCAATCGTTTATTAATGACTAGCTATTTTAACAACCCAGTGAAAATGCGTCTGAAAAATATTTTGATTCACGACTTAGGATTTACCCTGCATATCTACGTATACGAGTAATACGAGTATAGACTCTCGCTGGCTATTCCACTCGTGCTGTCATAACACTCGAGGCTAGGAGCGCCTAGCTAGCCTACGTTTGTATGTGTATAAGGCTGTCTGTCAACTGAAGCGGAGTGGAGAGTATGAACCAATCAGACTGCTTCATTGCGAAGCCAGAAAGAAGAACATTTCTATATGAGAAATGATTGGCCCCATGGTATAAGAAAATAAGGTATGACACTCCGACAAGTGAGACTTTCTACGCCACTGATTAGTTGCCGCTTTATGGTAACAAAATAATTATAAGGAAAAAATTGTTTGCCTCCAGTCGTACAAAAAAGAATAATTATGTAGTTATGCATTACGATTGTCATATTCTTTGAATAAGTTTTATTTTGTCGTAATAATTGATTTTAAACACTCACGATTTTATGAGATTCATACAGGTAACAAGAGAATCGGGGAGTATTATGATACACCACTGGCAACACAGAAACGGATTGAAAGAACCAACCAACTAATCATAGCGTGATGACGTCAAAAGTCTCGCCTATCATTCCGGAGTGCCGTACCTTATTGTCTTACACCATGCTAATACGATTATAGACTCGATGGCTATTCCAGACTTAGGATTTGCCCTGCATATGTATACGAGTGTAAACTCGTTGGCTATTCCACTCTTAAAAGCGCGAGTAACACCGCAGCGCAGATCACAGCTAGTCTTGATTATATAGGAAACTCGAACGTTTGTCGCGTTAGAAACTTATATTTTGTACTTTTGATTCAATAATTATTTTGTATTGTCCCCTATTCACGTTGACGCCTAAAGACTTTATACATCTCTGTGGAATCAACTTCACTAAGTGTATCATATTGCATGTCAAGACGCCTAGAGACTTTATACATCTCTGGAGAAATCATTAGTTTGAATTGAATAAATTTTGTATAAATGTAGTTACTTCCATAACATTTATTTGGAGAATCTATACATCTTATAGTATGCCAATGTATTTAGTTATACCATAAATATAAATTATTGTTTTAAGTATGATTTACGAAAAAAATGACTAACTGTTGAGTTTCTTTCGGCTTTCTTCTCAAGAGCGGTCTCCTCTTGGGAAATGCCGGTAGATTCACAAACTGACTTGTAAAAGTGCCCTTGTACTGAATAAATTATTTCATTTCATTTCATTTCTTAATTTCTCACTACTTATATAATTTCTCACTACATAATTTTCCCAGACAAAAAAGGTAGATTTAATTAAGAGGCAGTGCCGCGAGAGTAGCCGAATTGTAGTGAACTTACCCGCAAAAATTCTCTTAAGCGGCCAACTCTTTTCCAAATTGCTTTTCAGCAAAGGGAAGTTCAAGGATTTTTCTCTTTCAGCTTAAATAGCACCAGCAGAACTAGGTATAATTTTTTAATATGTATCATCTTAAAATTGTAAAAACTAAATGTCTGTACCTTAAAAATATATAAAAAAGAATTGGACTATTTAGAGTATCTATTTGAGCGAGCGAGCAAAGCACGCATCTTCTTTTCAGGTTGGCCTTAATTTTTTCTCTGTTCTCGCCTAAGGTCGCATTTCTTAACCAATCCTCATGAAATGTTGTGAGTTGGTTCGATAAGTACTGACTCGTATAATATAGTTTTTTATCGATTCAGTTTTTCGATTTTTTTCAAAATGGATGTGGGTACGAAAACGTAAAAATTACATATTGCAGCAATTTCTAACAAAGTCGCGAGGTCTACAGAATCAATAATCTATGTAGGTATGTGTCTTTGCGGTCTCCTCACGTATAATAAGTGACTAAATCTTATTAGAACTTTTTTAGATCAACAAATTTCAAATATGTTTGATACAGGGATACTTACTAGCAAAAGACAATTGAGAAATTCTCCCAAGTGGGCCTTTTTATGCGTGGATAACGTTGCGGATGGACAGACAGCTTATTAAAACCGAGGAGGTTAGACATAGTACCTACGTAAGTATAAGTACAGTCCGACCAAAAATAGTAGAAATTAAAAAGTAGCAATACTGTAGTGTCCTCCCTATCTAATCAATATAAGAAAACGGGGACGACACTACAGTATTGCCACTTTTTAATTTCTACTCTTTTTGGTCGGACTGTAGTTGAGGTTCAAATTAATTAAGCTTCCTAAAAAGCACTGAAAACACAGTTCTCGTTCTACAAAGGTGATGAAAGGATCACGTGTAACGTCATTTATATTCTACAGAGGTGCCATAATGAAAACTTTATTTTATTCAAAAATCCGTCACGTGCCCAAGTTGGCCTTCTTTACAATTTTCCACGTGATACGATATAATTTGTGCATACTAGCGCCATCTGTGCGTCCACGAGCTAACCGGGAAGTGGACTTCCGTGGTGGCCTCCGGGAAATGCGTTTTAGCGTGTGGGATAGTGTGCTAGTTCTTCCGCCCTCCGAGAGATGGCGCTGTGGGAAACTAAAATTATTCTTGATAGTTCCTTTCCACTCGTAAAAACGATATTCCTTACTAATTACCTAATTATTTTACTTCCTTTTGTCGATTTTTTTAATTATCATTTTGTACAATTATACATGGATGTGGTCTACACGGGATACCACTTTGTGGCAAGCTATAGGGGAGGCCTAATATATTATTAAAAAGGGCTAAATCTTTTTTGTAGTTCCGGATTTCCAGCTGTTCTCGCCTACTGACCAAATTTTCCAAACAATTTTCATTTATTTAATCGTATGGCGTCTACAAAAATGTAGGCAATTAGTTAAAATTATGTGTTTAAAATAAATCTAACTACGAGTACATAGATTTTTTATCAATATTACTTTTTCAGAATTATGGAGATTACGAGACAAACTAGCTATTAGTTGGCAGAGCCACTAGTATTAGGAACTAAGATTATTACAGAATCGATACGCTTTTTCAATTGTTTCTTTAAAATTAATGATCATACCATGACAGAACACGAATCGAATTTTTAATAGTGTTAAAATTCACAATACATTATTTAAAAACTGTGTATTCAACCCTAAATGTGCTTTTCTCTTCTTTCAGGTATGTATATTCGACTACGTCGGTATATACCACTACCATGTAAAACGTAGTAAGTGAAAAAAATTTTTTTTAAGTGTGACCAGTCCAGAGAGTTCATTGAGAAGTGTTGGTAAGTACGAAATGTTGTTAAAAGTTATGTTAATTTTTCAGGTATAACTAAAAGCTAACTTTAAATGAAATTACTTATGCCAATATGATACTGCAATAGGTTTACTATATATCAGCCAAGGAGGTCCACTGTTGGAATGAATAAAGGCCTCCCCTATAGCTCGCCATAAATTGCGATCCGGGGATGGTGCGGGTGTGGGGGGTCGATGGATGTGGTCTGCACGGGATACCACTTTGTGGCAAGCTATAGGGGTGGCCTATAGTTAACTAATACCAATAAAATTAGCAACAATACATGTTTATATTTAAGGTGCATAATAGTATACAAATTTGACAAGAGATGTCATGTTTGAGGTATCCGGAAACCAGCCCCAAAAAACAAGAAAAAAACTGTGATGGTAGGTGTGAAAGTCACAGATAACTAGGTGGTAGGTGAATTATACCATAAAAACTATCAATCATCATAAATGTAGCTACAATCAACTGAAAGAATGAAAAAAACCCCGACGAATTGAAAACACTCCTCCTTTTTTGAAGTTGGTTAAAAAGACATCCAACTAGTCAGTTCCACTCTGCTTTAATCGAACGAAGATAATAGCGATCTTATTGTATGAAACTCCATACAATAAGATCGCCATTAACTTTACCACGGCAGGAGACCGCCGCGCCACGCTGACCTTTGTACTGAAATTTAAGCTTTTACATCTCAACATGAAACAGTTCTTTTGATTACCGCATCAAAAGGTTGTAGGGAGGGATGGGATGAATTTCCGAAGGGTTTCCGAAAGACAAGAAAGGATGACCCAAAATTCTGAGTACTATTGATTGATCGACTCTAGGTGAGTACCTATTAAAAGGATCCCGATATACTTAACATGTATTTTGCGCGTGCTTGTGTAGGAAAAACGCAACGGAAAATTAAAACTGGGTACAAATACTCTTATTACCGAGATTATCCTTTTTGACCTGTTTCTTAATCATAACCACAAAAGGGTCACCCACCATTCTACGTAAAAAAATGGTCCAGACTAGACGCACTTTATGACGTTAACGATACACGATATTACGTAAACACAGTCTGTTATTTCTATAATATTAGAAAAAGGTTTTTATAGGTTTTTATAAAATACTGCAATTCATAAGTTTAGTAAGTAACTATTTACTATTTTTCACTGTAGTCGGGTAAAAAATATCCTGTTGTCATCTATGCATACTAAGATTTCCGAGTACCATAAGAAAATGAAATCCGCCGTGACGTTTTGCATAATGAAAACGCGGAACCACATACATTTTTAAAACTATCTGTTTTATTATGTACTATAGACTATTTGACCTATTTTTTTAGTATAATCTTTTAACACTTTTGTAAAAATCTCCTAATGCATTTATCACTCTGTGTTTAGTAGTATTTTGATGTTTATTCTTAAATTGTGTATTAATCTGATCATTTTAACTTCAACGGTGAAAATGTGTTCGTAACTGTGTCTATTAGTCCGCAATACACTGCCAAGCTATAACAACACTAACAATACATCGCACCCTTGGTAAAACAAAGCCACATCTGCAAAATGTGTACTTTACAGAAGAGCAGTTTAAAAATTCTGCAAGTGATTTTTGCTGATAACATTTTTGCGTTTCGTCGAATTGTCATATACTTTTCCTTATAGGTTTATATTAATATAATCAATGAAATGTGTTATGTCCCATTTAATTTAACGCATTATTTTTCAAATTAATGTAACGGATGTGCACATACGGCTATTTATTTCCAAGCATCAGCCGACGTATCAGCAGATCCGTCATTATTTTACAAAAATCTACGTGACGCATGTGCACATACGTCTTTGTTTTATGAATAACCCTTGAAATTATGAGGTCGTATATGTGTAAAATATTATATTTCTATAGAATCTGAAGGATTTAGGTATCTGTAAATGAATATTATCATATCGTTTCGTTGTATCGTTCAAGTTGATTATATAAGTGTTTAGTTTCGCTTACCCTGGTTCAAAGTCGTCATTTTACCAGCTGAGTTTAGCATAACTTGCCATGCCTGCACTTTATTGAAAAGAAGGCGACAGACGATATTACCCGCGATTTCCTGTTTTTTTTTTTATAACGGTACAACATAGTGTCTCCACTTCGCCTGGTGGTAAGCAAAGGGGAGCCCAAGTCGCAATGGCAACTGACAAGAAACCAACGGTGCCATGTCAGTTGACACTTCATGCTTCGTTTGAAGGGCCCCAAGTTATAAGAAGGAGGAAACACTTGAGCAGGCAAAGAGTTCCATATTTTAATAGTTCGGCAGATGAAGGAATTGCCAAACTTGGCTGCTTCTGCTGTATTAGGGGGGTGAAATTATGCTCTGACAAAATAAAATAGTTTGTCTTCGGTTTTACTTACTAAAAAGTTACGCAGCGGAGCGGTAGGTACTCTAGAATCTAATTCGGCGTAGGTACTTTGTTAGTCGGATATTTGCAAATGGCCGGCAACGAGGTAATTTCCTAACTTTCGTACGACAACCCTGAGGCCACGTCAATGCCATTTTCTAAGTGTTAATGCGCTTAAGGGGACGGGTAATGCGAAACTAGCGCCACTTACGAATTTTTATTATATCTTCCAAACCAGATCAATTTTCAGTAATTGCAAGATATTAGGAGCTGGAAAAACACCTTTAGTGTTTATTAAATCATTATACACACAATTTCTTGTTCTTTAGTCGTCTCTAAAACTTGCCCAAAACTATTGTGGCCGCTTTTGAAGTGAACAAGTTTTGTAAGGTAAACTACAGTGAACAAATTGTATACAATAGTGATTTAATAAATATTAAAGGTGTTTTGCTAGCTCCTAAACTTCAGCTATTTCTAAAAAAATATCAGATTATGAAGGTATAAGAAAAAAATCGAAAGTGGCGCTAGTTTCGCATTACCCGTCGCCTTGCGTGATGTGACCTTATTCAAGTCAATATTGGTAGAACTTTCCATTTGGAAAGTTGCGCAATTTATGAAAGTTTTTGCCGGCACACTATTAATGACAATTTAAGATTAAATAATAAATATTAAGGGACAATCTTACACAAATCGACCTATACTCTCAAACTAAGCAAAGCGTGTACTACGAGTACCAGACAACATACATAATATATAGAAACCCAGGGACAAATATTCATGTTCATAGCGCAAATATGTGCCCTGGCCGGGATTAGAACCCAGTACCGTCGGCCTAGTCGGCAGGTGCGCGACAAATTGCGCCAACCGTTATAAAATTTTCATGAAATAAATAATAATTTCTAATTTTAGGAATTTTGATACTAAGTCGTTTTGCTATTTAGATTTGTTGGTAAATATGAAATTGAGGCGTAAAATGGGGGTTTCAAGTTATAGTAAGAGCCTGATGGTAATTGAACAAACTTCTTGTCTTAATGGCGCGATCTAGGGATTAGTTACAGTTATCTCCTACAAATCTGGGTCCGTTTACTTTAATAGTTCCGGGTCTAAACTATCCCTAGCGAGCGTAATAAATAATTCTATAGCAGTTCCTTCCAAACTCCAATGACCCTGCCCTTGGACGGCTCAAGAAATGTAATGTAGCTCGCCTATCGGTGCACAGGTCCATATTGGCTCACATAAAACTCTGATTCATAATTTGTCATTAGTCATAATTTTCTTAGTCATAATTTTTACTTTTCTCTGAAACAAATAACTTTTCAGGATTGTTATAATGAGGGATAGGAAATTCGGGTGGATATTTACCTAAAGTTGACAGATATCTATTGCTATTTCACTCATACCGCATACAAAGCCGCCTTTGCCTACAACTGAACAACAAAGCCGCCGCCAACGTTTAGGTATAAAAGCATCCTATTAACTATCAAAACTCTGGTAAAGTTAATCATTTCAGAGTTATGGCTAACGATTTAATGGCAAACAAAACCGTATGATTATGACAATCAATCGTTATGTGAAAAACTTCGCACCAGTAGCTAACTAACTCTAGTCATCTTCATGTGATTGTATACATTTTCCAAGATTTATTTTTGCGTCTTTTTTGTCAAAATCACTTGTGTCTCGATTGACAGGCTCTCTCTCAGGAGTCAGTGTAACAGCTAAGGTAAGCCGATATCAGTATATGAAATTGAATTTATATAAGCCATATTTTTGTATACAACAGTTATTTCGTTGTAATGTGTCTTAGGTTAGTATATAGATGTGACTAAACTAATTCATTTATGTGCAATAAAATTTCATACTCGGGATGCAAAACTGGATATTTTATCGTAGTCAAACCAGTTGTAACCAATATTTCTATGGAAAAATAAATGACCGGGTAGAACGTGAAATGTTACTTTTTATACTCGTGTACTGTAATCTGTCAATTATAATTTCACAGACAAAATCACAAAAATTTGTACCAAAATTCTGTGCTCTATGGTATCCACACTCAAATGAATGTAAATCAAACTGCTCGAGCGCAAAAATCGCGTTTAAATAACAATTACCACTTTGCACGCCGTAAGTTATAATCGCTACCGCTCTCCAACAGCCGATCGCGAGCTCCACTCGTGATGCTCTGGCGCCCGAGGCCTTTTTAGGGTTCCGTAGCCAAATGGCAAAAAACGGAACCCTTAAGATTCGTCATGTCTGTCTGTCCGTCTGTCCGTCTGTCCGTGTGTCTGTCCGTCCGTATGTCACAGCCATTTTTTTTCGAAACTATAAGAGCTATACTGTAGAAACTTGGTAGGTAGATGTATTCTGTGAACCGCATTAAGATTTTGATGCAAAAATAAAAAAATAATAATAAATATTGGTGGCTCCCCATACTTAGAACTGAAACTCAAAAATTTTTTTTTCATCAGCACATACGTGTGGGGTATCTATGGATAGGTCTTCAAAAATGATATCGAGGTTTCTAAAATATTTTTTTTCTAAACCGAATAGTTTGCGTGACAGACGCTTCCAAAGTGGAAAAAAGTTGGTCCCCCCCCCCCTCTAATTTCTAAAATAAGAAAATGAAAAATCTAAAAAAAACATATGATGTACATTACTATAAAAACTACCAACGAAAATTATTTTGAACGAGATCTAGTAAGTAGTTTTTTTTTAATACCTATTAATACCTAACTTTGCACCTAATTTATATGGGGCGCTATACATACCAGGTGCAAACTTAACTTAACCACTTAGGGATGGAAAGTGTTTGTACGGAACCCTCGGTGCACGAGTCCGACTCGCACTTGGCCGGTTTTTTTTAAAGTGTCACCTATGGTTCGCCGGCGGTTTTCGGTGATATTGTAAGATTTATAAAATAATAATTAGCGTACATACAGGAATAATTTCTTTTCTATTTAAGTTGTTTTAGTATTTTATTATGATAAAAATCAAACAATGTGTTTATAATATTTATTTAATTTCAAAACTGTCGCTGAAAAGAACTCGTTTTATGAAAAAATAAAACCTCTAACATGGTTTTGTTAGGTAGCGCGCAGCGCACTGACGAGGCAGCGAGGGGGATGCATTGTCATGTCGTCCCCCCAACCCCCACATTAATAAATTGTATGTGCGCGGGTAGCTTAAACGTTCTTCTATACGTTGCTATTAAGCGGATCAGGAACTAAGGTCGTTATTTTTATACAAACAGTATGAAATCTGATCACGAGTACTACTCGTCATCCGCGTCTCTAAGGAAAAAAGTGTCACGAGTGGTATTCGTCATCGGCGAGCTATACGTGGCAGTTATTAAAATGGCCGGTGACTTAACACTTTCGACACCAGCAACCCGGTAGCCGGGCGCTCTGCTCGTTAAGCTAAGTTTTCGCTACATACGGTTTTTCCCATGTTATCGGCTACGAGCGTAGCCCGTAGCGCTACGCGGTAGTGAATGCGTTGAAGCAAAAATGCGTACCGACTGACCAGTGATCGGCGTGCAAAGTGTTAAAGATGATATACCTGAGATATCACTTATCTGCGATATACCGAAGTACACTCGAATTAGGGCAGGAGTTTCTTTAGGGTGCTTTCGTTTCAGCACACATTTCATTAACGCGTTCCATCCATGGGCACAATATCTTTACGGAGTTTACTTTGGATCATGTAAGCTGGTCGCAGCCAGATGCAAGAAGAGATTTCTATTAACGCAATAAGCTCTTTTATGACAATGTTATTTAAACACGGGAAACTCAGGGTACGTTCACTACGCTCGGATGATCACCGTTCAACGCGTGTTTACAACAAAATACAATAGGTAATAACTTTTTCACAAAAAATAACACAGAAAAAAAATTATTTCCGAAGAATTATACCCTAACTCCCAGCCATTAAGGAGTAGTACCTGCCATTATCAAGCTCTACGACGCAAAATACCTGAATATAACTTTGTTAGTGCCGATGATATTTGAGGGTTGCCGATCGATCTCTGGCATCCCATCATCAGGTATGGTGACAATTGGACCACCTTAGGAGAATACACCCTCAAAAAAAGAAAAGAATAAAATACATGTAGTTGTAAACACGCCTTAGCAAAGCGCTTATAATCTGAACTTACTCGTATCTCCCCATAGGGAGCGTCTCCACTGATGCGGAGCGTAGCGGAGACGTGCGATATTGACCAATCACAAAAGCGAAGAGGAGCTGAGATACAGACTTCAACTCAGGTGATTGGTCTATTTCGCCCGTCTCCGCTCCTCTCCGCTTCATCCTTAGACTGCCTGCCCACTAAAACGGAAGGGAGAAAATGAACCAATTAGGGTGCGTCTCCAATGAAGCGGAGCGGAGCGGCGACGTGCGATATTGACCAATCACAAAAGCGAAGAGGAGCTGAGATACAGACTTCAACTCAGGTGATTGGTCTATTTCGCCCGTCTCCGCTCCTCTCCGCTTCATCCTTAGACTGCCTGCCCACTAAAACGGAAGGGAGAAAATGAACGAATTAGGGTGCGTCTCCAATGAAGCGGAGCGGAGCGGAGACGTGCGATATTGACCAATCACAAAAGCGAAGAGGAGCTGAGATACAGACTTCAACTCAGGTGATTGGTCTGTTCCGCACGTCTCCGCTCCTCTCCGCGTCAATGGAGCGCACCCTTAGGCTGTTTTTTTATGAAGCCCAAAAGAAGTGCATTTAAATCTGAGCAATGTGATTGAACCATTTTGGTAACCTATCTCAAATACTAAAAACCATTGACCGAATTTCATTTGTCCGAAAACTATTCGAATTATTATCGTTTGTCCGATGACAGGATTCGTACATTTTTCTTTTCACCATTTCACATTTAGTAGAAGTATCGTTTGTCCGAAAAACTTTTCCCGTCTCATTCACTTGCCCTATGTGTTGTTACGTATTTTTTTTCGTAGCCCATTTTTCATCTACCCAATGATACGTTTGGCACTGCATACATTTAAACAAATTTTCAGTTTACCTTTTAACTTTTCCCGCCCCATTCACTTGCCCTTTGAATTGAGATGTCTTTCGTTTAATACCCATTTTTTTCATTTACGTGATATTTTTGGCATTACATAAGAACTGCGACCACAACAGCGCGCCAGCCGAGCGAGTGAACCTAGCGTGCCGCGGCAGCAGCCGGCAAAGCTCCAAAACTGACCTGGCTGGGTTAGGTTAGGTTAGAATTGTGACCACAACATCGTGCGAGCCGAGCGAGCGAAGCTAGCGTGCCGCGGCAGCAGCCGGCAAAGCTCCAAAACTGACCTGGCTGGGTCAGGTTAGGTTAGAACTGTGACCACAACAGCATGCGAGCCGAGCGAGCGAAGCTATAGCGTGCCGCGCCAGCAGCCGGCAAAGCTCCAAAACCGACCTGGCTGGGTTAGATTAGGTTAGAACTGTGACCACTACAGAACCACCAATCCACTTGAGAACAGTCGAGTAGTTAATAAACCGAATCGTTCCATCGGACGAATGAAACCAAAGTCATACAAAAAAAGTCGAATAATGAATAAACCGAAACGTTACATCGGAAAATTGATATCACGGACAAATGAGATTTAGGGAAACGTGTCATTAGACGAGTGAATAAAAAACCTAAACTACAAATGCCTAATTAATTAAGTGAATAAAGGATTTTGACCTTACAAACGGTCCGGTAGTTTTGAATTTTTGATATGTTGTCTAGGATGGTTAGTCAGTGCTTAAAATGTAAAATGCACAATTCCCCCCCCTCCGCGCCCGCCGCCATATTGAAAAAACCGGCACTCCCTTCATATTTTTGCTCATATCTTCCTTTAGGAGCATTTTAGCTAGAAGAAAGCTTCGACAATATTATAGAGAGTTAAATTTACTACATTTTCGACCGGTCCTTCTTGAGATTGGACTTAAAATCCCTATAGTTCCATCCTATCCTGTCCCCCGTTGGAACTTTGGGAAAGCCAAGTGGGAAAATTTCAGCAAGGGCCTTGATGACTGTGTCAGATGGATACCACCTCTACCTGAAAACTACGAGCGGTTCAGGAAGCTCGTCATTGCCACTGCAAAAAAGGCCATTCCCCGAGGATATCGTAAGGACTATATACCATGTTGGAACGAACAAACTGAAGAGAAATGGAAAGAATTTCAAAACACCGGAGACTCCGAAACAGCCCATGAATTGATTAAGTCGTTGGATAATGCTCGGAGACAAAAATGGGAGGGTACGGTTAAGAAGATGAACTTCACACATTCCAGCAAAAAAGCGTGGCACCTGGTTAAAAGGCTCACTACGGGCGCCCCTGGTACTAAGCCCAATCCCAAAGTCCACCCGAACGCTATAGCGGATAGAATGGTCAAGCTATCGAAAGCCCCAAACCACAAAGCACATACAAGACGCATCAAAAGCGAACTCACCACCTTAAAAGCCACCGCCAGCCCCGACCACACATACAGCGGTCCAGTCACCGTAGACGAATTGTCCAAAGCTATTGATCACATAGCTATAGATAAGGCAAGTGGCGAGGACGGAATTTATCCTGAATTCCTGAAACGCAGTGGCCCAAAGACTCGTGCCTGGTTGGCGAACTTTTATACGGCAATAATAGACTCTGGTAAAGTACCAACTGCTCTAAAACGGTCCAAGGTGATAGCGATACTGAAACCTGAGAAACCGGAGGACAAAGCTGATAGCTACAGACCGATCGCCTTGCTAAGTGTTGTGTACAAGTTGCTTGAGAGGATAATCTATAATCGTATCCAGGATACAGTGAACGCTGTCATACCACCGGAACAAGCGGGGTTCAGACCAACCCGAAACTGCTGCGACCAGGTCCTGGCGCTGACCACTCATATTGAAAGAGGATTCAACAAAAACTTAAAGTCCGCCGCAGCGTTTATCGACCTTACAGCCGCATATGACACCGTTTGGAGACAGGGACTACTATTTAAACTCCTAAAGGTTGTGCCATGTATTAAACTGTACAGACTAATAGAGGACACTCTTACAAACCGAACATTCCAAGTGTTGCTAGGTGAATCATCCAGTAGGGTGAGAACGTTAAACAACGGTCTTCCACAAGGATCGGTTCTGGCCCCTTTACTGTTCAACTTATACATTCACGACCTCCCGGATACCATCTCACGTAAGTTCGGATACGCCGACGATCTTGCCCTCATAACCCAGAGTCAGAGCATTGAAGCCTCCGAACCAATACTGGAGAAGGACCTCAACACCCTGGACGATTTCTTCACCCGTTGGCGCCTCTGTCCAAATCCAACAAAAACGGAAGTTTCCTGCTTTCACCTGTGCAATAGACTCGCCAAGAAGACCCTGCATGTAAGGTTCCGGGACACAGTTTTAAAACACAATGAATTCCCTAAGTACCTTGGCGTTACATTGGACAGGAGTCTGACGTTCAAACAACACATCCATGGACTAAAATCTAAAATCAAGACTAGAAACAACATAGTCCAAAAACTTACCGGAACCACGTGGGGAGCCTCCGCATCATGCCTCCGAACTACGGCACTAGCTCTCGTATACTCAACGGCAGAGTACTGCGCTCCAGTGTGGATGAATAGCGCACACACGGCCGCGGTGGATGTACAACTAAACGAGACCATGCGGCTCGTTACTGGATGCCTCAAGCCCACCCCTACGCAGTGGTTACCTGCCCTGAGCCATATAGAACCGGCACACTTACGCCGCAAAAAGTGCCAACTTCGGGAGGCAACCAAATCAAAACTCCACCAAGACATGCCAATCCATGAGGACCTCACAAACTTCGGCCTCAAAAGGCTCAAGTCACGTAACCCGCCAGGTCTTGATATGCTGGACATTAACACACAGTGGACCATGCACGATTCGTGGAACTCAGAATGGAGTAGCTTTCAACATAAAGATGAAGAATTGTTCGCTTTCAACCCAAAAGCGCGCCCTCCTGGTTTCGACGAATCGCGTAAGGTGTGGTGTCTACTCAACCGCATCAGAACAGACGTTGGAAATTGCGCCCACAACTGGTTTAAATGGGGCTGGACTGAGTCCCCCGAGTGCGAGTGTGGGCACCCGAACCAGACGATCAAGCACATCGTATTCGACTGTCCTATCACCAAATTCACAGGAGGAATAGAAGACATCAAAAACCTCACTGAAGTTACCAGAGATTACTTGGAGAAGGCTAACTTCAAACTTTAAATTAAATTTAATTAATTGTACCTACCTATATCCAGTGACTGAAATGCCATACGATAAATAAATAAACTACATTTTCCATTTTATATTTTGTTTCTAGGACAGATAGTTACGGAGATATGCACATTTAAAAAAGCTTAAGAAATTGCAATTTCCAACTCAAAAACAAACTTCTGGATTATATCTTCGTTTAGGAGCATTTTAGCTAGAACAGTGCTTGGGCAATTTTGTAGAGAATTAAATTTACTATAATTTACATTTCAAATTTTGTTTCTAGGACAGATAATTACGGAGATATGTACAAAATAAAGTCACGTGTCAAAATGGACATGAGTTTTATAAGCAATTATATTTCCTACATGTTTTAATTTGTCCTAGACTAGTACATACCTGAATGACAGCGTTCTAAACCAAGAATTTTGAGAAATTTTCGGAAAATTCGACTTTTCCTGTTTTTTAAATGTGCATATCTCCGTAACTAACCGTCCTTGAAACAAAATTTGAAGTGTAAATTATAGTAAATTTAATTCTCTACAACATTGCCCAAGCTTTGTTGTAGCTAAAATGCTCCTAAACGAAGATATAATCCAGAAGTTTGTTTTTCAGTAGGAAATTGGGATTTTTTTACGTTTTGTTTAAATGTGGATATCTCCGTAACTATCTGTCCTAGAAAAAAAATATAAAATGGAGAATGTAGTAAATTTAACTCTCTATAACATTGTTGAAGCTTTTTTCTAGCTAAAATGCTCCTAAAGGAAGATATGAGCAAAAATATGAAGAGAGTGCCGGTTTTTTCAAAATGGCGGCGGGCGCGGAGGGGGGGGAATTGTGCATTTTGCATTTTAATCACTGACTAACAATCCTAGACAACATATTAAAAATTCAAAACTACCGGACCGTTTGTAAGGTCACACATAGTACTTTAGTCTCTATTCACCGTATTAAATCGTAAAATATCGAATTGAATTTTCGGAAAATGAAAAAAGTTAAAATTATATTTGTCGTATAGTTTTTGTCGAATCGAAATTCGGATTTACGTTTTTAGTGTTTCAGATAGGTAACCATCCATTTTAGGTCTTCACTTCAGGAAAATTTCAGTAGGTTTATGCTCATCTCCGAAGCCATGTTTAAATTGTGTTACTGTAGAATACTTGACGTTATCGATTTGTCGATATCGATGTTTTAAAGTCAGGGCCATGCTCAATATCTGTCACATTGTGACATCAGAGCTGGAGACAACTGTGACACGCCGACAGATCGCAGGATTATGCTAAGTAGCCCAGCTCCTGCATTTGTTAGGATTCCTTCAGCTAGTACATATCTAAACTAAAACTACATCGATAATTGAAAACGGATTCAGAATAGACTAGCCTAATCAGATTCGGAAAGCAATCGGATTAATAGCGGCCCGGCTAAACGGTGCTATAATTCAAACAAAACAATTACGAGGCGTCCGATTGACCACCATTCTGGCCCCAATAAAGCACTCAGTAGTCCATCCGCGACCCCGATTACCGATTAATTAAAGTCAACGCACCCAACGCTTGAACGCTCAACCTTACACCTAAGTAATAAAATCGACGCAGGTCTAACCGGCTACCTACTTTTGCGCGCGCAGCGCGAAGCATGGACCTATTACTTTACTTCGCCGGCAGTTGCCAGCCGGGCCGCACGCCTTCCTCTCTCTCAAGTAAACATTGCAACCCCCCAAAACAAAACACGACCCAGGCTGGACCGATATCGATAGTAAAAATCACGTTGCTCTTCTCTATAGCTTCTTTCCGAACTGTCTTTTCATTCTTGGAGTGTTTAGGAATTGATAAGAACGTGAAGCAATACATGTGTTATTAGTATAGTTTGAATGATAACGGTGATAGTCATTCAGAGGTTTCTTGGTTGTTAGTAGTTCTGCCGGTTCGTCGCTGGTGTAAGTATGTAGATAGAAAGCAGTTAAGATAAGCGTGGAGGAGCTTACGTAAGGCGGCCGCCTGGTCGCCGAAAGCGCTCCCCGGGGAACGAACGGTTATCAGCGTGGATTTATTTATGTGGGGAAATACTCTATTATTTCCACTAGATCACGTGGGATATAGGCAGTCGATTAATGTCTTAAATCATCTTCGGCTTACGGGATTGATCGGGGATTATCTCGCCCGGCGTTTGAGAGCACTTCGCTTATGTTCATAATGGTCTTTATTTAGATAAATTAATGCCTTTTAATAACATAGCCACTCAGTGACAAAGCTCTTAAAATTAGAGAAAAAAAAATTGATTTCATTATTGACATTTATTTTTATGTTGAAATCGTGATGCTTATACTTATAAATTCTGAAAATATGTACCTATTTTATTTAATTCCATTCTCCAATTGACTAAAGTTTAAACCATAAAACAGTTCTAGATTTTATAAGAAGTAGGTGTAAAAAATTGTTAACCTGATATATTTAAGTATATTTATTTTTCCCAACCTGATGTGATTTTACATAAAATAAAATACTGATTTAGATACCTACATAACCAAAAAAAATTACGATTATCTACTAAACAAATAGATCTGAAAATCACAGGACATATTTTACAGAAGGCTATGTTCAACCATGTTCAACAAATTAAGCCTCTTTTTAACCAATTCCGTCAGCAGTGGGATCATGATAACCTCTCACGATAGATGAATGACAAAGCAGCAGTAACCTTTTGAAAATAATCTGCGCAAAAAAAATTAAGAAATAAAATTCGTAGCATAATTAAAACGGCAATAGCAATAATTCATTTATTTATTAAACAAATTAGTTACACAGCATTACAGTAATAAAAGCAAGGCACTGAACTACAAAAATACATATAAACAAACTATATCTAACTGTACATATTGCTCCGAAATGGTCCCATTCCCCACCTCAGTATGATGCTAACTCGAAAGCCAGCGCTGAGCTTCCGGTGAGACCAGAGATCAGAGTGACAGATGCTTTGGCACCATCAGAAGATCCGTGTTGTTACAGAATCAGCTTCAAAAGCGACTCTTACTTGCATCATTGATTGTAATTATATGAAGATAAAAATGAAAAATGTTACGCTACGCGGGGAGAAAATGCCACTTCGTGGCCAAGGCAAGACGTAAGCTTTAGACAAACCACGGGTGGTAATTCGTAAAGCTCCGGTTCGCATATTTATGGCCCTCACCTTCGATTCGGGCCACAAACACCTGCGATTTCACCGCCCTAGGTATGTAATGTACTATAACGTTTTAGCAGATAATTTTTCAGCTTTAGTTCAGCTACAGTCAATCGGGGTAACTATGACCCTACCGTATAAAATTGCCCCACACTTACACAATGCCAATTTAAATTGTATTACTGCTACCAGCGCATAGATAATGTATTTCTAATCATTAAAAATGTTTCGCTATGTTCATGGTTAAATAAGTCGACTGAAACAGATAAAAGGTCAAAACAATATGGATTTTTAATCATTTTTGGGGTTGCGTACTGTACCCAAAAATTGCCAACAGGGTTCTATAACTAAACCTCTGATGTCTGTCTGTTCGTCTAACAAACAGAGCACTGCAGTATCTTTGGAACCGTAAGGGGTCGAGACTTGAAATTTAATAATCGCATGATGTATATTTTTGTTCGCTACTAACAACAAGTAATGAAAATAAAATAAAGTCTTTTCTTTAAGGATTGAAAATAATGATATAAAATACGGAATGCAAACAGGTAAATTATAGTATAGAAATTACCGGACTTCCGTTAAACTACCGGTAATTTCCATAGAAAAAAATACCGGTTTGCATTCCCAAATAAAAAAAAACGGAGTTTGCATATCATGTATGATGACACGGAAGCCTTCGTGCGCAAGTCCGACTCGCACTTGACTGGTTCTTACTTTGGGCATTATTAGGATACTGAAATTGTTCCGGTCACCTTGACGGCAGACTGTCACACAAATAACTATTAGCTCGTTCATATGTCAACGTAATTTGTCGCGTTCCGAACATGAATTGGAATAAAGTTTCGATATGGTTTAATTGGGTGGAGTAATTAGATGATTCCGAATTAAACCGGTTATTACTGGTGTTTATCGGTTATTAAGCTCATCAAAGTGGTGTTTTGTATGTATAATTCCCGTGTTTGTATGAAGAGAGCCCATCGATGGGCATTACCGGTACCAAATTAGTATGCTTATTATTTTTGTCACAATAGGGTAGTATCGTAAATTCATCTCAAATAGGCTCTAAAAGAAAAAAAAATCGACCTCAACCATTAAATATTAAGGCGCACCTGACCTGACCACCCGGCACCGGATCGACACCGCCTCCTACTCCTATGAAATTTGAAACTGAATACCAGAGATGGGCAAAATGTAATTTCGATTGACGATTAACGATTAAGATTGACCTACTCAATCGGACTTTACTATTAATAATGCCGATTAATTAATCTTAATCGTACAATCGTTGTTAATGTCGATAAATTTATTCGCTAATAAATAATTATCGATTAATCTTGTGACGATTATTTGTCCAATCGATTAATTAATTGATTAATGCCTATCTCTGCTACTCATCGACTTCGTAACGTTATCGGCCCGGCTCGGGATGCATAAACCTGTGGCATAAACGGCGCGTAGACGCGGTATTGCCTCGCCGTCGCCACACTGACACCTCGCGGGGTGTTTTTCAACCCACGCCATATTGCGAATTTTTCGTGGTACTAATTTATTTTACTGGCAATGACAAATTTTTGGTAACTGACGTTGAAAGTCGGTGATATATTTGAGTTGAGTAGAGACTAGAGAGATATCTTATGAATATTAAAGTTCTGTAGCGGATACCATAGAGTATAGAATTTTGCTACTGGATTAAAAAGTGCGTTATTGTGATTTTGTCTGTGAAATTATAATTGACAGATTACAATACGCGAGTAGGTAAAGAAAGACAAATAAAGAAGGTCGAGTCCGTGAGCTTTCAGATTGGGATTCGGGTTTGGGTGAAAACTATGCGGTGCTTATGTATCGTGCTTATATGGAGCCAGCGAGACAGGAAGAAAACTCAAATCACATTCTGTCAGCTCATTTGGAGACCGTGGAACTTAAAATTTCTAGTTATTATTGATGTCAAACGTACTTAAGTGGGTATATTATGCACCCAAAACTCCTTAGCTTCGTTTCATTAAATGATATAAAATTATTCAATAACTCGTACAAACTTCAAAGTAAATTCCACGCAAATATTCCATTTAGCGCCTTCATAACTTATTGAAATATTGACCGATATCTAAGGAGTTAGAAACAGAAATCAAGTTTACAAATGATCTCAAGTTTCGCGAAATCGCTGCGCGATCTGTTTGTTATTTGTTTATAAATTGAGCCATTTAGAAATAATTTTGCTAATAAACTAGGCGTCAATAAGTAAACTAAACACGGTTTTAATCCTATTGACTTAAATGCACACAATACGGGTGTAGACTGATGTTGAATTATACATGTATTACTACATACTGTAATTACATACTTAAACGAAATAAGCTCAATATGTGATGAAACAAAGAAAACCTTTTTTTTTTATATGTAACTTCAAAGGTATCCAATCGTTATAATTTCTATTAAATCCAAAAAATATTGGAATTGAAAATTTAACAACATCACAAATGTATGACAACCATGAATTTAAACGCACTTTTTCACGGTGACACTGGCAAATTATTTATTGATAATAATAAATAAGTAAATATAATAAGTAATTTGTCATTTTCACCGAGTTTGTATAAATATTGAAACCCAAACCACAAATGACGTCACATGCAGATGGCCATTTGTATGGAGCATTTTTATGCGCTCCGTATGAAAGTAGAACTTTGACGTGGCAGTGGAAATTATTCAAATATTCTCCCATAGATTGTACTCTTTTTATTTCTACAAACCATAATAGATATAGGTAATTACTTATTACAAGGTCCCGTTGAATTAGCTCTCAGTAGGTATGTTACAATTAGGGAATGCAAACCGGTAAATATTTTTATGGAAATTACCTGTAAAATTACCAAACATTGGCAGATTAACGGTAAGGTACCGGTAGCATTTGCGGATTATCGGTAACTTACCGGTAATCCGGGAATTTCCATAGAAAATTTTACCGGTTTGCAATCCCTAGTTACAATGTATCTAGTTTCGTGATTTGACAACGCAATTACGGTCTAAACAAGGTTCCAGTCCAATGTTTGCCTAGAAACCGTAGTATCCCAGAGGAATTTCATTAGGACGCGTATCAGCCCGCTTTCATGCAAAATTCATTCAACCATTTCTCGGCCTAAATCATAACTGATTTCGTTCGTGTTTGGTATGATTCTTGATTGATTGCTTTTGTATTTATGCTTTATTAATGTTGGTTTCCCTTGTGCCTTACTTAGTTTGAGTCAAGCTGTGTGGCAATAAGGCCAATGACGTACTCTAAAAACGTTGTTATTTGTAAATGTTGGTTTTTATTGATTGAAGCGGTTCGAATCCGGCCCGTACCAATGTGTTTTTCGGAACTTATGTACGGAATGTCATTTGATATTTACCACTCGCTTTTCGGTGAAGGAAAACATCGTGAGGAAACCACCTAAGCCCAATAAGGCCTAGTTTCCCCTCTGGGTTGGAAGGTCGGATGGCAGTCGCTTGCGTAAAAACTAGTGCCTACGCCACATCTTGGGATTTAGGTAGCCGACCCCGATTGAGAATTCATTCTCAAAAATTGGGACAAAGGCTAGGAGGATGATGATGGTATTTATAGATTTTATAGAACCCAACAGCTTTTAAAATTTTGAGTAGACTTAAATAGAATAGGAAACAGGGAAGCTAATTACAGGATCTCACGAGTGAAAATATGAGTTCATTATTTATTTTCTTACCTATAGGTATGTAGGCCATATTAGCGAGGGTTACCTATCTGAGTATTTTTGTTTCCCATCTAACGTTTCGCCAAAATGTCATTTCTCCGAAAGCTATTTTATTTCCAAAGCTGGAAAATTTTCAGAATAATTATGAAACAAATAAACCTAACTTAACCTAATGGCTTCTTTAAAACGATGTTTACAAAATCCTGAAATATTTCGAACTTCAGGAAAAAAATACTTTCGATCAAATTAAAATTTGACGAAACGTTACAGATTGTAAATTTGTATTTGCGAGTTCATCACACAAATATTTGCCCTCGCCGGGATTCGCACCCAGGACCGCCGGCTCAGTAGGCAGTTACATCACAAACTGCGCCAACCGCGTCGTCTCCAGATCTTAAAACTAAAACCCGTGTCCACTCTCCCATTCTATAACACAACCACCCAACGCCATACTGGAATTAGCCCTGTGGCGCGGAGATAATCCCGTTAGCGGGTTATACTCCCACACAAAGTCCGATTACTGGTAGTGAGGGCTAACCAGCCCTGATACAGTTCAAGTCATGTCTTAAAAAAAAAACATATTGGCACGACAAATAAGGATTCCTATATCACTCGGGTCAGATATTATTAAACCGTTCACCGAATCTTGGCCGAGCTGATTGAAAAATTCTGTTTTCTCAGCCGTTTTTTAATATAATCTGCGCAAACGATCATGGCGGACGCCGAGCGGGGAATGATGAAATTAATTTCCCTTTTGCATTTTTCACGCGCAGCTTTCTTAGTATAGTCAACGGCGAAAGTGATTTGATTGAGTTCAAACTAAAAATAGGATCGAATAAAAACATGTTAGGCTTTTTTTTTTCACGAGAATTATACCTAGTTGTATGCTAGTAATTACTTGCAGTTCCGCCAACGTTACCAGAATTAGGTGCAAACCAAACAGAAAAGAAGTAGGACGAGGATACGTTGCAGAACGGCGTCACTTTAAGAGGCCTTATACATTTCAAAATGTATTCTTTTCATATTATGACAAATATATGTATTGATAACTTCAACCAACTTTTTAAAGTGAATAGTACTTTTCCCTGAGTTCTAAGTGCTGTCGAAAAAAAGTTGAAGAAAAAAACAGTTTTCTGCGTGAATTTTGTCAATTTTGAGTAGTGTTTTGAAACAAAAATTATCAATGAAAAATTCAAACTGTAGGTTTCAAATATATACCAATATATACGAATCGCAATAGTCCCGTTCTAAGTAGTAACATTGATAATATGTTACGAAGCATGTTTGATCATAGATAAAAGTGTCTAAAACAATCAGCATTTTTGAACGGATTAAGAACCCTTATGATTTTTCATACAAAATGTTTGACTTGCGCCTTAAATACCTTATTTTACTCCATGGCCTGGTTGTTCTAATGTGTTCGATGGCTAACGCATTATTGAGTGACAAAAATCTTCACTAATTTACACATCTACGAGTATAATTAAGTATGAGAAAGATTCTTGAATAAGCTTTTTTTAAATCCACTAATAATTTCTTATGCTCTATTGCTTTATAATATTAAAGCTTAAAATGTTTATATTAATTTTAATATCCACTTTTGGCTTGCTTCAATTTGTGTCGGTGACTGTACTATCTTGTTAAACCCGGCTTTCGATGATTTTGTAATTTCCTGAAGTTGTTCGTCTTCAGGACCGATAGCTGGAAGACTGCCGGCCGTTCCTCACTTTTTACCAAAGTGATATTGCTTGGATTCTTGTATTAAGTTAGGCGCGGAGCATTGCTTGAACCGACATAAAAAAATGAGGTTCTCAAATTCAATGTTATATTTATGTGCAAATAAAAATGAAATCTATTAGATTTGATAAAAAACTGATGACAGTTGTACATATTGATACCAATTGATACGTAATACTAACCTATGAAGGTGGAAGGATTTGGTGGAACTTTTGGTTTATTATGCCCGAACTAGTGAGCTTGGGAAGCTACGTATTAGCGGAAGCATTTGACTTGTGATTGAGCCAATGACTTATTTTTAAGCATCCAAAACCTCATCTAGACCGTAACAAGTAATCGTTAATAATTAGTGATTTTAATTTGCTAACAAACGCTCTTTCACTCTAGGATCTCTGTATCTCCTCACTGAGTAGATTGTACAGTCTTTCCCAGCGCAACGGCGAATATGTACACGATGAACCCCTCAGGGATTCCACTCAAACGTACACGAATTGAATCTAAATGTATTCCAAAAATCCCTGAAATTATATTATTTTCAGAATCTCTGCCAAATACGAAAACAGTCTTGGGTAGTAAAGATATTTCAGTGTACATGTCAAAATTGTTTAAATGAGAAAACTTTTACATTTGTACGGGAATTTTTGGCACAGTTACGGATTTTAAAGTTGCTTTTTTTACATTATTTTTCCAAGGAAGGATACAACGCAATACTTTGAGTTATAGTCCTTCTATTGGCGTTGTTGTACGATCTCATTAACGAAAACAGTACTATTGTGTGGTTTTGTACTAAATTATTGTCCGTCATAAAATAAATATGTCATATGAAACACGCTTCTCTTTTATGATAGACGACAATGAGATACATAACCATACAATAGTACTGTTTTCTTTAATGAGATTGTACATAACGCTAATCCAAGCACTATCTCAGTTTGCTTTTAATTCATGTTTTAATGATTGATATTATTGGAATAACGGGTTTTAAATATAACGGTGTACTAAATGATCTAGTTTCAATTGATTCAGTTTAAAAATATACCTACGCGTTTGTTATAGACTATAACTTATAGTTAGTTAACTTGCTGCATGCTGGTGGAAAATCGTAAATAATTATTATATTTCTTTTTAATCTTCGATTTTCCCGTAACTTTCAGTTGTATGTATGGCGAGTCATTACTAAAAAGCGGGGTCTTTGTACGCTTTGTTGTTTTCAACCAACTTTTAAAAAGAGGAGGTTCATATGATTGAATCCATGAAAAGTCGACGCAATTCCTCAATTGTTGTAAGGACAGTTGCCTTTCAAGCCCTGTGCAAGAAACAAATGAACTTGTTGGACATTTATTTTACTTCAGTACTTTTTCAGTAGTTAAAAATAGAGTCAGCAATTCACAGAGAGGGTTTGTACAGCCAGCTTTAACATTTTCTCTCTAACTCCATGTTCGCGCAATCGTCGTTTATTTATTGCACCGGCAAATTTGATTGCCACCGATAACGATTGCATTTGCATTGGAAACTGAATTCAGAAACAGTCTATGCACAGAGGGGCGTATCTCCCAAGAGTTCTCGTTTGATATAAGTCTTTATGTAAATGCAGTGTAATGCCGTGCTGGATTGAAATGACGTAAGTTGATAGAAGTCCCAATGGCGTATACGTCTCTCGTGTTATAAGACAGTGCCGTGGGATGAAGCAACGTGGTAACAACTATAGCAGATTCGAAGACAAAGGGAAACGCTGAGAAAATCGGGCACTTCACTAGAAATTACGATAATGTAGTCGGTGCCTAGTGTCATTTAAAAATACCCCATATTCCAAATGCATTTTTGTTGTTCAAAGAATCGACCGAACAAATATTAAAATGTGCTGACATCTGAAAAAAAAAACCGGCCAAGAGCGAGTCTGACTCGCGCACGGAGGGTTCCGTACAAATATCCCTTATCCCATCTTAACTAGCTGGGTTAACGCAACCGGTCACGTTTGTTGTATGGGAGCCCCCTTTAATATTTATTTATTCTATTTTAAGTATATATTGCTATAGCGGCAAAAGAAATACGTCATCTGTGAAAATTTCAACTGTCTAGCTATCACGGTTCATGAAATATAGCCAGGTGACAGACGGACAGACAGATAGACGGACAGTGGAGGCTTAGTAAGTAATAGGGTCCTGTTTCTACCCTTTGGGTGCGGAACCCTAAAAACTGAATGTACACTTGGAAAACATATTTCACCGACTCCGCTTTTTCGGTCACGGAGCGGAAAAAATGCACTGCGACCCAGTAAAACCAATTGAAACAGTTCAGTTTACTTAGTGGGGAACATATTGCGTTGGTTCGCGGCTTGGTGTGCAAAACAGCACTTTACTGACCTTGCATCCACTATGTAAATACAGTGCTTTAGTTTCGGTCCCGTTGCTTAGAACTGCAGCGTCGAGAAAGCAAAAATCTTTTTAAATGTACTGGTAAGGACATTGTTTTCTTTATGGTCGGCGTTGAATTTATAAAAATATACACTGTTTTTAGTCTACTTCGTGACCGGACATTATCATTATTGAATGCACAGCTAGCTTTCTATTTCTTCTATTCTACTTATTTATATTTCTTATCTTATCTTATAAGAAAAATGTTTCATATTTACTACCTATCTGTATATTTATGTAGGATACTTACTTTGAGTTTTTTTCGGCTTTCTTCTCAACAGCGGTCTCCTCTTGTGAAATGCCGGTAGATTCAGATTCAGACACGTGAAAGTGCCCTTATGGCCTACTTATAGAATAAACGTTTTGATTTTCATTTTATCAGGTTTTCAACAATAAATCACATCTATACTCGTACTATTATAAAAATATAAAATTGTACTAAAATCGCGCGCGATCTAAAATTTGTATGAGCACGCAGAGCCAGTCATACAGCGCAATCTATTGGTAAAAAAGTCCCAACATTATGCCGAAACAGCTGGACGACTTTTAACCAATTTTAATACACGGGTATCCAAAGGTTATAAGAGGTTATAAGAGTCTTTTTACCCGATTACAGTAATGAAAATAGTTTGTCGCAGTCGCAGACGAAGTTGCAGGCAGAATCAAGTAAAAAATAAGGGCGTAAATGGTTGAGACAAAAGTATGAACGACAAGAGCATTATTTAATTACTTATATCAGAAACAAGAAGTAGATAAAAATGGTGAACGACTATATTACAACCGGCCAAGTGTGAGTCGGACTCGCTCACCGGGGGTTATTATTATTATTATAAGCCTATTATGTCCCACTGCTGGGCAAAGGCCTCCCCCTTTTTTCCATCCGTCGCGGGTGTACCGGGGGTACAGCTAAATAATTTACAACATTTTTTATATACAAAATACAATTTCATACAAAATACATCATCTGTGAAAATTTAAGTGTCTAACTATCCCGATTCATGAGCTACCGCGCCTGGTGATAGACGGAGAAACAGACAGACAGACAGACGAACAGCGGAGTCTTATTAATAGGGTCCCCTGTCGTTACGAAACCCTAAAAAAGTTATAAAAAAGAACAAAAATAGCAGCCAACAAGAATAAAAAAAAAATACATTCCGACATTTCTTAACCCTAATAAAACCAAGGAACAAAAAGAACAATATTTTCGTCTGTGACCACAACTCACTGGCTGAAAGCGAGAGTGGTCCCGCGGTCACCGAAAGTGGTTTAAAAATAAAAACAGCTCGGAATAACTTGTAACTGAGTTGCGAAATTAGTACACTTTACATATTTCGGGACGAAATAATGAGGCATCTTTTTGTTTTAACAACTTTGTCAAGAAAAAAACTTTAGGGTTTAAAGTAACGTAGTTACCTTGACATTTTTTAAGATGTATCTTTACTAATGTAATTTTATGACATATATTGAGGTACTTATGTTTTATCTTTTACAAACTAGTGACTCTATGAGTTTCGTGAGCTTGCTTTGGAATTACTGAAATTTGTAATTCTTTACGTTTTAAACCCCCATATTTCCGCCATTATGAAAAAAAGGCAATATGAACTGACAAAAAAACTAAATTCTTATAGAACCTACTCACAAAATTTCAAGAGGATCGGTTGAGAATTGCGGTCTCCAGGCGAGAACAGCCGAATTCCGATATCCGGACATACAAAAAAAACCGGGCTAAGCTGAAATGGAGATACAAAGCAGCGGTGAAATATAAAAAAAAACCTATGTACATGTGTTCAAAACGAATATCTTAGAGTAAATATGACAAACTATAAAAACATACAGTCGAACTGAGAACCTCCTTTTTTTTATCGGTGGAAAATAAGCAAGTTAGTCGGGATCCTCTTGTTTTATAGACAAACACTTCACCGAATGCTTAATTTCATAGAATTTTCATTTCATAGACAATTTTTTCCTCGGACGTCATACATTTTTCAGAAATCTTGGAAATGTCAACCTATAGATTAGGTCTAACCTAACCTATTTGTGTTATAATGTTATAACATTCCAAAATATTTTATGGTTTCGGAAAGAAATACTTTCGATGAAGTGAAATTTCTATGAAATGTAAGTTCAAAGAAATAAGGGTAAATCACGTAGGTCATCAAAATATAATTATATAGCATAACATTATTGAGCTAAGTCTTCAGATTGTTACATGTGAGCAGTACGTAAAGCCTTCTTTGTATCATGCATGGGAATTGGTTTTCAAATCCACTAGGCAATGAATAAATTTATCTAGTACACTTTTATAACTACGACCTGGAAAGTTTCAAGTCATAGTACATTACTGCAGAAACCGGTAAAGATGGGCTTGCCAGGTAAGTAAGTATAGACATACGAAGCCAGCAAGCCCTTTTCACGGCTAAGGCCTGTATAAGTAGTGCTTTTCTCAAACATATGCAATGAAAAAAATTAGGCAAATGCGAGTCCGACTCACGCATGAAGGGTTCCGTACCATAAAACAAGTTTGTTGTATGGGAGCCCCCCTTAAATATTTATTTTATTTCATTTTTAGTATATGTTGTTATAGCGGCAATAGAAATACATCATCTGTGAAAATTTCAACTGTCTAGCTATCACCGTTTTTGAGATACAGCCTGGTGACAGACGGACGGACGGACGGACGGACGGACAGTGAAGTCTCAGTAATAGGGTCCCGTTTTTACCCTTTGGGTACGGAACGCTAAAAATACACTATTACAGAAACACAGCAGAAGAAATCGGTATTAGTTACATCACTAAATGTGTCACGCCCGTTCCTATGAGAACTCTATTACAATGTTCATTCACACCAATAGCACTAATACCACCCTTGAGAGCATTCCCAGACCGATTCCTAGAATCTCTTTGACCTATTTCTGAATTCCACGAAAGTGCAGCCGCAACGTACCAATTCTTCGAATGAAACTTCTGGTTGGTAAGTAGGATTCAAGTTGTCTAGAGAAACAGCTATTTATCGGTTGTTTCGATTCATTTAACTGTTTAAACTTTGTTAAATAATAGAAAATAGAAGGCAACTTTATCTATGTACCTTCCTTTTCTTTACTGTGCCATTTTGGCACAGTAAGACCGTATAGTACATATCAAGGGCGGTGAAGTCATGAATGTCCCAGAACGCAGGTGTTTATCTAAAGTTTTACGGTCTTGTCTTGGCCAGGAAGTGAGATTTTTTCCCCGTAGCGGGCAGAAAATTCCACTTACGGCTTAGGGTGACGTAAAATATATTCCCACCGATAGAAGCCATTGGAAGAAATGCCTATACGAAAGAAAAGAAAACATACATCGCGCTGTTAAAGTTGTCACTTTCACGGACAGTGTTACGACACAACATCTGTGGGCGGGGACTTTAATCTTCGTAAAAGTGCTGCGAATTCGCCTGTAGATGAATGCTATAGATGAACACTAAAAAATCTTACGCTGAACTCCTTTAAGATAAAGCTGGAGTTGCTATAAGTTTGAACAATGATTTGTGTATTCCTTTTGTCGTAACTTATTTATTTAGCTTACTGCTCCTACAGCTGACGGTAAAAACTTTAGTACGAACCGTTCATTGACAGTTTTGTAACTGTAATTATGAGCAGCTGGCCAGAACCCTGCATCTTTAATGGGTGCAGCGGTCACCCACTCCGATATTAATGGAGTCGTGTGCGCTCCACTCAAAACTGATTGAAAGCCAATCGAAGGTGAATTTCATAACCAAGTGTTATTGAGTAATAGGAGTTAGTGGTGCGTTAAGTTTCAGATTCCTTTGTAATAAAGAAAAAAGTATTCGAAAATCATATTGCAATCAGATTATTATGCATGGGTTGTGGTTTCTAAGGGCACTGAAAATTGAAATATCGACAGTAAAAATATCGAAAATCAGAAAATCGATCATAACGTCGAAATTCAAAATATCTAAAATATACATTATCGAATGCTTCAATTTCGAAAATCTGAACATTGTCATATAAAACATCGAAAATTGAGACTGAACGATTCTATCAAATCAGAAATGAGGAGATTCGTAGACGAACCAAGGTCATGGTCGTAGCAAATCGGGTAAGCAAGCAAAAGTTGAAATGGGCGGGACCACATAGCTCGGAAATCCACGAGACCACGTACTGGCGCAGTGTAGGGCGGCCGGACGACCTAGTTAGAGTTGCAGGGACTCACTACATGCGGGTCGCTTTTATGTGGCCCGTGTGGAAGTCTACTGAGAAGGCCTGTGTCCAGGAATGGACCTCCATTGGCTGAAATGATGCTTGTAAAAATTAAATAACTCAACTAGTTTAACTACTTGAGAAATAACCGAAATTATGTGAATTTTACACATTTTACTCTCAGTTTATCAGTCTTCAAGCAAATCTTTTTATTCAGTGTGATGATGAACATTATAAACGTTAATCTTACAGCGAAGTGCCACTGTTGATCTTGAAATATGGTGTCAAGAGCTAGATGGCTCTTATAAAGTGCTGAATCTCCTAGCTTAGCAACTTAACCCAGTTTCGTAATGTGAAGCACTCAGCAGCCCTAGTACAGCCCTCAGCGGCGATATATCAATCAACCGCATCTTATAAATTATTGATGACTCTAGTAGGGTTGGTAACGCAATTGCCAATAGATGGTCAATCAACCGGTCTCCTATCGTAATTATGTCGTAAATAATCCGGAATATTATGTTCCTGTAACCTGTCCATAGATTTACGTTTGATGTTTTCGAGTATTTTTTCTGAAATAGTTTTTATCGGGATATTTTAAACGATCGGCGGTACACTAATTCAGTTTGGTTAAGTTTGGTTTATAACAATCTTGAAATATGACTTTCGATTTTATATGGAGATGGTCTTACCTAATGTCTTAAGCTGTGGACACCAGATACCAGTTCAAACCAAATTGCCGTAATAATAAAAAAAAAAACTAAAAATCAGCGCTGGCCTGCTACTTGCTAGGCTAGCACATGCTGAGACTGGTTGACTTAACCAAAACTATTAAAACCCCTTTTTCAGATGCCACACGGATTTTTGTTGGTTTAGTTCTTTTCCGACGCGGTGCCCTCAGGGCAGACTTTGTGAGCGTTCCTCTGGTGCATTCAAAACCACAGGCTTTACATTTCACTTCTTAAAAATGCCTTTTTATTAAACATTTTAAGAAAAGATATTCCGTTGCTTTTGATCAACAGTGGACCACTGTTAACCTTTTTTATTAATGCGTTTATTTCGGCGTTTTTTCTCAATAACGGTCTCCTTTTGCTAGATTCCTGGAGATTTAAAGCGTAAATGTGCCCGTGTGGGTTCTAGAAGTCGGTTCATTATTTAATTAATAGAATATTCTTCTGTCTCTCTCTGATTACCTTGTGAGGTAAATATTTTGGAGATGCACGAGTTCGGTTATAATCAAACTCCGGGGGTTTTGATGCACGAATGATTTACGCCTACTGTCGGGATGTGGTTATAATACTCAAATGTTTAAAGTATGCTTTATCTTCGAGAGCCATTCTCATAATCATAATTATAATCAGTAAGTATGTGGCTAATATAGACAAAGAATAAAACAATCGGTCGTGTAGCATGGTAACGTGGTAGCTACAAACGCGCACCGAATCTCCCAAACAAAAGTGGTATAGATGGAGCCGTGAACCATTGTGTGAACTGATTTGTCAGCTATTAATGCGGCTCGCGGCTCCTAGTGACTTCATACTGCTAAAGTGATAGAATTAGCCAGGCACTGACATGCTCGTAGAAGATTCCTTCTTCTGGGATCGGTTGCCGTTGCGATGCCTGTACAAGGCGGGAAAAAACATTTTTTTTTACGTACAGAAAAATCTGTTACTTTTATCTAGGAATGAAGGGGGTTATTTCTACCTATATAAACAATAAATCAAGATAAAAAAAAACAATTCTTCATTTAATCTCTATTATTATGATGCATTTTAGCGTCATTAAATTGCAGCGTCCGACCTAATAAAGTGATTTGGCGCGGCGCCAGCGCCCGCTGCACTTCTAAAACATATTCGTTAATGAAATAAGCTGGGAAATAATCACTTCATGTGTCAACATACTTAACGTTTTACGGCTCAATCGACGATAATACTGCCGTGAAAAACCTAAAGTATAGTTCAATATATTACATTGAACAATTATATTATTTTTCACGGCAATGTTATCGTCGATTGAGCCGGAAACGTTAAGTATGTTGACACACGAAATGATTAATTCACAGCTTATTTCATTAACGAATAATCTTTTATTGGATTAACTGTACTTTAGGTTTCGCACGGTCACAGATTATTCCGGGTGATCAATCCAAATTACATTGAGACAGCCCGAGACAGGTCGTGGCTCACTAAAACAGTCCTCACTTTCAAGCGCCGACTAGGCTTCTAGGTGTATTTATTCTAAATTTTCATCTTGTGAAATACCCACATTTATATGGCCACGGCAACTCATAGCATAGTGGTTGAATCGATTGTAGAAATACGATATTCGACTACGGAGCTACGCGTCACGTATCAAATTTAGATGTAAGATAATTTCAGCCTATTGTCGATGAGATGTTTGCGTATCGATTACATGTTCCTTAGTCTTATATGTAATATATGTTATACTAGAAGATGCCCGCGACTTTGTACGCGTATTTTTTTCTACACCGTAGTCGGATAAAAAATATCCTATAACGATCTTTGGATATCCAGCTAATCTTCTACCAAAATTGGTTACAATCTGTCCAGCCGTTTCGGCGTGATGAGAGGACAATGGAAATTATGGCCAACAGATATCGCCAGCTTAGCATGGCGCCGCACGCCCATACTAAACAAAGGACGATCCTGCATCACACTATTAAGATTTTCCTCAAATCATGACCCCTCTCCATAGACAAGTGATTATATGAATTGTATAATTAGTATAGATGTATGTAGGAATAAAGCTTAAGCAAAGTACAGATTCTATCACGCAAAGAAATTCCGAGCATAGCCCTTTCCATTCTAAACATTATTCTTTATTTGCAAAATGTTGGACAATATGTGCTGAATAACTTTTAAGAGCAATATGAACCTACTGTCACCCCTATTCCTATACTAAGATTGGAACAGGTGTGTAGTACGACGAAATATTGCTTCGGCATTAAAATACGAACATTGGGCATATTGAACTGTCACATATTTTAAAGGAACGAAAGGTTCACGAAGAAACTTCTTGTTTCAAATCGTTTTCGTGTCAAGGTTTGTTATTCTTTAGAAGTTTTTCTGGCTGTTGTCTTTATTGATATTTATGTGGTTTTAGCGCAGCGTAGGACGTCCACCTACAAGATGGACAGATGACCTTATAAAGGTCGCCGGAAGGCGCTGGATGCAGGTCGCTTCCAACCGGTATATATGGAAGTCCAAAGGGGAGGCCTATGTTCAGCAGTGGACGTCCTATGGCTGAGATGATGATGATGATGATGATGATGTGGTTTTACCATTTTTTATTATACATTTTTTTTACCTTAATTTTCCTTAATCATCTCTAGTAATATCGCCGAAAGTAAGCTTTTAGTTACTTTCGGCGATATTACTAGAGATGATGGGAAAACAACTAAGTCAAAGTCAAAAGTATTTTATTCAAAGTAAATTCCAAGCGAATATTTTTTGAAGGTAAATTTTTACATTAAATAACTTAACTATAGACAATATATTAACTTAACATCTTAACTTAACTTTACAAAATGGAAATGCCTGGTTGGGCTGCAGTTGAGGCGTCTGACCATACGTTTTTGTCTGCTACGTATTCCTCTAGTGTATAATAAGCTTTTCTTTGCAAAGTTTGCTTTATCACTAATTTAAATTTATTTTCCGACATACAAATAATATGGTCGGGCAACTTATTGTAGTAGCGTGTACAGAGCCCCACAAATGACTTTTGAACCTTACTTAACCTAGTGCCTACTGATAACAGTTTATCCTTATTTCGAGTGTTAAAATCGTGTATGTCACATCTTTTACGGAATAGTCTAAGGTTTTTCCTAACATAAATAATATTTTCATAAATGTACTGACTAGGTACGGTCATAATACCGATTGTCTTGAACAATTCTCTTAGGGAATCACGGGTCTGTAGTCCGTATATCGCACGGATGGCTCGTTTTTGTAAAACGAATATTGCACTCACATCTGCAGCACTTCCCCACAGCAACAGCCCGTAGGACATGACACTGTGAAAGTAACTAAAGTAAACAAGCCTTGCCGTAGCTACATCAGTTAAAAGTCTTATTCTTTTCACAGCGTAAGCCGCCGAACTTAGCCTTTTAGCAAGTGCTGCAATGTGCGTACCCAATTGTAGTCTGGAATCTACCATTATCCCCAAAAAAACCGTGTTATCTACGATCTCTAATTCCTCGTTATTAATCATTAATCCTTGTATACAATGTTTAACATTTGGAAGCTTAAAGTGTACGCACTTGGTTTTTTTTGCGTTTAGTACAAGGTTGTTAGCTGAAAACCATTCATGAGTTTTCTGTAGAGCATAATTTATATTTGTTATATCCGGAGATGCTCTTTCGGCTTTAAAATGAGAGAAGTGTCATCCGCAAAAAGGACTATTTTAGAAAGGTGTTCCGCCATAAATGGTAAATCATTGATGTAGATGAGGAATAGGATAGGACCTATCACTAATCCTTGGGGAACACCCATATTGACCTGTGACCCTGACGACTTAGTTCCGTTCACAACTACCTTTTGTGTTCTGCCTGATAAGTAAGACTGTAACAGATTCAATGATTTCCCTGTAATACCGTAGTGATTTAATTTCGCTAATAATGTCTGATGGTCTACGCAATCGAACGCCTTGGATAAGTCACAAAAAATTGCGACTGCATCTTTTTTTCCTCCCAGGCATCGAAAATATGCTTGACCAAATTAATTCCCGCATCCGTAGTTGATCTACCTCTAGTAAAGCCGAATAGTTGCGAATGAAACAAGTTATTTTGATTAAAATGTTTGAGAAGTTGTGCAACTACTATTTTCTCAAATATTTTGCTAAGTACAGGCAATACTGAAACAGGTCTATAGTTACCATGATCCTTGGGATCACCGGCTTTAAACAGGGGAATGACTTTACCTATTTTCATTAGGTCAGGAAATGTGCCTTTGTCAATACATTTATTAAATAATAGAGCCAAATAAGGTGCCAGTGTGACTATGATGGCAGTACATACTTTCACAGACATCCCCCACAAATCTTCTGTAGATATGACTAAGTTGTTTAAAAGTTTTCACAACGAGTTCGGAGTGTACATGTTCAAATTGAAATTTAGTTTCGCAGTGCTGTACATGCTGACTCAGTAAACCTTTAGCCTTGTCAGTAGATGCATCAAGCGCAGTAGTTGTCACTGGAATGTTAGTAAAATACTTTTCGAATTCCTGAGCTACTTCAGGCTCAGAATTAATCAAGCCGTTGGATACTTGTAGTGTGAATTCAACATTTAAAGGTCTAATTTTTCCTGTTTCCTTCTTAATGATTTTCCAAATTGTTTTAATTTTATCGTCAGAACATTTAATCTTATTTTTAATAAAATTTGATTTTGCTGCCGAACAGACTTTTTTAAATGTTTTTGAGTATTGTCTGACATATTCTGTAAACTTTTCTGATTGAATTTGGTTTTTTAGAACGTTCTCGAGAACGGCACATCTCTTAATATTAAATTTTATTCATTAAACTATCTTGCGTGCACTGTTTATTACTCATTTTCAAATTTTAATTAATCATAGCTTGGCTAGTATTTTTTATGGTGCCCATTCGCGATAAAATTTTAACATACTAAATTTGGTATAAAAAAATATGTTTTTTCATTTCCCGTTCAAAGCATAAAAAAATTGGGCAAGTGCGAGTCAGACTCGCGCACCGAGGGTTCCGTACAAACATTTTCCATCCTTAAGTGGTTAAGTTTGCACCTGGTATGTACAGCGCTCCATACAAATGAGGTGCAAAGTTAACGCAACCAATCCCGTTTGTTGTATGGGAGCCCCTTAAATATTTATTTTATTTTATTTTTAGTATTTGTTGTTATAGCGGCAGTAGAAATACATCATCTGTGAAAATTTCAACTATCTAGCTATCACCGTTCTTGAGATACAGCCTGGTGACAGACGGACGGACGGACGGACGGAGGGACGGACGGACGGACGGACGGACGGACAGCGAAGTCTCAGTAATAGGGTCCCGTTTTTACCCTTTGGGTACGGAACCCTAAAAAAGCATTTTTTTACTGTAATAGGAACAAATTATCTTAAAATCTATTAAACAGACGGTTAAACGAAGTTTTTAATTCGAATCGTCTACTACGTGCCCAAAAATTCTGCTGTGCTATATTTTATTTTATTTACATATTATTTTATAGCATGATAACACAAATGACCGCTAACGTCTGAAAATTAACTTTAAAAACGGTAGAAATAAAAAACCGGTAAAAGTGTAAATTACACGAGGTGCCAGCTTCGTCTGAAATATTTATCGTTATCGGTCATCGAGGGCCAGTGAAAAGCGCTATAAAAGCTTTAAAAGCCCATTCACACGTGAGCTTTTACTGTACGATGGAACAAAAATGGAATTTTGGTAATTTGAGTCGTTTGACCATATTGAAAATTGCTACGTGTATCGATTTAGAATACAAATGGTACATACAGGGTGGAACATTTCTAAAACTGGGCTGACAGGATAATGTCATCTGAGTGATCTACTATCGACCTATTGTTAAGCTGGATTTAAAAGTAAAAAATAGTCATCAAAATAAAATTATTTAATATCAGTGACAACCCTACTAATTCAAAGGTTTTATTTACAGCTGCAGATTTTTACAATAATGTTTAACAAACTGTATCTCAAAAATGGATAGAAATATTTACATAGTTCACTGGTGAAAAATTAAGTACTCAGTCTGAACAATTCCCTGTTTGCTTAAAAGTCCCTCAATCTCTCCACCCTGTACACTTACATAAAATTATTGTCATTGTAAATATATCGAAATGTTTCTAGTTTTATATTACGAGTCTTATTGCCTATGTAAGTGCAGTTGAAATTTTCGTAACTGCCCGTTTCCACTTATCTTGCTTACAAGCTTATCATTTGCGCAAAATGCCTGTGCCAACTATGTAGAGAAACTCAATTCAGAATAAATGGACAAATAGTTACAAATAATCGTAAACAATTTTATAATATCGTCTTTGCTAAGTCACTAGGTTGAAATGAAATCCTAACTCATTGGAATATGTATGTCGCTTTGACACTGAAGTCGTAACGACAGGCGAAAATTTACCAGGGGCCTAATTCGAGTGTCGATCGCCAAACGTCAGATAACAGTCATCTCTCCGTGATCTCGCCTTTGAACTGTCATTAAAACGCGATGAGCTTAAAAGTGACATATCTCATCTCAATTTCTGAAATACGAAGGCGATAATGATTGTCAAAAATGTTATTCATGTATATAAATTTCTGTTTTGAACGAAACGTAACGGACTAATTTCACGTACTACGCGGTCAATTTAAAGTATGCACCTGTTATTTATGCCGTCACATACAAAGGAAACGAAAATTTGCGCGTCCGAATTGACGAAGTTGCGATGTTCTAGAGATATCGCCACTTGTCAAGTAGGCACACGTCAAAAGTGACGGATGGCGATGAAAAGGAGAGATCTCCATTATATCTCTAAAATTGGTCGAATACCCCCCCTGAGTTTCGTTTCTCAGTATCATATTCGAAAGAGATATAGTACCTAATGTCATTCCAACCGTGTCACTTAGAAATGATGATAGGTACCTATTCTGTTTGCGTATTTTTGTTACTTTTTACATTTTTGTTCTAAAAGGAGCTTCTACACCCCTTCTTCGATTAAGATAAAGGCATTGTACGTCAATGTTTACAAAAAAGCTCTCAAGTGGAAAGGGACAGCCTAGAAAATTGCATTTTGTGTCATTAGCAAGAATACCGCCATGATACAGTAAAAAGTCGTATCTTACTATGAAATCCATATAATATTATGTATATACAACCTTTTATCATAGTACGGCAGAATATTTGTTCTAAGGTCTTGAAGCTTCATATGTATTTAATGTATTATATTATTTCAATACACGCTCAATACATTGTTATAATAGTTTTTTCACTGAATCCGTCGTAATTCCTACTAAATATAAAACGCCATACTTAACGAGAAATTTATTATTTTAAGCACGCACTTTAATCGCGTGCTACTTAAAAATAGGCAAAAATCATTATACTACAAATATTTAACCCTATCTGAGATTTACAACCACTACTAGTTTAAGCACTAACAAGTCACGCCAAAATTTTACGACGTAGGTATTTCCTTCCAAAACCCCGTGTTAAAAACTTTTAAAAGCGACAAAGTGATAAACTAAGTCATCTAACACCAAATCTCGTGATCTTGCAACCTTGTCGCACTAAACTGTGGTGTCGAGTGTTTTGTTTTCAGGGCCAACATGGTTACCTCAACATGACCATTAAAGGTAGAACCCTGCGTTGTTTCGCACCTAAGTTCGAATAGCCCATTTCGGGGTTCCATATGGTTGGTTTTATTGCATGTAGCTTGGACTCGATCCAACTGCATCAGAATTTTGTGCCGTTTCTAGAGTATGATATTTTTCTAGTGAAAAAGTCCTTGTATTTGATTGGATGTAAGTTGATGGAGCCTGCGAAAAGAAGTTGGGTGAAGTCCAAATATCCTAAAGCATTTTTATTGAGGTTGCTAATTATGAGAATTTCCATAGTTTTTGCATAGAAAAGAGGATTTTGTTCCATGAGGATAATGATTAATTGATTATACATTAATGAAAAAACTTATTTATCTATTCAGCAATTCAGTATATAATCCAATATTTGGTAAACTTCGATATTAATAGATGCCAGAAGACATTATACTCATCTGAAACTTTTTCCTACCTTGTGACTGTAGGAAGTTGAGGACTGTGAAATTAAACTAATGAGTTGATATTTATAATAAACCGATTTCATTTAATCGTTTTAATACCACAAGGAAGCAATACGTCCATTTGACATGAATGATGGGTAGCGAGAGAATTGCCAGTGTAAAAATATAAATAGTGAATACAGATTAATTTTTGTATATTTAAGGAGGTCAAATTCAACACGCCCCCTCAAAAATTAATCAACAACTCTATACATCAAAATAATAATATTTTAAGGACAATATATTACTTCCAAGTGTTTGCTGGGAGATATACAATAATGATCCAACATTCGTTGCAAGGATTAGGGAAAACCCAGAAAAACCTAATCAGATCATTTAACTCAGATATATACAAATACCTAGTTACAATCATCAACACATTTAGTGCAATCATACATAAGCACGTAACTTATTTCAGACCCATCTTGCTTCTCAACGGCTTGGTCAAAACATCAGCTAGCTGTTCGCCTGTGGGGACATAGTTTAACTTTACTACGCTTTTCTAAACTTGCTTTGACCTTTTATGACAATTTGAATTATTGGCTATGCTTATGCATCCGTTTTTATCCGCAGATACAACAATAGGGTCAGTTATTTTTAGATTGATGATATATGTGCTAGAGATTTAAACTAGAATGCTTATTTAACGGCTTCATACAAAGCCTGAGCCTCAGTTAGGCGGCGCGGCAACTAAAGTTTGCCTCTTTGTATACCAAATGATTGTGCATCGGTAAAATAGCTTGAACAGATAACCAGTGGTACTTTTCCTGTCACTACTAAATATCATGGCCGCCCCAATCAGAATCGGCATAACTACTTAGGAGATTTTCATAGTTACCCCCTTTGTCGGTTAATTTTAAATACATAGTACCTTTTAGAATTACTCTCTTTAAACGTTTCTACAATTCATGAGTGTTGTAGTTGGTATAACGACTTAAAATATTAATAGATGCACTTAGGTCTTGTACACAAAATAACACACATTAAACATCCTATGAGGTTACGACATGGCGCATCATAACATAACTTGTTATCGAATTTAATGCCTCATAGTTTTATCTAGCTTCAGTGGGGGTAGCCGCAGGGTTACGTTCTCTCATAATTAAACTTATTTAATACTGTTTGAATATTTAGACTAATTCAAATACCAAGATAACATGCCTTTCAGGTCTGTCATCTCAAATTTACTTTTTAAATATGTTTTAAAATCATTCATTGTTTTAATGTCAGCGCTTGCAATAACCAAATCATCAATGTATAGTATCTACACGTTACGTTACTATGTATATATTTTTGCTTATATATCCTTTGTCTAATATAAATAAATATACATTGACCAATCGACGACTTTTGGAAACATTTTTCTTTTAGTGACCGTTCAAAGACATCAAGGTAACATATTGCAATCTGTTTTAGCCCGTATTAAGCTTTGTTTAATTTGCATACATAATTTAAAACACCATCAGGAACTTGTATATACATATTTCTTTTGCGGTTTTAACATCCATATGATGTATTAATAAATTATGTTGACTGTCAAAACTAGTAATAAAACGAAAACTTGCTATCGACGCAAAGGTGGTGTGAAAGTTAAGTTATAATTTATACAATATTCTTGGCTGAAACTTCTAATAATAATAAACGTATACGTATATATTAAAGCATTTCTAAACCCCTAATTTTTTTTTTATCATAAAAATCATACGTATTTAAAATCATACGATATTTTTATTTTTAGATCTAAGAATCAGAGTCCATGTAGGTATTATTGTTTTAAGAGAGTTTATCCATCCCTTACTGCTTTCTCCCACTAAGCCCTCTCTGCTAGTGTTTTAATTTCGTCACACAACTTAGGTATGCTAGACTTAGTTATCGACTGTAATGCATCATAATATTTCTTATACACAAGGTTAAGACCTCTTTAGCCTATCACTTCTCCTAGGTGCCTCTAGGTTGGATTTGTTACAATCATCACTATTTACAATACATACAGATAATACATCAGATTATTTTTCAGAGTCAGGTGACACGGACGTTACTCTTTTAATCTTATTTGCGAATTTTACTTGCACTGCCTTGTACATCAACTTATGAACTCGTTGATTTAGGGATACTCGAAACATTGAGACTTTACAGGTACTGATTTCGGCCCACAGGCACTAAGTATCAGTTTAATCCTGGGAATATTCCACATTACTCCCTTCAGGCTTTGATAAAGGCCTGGATTCAAGAAAATTTGTCTCATCAACGACGACATCTCTGACAGCTTTATTTTTTCGCATTCTGTGTTCCATACTTTATTTGTAACCGTTTGGCTCGTAGCCTACCAATATACCTTTCCGTGACTTTTTGTCGATTTTTGTTCTACAGGTTTTATCATGTATGTATATGTACACAGTTGAACCAAATAGGTACCTTAAGAGTTTTTATACATAGGTTTTTCGGTCGTGCCACATTTCAAATGGTGTTTAAAGTGTTTTAAAGCTCTTGTTGGTGTTATATTGAAATATACAGCAGTTTGGACTGCTTCGCCTCAGAGACATTTATTCAATTTAGTACTTAGTAGTCAACATAGTACGAGCCTTTTCAGTTATTGTTCACACCATGCGTTTTGATACACCATATATTATATAACTGTGGAGACCTAGGTACGGGATAAATGATACGGGATACCTTTCTGTATGCAGTAATCTTCCTGTCGGTAGATGAATATTATCCACCGTTAACACAGTATAAAGTTTACTAATTTAAAATTCAATTTAGCTTCATTTTTTACGACAAAACCTTGAAAATTGAAAATACATCTGATTTATATGTCAGTGGACACACAACACAATAATGTGAAAACTGATCAACAAACAATACAAAATAGTTTCTGTTTTCAGTTGTTGTAGGTGTGATGGGGTCACATACGTCAGAGTGCATTATAAGTAGCAGTTGCTTAACATCATTTTTATACTTAGATGTATTAAAGAGTAGGCGAGTCTGTTTCCCATTTTATGCAGGCCTCACATAAGCTATAATTCAAAACAACATTCTCAATTTGTTGTATAAACGCAATCATGCTATTTCTCTTTTATTGCATGAATTTACTTTTGCTCATATGGCCTATATGTTCACACCATAGTTCATAATCTATGTTTTTGCTTTAACATACTTGAGAAACAGACTGACGTATTTTTGCGGGTAGTACAATTTTTAAAACAATAAAATTGCGCGACAATTTACCTGGCATGATATTTGTACCTTCACTTATAACGTGAGCTCCTTCCTGATCAAATATGACCGTCAAGCACGCCTGTTGCATCTTAGAAACCGACAGCAATTTGTATGGCATGGCACCTCGCGACAGAACAGCACGTTCTCCAACACGCCTGGGATGCCGGTGTTGCTGATGACGTTTGGTAGCTGAAATGTAATGTAAATTTTTAGCAACAGATTTCAAAAAATGTAATAATATTTTCATATTTACAGAAAAGATCTCCCCTTTTTATTATATGATCCGATGCTCTGCGATCCAATAAAACGAGTTTATTTTGTCATTATTTTCTTGCTGGTACTCGCCGGTCATAAATGCATAGTCTGAAAAATCATCAGACGGTGATGCTTCTTTCAGGTAAACAGATTGAATTGTTCTCTTCCTCTCTGGGTTATTTTTCTGACTATTCGTCCTCTTGAAATAGTAGCATTCCCTTTTAGTGCGTCCTTTGCAGCAGCAATGACGGCATTTTATGGAATTTGTCTTTGATTTGCTTTTCAACTTCTTATTATTTTATGTGGGTAGTTTTGGTTTATTTATCCATCGTAGAATGTCCGTTTGTGATTTGATTCTAAACTATTTTCGACTTTGTGCTAGAATCACAACCCTCATTCTTCAATTTAACTTCATGACCCAATAATCGCGTCTTGACAAATACCAAAATTAAACTGTCTTTAGATAATGCTTTTATGGCATTTATACCTCGTAATGTTAGCAAAAAATGCGCAAACTTATGTCTCGTCCAGTCTTGTCCCGGCCGCCGACAATTCCGTGATTAAATCATCAAATATGGTGAATGGTGAATTGTTTGACTTGAGATATGTCAACTAAGCTATAATCCTATTTTTTTTTTATAAAACCAATTGCATAGCTATGCTTTTACGCTCGTTCAAAACACTTCCTCAGCAGTAACATAGTCATTTACAAACCCAATATATGAATCAGACAAATACTTCATATATTTTTATCAATATATATATTTTTTGCAACTCGATTACTGTATTCCCAGTCCTCAGTTCGATTTTCTGGAATTTCGCCGTCAACAGCATTAAACACATCTAACTTACTCAGTAAGAATCATATTCGAAATTTCCATATGCTGTATATTTCACCGTCAAATGGCATAATGTTCCGTTTTTGCTTGAAGATGTCCATAGCAACGGAATTCAAAAATTGATTTCATAACGGCACTTTTTCACTGATTCGATTTTACTGTATTCACAAATTATTTCACAACGTGACTAGGTCCATAACCTGTAGGAAGTTGAGGACTGTGAAATTAAACTAATGAGTTGATATTTATAATAAACCGATTTCATTTAATCGTTCTAATTCTAATTTTAAAATATGGCTTCCATCAGGTTAATGATGATTTCGCCAATTTCAAGTTTAATAATCGTTTTAATACCACAAGGAAGCAATACGTCCATTTGACATGAATGATGGGTAGCGAGAGAATTGCCAGTGTAAAAATATAAATAGTGAATACAGATTAATTTTTGTATATTTAAGGAGGTCAAATTCAACAGTGACGGTAGCCTCTTTATTGAATATAATAACTTTTTACCAATAAATAACCGACTAAAAAGTATATACTTTAATAAAAAATAAACGTTTTCGTGTAATCGGGAAACATACATAAAAAATGAAAACACTACGATGAGAACATGCAACGATTATTGGCATCAGTTAAAAATAAATGTAGCTACCTTTACTTTCTAAGAGTCTCGTATCGTACAGTGCACCCGAGGTATTTAAATTTGTCCACACCCTTGTAAGAGCTTCCCCCTACAAGTAGGTCGTCTCGTTTAGCACGACTGTTCCGGTATCGCTTCATGTGGAGGTATTCCGACTTCCCATGGTTAATTCTAAGACCTACCTTTGCTGCTTCTTCCTCCAAAATTCGTATCGATACTGCCACTTCTTCACGGGTTCACGGACCGTGAAAAAGAAATGTACCTACCCTTAATTTCTAAGAGTCTAGTATATAAGTTAGTTTTAAATCACACTCAGCGGTGTGCCATGATTGGCAGACCGCGTCAGTCTACCAGTGCAGTACCCTTTGAACCCGCAAGGATACATAAAAAAAATACTTTCTAAAATACCGCGTCTCTAGATTTCTTTATTAATTTATTTAATCTTTATTGCACAAATGGCGGACTTAATGCTATTGGGCATTCTCTACCAGTCAACCATCGAGCAAAGCAGATAAGTTATGGGCTAGATAATCGTATGTTTTTGTTTTCTCTGCTAGATTGACGGGAAGAGATCGATTTTTAGCGGTAAGATAAAAAAAAAATACATACATAAGGGACATTACAAACATTTTGTAGAATATTGAACATTTAAATGGAGGTTCGAGGTATTTCCCGTACCTATTAAAATAACAATATGCCTGCAAATTAAGTTATAACAGTTACAGTTTAAAAGAAAACCTGCAAATTCATTGCGCTTAACATTTCAACAAAACGAAAAACTACGAAATATCGTGAATCACGAAACGAAAAGTTTCGCGTGACCAATTAGCTGTTTGTGTAATGGAGCCTATCGTGCCACGTACTTTACCAGGTCATCAGGCCATATTAGGCTTTAGATTTCTTGTTAGTTGTATGGCGAATCGACTTTTTGTACGACACAAATCTGATGATTCTATTTCTATTAAGCGGTTTACACTCACGTGAAATTGTCAGGAACTCCGAACGACGAGTTCGAAATATTGCAGACCGTTCCTGACAATTTCACGTGAGTGTAACCCGCTTAATACAATACTTAAGTGTGTCTCACGGAAGATTTAATAAAATTATTGACACATATCTGTCAACAACTTCTTAAATTATATTTATAAGTGATGAGGGCTCAATCAAAACAATAAACAGAAAATATGTACACAGGAGCCCGAGATCCTGGTAAATTGTCCGATGTATGGCTGCCTAAAATGGACCAATCACATTTCTCAAATGAATGCACTTTTTATGGCCTTCACAAAGACACAGCCTGATTGGTTATTTTTCTCCATTTCACTTCAGTGGACAGGCGACCTAATAAAGACGAGGTTACTAAATTAAAAAATATCGCAATGTTCTGTCGTATAGATTAACAAGTTGCGGTTTTGCCCTAGGGTAGTGGCGCTACAAACAGCTTTTATATGGCATTAGAGCGGCATTCCGAATAATGTGCATACGTCATATACATTATAAAATTTCAATAGTCGTACGTCATCATCCAAATTCAAAACATTGTCAATCCCTCGTTCTTCGAAATAAATACTGATTCGTATTGAAAAAAAAAAAATAACTTTCATCAGTCATCACTGTGGATAGCTTTGGGTTTATTGTGTTGTTTAATATATGTTCTGTCTACTCTTTATTTACATCAGTGACATTTACTTACTTTCAACGTCAGTTACCAAAAAATTGTCGTTGCCAGTAAAACAATTAGTACGACTAAAAATCCGCAATATGGCGTGGCCTAAGAACCACCTTGTTGGACTATGCTTAGCGCCTAGCTTGATATAAAAATATTAAGTTTAAAAGAAAAATAAATCCCGAGACTATTTATTTCAATACCAATTTTGTATTAACATGATTTCGTTTACATCACAACCTCAATCTAACGAAGCACATCACACGCCAACTGCTCCATCACCCCGCCATAAAACCGTTCATGGCCTTTAACTTAAAGCCAAGATTTCCCCCAAATCCGATAAAATATTTCGATTTACGAATAATAATATCATAACTCAAGTTACGGCACTGTCGGTGGAGGCGGTGAAAAATGGCGTCAACGCGCGTACGCCGTGGCTTTATGAAAATACGTGATTTGTAACGTGAAGGATGGTTGTCGACTTTATTAACTTGAGGCATATGGGATAGTTTATCTTTGAGTATAACATGTTGCTTTGAAAGGCTCGGATAAACTGCGGCATTAATTACGACACAAATATCACATTAATTTGACAGTACCTATGTCAAATGACTAGTGTTTTTTTAAAAGGGCTTATTTTTGTATGAGTCATAGATAAATAATCCCTTTTGAAAAGACACTCCTCAAATGTGAAGTATGTATGTGAAGCGATTTGCTTTATCATTTATAATGCGTAAGGTGGAACTGGTTCCCATCGTGTACCTATATTTCCGAAAAAATATAATTTGGGTCTCTTCAAGGCAAGAGTGAATAGCCTATTACTGAACCAGCGAGCTACTTCCTCGACCCCGAAGTCACTTACTATCAGGTGATACTAAGGTCAATGGCCGATCGCCGGTCAGTTTATGTTATACAATACAATACAAGTACTCTTTATTGCACACGTCATAAAATATACAGGAGAAATACAATGCAAGAAATTACAATTAGAGGTAAACAACAGGGTTATATTGTGTTGTAATATAATAATAATATGAATGTTATACAGCTAAGTTGCGTTGTTATATGATGACATTAGTAGTTTAACAGTTGACAGTTAAACGCAATGTAAATTATAAATTATATCTTAAAACAAGACGTCAAATCCTAATGTAAGTGAAATGTCACTTTAAACAGATGACATTTCATTTGAATTGGTCTTCAGCTTGAAAGCTCACTTTAGTATGGGATTTAACAGTTAATTGGCAACTCGAATATGATTTGGGAATAACGTCATATTCAGCGAGAATAATACAATTTAAAATAGGTATGTTATATTTGGCACACCCGAATGCCGATAGACCGATACTAACGAATCATATTATAATGTTTGACTATCATCTTTTAAGTGCAGAGTGGAATCGCAGCCCAGGTGTACTTTTCGATATTTTAAAATAAGGTGCGCTTATCCCGTGAGGTACGCTTTCCCATCCCAACTGACTTTAAATCAAAGTGAATAAAACGAATGGCCTAATCACTGTTATTTCAACATTATCAGCCAAAGATACTTTTTACCTATAAATTAAAAAGGCCCGTATAGACGGTATTTACGCTATTGTCACTAGTAATATACTTATCTGTCAAGTTGATGCATTTTATTTGTAGGTACACACCTAATTTGCATGTCAATAAAAAACATGTATATAAACACATGAAAATACCCTTAAATTTGTTTATTGATTCGGTGTATAATTTGCCGCCCTTATCGAGATATCGCGTAGTGATAATAACTTATTTCGCCGCACTGCACCGGATGCTAATTGCTTCAGAGCACGCGACGACCTTCGCCTATTGCCGAAGATAATTCTAATAAACTTTCTGTTAGGGCACAGAATAAAATAATACAGAAGGTTCTCTTTTGAACTTCGCAAAACCTCAAAAATTAGTAATACTCAAGATCAAAGAAGGATCATAGTGCGGTGATGACTGGGGTGCCCAAACTAAGACCCTGAAATCTTCTATATAAGATTATATTTGTATGACCCACTGCGGAAGTTTTAGTGGTATTCTAGCCACTAAAATTGCAGGTTAGGTAATCATTCGTAGATAGGAATAAAAATCGGTCAGGTAATCGCGTAACATATTCGTATGTACAGAAACCGGTACGTTTTCAATCACAGACTCACAGTTACAGAACTATAATTAAAATCGTCCCCACGCGTTATTACCAAAAAGACTGGTTGATAATTGAAAAGTCTTAGTAGAATTTTAATCATTTTAATTACTAAAATAATTGGCCAGGGTCGCTATGAAATAACGATAAAAATTACAGCAAGTGAGTAAAAGTGGTTATTAAAATGTCCACCTATAAAAAGCACTTAATAGCTTAAGGCGTGCCGTAGGCTTAATGTGTGCCGTAAGACACATTTATACATATTTATTTACTTACTATAATTTATACTTTACCTTTCGCTGTAAAAAATTAGGTAGTATATTATTATTATGTATTGTGTAAGTTATACATATATACTAGCTTTTGCCCGCGACTACGTCCGCGTGGAACTTGGAAGTATGGAAGCAACCTCGTACAACACGATAGATATCCACCTAATCACCTTAATTAATAAAAGAGCGCCTAAGCAAATGTAAGAGCAATTGTGCTTTTGGTTTAATCATTACATTTTCTACAGGGTCATCAATGTCATCATGAATTACTTACTCACTTTTCAATCTTTTTAGGGATAATTTCCAGGATGAAAACTATCCTATGTCCTTCCTCGGATCTGAAACTATCTCCATGCCAAATTTCAACAAAATCGATTCAGCGGTTTAAGCGTGAAGAGGTAACAGATAGACAGACAGACACAATTTCGCATTATAATATTAGTATGGATTAGTTAGTAATGATTTTAAATTTGTTTGTTTTGTTTTTTGAAAGTTGTCTCCGAACGTTACACTCGTAACACCACCCCAATCCAACCCAACTTTCTGTTTAGCCCCATAGTTGACTTATTCGTCATTTGCACTAGTTTGATCTGTGCAATGAAATTAGAGCTTTAAATAGTGCACAAATATGATGATGTACCTGATTTCCCTTCATTTTAAGTGACTCGTGACGTCATGAAATATGCTATAGAAATAAACAAAAATGAACGACAGCTAAATACGACCAATTACGCACCAGATAATAATTATGACACTGGCAGTTTCCAGCTTCTTTTTTATTTCTTTATACATAAAAATTCAGCGTCTCGCAAAAAATTTAATAAAGTTCACATTATTTAATGGGCCCTACGGTTTTATGGTTTGATGCTAATTAAACTTTAGTTATTACGAAAATGTTATTGCTTCATTGCTTTAAAGGGCTTGTGCACAAATCACGCGAGGTTTTTTTCGGCTACTTTTTAACCCTCCTCACCCCCTGGTGATATTTGGTAAGGTTCTTTGCTAACCCCCCCCCCCCCCCCCCTCCCCCTCACTACCTCACGTGTATTTTTTTAACAGACTTCAAAAAAGGAGGTTCTCAACTCGAACTATTTTTTTTTTTTCTATGTACGTTACCTACTCGATATCTCCGAGAATCGTGAACCGATTTTCAATTTTTTTTTTAATCGAAAGGGTATACCTCCGAGTTGGTCCCATTGGCGCTAAGTCGGGATCTGATGATGGAATCTTGGAGAAATCGAGGGAACTCTTCAAATGTTATAGGGACATGTACGGCGCTTTCGGTAATTTATTGATAAAGTCAAGAATTTACATTCAGGAAATAGGATTTGGTGTAAGGAAACTGATGATGAACACACATACGAATCACTAAAAAGCAAAAAAAAAAATTTTTTTAACAAAAAAAAAGAACCGACTTCAGTAAAACTAAAAAGCCAACAATAACCCGTTCAAGTACAGATAACATTTGACTCACCCTTCGAAGTCGGTGCCAAACCTCGCGTAAACTATAATAAGTATATAAATATAAGAACTGAGTGGTTTGGGATCGACTTCAAAGGGTGAGTCAAATGTAATCTGTACTTAACGGGTTATTGTTGGCTTTTTAGTATTACTGAAGTCGGTTCTTTTTTTTGTTAAATTTTTTTTTTCCGCCAAAATTTCGTAAAATAGACTCGCTATTTTGAAGTATTTAACAAGTGAAGACTTATTTTTAACAAAACCGAGAAAAAAATATCGATTTTTTCTTAGTTCGTTGCACGGTGTAAAAATACACGTAAGGTCTCCTAATACCCCCCTCCCCCAACGTGATCTTTCGTGACCCCCCACCCCCCTTTTGAACCTCACGTGATTTGTGCACAAGCCCCAAGTAATGATTAAATGTACCCAGCGTCAACTTTAAGACAATTTCTATGGTATTTTTTAGATTATAAAAAAAAAACAATTAGAAAGTAAGCTTCTTCTTTGACCCCCTCGTACAGAATGAAACAGTATCTAAAGAACTTTATCTCTTATTTTCACCAAAGTCGCATGTGAACTATGTACCTATATTTTCATTATTGTTTTAGTAAAATGCTATTGATAGTGCAACTACCAACGCGCGCCAACCGCAACCATATAGAAACCAATCAAATGAGTCCAAATACGACTAGTTTATCAGAATCTTGTGCTGTTCCCTAGGGCCACCTTCCGTCTCCCTCATCAGATCGTCTTCAAAAAACCAAATAATTGCATTTTCACGTGAACTACATAAAATACTATGCAATTTTATTTCACCACAACAATTAGAAGTAGTTGTTACAACTTTATTTAAAAGTATAGCTAATAAAAGCGTGTTAAAAATTATGGGATTTCTGGAAATATTGTACATACGAGTAGTAATAAGTTAAACCTTGCAATCTTTACACAACATTCAGTATTCTTTAGTTACTTCGGTTCGAAATGCCAGTCCCCAGTTTAGCATTCAGGGTAAGTTTAAGTTGACCTAATTTTTCTCTTTGTTGAGACATCAAGACGTGAGCCGAATCTTTATAAGCTCTTTTACAAACGGAAACGTTTCCTTAACGTTTTGCGTTTATTAAATTTCAGTTATATTATACACTAGCCGTGCCTCGCGGTGTTACCCACTCATCCCACGGGAACTATACATTTTTTCTGGATAAAAATAAGCTATGTGTTAATCCAAGGTGTTAGCTATCTGCATACGAAATTTTATCAAGATTGGTCCAGCCGTTTTGAGCGCGACGAAGTACTTAACGAACATACAAACACACTCACAACCTTACGCCTTTATAATATTAGTGTGATACGTATCGGTTAGGAAAATATTTTTAACATGAAATTGTCATCAATTAGGTTACTTATCATGAATAATTACTATATAGCTTTGGTTGCGTCACTTAAATCAGTCGGATAGCAATCCATACTCCATACTAATATTATAAATGCGAAAGTGTCTGTTACCTCTTCACGCTTAAACCGCTGAACCGATTTAGATGAGATTTGGTATATAGATAGTTTCAGTCCCGGGGAAGGACATAGGATACTTTTAATCCCGAATAAATTTAGTGTTCCCGTAAGCACAGTTAGTTATTTATATGTGCCGACCTAGCAATATATCCGTGACGTCACCGCCAGGGCCCTGTTTAATAAACGTTACAAGTCCACAATTTTGTAAAAAAGTGACAAATTTGTCAACTTGTGCTACAAGTGTCGTTTAATAAACGTTACAAATACGTAAGAAATTTACAGGTAAAAACCCTACAATTTATGTAATTGTAGATGTTGTTAATTAAACGCTTACATGTGTAAAAAACGCCTGTAGAACTCTGACAAATTTGTAGTTGTAGATTACAATTTACATTAAATGAACCTCTCCTCCAAACAATGTAGTCTAGATAGGTACATTGTTTATGCAGTTATGTACCGTGTCTTTAGTTACACCATGTGCATCTGCCACCACATTCTAGTATTCGACGGTAGTTTTACTCACCCGAATTTTTTCTTTAAATGTTAAATCAGTTACATTTAATGTGAAGTTTACCCTTATATAAAAGTCGTGGTCGTCGTTCAATCACATGTCCAATATCACTACTTTCACTAAGTACTATCGCCACTTGTCAGTACCATTTTTGCCATTTTTGTGTAGAAATATTTTCTCCTTGTGTCAGTATTAGGCAGAGGTCGAAACTTGTAATGGTTGGACAGGCGACGCGGCACCTGTCGAAATTGTTCTACAATTTACAATATATGTGAACTTGTAATTACAATTGTGTGTTTAATAAAGCAGTTTTTCCTACAAATATGTAAATTGTCACTTGTAAAGCGAAAATGTTTATTAAACAGAAATATGTAGAATTGTAGCTACAATTCTACAATTTTGTAGATTTTCCACCATAATAAACTTTTAACTTGTAATTTTTATTAAACAGAAAGTTGTAGACTTGTCACTTGTAATTACAAGTTACAATTTACAATTTGTAATGTTTATTAAACAGGGCCCAGGTTCCTGAAATGGCTTCATGATCAATGTTAGTCAGATTTACTCCGGTAAGAAAATTGTGAAAATCGATAGATTTTTATACCAAACAAAGCCATGCACCCAAAATGGAGGACAATACATCGACGTCGACGGTATCACAGCGACGCCATTATTTAGGTGGCTGCGGCCTTTAAAAACCGTTTTACTAATCGCGGAGACATAAATTCGCTGTCCCAAGCTGTTCCAAATTTTCGCCAGCTCCCGCTTACTTGACTTGAGCATAAATCAATCAGTTTATCTTTAAAGTCTAGTTGATCCTTGTACAAAGTTAGGAGTATGTACAATTATAAATCCGAACGGCTCGGTGAAATGCGTCCGATATGAAGTTTCCTTTGTTTTGTCTAACTACAATTGCTACAATAATCTTATTAAAACTTTCGTAAGACATCTATAATATTCCAAAATTCTAGATTAGTATTGAGAATCAGTTCAGGGACGTCTGTAATCAAGAAAGATCCTGAAAATAGTGAAAAAATAGACCCAACGACGACCCAGAACTGACATCTCTGGAGACGACAAATTAGGAGAGCCGACCCTTACTAAAAATGGGACAAGGCCAAATAAAGAAGAAGAAATATTGAGAACCAGTTCATGATTTCAGGAAAATTCTTAAAGGCGCGATGCAGGATAGTCTTTTGTCAGGATAGTCGTTTGTGCCGTCGTTGGCGCCATGCCAATTTCGTCTGCTGGACGGATTTGAACCAATTCTGGTGATCGCACCAGCCAAAATCGATCGAGCTGACCATCCAAAAATGGTTAAAGGATATTTTTTACCAGACTACGGTGAAAGAAAGTACACTTACCAGTCTCTAATAAAAACAGCCCTACATGTTCCGAATTCTTATGGGCTTCTTCCGTTAAAGGGCTTATTACTTCGACAAGTGGCTTAGACCAATGGCGTCTGACCATCATGTCTATGCCTGCATGGAAAGAGCCGCTTACATAATCCTTGACTGCTCCCATCTGGAGAGATTATAGTTGTCCACGATCAGCCTTGAGAAAAGGATAAAAAAGAAATTTCAAAAATTAAATACTAACAATAAAATTAACCTTACACCACAAACAGCACCTTAAGAACATTTTATTGCCAACTAGCCCACAAGCAAAACATAATCACTCCACATAATCCTAACATCCATAATGGATCTTATAACATTATTCTCAAGGCGTAAGTAATGTCATGTAATGGTCCCGATCCGCAGATGCCCGGAGTAATTATCTGACAACAATAAACCGATTATTACTTTCTGGAAACCTTTTATGTTGAAACAGTACTTTAACTGCAGAGGATGTCATTATGAAGATTAAGTTGAGGATTTACTCTTGGTCTATCGACAAACGTATCTTTTCTTCTGTCAAACGATTTCATGTAAAGAATTTTCGTCAAAAATCATTGACATTTTGGAAATATTACATATCAAACTCAACTCTAGCATTCCATAACAGCTTCAATATCTGATCATATATTATCGTAGATAGTCTTTTTTGATAATTGTCATGAAAAAATAAGTTCAGGAAAAAAAGTTGTCGATGAAATGAAAATGAAGCAATCTATAAATCGGTTGTCAGCGTAAATTAATAACTAGATTGACATTAGTATAAAAGTATCGCTAAATACGGAAGCGGAACTTTTTAATCTTCGCAAAAACAAAAATTTACAAGAATTACTCTCAAGTTGATTAATAGTCCTTTGAACCCAGGACTTTGAACTCGGGCTCCAGATCGGTGCCGAGAGGGAGGGTGCCCAGGAAGCTGGCCGCATTACCACCCTGTATATCCAGGGCTATTCTTTGCCATAGGTATGAGCCTGCCCTCTGGTCACCCGTCGCGTCATCTAGTCTCTTTGAAATATTAAACACAATCAATGTTATCCTATTTTATGTGGTGATATCACATTTCTTATTTATATATACAAAGGATAAATAAGAAGCCAACATTTTTCCGCAATCCACTGAGGAATCACCACTAGCACCTCAGTGGAATGCGTAAAATTTTGGCTTCTTATTTATCCGTTGTATTTATAGTCTCATTGCCAGTTCGTGGAATATTTAAAAATAAATCCAGTCGAAAACAGTCTTCAGGGTATTCAAGGGGAAGACAAAGTCACTTAGTATTTTACGATTCAGATAATAATCTCTCTATTGGCAAGATCGAGTCTTCAGTGAGATCACCAACCCCGGTAGCTCCCGACCCCAGTGAAAATGCCGTAAAATTGCTGACGACCGTTAAAACGATGGGTGCTACGATTAGCCGTAGCTGTATAAAGGCATAAAGGCTGTAAAAGAGATTCAATAGTATTACAAAATGGGAAAATATGAAACAAGGCGCCTTATTCTGGACGCTGAAATTTGAACGATGAATCACACACAATTTAGGTAATGTATCAAAGTAGATCAGCATATATTTTTTAAGGTATTTGATACCTTTCTTGAGTGTCTCTTGGGATCTCTTGGGCTCCTAGGCGGTAAACAAGTTATTTGCGTTACTTATATTTGCCATTTATGCTGCGTTAAGTGACATTGATAATGATACATTAAGTTGTACTTTTAATGTAAATAAATGTAAAACTCAAGTTTGAGCAGTCATAATGGTACAGTATATAGGTATAAAAGGCATAAGATTGAAATACTAGCATTTTCTAACTTTGTGATGCTATCAATCGCAAAATAAGAAAACGTTTTAAAACAGGGGTTACACATCAAGTGGTTTTCGATAATGTTCGAATTTTGAAAGGTCAAGCTACTTTTTTATAAAGGCTTTTTACGCTGTCGACTGGGATATTATCTATATATATATATATATTACGCGAGGCCGATTTTTGTACATCCCATCAGATCTACAGTTATGGTCCGATTTTGATAAATGATATGTCATTAGATTCGTCTCATGCTGGAGAGGTGCATAAAACTCTTGGAATTTTCATTTTTTCCTGAAAAGGTACTGAAAAATGGATTTGAAAAAACTACTGTGCGCTAACCACGTGACTTTGACCACGTGACCTGTGATCCCTATTTTGACATAAGATGACCAAATAATAATAAGCATGATTTGCTCACAAACCTGTAGTAAGTTGTTCAGCATGATGAAATATTATTTTTGAGTCGGCAACATAATATCCGCAACACTTAAAACATGTACGAATATGCAAAAATAATTTTACAGTTTCTTGACAATGAATGACAGTAACCATATTCTGACAACTTTTAATGTCTTTTTTATTGGGGGCTATTATGTCAATGCTCTAAATTGCCAGGTTGTTTTTCTTTTTAAAATGTTAAAATGTATGGAAACTTTTTTCGCATACCTGTTAAAAAGGTGGAGAAAAAGCCGGTTAAGTGCGAGTTGGACTGGTGCTCGAAAGACTAGAAAACTGACCGTCATTCAAGAATAGATTATTTTTATAGGCGAGTTTTACAATAAATCAAAGCAGAAAAAAATTAGTAAAACTAATTTACACGTCATTCAAATAGGTAAATTTATGATAGATTATTATAAATATGATTAAAGTCCATCAAAAAAATAATTCCAAGGAAAATGGCATGAGTTATGGTAAATTAAATGGTATTTTACAAGAAAAAACTTAGTCCTTGCGCTTGCATGTCGACGGGATCGGAAATGTGGTCGAGTTGAGAATATGGACGACATGACAATGTGCCTAAGTTGGGAATGTATCTATATTGGTAATATGGATGAGTTGGTAAAATGGATGAGTTGGAAATGTGGACGAGTTGGGAATATGGAAGAGTTGGGAATGCGGATGAGTTGGTAAAATTGACAAGTTGGTAATATAGACGAGTTGGGAAAATGGACGAGTTGTTAATATGGGCGAGTTGTTAATTGGACGAGTTGTTAATTGGACGAGTTGTCAATGTAGACGTGTTGGGAATATGGACGAGTTGGGAATGTGGATGAGTTGGCAAAATGAATAAGTTGGGAACACGGACGAGTGGGCAATGTGGACGAGTTGAGAATATGGACGAGTTGGGAATGTGGATGAGTTGGCAAAATGAACAAGTTGGGAACACGGACGAGTGGGCAATGTGGACGAGTTGAGAATATGGACGAGTTGGCAATGAAGACGACTTGGTAATACGGACGAGTTGGTGATATGGAAGATTTGGCAATAAAGGCGAGCTGATAATAAGGACAAGTTGGTATTGTAGACGAGTTGGGTGTATCGTCGAGTTGGGAATATGGGAGAGTTGGAAATGTGGATGAGTTGGCAATGTGGATGAGTTGGTAAAATTGACAAGTTGGGAACATGGACAAGTGGGCAATATGGACGAGTTCGCATTATTATGGACGAGTTCGCAGTGAAGACGAGTTGGTAATACAGACAAGTTGGCAATGAAGACGCCTTGGTAATACGGACGAGTTGGTGATATGGAAGATTTGGCAATAAAGACGAGCTGATAATAAGGACAAGCTGTTATTGTAGACGAGTTGGGTGTATCGTCGAGTTGGGAATATGGACGAGTTGGAAATGTGGATGAGTTGGCAATGTGAATGAGTCGGTAAAATTGACAAGTTGGGAACATGGACAAGGGGGCAATGTGGACGAGTTCGTATTATGGACGAGTTGGCAATGAAGACGACTTGGTAATACGGACGAGTTATCAACGTGGACGAGTTGAGAATATGGACAAGTTGGAAATGTGGATGAGTTGGCAAAATGAACAAGTTGGGAATATGGCCGAGTTTGCAATAAAGACGAGCTGATAATAAGGACGAGTTTGTATTGTAGACGAGTTGGGTGTATCGTCGAGTTGAGAATATGGACGAGTTAAAAATGTGGATGAGTTGGCAATGTGGACGACTTGGAATTGTGGACGAGTTGGGCATATGGACAAGTTGGAAATGTGGACGAGTTGTATTTGTGAACGAGTTAGCAATATGGACGAGTTGGCATTGTTGATGAGTTGGAAATGAAGACGAGTTGGGAATGTAGATGAGTTTGGTGTATCGACGAGTTGGTAATGTGGACGACTTGGCATTGTGGACGAGGTGGGAATATGGACGAGTTGGAAATGTGGACGAGTTGTATTTGTGGACGAGTTAGCAATATGGACGAGTTGGCATTGTTGATGAGTTGGAAATGAAGACGAGTTGGGAATGTAGATGAGTTTGGTGTATCGACGAGTTGGTAATGTGGACGACTTGGCATTGTGGACGAGGTGGGAATATGGACGAGTTGGAAATGTGGACGAGTTGTATTTGTGGACGAGTTGGCATTGTGGACGAGCAAGTAATATGGACGCGTTGGCATTGTGGATGAGTTGGGAATATAAACGAGTTGGCAATGAAGATGAGTTGGTAATACGGACGAGTTGATAATATGGACGAGATTGGCAATAAAGACGAGTTAATAATAAGGACGAGTTGGTATTGTAGACGAGTTGGGTGTATGGACGAGTTGGAAATGTGGACGAGTTAGCAATATAGATGAGTTGGCATTGTGGATGAGTTGGGAATATGGATGAGTTGGGAATAAAGACGAGTTTGTAATATGAACGAGTTGGCAATGTAGATGAGTTGGGTGTATAGACGAGTGGGCAATGTGGACGATTTGGCATTGTGTACGAGTTGGGAATATGTACGAGTTGGGAATATGAACGAGTTGGAAATGTGGACGAATTTTATGTGGTGACGAGTTGGCATTGTGGACGAGTAAGCAACATGGACGCGTTGGAATTGTGGACGAGTTGGGAATATGGACGAGTTAGCAATATGTTCGAGTTGGCATTGTGGACGAATTGGGAATATGGACAAGGTGCCAATGGAGACGAATTGGTAATATAGACGAGGTAGCAATGCAGATAAGTTGGGTATATGAACGAGTTGGCAATGTGGACGTGTTGGGTGTGTGGACAAGTTGGCATTGTGACCCAGATGGGAATATAGACGAGCCGACATTGTGGACGAGTTGTATTTGTGGAATAATTAACATGTTACCCTAACATGCGAAACTTGATGGTAGAAATACCTACATATGATGCAAATTAAAAAAAAAAAACGACTCGCTCAAGAATAAATCATATTTGAATTAATGACGTGTGGCTGATCATTCTTATTCTTATTCAAAATAAAATTTGTCAAATTATGCTGTCAACACAACAAATAGATTTTTTTAAGGCTTCCGTTTTTACCGACTATGGTAAGGAACCCTAAAATTAGGTTTATATCATAGACTTGAGAGTATAGATAGCATCTCCCTCACTCTTCTGTCAGACACTATTTCAATGAGAGGAAAGACACGAAAGTTTGAATTTGGAATTTGGGTATACGTAAGGCCTTCAGCTCTAAATTTATTGAATAAAATATATCTTATATTCTTTTCTCAAACATGTTTAGCTGTTTTATATATTGGATTTATTTTATTACACATATTTGACACATTCTTTTTTTATGGTGGAGTATTGTCAGTCAGTAATTTATTTAGATTAGTATTTAAGGTGTTCGCTATCACTTTACAAAAAGCAAAACCTCACCGAACAACGGCATGCTCTACGAGCAAACTCGGAATTGGCGAAATCATCATTAACTATGATGGAAGCCATATTTTAAAATTAGAATTAGAAGTAGGGTTTGATTAAGAGTTATACTGGCGTAAGAATTTCAAACACAATGTGAAATTGTTATTGAATAAATGATTGATGATGATGACATGGCAGCACCCATATTAAGAAAATTTGCACGATCTATTGAATTTCATAAAAAAAAAACAAGCATTGATAATAGTGGTTTTTCGTGTATTCTATAAACGTTTTTTACTCTCTATTACATACAATTGAGTTTATGTAACATTTTTTACTATCAATATTTTGAAGTATTTACGATTATAAATGAATACATAAACAGTTACGCACTCCATGATTTCCTTTTTAAAACCTGCGTAGTGAGTGACCAAATCTGTCGTTTCGATTCATGTGCTATTTCTGGAAATTGATAGAAATCGATCAAATCGATAAATGTATGTCCTGAAGAAAGGATAACAAATTAAAATTCTACCAATCTTATGTTCGGTCCTATGAAAATATGTCAATTATTTTTTTACGATTTGGGACTATTGTCATGAATTATATTTTTTCCATAAATCGAATAATATGCATTTTATTTGTGAAACAGATCAGCAGATCACATGGCATTAATGCACAAGTTATTTTTACAAAAGAGTTGAAAAAGTTGTCACGATGAACCTGGCAGTTGGCTATCAGGCCTGGCTCTAGCCTGGCATGTCTTAACGTTTTTGAAATATCATTTTAACGTGTTTTTTTACAGTATTTATTCTTCGATCCCCAAAAACTTCTTATCGATAAAGTAGTTATTTTCTGTAACACTACCGGAATTCCATATTCTAGCGGCGGTTCGACGCCGCAACGGGTCTCTAGTCTTCTTTAATCTTCGAGATGACGTCTATTATCAATGTTTCAATAAAAAATTCTTCGGTTTTGAATGAGTTCATACTGTGAAGTACGATAAGTAAGTAAAGTAGTTTGCGTTGTTTGTGTCTATTTGAATTGAAAGAATACCTATTTTCTCTTGGTCTCATATTTGAGAAATTCTGGGTACATTTCTTTTTAATTTTTCAAAGTACAAAGAAGCAGAAATCCCTTTTGTTCTATAGAATCCGAATGCAGCCCGGTTACTTGTTCCGCTGGGGCACAGGAAGTATTAAAATACAGTAATCTGACTTTATAATAGCGGTAAAATATACTTCCCGACCTCAATGCGGTGCCAACTCATCCTTAGTATTGAATCGGAACGATGCTCATTCGGTTTTATTATCTTCATTTTACGAATGAAGCTTCACTAAAGAGCAATATAAGGACGAGGTATTTTTGCAAGTTGTGACGCTTGGTTTACGTAATTATTGAGTGTCGTGATGGAAATAGTTTACTATCGAATAAATGAACGAAATAAATTACAAACTAAAGTTACGGTGCGGTGATGATATTTAGCAATAAAAAAATTGTCTGTAGAATTTCTAAGACGGAATGATCACAGTAGTAGTATAATAAAAATTTCAACCTTTTATGTTTACACGGGTTTATGATACGTGTTCAATTGAATGTGTTCATAAAATCAAATCTTAGTCACTCAGGCCCCCCGTTTAACTTACCTATATAGATACTCCGCTTTCTGTATTTTTGTGTTGTCTGCGCCCTGGGTCACTAGAGGTGAGTCTTTGTCACAGTTCCGGACCAGATAAGCCTCTTGTGGCTTCCTGCGTTTTATTTGAAATACCTGGAATCTCGTATACCTATAGTCAGCAAATCTTCCAAGTCTGAATGCCTCAGTGCCTTTAGCCATATAGAAGCTCTAGGCGAATCATTCATTGTGTTGTGTGTTGTGTTGGGTCCAGGGCCCTGGAAAGGAACGTCGTTTAGGAGCCAGCGTCCTGGACAGCATTACCACGCTGAATAGCCAGGGCTAAGTAATTAAACATTACAATTGCGGTTTATTATAATATCAAGTCAGTCTTACTCATATGAGGAGAATCAACAGCAAATACAATAATAGAAAATTAAAAAATATATATATTGCCAATTAGAGGAACTCGCAAATATTGAAATTGCACATGAAATCTTGAATCTGTAAATGTGTTTATTCGTACCAGTTTACAAATAAAAAGGAGGAAAAGAACTTTGTGTGGTAGGTAAGGAACTTGAAATGCATTTCTTCTTACATTTGCACGTGATGAATAATGGAACAGCTGACCTAAACTGCGGTTGGTGAAAAGTAGCAACTAAGTCGAAAACGGCACACATAACATTTCAATTCATTTGAATTTTGGCAAAGATATGGGTTAGATTCTAAGTCACAAATAGCATAGGAGTTATAAACATACAAATACCTTTTCTCTTGGTAAAAGATACCTATTTTCAACAATCGGATTGTGGAACACATAATTTATCAATTTTGCTTCAAAATGATGTCGTATAAATAAATCAGACGGAAACTTGAAGCGATCGGGCTGGCAAAGTAATGATATACCTACTGATATACTGGGTATACCGCCACTTCGGTAAACACATAAAAACGAAGAAAACTTCTGTATGTATTGTTTTTCTCTGAAGGAAAAGTAATTACTTAGTCCAAATGACAAGGACGATCCATTCCCCGTTTTCTCCTGGTCTCATAGATTTGTCCCATCAATGGAACCACGCAGGGAGACTTATTTCTCGTAGTCTATCTGACCTTACAAAATATCAGATGAATATCAGGTCATCGCTCGGATAACCGATGACACCCACTAAAGGACCCAACTCTGTAGCGATTCACATGTTCACGTCATGTGCCCGCCATCAAATAATCATATATCATCATCGTGATACTCATATCATCATTATCATCATCGAATTTAAGACATATTAGCATCATACGTCATCAAGCTAATACTAAATTATCATTTAGTAGATATAGGCAATACAAATGCAAAATAAGAGTAACAGTGTGAATGTTTGCGGAAGCAAGTAAAACCATTCTTATAACTAAACATACTATCACTTTGAAAATAGCAAGTTGATATTCACAAATTGACAACAGAGGAGTTGAGCTTTACTTAGACTAAATAAGAATCAAAATCCCATATACAACGCTTAGAGGGCGGGGGCTAGGTCACGTGACGTGTCGAGTGTCCCGAGTGGGACGAGGCAGGCGAGCCTGATGAGTGAGATGGAGCAGTTGAGTGGGGCGAGACAGATGACGCTGTCGAGTGAGATGGAGAAGTCGAATGGAACGGGTCAGTCGAGTAGGTCGACAGCGGCGAATGACTAGAGATTAGGGTATAAATAGGCAAGGGCTTAGTAGGATGGGATTCATTCTTTCTTGCATCATCGACTGGGTAACACTGTTGTCTGGCAATAAGATATTAAATATATATTCTAAGGGGAATTTCTGTTGGGATTACATTATTTTTCTGATCTATAATTATTTATTGAAATGTTGTGGGATTTTGTTGTTTTTTTGTTAAAGCTATTCAGCTTAATTACATGCCAGAAATAGTGTTTTGGTACATGGTTGCCAGGTGAAAGATATTTAACCTTGCGGCTGTTAAACGAATATCTTTCAGACTCTTCTAGTTTTATCCGAGTTAGGCAGCTCGGACACTAGCCATATATAAGTGCAGTGAATAGCCTACGAGGGTGGATAGTTTTGTTTGGTGAAAGCAAGGACCACACGTGATGGACATGCGGGCCTTTCCGCGCTTGCCGAAGCCAAATGGACCTCCAGGCTCGGTCTCATATACTTATATATTTATATGTCTGCTTTATATACACATATTAGGGCGAGCTACTCCATGTTTCCGGCGTCTCATCAGCCACATGGGGGGGGGCTCAAATACACCGATGATAGTCACTTCTTCGGGCTAATCACCCGAACTTACAGTTCAGTTTAGCTAGGCCCATACACGTTTAAATATAAATATGAGACCCAGGTCTCTAGTGTTCTTTGTACTAGCTAAGGAACGGGGGTATGGGGATAGGTACACTCCAGTAGAAATATTAAAACGGGGTTCTTTATCTTCCGAGCAATCGGCCATTCATCATTAACTAACATAACATCTATTCAAATTATTTTATTCTCGTCAGGTATAGTAGATGCAGAGGCTGACCTACTGTTTTACTAGTGTTTATGACTTGGGATGTCAGTAGGGGAAAAACAGAGTCTTGTAGCGGTTTGTAAAGATTGAGAATAGGGAACCTGTTATTTAGGTCATCCAGATATTTAACACCTTTAACTTACCAACATTAATTATAGAAATAATTAATTAAAATTTACCGATTATGATTTGAAGCAATGTACCTTTGATATAGCTTAAGTGATAGAATGGCATCACTGAAGTAAAGTTGAGTCAATTAGCAGTAGATATTCGCTTTCTCAATGAACAGAAATAGTTTAAACTTTGTTATAATTTTGATAAGGAAATTGTGGATCGTTGTATAGTATGGAAATACAGAGCATTCCTAAGACTGGATGTGGAGTATCTGAAGTGTAAATTGCTAAAAGAAAAGCCGGGGACTTATGGATAGCAATAATGAAAGTTATTCGTTCTCGTATTTACATCACAGATCTCAGAACTAAAGTAATTTATATCACAAGGGTTGAGAGTAATTTCCTTTATCAGAACCAGTCATTCGAGAGTTGAAAGATACTCCGATCGGCACAATAGTCTTCATGATTTCAAGGGTATACTACATTTATGAATATGGTCAAACGAAAACCAAGTTCTAGAACTCATTAGAAGGGTTCATACCTACTAGGGAAGAGTAGTGTATTAGACTTCTTACAATTTTAATTATAACTTCATCATTTGGATACGTCATAATCTTTTCAACTTTTTCATATATTTAGCAAGTTGTAGGTTTAGGCAGGTAGCTTAACCTAGCGTAGGCCTTGTGTAGTTAACTTAAGAAGCCTGCGCCAAAAGGCTTCCCCAAAAGATGGATCCTTGACACTTTGCCGTAGGCTAGGACGTCATGCATAGATGTGATGAGATCCCACAGTGGTTTGATCAGTTATTAGCCAGGCGTGAAGGTCCGTCCATCCCTGTGCTGTATGTCTTAATTAGCTTTGCCAAATAGGATAGATAGCTAAGGCATACAGTATTACTCCTTCACACACTTAGAAGGGTTGGCGATTTTCTAAAAAAAAAAAAATATTTTTTTTTATACACCTTAAAGTTACCTTCTTCATTCTACTATAGACTAGCCTATGCTAGTCCTTAACTATATCGATTAAACATATTCAGTTTTCCAGAAATTCTAGCTAAATAAAACTTCTTATTCGTCCTTCCTGTAGGAGGAATCTCATTGAGATGTCTTCTCCATTTTACTATAATCTAGTCTTACTAGTTTTTAATTGTGAAGATTAAAACAACTTCCTATTTATTGCTTAGGTCTAGAATCCACTTCAGATTGTTCTACTATAGTTTATTTAAGGGATGTATACCATCTTCTCAGATTAAGGTGTAATGACAAAATTTATTTAATATTGTCAAATATGAAAACTTAAGATTAATTAAATTCATAATAAAATCTCATAGATCCTGTAACTTTCACCTGTTTATAGATTGGTAATGAAGTGTAGTTTCATATTGTACATAGACATATGTTTTCTAGTCATTCTGGAGTAAGAACATGCAATTTTAAGAACTAAATTATCTTTCATTCCAGAATTCTAATAAAATTTGGATAGAATCACATATTGACTTTTATTGTTACATAAGGTAATCTAGTTCGATTATACCTGACTGTGGTCTAAATGAATTCGATACTTCATATAGAATTAAACAACTTTCATAAGAGTATCTGTAATATTCCATATTGATTTTGATACAGGAACTATATAAGTTAGGAATTTAATTAGTACAAAGAACCGAGGTAGCAGTAGGATAGGAGAAGCTTGCACAAAATAAATAATAGAATACACACTTATTTAGTTAATTTAACAAAATACATAGTAATTTTGCACTATTCAGGTACGAGGCATTTCGCGGCACATCACGGCTACATCTCCTAAAAGAAACTGTGTTACTACAATAACGTAGGATCCGACCAATCTAGACGTTCACAACGGTTTTACCGATCACCTTGGCCATTAGTTATAAGAAATGTTCAGCTCAACTGTATAAAGATCCTTTCATATCTAGGTTTGGTTAGTTGTAGGTTCTGGAAGGCTAGGTAGTCGTTGAAGGGTTTCCTAGGGGTTCGTTGTAGGAGTAGAGTCTGGAGGCGAAGGTGAAGGAGGCGTAGGACCTGTACCTTTAGTTAGGGCTTAGCATACATTACGATTGGTGGTCCCGTGACTCAGGATAACTCTCGAGTTGAAGTACGTTAGCTAGTAGGTATTACAATTGGCGCGTGACCAGGATTTGTTCATTTAGTAGTAGTCTCGTATCATTATTGATCAATTGCTGGCGTAACCAGAATATTTGTTCAATTGCTGTTCATCGTGTGGTTCCATGTCTTGTTGTGTCCTTGCGTTTGTAGTTCGACAATTGTCTTTCATTTTGTTATTTGTTTTGGAATTTTAGTGGAGTTGTTAGTGACGGTTTTATTGAAGGGATCTTTGAACACTTGAGCCTTGAACTAGCTGTCCTTAAGGGCACAATTGTTGACGTGAGAATGGAAAAGAGATTCGCCGTGATGGGTTGTTTGGTGCACGTCGCTTCGAAATATCTTTTGTTGCATATTTATGCATAAACTATAGTAAATAGAGTAGCTTCTTGATATAACACACGATATTTTTCTTATTTCACATAGTAATAGTACCTGAAACAAAAAACAAATTATATTAGAACGGCGTGATTTTGTTTTCAATAGTTATTTTACTCAGAAATTGACATTTGACACTTGACAGTTCGTTCAGGTATTGAACTATTTGAGATACAATTAAATCCGTTACGTTTGTATTAACGCTTTACAAAAAGTTAATTTTAACACTGATTAATAATGAAATAGGTGGTTTATTTAAGTTTTAGATAATAATTTACGTTACATAAAATAATAATATCAAGTAATAATATACTTACTTTAGTTTCAATCAGATACGTAGACAACTTTACTCAATATGTTCGTATTATTAATAAAACATAAGATTTAGATATTTAGGGATACATTTAATATTATTTATGCATTATTTACATAATTGGGAAAAATAATAATAGGTAATTCATTTTTTTTAAGTTAAAATATAATCAAGGCTGAGTGAACAAAACGCCTGCGAGCAGGATTGATGTGACAAGTTGACAAGTGACAGGGTGTTATCTGTTATCACTTATCAGTAATTAATATGATATCGAGATGGAATGATTATTTAAATAAATTTAATTTTAATATAGATATAAAGTCGGAATTTTGTAGGAAATTAGTTAAGTGAGGTAGAATAGAGATGTCATTGTTCTTGACTACAGGAAATATGAGGTTGTGACGATTTTTTTTACATCAGTTATTAGTTCAAGCTGTGTTGTAAATTTGTTATGAAATTAAGGATAGACTATGAGGATACTAAGGACTTATTATTTCGGGGGGCGTAGATCTATTTATAGGCTTTAGTTTAGTGCAGGAAATGTTTCACAATGAGATCTGATAAACATGACCCTAGCTACAATATTAAGTTATTAATCTTTTAGCTTAATATAAGACTTGTTAGAAATATTAAATATAGCAATTATAAGGAAAGTAGGAGTGTTAGTGATTTCATAAGTGGGGGGGCGATCTCTTTTGAGTTCTTAAAGCACCTAATGAAACAAATGAAATGAAAGTAATTTTATTACAATAATTTTGGTACATTTATGGCCTATAGATTACCAATAGAATGACTTACATATATGTTCACATGTAGTATAAGAGTATAACCACAGAATCAGAAAGAAAAGGAAAGCAGTTTAAATTTAATTTATTTTTGAGCGAAGTAAATATGTCTGTATTGTTGTTATCAGATTTCATAAAGGTTAAGTTCTGTTAAGTATTCTTATAATTAAGGAAATATATCTTCAATCAAGTTCTTATTATGCATTAGTTCATAAGATTCCGGTTACATTTTATATCTATGGTAGATTTTGTCCAGAGCTTGTTGTCGAAGTCCAAAAATCTGGAAAGTAAAATAGATTACTATTAAAACAAGTCATATTAAATATTGTTTGTTATTGCACAAAGGTAGAAAACTATACAGTACATTTACATACTTTACTTTGAGTCGTTGAAGGGTTTCCTAGGGGTTCGTTGTAGGAGTAGAGTCTGGAGGCGAAGGTGAAGGAGGCGTAGGACCTGTACCTTTAGTTAGGGCTTAGCATACATTACGATTGGTGGTCCCGTGACTCAGGATAACTCTCGAGTTGAAGTACGTTAGCTAGTAGGTATTACAACTCGACTCGGGATTCAAAGCAGGCGATGACAGATACCCGTTGAGACGGGTCGGTACCGGTAATGAAGGATGACGGACGACGCGGATTGAGTTAGGTGTTGACGATTTGTACAAAGTTGACAATGAAGTTACTTGATTGCTTCTTGCACGTACATCTTCCATTATTACTGCTACCTATTATTATAATTCTTCTACTTCTTCTACTCGTGGTGGGTGAAACATACGAAGTGCATATATAATACGTCACCTGTTTAGTACAACAACATATTATTCAGGGTGCTGTTTAAGCGCCCTCGCCACTAGTGCATCCGGCATGTTTGCGGAGGCACAGAGTACAGACTGACAGTTTCACGATGTTCGTCGCAAAAGGGTCGCCTCGATGATAAGACGCATGAGAAATACAGTAAGGGCATCCTGAGCATGCTGGCTGGACGTCTTGATTTCCCTATGTTGATGCACTGGGTGGGCATTTGTAAGTCCTAGCATTTTCATTTGTTACTAACGCGATACGGATCTCGCATCTAAAATATATGTGTTTTATTGTATTTTCATTATTATAAGTCATATTTTATAACTCTCGATAGGTACGTATTGCTAGGCATTGTGGTGACATTATTTGCATCGAAACAGAACAAGGTGTCAAGTGCCCAATCTAAAGGCTCAGTTTCGTCGATATACGGCGTGCGAGGACTTCTGCATATAACAAACAAGTGAAAATAAATAATTCTAATTCGGGCCATAACGTTTCTGGAAATTCGATGGGCCGCATGCGGGACCAATGAAACTGAGCCTTAAGATAGGTTACGCCACTGGTCACAAACATGAAGTGGTTCTTTATGTAACAACACGGTACTCAGAGTAATAAGCGATCCATCAAACCGAGTCTCCTGCTCGTCCGTCATCGTTAGCGCGCGCTGACTCACCGCTACATTAATCGCAATTGATTAGTGAATAAAAGGGGTTTTCGGGGGCCCCTGTATTGTATTCCCATATCAAAAACACTTCATATATTCATCTTCATAGAATCCATTCATGAATGATGACGAGGCTGGCGCAGTTTGTGGTGCACCTGCTTACTAAGCCGGCGGCGAAAAGCCGAACAGGATTTTCTCTGTTCATGCTCCGCTCAGTTCTTCTAAATTACATTCTTTGGTAGGGCGTGCGCTGTGATTGTTTACTTTACTCCCACCGTGCACTTCGTATCCAATGACAAATAAATTAAAAATACTCTAAATTCTTGGAAAAGGAAAAATAAGCGGTCAAGCTTAAAAATTTATGGACTTTTTCCTTTACTTGTGCTACACTACATGACTTTGGTTCTTGCCAAATTTCATGATTCTAGGTCAACGTGTACCCGTGTTTTGATTCCATTCCTCCACAGACGGATAGATGGACCGACGGGTATAAGGGTTCCGTTTTTGCTGAGTGAGGTCCTAAAAAAAACTATTAATGTCTTGATATTACTGATAGTTATATTTAATGATTGGTGGCGATTACTTTTTATTTTTATAGTAGCTTCAGCAAACTACTACTTATATAAATTATAATAGTGCATTTTATTGCGTAGTATGCTTACACAATGAAACTTGTACGCAGTTCAAATAAACTACGGTTAAACATAAGTAAATATATCGAAGTAGGTAATTTTCCCGCACCTTATTTTCGGCCTGCACGAGAGCAAGCTCACGCCAATGCTACATAACGCTTAATTAGCTTAAAATTGTTATTTATCAACGGGAAATACCATTAAAATACGTATATTATTTTGATTTCCGGCACGCTATCATACCTTTTTAACCTACAATACTAATAATACCTTGTAATTACTTTTGGGTACTTTACTAAGCTACCAAGCTTAAGTATGTAATTCCCTTTACATGTAAAAGTACTCTTAAATTATTTTTAGAGTATACGTAATATTTCATGCCGATTTTAAAGGCCTTAAATATACCATGACCTGAATAAGGAATCTGATTAATCTGGGATTAGAAATTACGTAGTTTTAGCTCACTATTGTGATATTTCGTTTCACTGTTATTTGGAAGATTGTACTCGTAATTATATGAAAATTACAAATTTGTTAGGTGATTAAAATTGAACTGTTTAGAATAAGTAACTACGGCTAGAACGAGAGTCTCCATACAACAGATTTCCGAAAGATGAGGCCGCTTTTCTTTGTATGTGTGCGTGTCTACGAACCAATCATAGGAACGAGTTGCTTGTGACATTGAAGCTGTGACAGATGCGCACACGGACAAGACTTAGCCAACCTAGCCAACTTTGGCTAACCAAAACTGGCTTCACTTTCAAGCGCTAACAAAGTATCTAGGCATATTTATTCTAAGCGAGGCAATTATTTTATTTTGAGCAATATGCGTATACTTACCTCCGCTGTATTACTGGCTGAACACAAATGACTATCCCATATCTACAGCCATGGTATAAGAAACGCGAAAACGCTTCGCAGGTGGAATGAGCTCCCTGCCGAGGTTTTCCCCGGGGGCTACAGTATGCGGTTCTACAAGAGGGGAGTAAATAGGTTCTTAAAGGGTCGGCAACGCGCGCGTGATGCTCCTGGCGTTGCAAGCGTTCATAGGCGGCGGTAACTGCTTAACATCAGGCGGGCCGCATGCTTGTTTGCCACCGTCGTAGTATAAAAAATAAATAAATAAATAATAATAATAATAAGTCCCAGCAGGGCTACAGCCACAGCAAATTTCTCCAAGGGGCCTCTACGTGTTGGATCCATATCCCCACGCAAGCCTTTCAAAAGACCGGGACGTATGAGCCCGAGACTATGAGTCGAGAAACAAATAATAATAATAAAGTATAGTTGCCGGCAAACTTTTAGAACAAAAATGGCGGATCTGTGCATGTACATTTGTAAATCGGCTACTGCGCAGTCAAGGTTATGCTCTAAAAGTTTGCCGGCAGCTGTATGTCACTTCGGAATGACAGGCGAGACTTTTGACATCTTCACGCTGTAATTGATTGGTTGTTTCTGTCAATCCGTTTCTGTGTTGCCAGTGGTGTATCATAATACTCACCGATTCCCTAGTTACCTGTATGAATCTAATCAAATCGTGAGTGTTTTAAATCAATTATTACGACAAAATAAAATTTGGTCCAAGAACATGACAATCGTAATGCATAAATTCATAATAATTACTTTTTTGTACGACTGGCGGCAAACATTTTTTTCCTTATAATTATTTTGTTACCTTAATTATGTTATGTGTGTATGTTTGTTGGTGTCTTCAACCAGTGCGTATTACCGGTGATGACCTACGGAGCCGAGACGTGGTTTCTAACTATGGGCCTTTTAAGGAAGCTCAGAGTCACTCAGCGAGCTGTGGAAAGAGCTATGCTCGGGATTTGTCTACGAGATTGAATCAGAAATGAGGTGATTCGTAGACGAACCAAGGTCATCGACATAGCAAACCGGGTAAGTAAGCTGAAGTGGCTGTGGCTATGGGCGGGGCACGTAGCTCGAAGGACCGATGGCCGTTGGGGCAGAAAGGTTCTCCTCAAGTGGAGACCACGTACTGGCAAGCGTAGTGTAGGACGACCTGGTTAGTGTTGCGGGGACTCGCTGGATGCGGGTCTCTGCTATCCGGCCCACGTGGAAGTCTATTGAGGAGGCCTGTGTCCAGCAGTGGACGTCCTATGGCTGAAATGATGATGATGATGATTTTGTTACCTAGCGGCCACTAATCAGTGACGTAGAAAGTCTCGCTAGCCGGAGTATCATGCCTTATTTTCTTATATTATGTCTACAGCAACATTTTTCATTCATATTTCTTAAACGCGCTGCGTGAGACCTCTTCATTATCCTCAGCGAATAATTGCCAATACGGCGTCTCTTGAAATATTCTAATTCCCTCGAAATTAAATTTTAATGACAGGTTTCTGTTTACGAACAAACGTTTCAAAGAACAGACGCTTTAATTAACATTTTCAAGAAGCAAATTCAAATTATCTGTATAATCCGGAATAAGTTGGAGTTTAATGAACCGGCAACTCTTCGAGTTTTAATTGATTAACAGGTCGGAGCTCTGATAATAGTTAATTTGAAAAGGTTCGAGTGAAACAGCGTTCGTTTGTCATCATCATCATCATCATCAGTCAAAAGACGTCCACTGCTGGATATGGGCCTAGCTCCCTCAGAGAAAACCACCATGACCGGTCCTGCGCCGCCCGCATCCAGCGGACTCCAGTTACCTTCACCAGGTCATCAGTCCACCTTGTGGGGGCCTACCCACGCTGCGTAGTCCAGTGTGTGGTCGCCACTCAAGAACTCGATGGCCCCAGCGGCCGTCGGCTCTACGAGCGATGTGCCCTGCCCATTGCTACTTAAGTTTTGGTATCCTTCGGGCTATGTCGGTAACCGTTCGTTTGTAAGATGATTGAATTATTGCGAAGGACTGATTTGAAAGAGGCGGATTTAGGCGATGCCAATTTTGAGACGCCTAAATTACGGCGCCAGTGATTACCGCACAGCACACCTCCGACCGTTTAGACGATGACTATGTTCAGCCGCCTAAATCTCGCCGCCAGTCGTGTTTACACGGTGCTTTTTTTCAGTACCAGTCATTAGTGGCAGCGAGAGACGCGGAGGGGGGGTCACTGGCGCCAAAAAATAGGCTCGTGTTCTATTCCGCGCCAGCGCTGGCATGCGGCGAAAAAATGGCGCGGAAAGTGTTTATACGGTGCCTTTTCGAGGCGCCGTAATTTAGGCGTCTCAAAATTGGCATCGTCTAAATCAGCCTTGTGCTGAAGTTTGATAGCCATCTGTTATCCAGTCCCCGTACCATGAGTTAACGTGACCGTACTCGTTAGCGACAGCGTAAACGACTTGCATGTAGAATAGTAGCGGTTACTTTGTAGAACTCCAATTCTTCATATAAACCGTTCACGCAGTCGCCAGCGAGTACAGTCACTGCAAACTCATGGTAAGGGTAAGGTATCGCTCACAAGAGTGTATCGACATCTTCCGATCGTAAATAATTTTCAAAACTAAAGCATTAGATGGTATTCGTCAAATTACTAGTCTGTACACGATTTTCGCATATTATCTTAAAAAAAGGGGGCTTATTCGCGTTAAGAAAATCGCGTGTTTATTTAATTACGTTTAGAACTTTGACGTGTGATTTTACGTTCATAATTATAGTCTCGAAGGGACTGAACTGACCAAACGGCCCGGTCGTTTTCACAGAATTATTTATCGTCAAATTTTCCTTTTACAGCATTTTCTTAACATCATGCATCCTATTGATTACGTTAGGTTAGGTTTGTATTATAACAATCCCAAATAGTTTATGGTTTCAGAGAAAAAATGCTTTCTACATAATGGCAGTTCTGTTAACAGAAACATTTATATTTGTATGAATCTTTTTATCGATTCATATTTTTATGTGGTAATACCATATTTTTATTTAATGCGCATAAGCATTTCAAAAACATATATGACGCAGAGGGTGCTCCAGTAGCGTAAAGAATTAAGGGATGAAAGATTTGGTGCGCATAACGTAGCGATCGAATAGCTCAGTTGGAAGAGCAATGCGCCGGAAACGCAGAGGTCGCGGTTTCAAACCCCGCTTCCATTGTAGTAGATCGCATTCAATTTTTCTTTCTTAATTTACCTTTGAGTCATTATTTATAGAAACATTTATGAAAAATATTTCGGCGAAAACGCAGAGACCCCTACGAAATTTAGCTTACTTACATCATTATATCTGCTGTTGTCTGATTTACGAAAACGAACAAACCCATTCTAGAGTCATAGCCTGAGGAAACGGCCATTTATACGCGTAATATCAGATTACCTACTGTATTTCCGGCCTGCCCCCTGAGGCTGGGAAAGTTTTTAATAGCGTAGGGAATTATGTTAAGGGAGGCGAATTTGCTCACACGTCTGGAAATCTCCTGAAATTTATTGTGCGCAGTTTTGGAAACGATGATATGATAGGTAACTAAATCCAGTTTTAATTCGCCTTTTAGGGTGCTCTCTTATCTTGAGCATTCGCTTGTGAAACATGAGATTTTCATATATTTTTTATTGCATTATAGGCGAATGCTCGCGGTGATCACCCTTAGCCACACGCCACAGTCAAATAATATGTAGCTCCTAGTAATATGCGCTAATTTTTCTTTGTACATATTTTAAGCGTCATTGACAGCAGCTAACTTAATATATGGCGCCAGCGTGTATTAACTATAACGCTGCTCAAAAATTACTATTTTCACCTTCATTCGTCAATCATCATATTTTGTGTCATTTTCGTAACGAGTTTCAGAGTCCCAAGCTTATTTCTATATATTCTCAACGCAACAAAGCGCCTCAATTTTACCTTACCCATATAATTAGCGTTGTTAAATTGTCACAAATACGTTCGAGACAGTTTTTCCGTTAAAAGCAAATCTACACTAATAGAGCACCTGTATCAAACTAAAGTACTCGGACTTTCCCTTAACCCCGGATGAGGCGGGCTCAACAAATCATACCAGTGCATGGGCGGCCCGATAACCGCTCTCTGCATTTTTCATGTCGAAAAAAGAAATTTATGCCCATTCCAACGGCTATTTTTGCGTTTGTAGGCTGCAGTTTAAACGCCAATTATTTTGCACGAGCCTAGGATGGAGTGTGCTACCTTCACACTGAGTTTTGCACCTCTGGCCACTTTCAAATATTCAAATTTAGAATGAATTTTAAAAAGTAATTAAACTGTTTATGACATGTAATCGTTTTTGGTGGGAAAACGGATGATGGACGGACGGACAAAAAAAAAGTCCAAACTGATGTATATTACTTTGGGTTTTACACGAAATTGAGGAGTGGCTTATTTAGAATGAAATTATTTTAACTTTATGTTGTTAAACTATGTAATTCATAATTATTGTGTTGTAAATATGTATGAGTGAACATTGCATAAGTGAACTGTTTCGTTCGTATGAATATACTCGTATAATGATATGTCTTTAAATGGGTATTTTCTTGGAACACCTTTCGCATTCGTTTTCGCTGAATATTATTCTAACGGAATCTTCATTCTCCTAATCTTCTGATGCCGAAACTAGTTAGCTCTAAAGACTTACCACACTAAAGAATTGCATCTAGAAAAGTAGGTTAGTTTAGAACGATCCCGAACGAATTAAGATGACGAAAAGATGTGATTATTCGGCGTAAAAGGTTATATCTATGATTATGGCGATTATGCCAATTATATGTAATTACTTATAATGACTATGGAAAACTAAACTAAAATTAGGACAAATATGCGTAAACGAGGTTAACCGTCTTTCAAACGATGCGGAAATCGAATGTAAACTTTCCTTAGAATCACCGTGTATTGTTAAAAAAACTTTTAATAGCCTCATTATTCCTATTATTTATATGAGCAAGATATAAGAGGGTGAAGTACAAGTGAGTTTTACTCTACTTTCAGTACTTTAATTAGCATTCCAGCTTGAGACCCAAAACTTTCCAAATAAGAGGCAATCACCGAATGAGCGAAGCGTTATAATAAAATTTGTGTAATTAACAAATTTTTGCTCTGTATTATTAAACCACTGATTCAAAGATCAAAGCCAAAAGAAAAATCGAAAAGTTATCTAGCCTTTCGATTTTTTCCGTGCTTTGGTGTTGACGACGCGGTTGGCTCGGTTTGTAGAGACCTGCTTACTGAGCCGGCGGTCCCAGGTTCCAATCCCGGCCAGGGCAAATATTAGTGTGACGAACTCGAATATTTGTTCTTGGGTCATGATTGTTCTATGTATTTAAGTATACATCCATACTATCCATACTAATATTATAAATGCGAAAGTGTGTCTGTCTGTCTGTCTGTTACCTCTTCACGCTTAATCCGCTGAATCGATTTTGATGAAATTTGGCATAGAGATAGTTTAAGATACGAGGAAGGACATAGGATAGTTTTCATTCCGGAAAGTATACCAAAAAAGATTGAAAAGTGAGTGAACATTTCTGTTGGGGTGCGGTGACCCTGTAGGAAATGTAATTATTAGACCTAGAGCACAAGTGCTCTTACATTTGCTTAGGCGCTTTTAATAATCCCTTTTATCAAGTTCCACGCGTACGTAGTCGTGGGCAAAAGCTAGTTTATCTATATAAGTATGTATATCGTCGTCTAGTACCCATAACACAAGCCTTCTTGAGCTTAATTTGGGACTAGATCGATTTGTCTGATATTTATTTATTTTTATTTATCTTTGCATCTTATATTTCAATTTTTCTTTTTCCTTTGATCTTTGTATCAGTGGTTTAATATAAACTTTGTATTATTGTTAGTCCAAAATACCTCGGCATCTGTAACATTTCACCAAGTTTTATTTTGAACGATAGTATTTATTTTCTCCAACTTTTACGTTTCATGAATTCCAGGTAAAATTTGCCTATAGGTACATGTAATATGCTAAAACAATAAAAAATAAATGAATAAAATAAATGAATATTAGGGGACAATCATACACAAATCGACATAGTCCCAAACTTAATAAGCAAAGCTTGTACTATGGGTACTAGACGACGATATACATAATATATAAATACATATAAAGATAACATCCATGACCCAAGAACAAATATTCGAGTTCATGACACAAATATTTGCCCCAGCCGGGATTCGAACCCGGGACCGCCGGCTCAGTAGGCAAGTGTCTGCAAACTGCGCCTAACGTGTCGTCCAAATGAGCGTATAAAGCAACCCAGACCTCTCAACCCAAATAAGCCAATTAGGGTGTTGTATCGCTTGTATCTACTTTTAAATAGTGCTAAGTACATCCTGTTAGCGATCGTTTTATGGAGGGTAGATGTAAGGAGAACAATCTTCTCAGTTAAAAAAGTATCCACATTTGTATAATTACACCTTACTAACTAAAATTGGAAAACCTTCTACATAGTATGAAAAGTAGCTGGCTATTTTACTACTGGCATATGTGATAAGTGATATTGTGAAAAAATATCCGTTTTAAACTATGGGAAATGTGCCGAGTAGAAACATTCAATATTTTTGGTGACCAAAGTAAATCCTACTTTGTCCTTTTAAATGCTTACAGGAAAAAAGTATAAGTACTAAAGTACCTGAACAAAAGGATGCTAAAAGAAGAAATATCCTTTACATGTAGCTGCGGTTGTCATAAGACCCGCATTCAATGAGTGATATAGACAATATGCTACTAAAATTGAACATAACAACAAAGTTTGGAAGTCTTAGCTTCAATATTGGCTGAGATCTTGTCAAGTGAGTTCCAAAGAAAGCTTTTATTTCTACCAAATATAACTAAGAACCGTATCGTCGGACAAGTATTTCGATTAAACAAAAACTGCACTCAAATTGGTCCATCCGTTTGGGAACTACGATGCCACAGACAGACACACAGATACACAAACTCACCGATACACATGTTAAACTTGTATCATAACACCCCTCTTTTTTCATCGGGGGTTAAAGAATGTAAAAGTACGTATTGACATTGCAACAGTAGCGCCACCAATGTACCGCGTTTCAAGATACATTTTGATACATGGAGACTGCTCCCCTTACAAATACAAATACAAATACTCTTTATTGCACACCTCCAACATCAAGGAATATACAACACAAAATGAGATACATTCATATAACAGGCAGAGGTAAACAACAGGCGGTCTTATCGCTAAATAGCGATCTCTTCCAGACAACCTTTAGGTAGCGGAGTAGTTGAAAAATTAATGTTTGAAATTAGTAGGTGGTGCATAATAATTAAAGACCCTTACCTCTGCCCTCCGTAGATCGTTTGCTCACAACACGTTCAGCGTCTGCTTTAATAGCCAATTACGGAAATATCGCCGAGCGGGAACTATACGGAATGTACTATTATTTAACAGAATGTGCTTTTGGCACAGGCATCATTACAGCAGTTCGAGTATTATTTTTATTATCATAATTTCTGGTGAATATTTTTCGGAACTTTATGAGAATGGCCCTGTAGTCGTCCCATCATATAATAATAAAGATATCGGGACTATCTCACACAAATAATCTAGTCCCTCATTATGCTCTAGTAGACTTGTGTTATGGAATCCAAAGCAAAACGCATAACTCATTCTAACATAGGTACTTATAGTTAAAACTTATTGAACCGGGTCTATCGCGATTCCCTACTCCTGGGACCACGGCACGTGAAACCGTGTTTAAACGTCAGGCAATGAAGGTAAATCAAAATATACCCGGTTCAATAAGTTTTAATTATGTGTTCAAACCGCGAAACTATAAAGTGTTATAGGTACTTATATGTGCTTATCTGTATAAACACATATATCTAAATACAAAGAAAACATTCATACAACAAAAACACCATCCATACTATACTATATACTATATTATAGTATATATCCATACTATACTATATACTATACTATATACTATATATACTATATACTTATACTTATACTATCCATACTAATATTATAAATGCGAAAGTGTGTCTGTCTGTCTGTCTGTCTGTCTGTCTGTTACCTCTTCACGCTTAAACCGCTGAATCGATTTTGATGAAGTTTGGCATGGAGATAGTTTAAGATCCGAGGAAGGACATAGGATAGTTTTCATCCCGGAAATTATCCCTAAAAAGATTTTAAAGTGAGTAAGTAATTCATGATGACATTGATGACCCTGTCGAAAATGTAATTATTAGACCAAAAGCACAATTGCTCTTACATTTGCTTAGGCGCTCTTAATAATCCCTTTTATTAATTAAGGTGATTGGGCAGATATCTATCGTGTTGTACGAGGTTGCTTTCATACTTCCAAGTTCCACGCGGACGTAGTCGTAGGATAGTTTTCATCCTGGAAATTATACCTAAAAAGATTGAAAAGTGAGTGAACATTTCTGTTGGGGTGCGGTGACCCTGTAGGAAAAGTCATTATTAGACCAAAAGCACAATTGCTCTTACATTTGCTTAGGCGCTTATAATAATCCCTTTTATTAATTAAGGTGATTAGGTGGATATCTATCGTGTTGTACGAGGTTGCTTCCATACTTCCAAGTTCCACGCGGACGTAGTCGCGGGCAAAAGCTAGTCATACATATATAGAAAATATCAGGTAAAACACTGCTGGACAAAGTCCTCTCCCAAGATTTTCCACAACAACCGGTCGCTCCCCACCCGCATCCAAAAGCATCCTACGATCCTATTCAAATCGTCACTATATTGTGGGTTGTGGGGCGCCAACATAGCGTCTTCCGACCACTCAAGAAAACATTTTGTTCAAACTGGCAAAGGTACCGCCCACTGCCGGTTAAATAAGATCAATTCTCAACCTAAAATCAATGTTATATTTTAAATAAGAGTTCTTACATAATAAAGCATCTTGATACCTGTAAGAGAGGTCTTATATGATTTTGTGAATCTAAAAACCTATTTCACTTCCATTTCTCTCTTCATAGTCGTGCACTCGTAGCGAACTCCCCGCATGTGGAATGAGCTCTCTGCCGAGGTTTTCCCCGGCTCAGTATGCGGTTATTCAAGAGGGGAGTAAATAGGTTCTTAAAGGGTCGGCAACGCGCGTGTCGTGTGATGCTCCTGGCGTCGTAAGCATCTATCATCCATCTATAGGCGGCGGTAACTGCTTAACATTAGGCGGGCCACATGCTTGTTTGCCACCGACGTAGTATAAAAAAAAGAGTGGTCGTTGTCATGGTTAGGTTGATTATTTCGCCACCACTTCTCTCGTGATGCGCTGCCATGTAGTGTGACACCTCTGGTGTTGCAGGTGTCTATGGGAAAGGGTAATCGCTTTCCATCAGGCGATCCGTTTGCTGGTTTGCCCCCTATGACATAAAAAAAGTGATGTACCCGAAAAACTTGAGGATTCGTATTTCGTATCTTCTATCAATGTTGTTTATTTTCGCTCGAACCTTTACGCATTCAAGTCTCGTGTGCGAAGTTTGGCCCGCGATTGTTTAATAGCTACCTAAGTAGGTATACTAGGTCAAAGCAAACACCGCTCTCGTATACAATAGTCACGTAAGAGCCAATCCATCCAATATTGGATTTCGTAGAACTTTGTAGGATTAAACTACTATCTCTCTTATACTAGCCCTCAGGTCTACTAAGCCTGGGAGCCGTGAAAAATAAGCCAAAGCAATTAAAATATGAGCGCGTTTACATATAGAGTACTTCCAATACAGGGTTATTCAGGAGTCACGAGCATATAGTAGTGATAGGGTGGATTACATTGAGCAACTTTCACTATGAAGCCAACCACAAAATTGCAAAACAAAAGACAGTCGATCCATACATTTAAAGTAGTTATTAGCTTGATCAATTAGCTAGCAATTAACTATTTAAAAAAACACGATTTCGTGACTGCTTCCATACGGAAAGTTGCTCAGTGTGGCCCTCCCGATTACTCCTATAATTCCTGCTCATGACACCTTAATTAATCACCCTGTATATATTTTTGTGATTACAAACTTCTTAATATTTATTATTAGTTGGTAACATAACCGTGACCTACGCCGATTTATGGGGACAACAGTTTTCCAACGGCCAAGTTAAGTGTATTTTTTTATTTGGTTAATTACACATTCATTGCTTACGTAATTTGTACGGAACCTTCAGTTTGCGAGTCCAACTCGCACTTCACCGGCTTTTTGTAATCTAACTAGATGAAACATTTAATCAGACTAGAGCATCTTATGTCACGCAGTGTCGTAACGTTCCACGTCACGTTGACTGGAAGCTTGGTTTGGCAAATCTACGTCACTAAGTAATTTGTTACTCTACAAAAGTATCTAAACTCTCAGTTTTAATTCCGTGGAAATCTGACGCTTCATGGTATTACCAGACAAAAATAAACTCCTTGTGCCTGTGGTAAGAATTTCAAATTAAATAAAAAGCAGAACTTGGCTTCTGTATTTTATATATGTTAAATTACAATACCTTTAATATATCATCTATTACAACATAGAAAGCAAAATTTTAAATTGCATAGTATGGACACAATAAATTACAATGTTCTTTTCTGGGGGAAAAAAAAAATGTTGCTGGTATCACTCTGATGAGTTTCATGTATCACAAACCATTGGTTCAAAATTATAAGTTTATATATTCTTGATTATTAGTATTTTTTTTTTATATTGGCAGAGAGTGACAACAGTAGCTCTGATGACACAGATGAATATAGTATTTTTATAAGTCTTGTTTTACTTTATTACCCATAGGAGAAATCCACTCCAATTTACTAACTGTAAAATTATTTTTTCAAATACTTAGCAATGTACCTTTTCACCTTTCAGATTTTTATTTCATAAGAAAATTATAGCCCTCCTACTTGTTATTTCATTATGGACGATATAGTTTGTGGATTTACTTACATATATCACTCAACGTAAAGCTTTACTTATTACTTATTTTGTAGCTTTAGATACCTATCCTAGAATATTTAATTCCCTGATACAAATGTCAAGGCAATCCATAATACAAAATTATTAAAACAGCGCATTTTAAAATATAGCTTGTATAAAAAATGTTTCTTACCTCTGAAACGTCAAATTATGACAGATGTCCGAATTCCACGGAATTAAAAATCAGAGTTTAAGTAACAAGTATATCTGTGCCTTTCCTGCCAAGTTTCAGCTATCTGCCGAGCCATTGTGTCCGACGGTATCCGACTGCCGTAAGGCCACGCTTTATCTCACTCGCGACAAGTACTTCCGACTCAAGACTGTTCTCTAACTATATATGTATCTAGTAACTATGTCTAGTTTAGGTTCGCTTAGGTTATATTATGTTATGTAAGTGGGTTTGCACATCTCGTTGTTGAAATGTGGAATTATGTATTGATTTTAAGACTTATGTTAGGTATGTTATTAGTTCAATACTCCACAGCAAGTAGCACGAGCGTTTTTTATTTATTAGGAACTTTTTAATTTTTCTTACGGCTTATACCATTAAAATTTCCCACAAAACCCGTGGCTAGTTTGACTGTGGGACCTTTTAGTAAATCTATATCTGTGTCTTTTCTGCCAAGTTCCATCTAACTGTCCTGCGGCAGCTGGTATCTGACTGCTGTAAGGCCACGCTTTATCTCGTTCGTGACGGATTCTTCCGAGTCAATACTGTTCTCTAACTATATATTTAGTAACTAACTATAAGATGCTATAAGTAGTTTAGTTTTATTTCATGTATTGCATGGTCATCCATTAGGATTCAACGTGGATTCAACGTATCAGGTTGCTCTGAACATCTGTCCGTCAGTACACGTCGGTTTCACCATAGAGTAAGGAAGTTTGATCTATGGTTTCTCTGTATTCTGTAAGTTATTAAAGGTTGAATACGAAATTAACAAATAAGTAGTATACACTGTCAACATAGCATGGCGATGAAGTCTTCATTCGAATATTGCACCCAAATGGGGTGTACGGCGTTCACAATGAGCATTGACAAAACTAAACAAACTGAAAATAATAGCTCCAAAATATGTCAAGTGCGATCACTCCATGGTTGGCAACTTTTGGGAATTGACAACATTTCATAATTTTAAGACTATCATTTTATTACTTTTCTGAATTCTGCTTAAAAAGATGAAGTAATCTCTGTTTTTATTTATTTTCTGAGATGATTATTTATTTTATTATTAATTTATAAAAACATACTCATTTTAAAATGTGGCAACACCAAAACCAGAACTTAATGGAACGGTTACTTTAGTCGGTTTTCTTATTAAAAAAAAACTTAATAAATCTCGGTATGCATCTGTCATCTGTCAACGTCAAATAAAAAAAAAATCTATGTTTTCGCTCTTTGGTTTAGACAACAACCCTATTCAGCCCGTATTGTCTTAGATTGCAGTTATTTGATGTATTTTCTTATATTTCCTTAAATACAGAAGAATAAATTCCAATATTTTTTTTTAAGGTTCACGACATAAAGCCCTGTCGATCTCTATATTAATTTCCACCTGTTATAAATATGAAATGTTGTCAATTGTATGTATGTATGTAAACACTTTATGCACATATAAACAACAGGACAAGAACTCAAAACTCAATCGTTCACGTATACAAAGGCGAACTTGGGATTGTCATAATGTCATAACCGCAGGACATCTATATCACGAGTTCAGGACCAATTGACAACATTTCATATTTCTAGTCTACCAGGTGGAAATGAATATATGTAGAGATCGAGAGAGCTTTGCGTTGTGTACACCCTAAAATATAAGAAAATACATAAAACAACCGAAATCTACGACAACTATGCCGGCATTGAGTAGTCTTCGACCAATCCGCGAAAAAAAAAATAAGCTGTCAATAATGGTCAAGCTCAACGTCATTTTTTTTTAATTAGACACCAGACTAAAGTAACCTTTCCATTGTGTCATAGTTTTGGAGTTAATACATTTAAAAATGAGTAAATTTTAAAAAATAAATAATAAAATAATTATTAATCTCATGAAAATATCATAAACAGTGATTACGTCTTCTTTCTAAGCGGAATACAGGAATTATGTAATAAAATTGTAGTCTTAAAAATATGAAATGTTGTCAATTGTTACACGATACTGTTACTTAACACGATAAGCTACTTTTGAGGTTCAGTTCATTAAATAAGATATAATAAAATAGTTTCTTCGCAAGCAGCTGCCGTTTCTGATTTAGTTCTATGCTATTGTGATTTCACCTCCCGTCCAACTGAGTCCGGCAGTCTCGGTACGTTATCTTAACTTGACAGTTACCAGCTTCAAGAATACTTAGTCATGTTAATTCAATGCTAGACTTAGTCTCAGTCCGTTCCTTGCTTCCTGCGTTAGCTATTGTGACAGCGAGCGGTCGGATGTACCGCGTCAGACTGTCTCGAGGCACTTTACCTTAAGTACAGTCAGCATCAATAATATATTGAACACAATCAATCAAATCAAAAATCAAAAATGAAATAATTTTTACACGATTTTCACACATTATTATAACAAAACGGTACTTATTCGCGCTTAAAAAGTTTTCTAATGTGTTTATATATATTATTTTTTGTTTCCCATTACATAAGTGCTTAAAAATCTTTTCCCCTAACATTTTCGAATTCAAAAAACAAAAATAAGAACGATGATTTGTGAAAACGCCCACTTACGAGTAAGACCATTTCTGCTCTAATTATAAACTGCAAGCTCCCATCTCCACATTCTTAAAGCATGCACTTAAAATTAATTAGAACCGTGTCCAAGTTAACTTCAGCGGTTCTGCGGGCGGAGGAGGTTAACTTCCCCACCGAATTTACTGCCACAAAGTTCCGATTAGAAACTTGCCTCATTCGCTATTCCTGCCATCCGAAGCTACACGCTTAACTAATGGCAGTTATGTGTTCAGATTCAATGTTAATTGAATAGCAATAAATAACTAATGCCGAAGATGGAAATAGCTGTTTTGCACAACAAAATCGTTTTGACAAGGCATTTTAAATATCGGAAAAGGGTCTATATTGACTCCTAGAATTATTTTTCGTTGAATGTTTTATTTCGCCAAAATTATTTCGTAGAAAGCATTTTACATTGCAACCGTAAGCTATTTGAAATTGTTATAAGGCAAACCTAACCTAACTTTATCAATAGGATGATATAATTATCATCTTGAGTAAAAAGAGCTAAATCAAAAATAAATTGGCAAAATACATCTTGCTAACCTAGCAAGAAGTGAAAGCCACAGACAAAAAAAAAATGAATTGACCCAAACCTCAGAGAGTAATCCCCGTTTTACTACCACGCACTACGCTGCCAAAACTTTAACAAGCGATTTCTCGAAAAAATGGTTATTTGAGATGTGGCCGTATAGCAGGCAGGGGGCGATATTTGAGAATTATGAGAAAAATATGACTACAGGAATAAAATTCTTCGAAATTATTTTTCGGTGAAATGGTACTGTTGCAGACGGAATGGTAATTTTTCGAAGATTTTTTTTTTAATCTTCTTATTGCTTAAGGAGCTTTGATCATTTTGATGAACTGCCAGCTCCAGCAGGCCTAATACACAGCATCATTCATCAAAAAGAAATAGATATATAAAAACATAAACCGTATGAAATTAAAAATAACATGTACACGAAAACAACGAAATATGTATACCTACACTATTTACATATTTTGCGAAGATGAATATAGCTTTCCACAGCCGTGGTGCAGAATCTTGAGGGTCCAAATTTACGTGTCTATAATGTACTGTCATTGAAAGTGTAATGATAAGGATATATTACTACACGATAATTCTTTAACTTTCACGATTTTAACAGCTTAACTTAGGGGTCATCCATAAATTACGTCACACGAATTTCATGATTTTTGCATAGCAGCCACTTCGTTCTCGTTTCGTAAAGTTCGTGTTTTAACACTTAGATTATAATAGATTTTGAAATGTGACGTCACAAAATTTAGGACCCCTCCCTCCCCCTTGTCACAGAATGTCACACTTCGTCGACCCCCTCCCTCCCCTTAACGTGTGACGTAATTTATGGATGGCCCCTTATCTCTTATTTTTCTCATATTATTTTTCCCAAAGTTTCGTCTGCTCCGTCATAAGTAAATTTTTATATCCTGTATAATAATAAATAAATAAATAAAATAAAATAAAAATACCAGACAAGTTCAGATTTAGTCGTGAAAATGCGCTATAATCTAACATATTTATTCAGACTACCAAGAGAAGGGCGTTAGAAGTAGTCCTCCCCATGTCCTTAATGATATCTAAGATATCTTAATTATCATAACGGAACCCTCAGCTTAATGACAAGGGTCATGACAGGGGCAACTCTGATTATGGTTACATAATTACAAATCACATACCTAATCTACAAAAACCTTGGGTTTATTACTTACTGCTTTGGGCTTATTGGATTTAAATACATTTCATGCTGCTTACCCGGGCGCTAATTCGAGATATCGTGAAATAAGCGACACCTCAGTTATATTCCAGGTATATCACCTTTAGTTGTCAACAAAACACGATGTTTGAGCTTAGTAGGTATCATTTCACGTTATTACCCGGTCAAATTAAGTTTAAAAACTTAATACCACGTTGGCGAAGTTGAGACTTCACTTCACTTCGGAAATCTCTTCAAGATATCAGAGGGACATACCTATTATGGAATTAGGGTCCTGGTCCTCACTTCAACATCTAATATCCATCCGAGAGATTTAGTGTTATACGTACGTTATTCCACCTTTGCCATGAGGACATTGGCTTTCTTCAATATGTACTATATTTTTTTCTAGTTCGATAGGGCGCATATTTGAAGAAAAATCATACATATATTGGTATTGTATTTATTTGGCAAGTGAACAGGATTCTGGATATACCCATTGTCGTATCGCAGGAAAAACAGTCCTCAATGAAAATTCAAACATGGATTAGGAAACTTTTCTGGCTCAGTTGAAAGACGCTTTGAAGATTAGGATGCTTTGACCCTTTATTTGTATAGGAAAATGAACCCATGCTACAAAACCACTGGGTCACGGGGGCGCATACTATTACATGTTCAAACGTCATATGTGAGCTGGTGGTGACGGTCAGTTGTGTCCTTTTGGATTGGAGTGGTGCTCTTATTATGCCCGACCGGCCCTTCGCTGCAATCAAATTGATTCTGTAATCCCTATCGATTCGATGAAGGTTCGCAATAAAACGAATGAGCTCGGCGGCGTGACCTGGGCCAGTGATTTTGTTAGTAGGGCTTGATCTGGCCTTCAGTATTATGCTTTAACCGGCTTCAAAAAGGGGAGGTTTTCAGTGCATCAGTTTCTTTTTTATGTAGGTATGTTCCCCGATTTTTTTAAGATGGCCGAAATTTTGTTTGTTTTGCTATACTTTCTATTTATTGTTTCATAATTTAAAAAACCGGCCAAGTGCGAGTCTGACTAACTTATCCCATCTGAACTGGCCGGTTTAAGTTCAGTTTGCACCTAGTGTGTGTGGCGCCGGATACAAACGAGGTGCAGATTTAACGCAACCGACCAAGTTTTTTTATATCGGAGCCCCATTTAAATATTAATTTTATTCTGTTTCTAGTATTTGTTGTTATAGCGGTAACAGAAATATATCTCTGTATCTGTGAATATTTGAACTGTTATATCACGGTTTATGAGCTGCCAGGTGACAGATAGACGGACGGACAGTGGAGTCTTAATAATAGGGTCCCGTTTTTACCCTTTGGTTGCGGAACCCTAAAGAAATTCTAATTTCAACGAATAGAAGTCTCTATAATGATGCTTGCTTTGAACTGATGATGGAGACTGCAGGACAGATACTTCTGTTCATTGAAGTCAGTAATTTTTTTAAGTTGCCAACGCTGGAAGAAGGATGTTATAAGTTGTTTAGCTGTCTGGATTTCATGATATTTAATTAACAATATTTTCTAGGGAGCTCTTTGTTGCCTAGAAACTTTTTTCGTCCAATGTCGAAAAATCGTTTCGTAGAATTTTTATACCTCTGTAATCATACACTTTTCATAATTATTGATTAGGTTTTGTTAGGATTGGTTTGTTTTATAACAATCTCAAATAGTTTACTGTTGCAAAGAAAAATACTTTCTATGAAATGATATTTCGGCGAAATTAAACATTCGACGAAAAATAATTCTAGGAGTCAATACAGACCCACTTTTGGAATCCCTTTGTTTTCTAGAAACTCATTTCGTCAAATGTTTAATTTCACCGAAAAGTCGTTTCGTAGAATTTATATATTTCTGTAGTCATACATTTTTCATATTGATTAGGTTTCGGTTAGGTTAGGTGTATTATTTAATTGACTGAACTCTTACTAAAGTAATTCTAATCCTCCAACGTTACCTTTCATCTTGAAAGTCGTCGATACTAAATTTCAAGGACACGGCGGAATAGAGCCTCCCCTGATTTTCATTACAATTAAGCCCCTTACATTAAATCGTGACTGAATGGAAAAATGCTCACCTAGATAAAATTGTGCCCATAGAAATGTAAATAAAGGCCTAATAAATGTTATGAAGGGAATTAAAATGTCGCCGCATGAATTATGAATGAGCAGCCCTTTTGTACTAGAATGTTATATTTAGGAAATAAATAATTATTAGACCGAGGTTAAATACTAAATTAGACGACAAAGTTATGATGATTTTAGTAGTTGACTTTAGTCGCTAGTTACAATAAAGACATCTTGCTATAGATAATTATTAAAATTTCATGAGAATTTGGTTGAGACAGAACAAAGGGAGGCAGAACAGCCGGAAATCTGGACAACTGTAGATCTGAAATTCGGACAAACGAAATAATTTTTGGCTAAGCTGAAAAGGAGATACTTCACCACCTCGGTTAAAAAAATAGATACAGGGATAAATGCGAACAGGGTAGCGTACGACGTACGTCCAGTGAGGGTCAGGTAGAGTAAAAAAAACTTGGCAATCCCTTAGGATTCCTTAGAACCGGGTTCTATTCCTTGTACGGACTACAAGTTACCGCAATTTTTTCAAGCGCGTTGATCTTTATACATCGTAACTTTACAAGTTAATAAAACCAACGTCCACTTGCCAAGATGGCGGTGCCCCGTTCGGTTTCTCGAGCTGTCACTAGCATTCGCGATCCAATATACGATACGGCTTATGAGCGAGCGTGGAACCGACCGTTTTTGCTCCGTCCACTGGCGGACAAGGAAATTGGGAAATTAGGTATAAGGTGACAGTGTGATGAGGGTCTCACTTGATTTGTTGTTGGATATAATGTTTGTATAATGGGTTTTTACGCTGTATTAAGGGATATTAATGAAGGTTTGGGGATGATGATATTAATTTGTTAGAGGAAATCAAAACGGAAATTATTTTTTCAGTTACAATACATCATCATTTTGAGCATTTTCTCGTTCAGTATTGGACATATGCTTCCTCTAATATCTTTTATTAATTCCTGGATGATGTTTCTTTCCTCCACTTCCTTCCGGCTATTACCACAATTTCATCGGACCATTGAGCTTAAACGCGGCCTGGCCTACGCTACCACTGCCAGACCGTTAGTCGTCGGCTCCATCGCTCATCTAAGCTCCGCAGCAGATGGCCTGCCCAATAGTGCCCACCATAGATATAAGATTGTATTATGCCCACTTCCCTTTAAGACAGGATATCCGTTTTCCTACATCCGTGACCTCTGTTTTTTTTTCGAATTTCTTCGTTGCGGATTTTATCTCGGAGAGAGATTCGGAGCATCGCTCTTTCCATAGCTCATTGCACAACCTGGAGTGTCCTTACACACAATCCGTACTTAACATAATCCGTGATCGACCAGGTTTCACATCCATAAGTGAGCTTCGGTAATATGCTTTGAATGTGCGACGTTTCAAGTGCATTGGCATGTTCGATTTAAAGATATTACTATTACTGCTGCTGCTGGCCGCCTGCACGCACCGTTCTAGCACTGTTGCGTGCCATTCACGGAGCGTTTCGACACCGGCAAAATATCCTCGCCGACAATATTTGACGGTCCGTGCATGGCTCGCGACGGGTATGGTTGGTGACGGAACGGGCTAGTATGCATAGTCTCATACTTTGTAATACAAAGAATATTTTTTTGCCTGACACGTTCATAGCACGGTCATAGCATGATACGGTATAGTGGGTATCCACCTTTAGAAGCTAGGCCATCAAAGTTGGGTCTCGTACAACCCGTTGTAAGCAAGTAACAACTTGCTACCGTACGAGTAAGCATGTAAAATTGTCTTAACTCCGAGTAGCACGACAAAAATTTGAGAGGTATATTATACACTTCCAGGTTGTAGTGTACCCGTATTTGTCCCCGCAGTGTACTCGGCTTTATCTGTGCTAGCCAGGATTCAATTCAAGGCATGTTATTGCATCGGCCACAGCGATCCTCGGTCAATCGAATGTGCTATTCGAATATTATTTTCGAATTTCGAATCCGCTTCAGGAGTTTTAGTGTCGGGGCGGTTATTGTAACGGTTTTTGTTGTGACAATGCCATTTCGAACAGCAGTTCAATAAGAGTTTATATGTAACGACATTTAAAACAGGGCGATTCTATTAATTTGTTTCTCATGGGGGGTACAAAAGGAGGATCACGGACAAAATTGTTTACTAGTAATTTACAACGTAACATTCTGCAAACAGTTTAGGTTGTAAAAGTAAACATTATTCTTCTAACCCACGTAGGATATATCCTACGCTACCTATAGGTACTAAATAATTCCAAAGCTTTTTGACACAAATCACAAAGCCTCTGGCTTTTATATTTCATGTTCCGAATTACCTGGTATGGTAAAAGTTACCATTCCCCCAGGTTTCCTTGATGGACGTGTACCTAAAAACAGCGAGCACGGGAAGTGTTCCGAACAGTAATATTTCAATGTCTGACAAGCCAGCTGGGACCTTTATAGACTAGGAGCTGACGGGCTTTACGCTAGGTGATTGGAACATTAATTAATACAGCTTGACGTAAAATCGGCGAGTTTATTTAGGTAATGTATTACAATATTACAGCGGTGTGGAACAAAATGTCTGGGCAAGCCGGTACCGATTTAGCTTACTTTCCAAAAATAATAGTCAACATTTTCTGAGCATGCCGGTGGGAATTGGTTTCTATGTAAGCCACGCCATTACAACATTATCTTTATTATTATTATGGTGACTTTTCGAATGGATGGATTATGAGAAACATAGAATTTACCCTAGAAAATTAGACATAGGTATTAAAGTTACAAAACTGTCGCTTAGTTTAAAAACAAACAGCAAACGAACGCGCTCAAGATTTATGTTCTCGGAACGGACCGAAACATGTTGAGCAGTGACCGTTTTGCAATCTTGGTGTGTATAGTATCATTATAGGGGACATATACACTATAGCTACGCCAACATATATCAAAAATCTACGCGCGGTTGATCGGCTGGCAAAAAAAAACAAACAATCAAAATAATATTTATCGGGTGGCTTTACGAGGATCAGAAGAGAAAACCTTGTGTAGTCTTTAACACTTTCATCAATCTTGGTAGATAATCGTAATTTCGTAATCCTTAAATTACAATAATCTCTAAGCTAACTAATAAAACAACTAAGCGAATCAACAATAGCACTTTATCATAATTTAATCAAATTAAAACCTTATAAATAGTCTTAAAGGCATTTCCTCTTCTAAAAATAGTCAGCTCGGCCATTTTCCTAATTGGCACGGGCATTCATGCCGGCTGAATGGCCGGAAGACGAACGGCGGACATGCCACTTACTGGCTTTGCTTTGGATTGATAAAAGGGGTTGTTGGCTTTTTAGGTTGTGATTAGTCTAATCAATATCAATAAGGGAATATGAGCTATTAAAATTATCTGGCTGCACGGTGTTACCCGTTCATCCCACGCTTATACATTTTTTTTGGTATAAAAAGTAGCCTACGTGTTAATCCAGGGTGACAGCTACCACCGTACCAATTTTTTCAAAACTGGTCCAGCCGTTAGAACGTAATGAAGTAATAACCAAACAAACACACTCACAAACTTTCGCCTTTGGCTGTGTTGTGTGACCACTCCCCAGCTGTCGACCTTCATGAAGAAAGCCAAAATGTGTCATTTTCCGGTGCGACAAATTGTTCGAAAAAAGTGTCACACATCACCGCATTAATTGATTGTATTTAGTGTTTGCGTGTTTGTTTATTACATTGTACACGCGGTATATCTTAGATTCTATATGCATTTGATGCCTGAAATAAGTGTATTGATTGATTGATTGAAACTTTCGTGAGACTTCACTAATTCTACTGAATTCCGACATAACTAAGTAAATATCGGACAACCACAACACAAATCGCCCTAGGCTTGTGTTATGGACACTGAATCACACAGGCCTTTCAGTCTTGCGAGTGTCCTGAACCAAAAACATCGACAATATTGTTAGTTTTGTCACAAGTAAATAGATTATTTCTCTTAAGACGGAGCCGGATGAGATTTCTATACAAAGTTTTATCCCTTATCAGGTACCTACGTTTCGCATCCCCGAACCCTTGATGAAAGGTAAAACCCAAACCTATTGGTCCTCACTCAATTACAATTACGATAATTTGCCCTGATATTGATAAGTCAAGTAACGTATCATTGATACGAACGGAAAATTCTTCTTTTATTTCAATGAGTGAATTATTGGAAATGTGATATCTAATTAATGGAAAAATAAGGGCAACATCTTTTGCATTAACAATGAAAGGGGTTTTTAGTCACTATTACTATTAAATAATTCTGAAATTATGTTCCTATGATGGGGAGGGGAGGGGTCATTATTTTAGGAAAATTTTTAGCTGTATAACTTAGTACGACCGCGCAGCGCTAGCTGTACAACGCCATCCGTTGTTAAAAATGTCCTTGTCTTCTCATCACGCCGAACCAGTTGGACGGATTTTAACGAATTTTGGTATCGAGATAGCTGGACATCCAAAGATAGGATACTTTTGAGTCCCACAACTAAGAATGTTCCCACTGTTCCCTCCTCCTCGTGTCTCACTTGCGTCTCAGCGTCGCCGGGCAGTCTGCGCGCTATCTCGCAGCGACTGGCAAGACGCCAGTGCACCCATTTATTAACTGCATTGATGGATGTGGTGGGAGATAACAGTAGAATCGAGGTAGAACATAAAATAATTTATATTGTTAAATAAAAAGTTCAGAAGCTATAGGTAAGTAAAGCTTGCTTGCTTGCTTACTTGGCGGTGGGGCAAAATCAGAAATGTTATTTCATTACGACATCATTACATTACGACATCTCGGGCGGGGTTGCTTGACTCCATTCCGCGGGAGTTACTGACAGTTTATATCTACATAAAAGAAAATCTACGATATGGCGATAAATATGTGTGCAGATAGTGTATGGAACTGTACATAATTAGACTAATGTAGTCGTCTTATCCTATTATGAAACTCGCCTTCGGCTCGTTTATTAAAACCACACTCGTGTTTATATATGTAAAAGTTGCATAAACTACTATCACAAAAACACTTATTCAAGCACTTCGTAAATAAATAGCAAGATGAAATACTATAGAACAATCAGTTATTATTTTTGCAATTTTCATTCAACAGTTCGTTACTTACGAATTCACGGTTACAATACGCTTCACAGTTCAAGGTTTGGGTTTTGTTTATCAAGAAACTCACATTCGCTAGTTTGCTACACAGGCTCTTTTCCTTATTGTTTTGCAAAAGGGCAATAAAAATGCCTTAAACAACGTAGAAGGAAAACTCATTGCCTTTCAGAGCTGACGATGAGCTTGATAAATAGTGCAGCATTTTTTTGAGAAGGCTCAGACTCGCGTGACGGGTTTGTGTTGGAGAAAATTCATACGACATATATATGAATATTCTGATAATGAAAATTGTTTAAACTCACGTAAAATGTAATAGAAACGGCCCAGCATGTTTCAAACTCATATGGGCAGCTCTTCATCAGGGACAGCTATCCATGCTGCCACGCGACTTGCGGCCCACTGCACTGGTTTTTGCTCTACTCACCGCCCTCAGCGCCCACGCAAATAGCGCGGCGGGAGGAGGGAAGGGCTCTTGCACTGTCAGTAGTGACAGTGCAAGAGCCCTTCCACTGACTTTGACTGTCTGACACTGCATTTTCCCTACACACTAATACTACGCCCACTTGTCTTATCGCAAATAGCGCGGCGGGAGGAGGGAAGGGCTCTTGCACTGTCAGTAGTGACAGTGCAAGAGCCCTTCCACTGACTTTGACTGTCTGACACTGCATTTTCCCTACACACTAATACTACGCCCACTTGTCTTATTGTATCTACGACATTGTGTGCAATGATTTTTAACGCACAAACTCTCATGCTGGAGCTAAAGTCCAATGATCATTAATGAAAATTGGCCCTGTATTTATCTATTTACTCATTAGGCGCTTATTTACTGTGTCCCATAAATATTCAAACTTGGTAGCGAACTCAAAGCATTCAAAGCTCATTGATATTAGTATCACAAAACAGAATAACTCCAATCCAATTGTCTAGCACAAATTGCCTTTAGATGTCCAACTTCGGCTTTCAGTGTACTGTGTATTGAATGTCTTTGTTCAAATAATAGCGCTGAATCAAAGTAAATGATGGTTGGCTCTCAAAAAATCAATAACGATCAGTATAATGAGGCTTCTGCATTGAGAATGTTTCTATATGCATAGGTACTAGGGGTGCAACTTGTTCGCGTGGAAAAAACGATTGAGCACATCTCTATTGCTATTAAAGAAAATGTAAGCGAAATCAATCCCGGCTAGCCCGAAGTTTGTATTTGATGCCATACCACTGATAGGTATACAGATATAGCCTAGCAAGCGTCGGTCCGGCCCAGGGATAGTGGCGCTACAAACAGCTTTCATATGGCAATAATGAACATACATAATATATTTGCAATATTAAATGTCAGTAGTGATTTTTCAAGAATATGTCATAAACCAAATTCAAAACATTGTTTCCCAGACTGCTGCTCCTTTGTTTTTCCTGCGAAATAAATACTGAATCCTATTGAAAAAAACTTGACTTTTATCACTGTGGATAGTTTTGGTTTTATTATGCAAAAAATACTTAAAATTTGCGGAATATTTTGTGCTGTTTTCGCTTTGTTTACATTAGTGACATTCACCGACTTTCAACGTCAGTTACCAAAAATGGCAGGGCAAGCGACCGCAGTTTGAATGGTAGCTATTAGGAAGATGTATAGGCAACAAACCAACACTAAATCATCTGAAATTAACTTTTCCGAAAATGCGGGCCTATTCATAGGCTCGTACGACCCTATGAATAGAATATGTGGTCGCCCGCATTTTCGGAAAAGTTAATATCTTTTTAGCGAGGCAGTAAGTGACCATCGTTTGACATTAGGCAAGTCATGTTCTGTCAAAAAGGGTACTATTGAAAGAAAGATATTTTTTTCGCTGCAATTAGAATAATATGTACTCGTACATGGTATGGAGTACAATAGGATTGTGCAAGAAGGACTCACCCACTCAGCACAATGTTGAAATCACAGAGAGTGATTCGACGGCTGGTATTATGAGGATTCACAGGTGAGCGAAACAGGACTGCGCGTTATGCAGTCATATTAAAACTATCACAAAAACGTAAAGGAGGAATTAATTAATTTGAACTATATGCCGAATTTTGGTATTACAAAAAAAAGGATTCTTTGTTAGCTCCTGCATATGTAATCAAAATATGTCAGCTCTTATACCTGTCCAATCTGTGGTCGCGTTTGTCGTTATCGTTTTGACTTACATAGCCACGAAAAACGTTGTTTTCCGATATGATACTGCCTATAAAGCCAGTAATAGAAATGTAAATCTGTCATGCATAATACGTGTACCTAGATTTGTTTGACGATAGAATCTATACGATATTTTCCGTTTTAAGATAACCAACATTTTGTGTTCGAAACAGTGAGGTATCATGGCGTCAGCATAACTTATACAAACTTACCAGCACAGTAGGTACTCTAAACTTAACAACTAGGGTAGTACAGTTCGCAACACACGGTTTGAACTCTTATCGATTACCGCTGTATCTCGCGATCTAATTTAGCTGTACAATATTGTATCTTATCGAGTAGATAATAGCTTAGTTTGTCGAGTTGCCCAGGATATAAATGAGTGCATACAACGTTGGTATCGATTAGAGGTTAAACGTTGGCGTGAACTGTTTCCCTGTTTGTATTGGTATCGATTCCACATAACATAATATGGCTTTAATAACGTTTAACATTGACTTTTATCTGAAGCCTACTTTAGCAATAATATTCTATCTTCATCGTTTTTCAACTTAGTGATAATTGCTGTTCTGTCGTCATCGTAATGACATTTTTTATTCGCGTTAAATTTTTGCCCCGTAGATCCTTATGTTACAAATAATCTCTCTATCACCCACAGACGTCCTGATCACGGGGCTACCCTATAGGTCGCTACAAAGTGCGATCCTATGCAGACCTGTGTATCTACTCCCTGCTACCCTCACGAGGTTATCCGTCCACCTAGTCGGGGGCACTGCACTTCACTATACGTGGACGCCACTCCAGGACTTTGTTACCCCAACGCTCATCCGTTCTCCGGGCTCAATGTTCCGCCCAATAACAAATGATAGCAAACAACTTGTTAATTTCACAGCTCGAATAGCAAAAATATACACATATCCGATGTAATTGCGTGATAAAGCGTAGATATTGCTAAATGAATATCGTTACGTAATCAGACTGAGGCTAGATTCTCTAACTGAAATATTTCAACCCGGGAATGTCTACTAATGAACATAGAACCCACTTTAAAGATTCCACTACCACCACTACGAACAATCACAAGTTTCCTGGAATTAATAATATAAACCGTAAAGTTTACTTGTATTCAAATCCAAGAGTCCGTCCTCGACTCCAAGCCTCCTTCCGTTTACGCAACGAGAGACTTCAATATATTTGTTCAACAAACCTAACACAGATCACATATTTTTCTTACAATTATTTATCCTGCCATCCGATTTTATCACTTCATCCCGTTATACACGGTTGGGAGTGGATTGGTGGAGGTGCTGGGTTAAGGGCCCTTGGAGGAGGCTCGTCGACTTTGTGACATGCCACGGCTTGAGTAAATGTAGGGCTCCCAGTGTCTGACTGAGGAGCTCTTGAGAATTTAAATTAAATCATTTGTGTAAGGATTTTGGATTTGTTAAACGGCAATGTTCCGCGTATGTCATCAGCAAAACTTTTCGCCTTTTGGCATAACTTTTTCCAACTGTCCCTCGTTCCATATTCCAATACGCAACTGTGTCATATGACGATTTTCTGGAACCATTCTATTCCCGATATTTGTTCATCATTGTGTAAAGCCCGGTAGGTTAGGTTAGTTTATAAAATTTCTTCGATAAATATAACAAAATTCTTGCCATTGCTATATTATTAGGCATAGGAACTTAAATTTGGCTTAAATTAGCGATAGTGTCAGTTTTTATATTTTTTATTGTAAAGTGAACTCAAAGTCAAATGCAACGAAAAAAAAAACGGAGAAAAAAGTCAATTACTAGGGAATATTTTACGCGATCGCAATTTAAGCGAGACTCGCACCCACACTCCCACTTTTCGGGAGTGATTTACCAACTAAGCTACCAGATCGCTTTTCCGTTTTGTTTTATCAACTCAGCCATCAGATCGTAGATTGCGATGAAACAGATAACATATATGTTCTAGCACAGATAGGGTTCGCGATAAAAGGGTATCTGTGTCCTTATCATTTAAGTAACCGACCTTCACCCTGAACACCCTAATCTAGAAAGAGTTCAGGGATGGTCAAGGGTAAATTTCAAGATAACTGTAGCACCTCATACCATGAGGTTCATTAAAGTTATAATTTTTAGTTTTTATACAGCTCACATATTTTTAGGACTAGGTCTGCAGTGCTCTGTAAGATAAGATCGTTATATTTTTTAAATTAATATTTCTTGAATTAATAACCTATTAAAGGGGTCTAATTTGACGAAAATGAATGGAATGACCATTCATTGTGAATGATCATTCACTCCTCGCTACGTGCCGCGCCGCATTGCGATATGTTCGCTTCGGGCATAGCAAGGGTGATGGAAGAGTGTAAGAGAATGATTGAGATGGAAGGATTATGCTAAATTAAGTTTGTAACGTCATGGTGTTTAGCTGTAAGTTACACATGTAATTGAATAAATAAATAAATAAATAAATAAATAATTGTGGTTGTGATTTTACCAATACAATTTTTATAGTTTTGAAGTGATAAATATACCTACAAGAGTTTGGAGTATACCTACTGTACTGTACGTATTCTAAGTTGCACAAGCTGATTCTTAATCAACTTAAATTTAACAAAACCAATATAATTATCACAATTGCGAGCCTATGATAATGATTATATGTAGTTATTAAATAACAGACCAGTGAATTATATCCATCACTTTCGGACCTACTACTATAGAAGGTCGTCCGCGTAAAATTTCTTTACTTATCCTAGTCGGATAAAATGTAAAAATTGGTTGAAATCCGCCGTTTAGGTATGATGAGAGTACAAATATTAATATTAATAATATTTTTTTTACCAACAAATCGTACAGCGCTGTACGGATGGCGCTACGCGTCCATAAGTACCAATCCTAAAAATATGTCCCCTTCATTGAAAAGTTACTTTCATTTCAATAGAGGGCCATCGACAATTAATTAAATACGTATAAAACTACATTACATTTTGCCTTTGTTCTAAAGCTTTGCTAAGGAAAAAAGAAGCAATCACGATTACATATAAATGTCGAGTAGTAATTAAGAAAGTATTGCTTTTGCCAGTTCCCTTCGTCCGCTTTTTGTTCATAAAACACCTCAGCTTACAAGGGCTTACCTCCTTTCATTTCTACAAGTCACTGGATATTTTGTAATTTTCTTAATGTAGATGACCACGACATAAAAAGCATTTCTTTTAGAATTTTCTGTCTGATGTAGCTTTCATTTTCTGAAGTAGGTACTATAGTTGTTTTTCTTAATATTTGTCTGCTTTTAGTAGAATACGAGTTAAATTCTGAAATATACCGAGCGTGAAATGAGTTTACAGGCGTTGCTACTCACGGCCTAAGAATTCGACTGCTTTTGAAGTCAATTTCATATTTTAAAGGGCTCTCACTAATTTCACTATTACTGAGTATTCTAGGTTTTTCATTTTTCAATTACAGTATCACTGAGAGGGAGATATTGTCTGTTAGAGCTTCCTGGCAGTAAACTACTAACAACAAAAGAAATCACTAATCTATTATTTATCCACAGTGTTAGTGATTATAATAATTCGTTCAATTAAATCAAGGTGAAGTGATATTTGTTAATTAAATTCAATTAAATTGTTACCTGTAAACAATCAACGAAAAAGGCAATAATTGTTAAGTTTGTAGTGTTGAAGAACTGTTGAGTTAAATAGTGTTATAATAGTTGAAGCAATTAATTAGTCAATTTTAATAAAAGTCTGTGATTATAAGTCAAGTACCAAGTGATCAGGTTTGGTACAAGTGTGACAAGAGTGGAACGAGAGAGAAGAGTTCTTCATACATTCAAGATGGCGTTCGCTGCGGCTCGAATGATACTGAAGGATAAACGGCGGAAGGCTTCCAAAGAAGACTTCAGAGACCCGAGGAACAGAAGCAAGGTATTTTTTATGCTATTCTACCCTAAAACAGATTCTTAGTAGAAATAGGCCAACTAGTTGGCTGATCTGGCGGCATTTTTTGCTAACTTGTCGCTGACGTATCGCCGACTAGTCAGGCAAAATCAATAAAATCCGCACGGTCGGCATTTCGACTTGTCGGACCATCTGTAGTTCTAAGATTTTAAGACAACGTGTTAGCAGTAAATAAGTAACATTGCTGACATATTGCTATGTATATAAAAAACATGGAACAATTATGACAAAAATGGAAATAGAGAGAAGCTCTTGTATTCATTAATGGCGTTTGCTGCAGTTCGAATGCTACTATAAGGCAAACGGTGGAAGGCGTCCAAAAACTACTTCAGGGACCAGGGACCCGAGAAATAAAAGCAAGGTATTTAACATGCATTTGCTACCCTAACAGGTTATGAGGTTTTGATAGAAGTCGAGATAGATGGGTTTATGAACGTAAATGGCGGAACACCTAATCAACTGCTCTCTTTTTATTCTTCAGCCAAACTTAAAACCTAAGTTTTAAGATTGGCTATAAAAAATTTAAAAGTGTTACCTACAGTTTTAAGGCATAGGTACCATATCATCGATAGTTGCTCTTGCCTTGATAAACGCAATCGTTTGTATTCACCTTAGTCTATATTCTAGTCTAGTAAGCAAAATCTACTCTATGGGTAAGGTTTGGTACGGTAAACTGCAGATAAATGTGAGCTATCTGCCATACTAGTACACGTTAGTAGCACGGTGGTTACTTTTCTCTGCAGCTTACTGTACAAGCGTCATAAAGGGTGGAACAAGTGAAGAGCTGTCGCATTCAATATGGAATTCGAACACAAAGTAGTTAAAATTCTAAATAAATAAATTTGGATAAGTTGATAACATTTGATATAAGGTCAGGACAGACCTATTCAATTGCCATTAAGGTCACGATAATGGTGTCTATGAAGACAAGCATGGAGGCAAATTATATTATGACAACACCTTTAAACGACGTTAGTTTTCTTTTTAATACTGGCAATACCAAACTTTACGCAGGGAGGGCTGGGGTAGTTTTAAGGTTATCGCGCATCTAACCACCGAGTCTTTCGTTTTCAAATCCGTCACTGCATCAACTCGCCTCGACACACGCTTGTGTGGACGTCGCACTTGTAAGCTGCTACGGAGGGACCGCGCGTGGTTCCCGCGCGTACAATTACAATCACAAAAAGAGACCGTGTCGTCACAAGTGCAGCGTCGCTTTTTCATTTCAACGGTGTTGATTCGGTTACGTTTGGTTGACGCCGGGTGGATGGCGAGCTAATGAGTTGAGGTGGCATTGGTCCGATGCCGAGCGGTTAGGTGTACGATAACCTTTACAGTGATGCGTTTTCATAATATCAAAAGCTACATTTGTTTTCATAAACAAAATTGTCCTGATTGACCTGATTGGTCTTCTGTAAAATCCACTATAACTGACATTAAATGAGTGATATTTTTTTTATAATCTATCAAAAAAGGTAATTTCTCAAACTTGCCTAATAAGTCAACATATTTGTTTAAGTAAGTATATTAATGCCTTAACTTAACCAAGCTCTCAAGAATCTCGAAATAAAAATATCGCAAAAGTCTAACCTTTGTCACTTAAATTGGATAATATTTCAACGACAGTACAGTTCGGATCGTAGTTAATAAAGAGCTCAGTATTTGACATTTGAACAAAGTTGGTACTCGTAATTCAGGACTAAAAATATAATTAGGATTAGTCAAGTGTAACCTTTGTCACTAGAACTTAAGACTAATTCAAGAACTAAATAATGATGTTGATAATGAACTCGAATATTTTGTGTAAGTTTAAAGTGAGCATCCGATGATAAAAAAAAATGCGCTTATTTCGGACAACAGAATCCATATTTAGGACGTTTATTATTATTAATTATTAGTGAAGCGAAAAGGGGAAATATGATTTCCTTGTTTTGCGCTTAAACGAGTTGTGAGCATTTTCCATGATGAAATACTCGTAATATAATGAACAGTTAAATTTGTGAAACATGCAATGTTTTCTTATTTTTCAATGTGGAAACCCGGAACGCGGTATATACAATCTTTGACTAGATTACGCATTTAATTTTTTATTTGTGCTTGATCCTTGTATCAATGGTTCAATATAAACGGTTTCCAAAATAAGCGAAACTTTAAACACAAATGAGGCGTGTAGATTTTTGTTAAGATGTCTATTGGTTCTATTTTTTGTTGGAATCAAATGTCTATATGGGACAAACTACACTTACACTGCTCTAAAAGCCAAAAATTACCGTCAAAATTCAACATTCCTACGGGCGCTAAAAAACGCTCCACGGCTCCATACAAAAGGCCACCTACATGTGACATCGTAATATTTTTTTTTATGGAGACAATAAGTAATTTGCCTTTTTCACTGTGAAAAAATTATACAATTATTTTTGGATTAAAAAAAGGCATAAATTTTGCGTACCTTTAAAGTCACATACTTGAAATAAATATGGATTTTTTCTTTGTTTCATGACATATTGGGCTAATTTTATTCACGTAACTACAGTATGTTGTACATATAATTCACCATTAGTACCTACACCCATATTACATTCAACATCAATTTATCGTATGAGAATGTAATTAAGGGTGAAACGATATTTAAGAGCGCTGCGCTTTGTGTGAGTTCATTAGTTGGGCTTCGGAACTCGCTCGTTAAGCCAGCAAGCAGCTGGATAAACAGGCAGTCACTCACACCCTAACGTAATGCAAGACTTCGATGCCAACGCCTGTACCCGTACATGAGTTAACGTGAGCATGCTCGCTAGCAACAGCGGAAACTTGTTACTTTGTAGAACTACAAATTCTCGATACAAATCGTCGCTAGCGAGTACAGTCACTGTAAACTTATGGTAAGGGTAACAGAAAGACCAGTCCATGAGCAAAAAGAAAAGCACTCATGATTTTTCTCGTTCCTAATATGGTAAGGACTTGATTTTACTTGGAATCAGTGTTGCCAGCATAGGAACTTGGCAATCCCAAGCGTTCGTAAAGCATTTACTAACTTGAAGCTTAACTTGCAAACTTAGTTATCTGTAACACATTAGTTAGACGAACAAAATGATTGTTCGCCGTTCACTTAAACTTAATTGATATTCTGATACGAATTTGAGTGTAAGGTATCAATTTCGAAGATCCTCTCTGTGCCTCACTCACTTAGGAGAGTGAAAGAGATGGCTCGATGAGAAACAGGATTAGTCGAAGAGTCGAGTTTGCAACGAAGTTCGGTGTGACAGTCTGTCACGCTAAGTCCCTATCGCTGGTGGAAATCATTATAAAGTTTAACGAGTTTCGCGATTCAATGAGTGCCGCCTAGTTTTCCGTCTAATTTCGTTACAATATGAGTTTATTTATGACTTTTGTGTGATGGGTTTTGAACTTTTGAATGAAAGTCAAGTGTAGTCATTATTTTGCCACCAAGCGGTCGACGTTAAATGATAGGGTTGCTCCACGTTTGATATAACGTTTTTTTACCTAAATGTAACATTTTCTAAATGCAAAATATAACGTTGGGTATGACGCGGTCTTTCTTTTCATTTACTTTCTTTCAAATTTATCAACTTGTATATTGTTAGATGAGTTAGTTAAGGTTTGGTTGAGGTACGTTAGATTATGTTTCTTTTGCATGGTGCCATCGTATGGTCAGAATTTGTTAGCGCCTCATTTCGTCTAAACGGCGGGACGGATTTTAACTAATTTTAGTACAGAGATAGCTAGACATCCAACAATGGATAAAGGATACTTTTTACCCGACTACAGAAAATAAAAATGAAGTTACGTGGGCACAGTTGCGGGCATCTTCTAGTCTCCTATATAAGTGTCAATTGAACTGTCGAATTTAGCTCCTAAACTAAAATATATGTATGCGTCAGCAACATTACGCGACGGCAAAGCCGTAAGCCCGTAACATCTATTTCAGAGATCCTCATTATCATTACACCCATTGTCCTCATACATATTCATATTAGATTAACCCAACTAACTGAGAACTAGTAACTTGTTAGAATTCGCGTCTGAATTACGATGTGGGACTTTAGTTGTTCAAGCGTTGTGATTGTCTACATAGATAATAGGCACTAGAAGTGGCAACTTCATCCGAGTACATCTTTTCTTTGCGATAGTCAAGTGAAAAGTATACTATTTACATTTTTGGATGTCTAGTTATTTCTGGATCAAAATTGGTAAAATCTGTCCAGATATTTCGGTGTGAAGAGCGGACAAAGAAATGTATACCAACAAAATTAAATGACGCTGTACGTCTGGCGCCGCGCACCTGAAAAATCGACCCTTTATTTGATTTTGAAAGTAGGCATAGGTATTACGGTACCATTTCGGACACATGGCGTTGAAGACTTCGAATTTAGACACTAGTTCCGTCATTATATATTCTTCTCTTTTTCTTCTTTCGTGTCAAGGTTCCTCCTAATCACTCCTGTGGCGCGGAGATAATCCCATTAGCGGGTTATACTCCGACACAAAGTCCAACTCACTGGTAGTGAGGGCTAACAGCCCATATACAGTTCAAGTCATGTATAAATAAAAATAAGTGCCAAGGTTGCTCAAATATTTGCTGCCCAAAAGGCAGCGGCGTTGACAGCCCTGGCTGTCGCGTGCCTTATGTCAAGAAGTGAACAGGAATGTCGGCATGACGTACACAGTCGGTGAGCCATGGCTTGTGGTGTTGAGTCACAGACGTATTGGGTTGAGTGATCCCGAAGCTGAACCCATCGGGCTAAGCTTTTCCTGCAGTCATCGGCCATCTTGGACTCCAGAGCCATTTTAGCGTCTCGTAATAGGGATCACGACTGATCTTAAATTCTACAGCATATTGTAGTTATATGAATAAAATTAGCTCAATAATGTCATGAAACAACGAAAAGAATCGAAATATATAATTTTCTTTTTCAATATGTGACTTCTAAGGTATGCATTTTTTTCTTTTAAATCCAAAATAAATTTTGAAATTGTTTTCGGACTTCTCATAATTTAACAAATAAATAACTGTATGTTATAACAAAACTCACTTTTTCACGGTAAAAATGGGTAATTTGCCATTTATTGTCTCGATATTGGTAATACCCATAACATAATATTATAATGACGTCACTGTTATGTGGCCATTTGTATAGAGCTTTTTTTAGCGCTCTATAGGAATGTTGAACTTTGACGGTCATTTCTGACTTTTAGAGCAGTCTAAGTGTATTAGTCCAATAAAGACACTTGACCCAAATAAAAAATGGAATCGATTGACATCATTCCTATTATATATTTCAAGCTAGTAATATAAAGCTCCATTCATATAAACCCAGCTGTGTGAATAGTGGGGAAATCCTACTGAGTAAACATAATGCCGTGTCGCACGCACGGCCGGAAGCGAGCCTCGCCGGAAATTGGTCCGGCACATAAGTAACAAGAGGACCGCCGGACCGGGAAAGGGTTCCTTTAGACAGGACAGGCTACAGTACAAATCGCAAGTGTAATAAGGGCCTTATTGCACTTGTGATTTGCGAGCGAATTTTGTATGAAGGCGAGTTCGCAGCGACGCTTACCTATATGTATAGAAAACTCGCAAATCGCAAGTGTGATAAAGGCCCTAAGAGCTCACTAAACATTGCGTGTTTCAATAAAATAAAATACATGTTATTAGATAAGTGAGGAAAAGCTGTCAGTAAACATAATGCTGTCTCGTACGGCGACCGGACGCGCCTCGACAAAAATTTGTCCGGAGCGTAACAAGAGGATCGCCGGACCGGGGAAGGGTTGCTTTGGGGCCAAATTCTAGGTGTGGCCGCGAAGCATTTCAACCTGTGCCGTAATTTACACAAATAGTTTTGAGGAATGACGATGTGGCAGTTTGTAGCGCATCTATGGTTCGAATCCTGGCCAGGGCAAATATTTGTGTGATCAACTCGAATATTTGTTCCTGGGTCGTGGATGTTATCTACGAGTATATGGATTCATATATTATGTATATCGTCGTCTAGTACCAATAGTACAAGCTTTGCATAGTTTGAGACTAGTTCGATTTGAGTAAAATTGTCCATTAATATTTTCATTCAATTTTAAAGCATTGTATAGCCCGTCAAGTAGCTTTTTATCCCACGCCATATTGCGGAATTTTAGAGGTACTAATTAATAGGTATATTTTACTAGAAACGATATTTTTTTTGGTGACTGACTTTGAAAATCAACGAATGTCACTGATGTAAACACAAAAGGAAACAGGACTGAATATTTCGCGAATTTCAAGTATTTTCGTATAATAAAGCCAAAACTCTTCATAGCCAGAAAGAAACGAAACAAAGTTGACCTACTATGAAACTGACAGGCTGAGAACATGACGTCCTTCGAAATTGTCAGAAAGCGAAGAAGATCTGGCGAGAAGGTCAAGAATCGAGATCATGACTTATAACGAAGATGACCTGCCTTGCCGTCGTCATCCCCGTTAAAGGACATCAATTATATTTTCATTATTTTCATTGACTGTACCTAAATATTGACGACGCGTTTAGCGCAGTTTGCACCTGCCTACTGAGCCGGCGGTTCCGGGTTCAAATCCCGGCCAGGGCAAATATTTGTGTGATGAACTCGAACATGGTTGTTCTATTTATTTAAGTATATATTTATCTATATAAGTATGTATATCGTCTAGTACCCATAACACAAGCCTTCTTGAGCTTAATTTGGGATTAGATCGATTTGTGTAAGGTTGTCTTATATTTATTATATTAAAATTATTGTTTCTGTGTTCAATTTGTACACTTTTTTGTGTGCAATAAAGCATTTTGTATTGTATATAACTCAGAAACTTCAAGCTGAAAACTCAAGTAAAATCAAATATTTGCTTTAATAGTTGTCCTTCCGGGTCGCGCCACTCACGGGTTTCCTGGTCAGATGTGACCTGATTCCGCAACCTAGTTGCCAGGTTACAGGGGCGGTAACCGGTAACCCAGTGGATAATCCGCGGATTACGACTCGATCATTGATGAGCTGTTTTGATGAGCGATCCTTTCGATTGGAACTTATCAGTGAAAGCTGTTGTACGACTTGGTATTTAGGTATATTCCGAATATTAACATGAATATTCATTATTTAAATTGAGACGTATAGATATCTAGCTGTCAAAAACTGGGGCTAGATGTGACATTACCAATGACATATTATGTAAAAATATGATAAGTTGAATAAGAACTACAATCGTTAATACATTTATTTTTATAAAAACTTATTTCAATTCTAGATCTAGATCAGTTTTGGTACTGTTGGTAGGTTCAAGTATTCAAAACCGACCTAAATTTTTAGATCCTGAATATTATCATATACTATAGGGAAAGATTTACAAGAAAACATAAAAAAAAACAAATAAACTTATACTAAAAGGTGGCTAAAACTATTATAAAGAATTATAAAAATATGATCCTTTTGGCAGCGTGCCCATCACACAGGTAGCATTCCCGCGTTGTATTGCGATGGCAATTCTTTGCGCGAGAAAGCTGCCTGCGCGAGGGTCACCTAGTTATTAAAAAGTAATTATTTGTCAAGTTTAGCGATGTCCTCTTTTGTTAAAAGAATGGATTAAATGCCATTATTTTAACCTGCAGCACGAATAACAAAAATCGATAAACTACGGGCATATTATGTCAGTGTCAATCAAATGAGACTCCTAGTCCTGAATAGAATAAACAATAATAATTATTAAGGGACAATTTTACACAAATCGGCCTAGTCCCAAATTAAGCAAAGCTTGTACTGTGGGTGGTAGACGACGATATACATACGACGATGTACTACATATATAGATAACATATACGTATGATCCAGGAACAAATATTCGAGTTCATCACAAATATTTGCCCTGACCGGGATTCGATCCCAGGACCGCCGGCGCAGTAGGAAAGTACAATCTCCATCAACCGCGTCAAATGAATGAGCATAATTTTTTGCAAAGTCGTATTTATTATTTTTTGCTATGTAAGGGAAATGCTGAATATAATCTCAGACCGTAATTGAATAAGATGGAAGCAGAATCGAAATTAAACTTAGATCGTCCCACGAAGCGGAAGTTGCGACATACATAAATCAGTGGGACTGAGTTAGGCCCCACTTATAGCGATTCTGGTATAAGAAAGACTTGTAAAGTAGGGTCTCATTCGTTTGAATTTTTTTTTCATATTGTGACAAATATATTGATAATTACAACCAACTTTTTTAAGTGAAGAACACTTTTCCCCGAGTTCTAGGTAGTAACATAGCTATTTCATGCTTTTATTGCGTGCAGTCGAAAATAAGAAGAAAATTCTAATTTTCCACGTGAATTTTGTCAAATTCGAGTAGTTTTTTTAAACAAAAATTATCAATGAAAAAATCAAACTGTAGGTTTCTAATATATACCAATAAATCCCAATAGCGCTGTTCTAGGTAGTAACATCAATAATATGTTAAGGAACATGTTTGATCATAGCGAAAAATGTTTAAAACAATCAGCATTTTAAAAGCAATAAGGCCTCTTAAGTGATTGTTTTAATCAATAGGAAAATTGAAAAAAGGAAGAAAGTCAACAATCAAGTCTAAAATCAACTCACATGATGGGAATGAAGTAAATAATTATTGATTTTGATTGGTTTTGAAATCCTTGATAACATATTGAACATTGAAAACTATTGAAATTCATACGAATTTGTGATATTCGGCTTTCAAAAACATGATTGAATGAAAATTGTTTATATTGTATTTATTAAATTTTTATTCGTTTTCAGTCTCCGGAGATGCTCGATGATTACCGAGTACTGTATGTTGATTGTTCCATTCGTTACATCAAGGAAAACAAATATTATCTTGTGAAGTAATAATAAATAAAGTTCAACCTTAATCAATCTAGTCCCACAATAAGGTCTAGTAGACTAGTGTATTGGGCACTAGACGACATTATACATACTTACATAGATAAATACTAAAATACATAGAGCCTCCATGACCCAGGAACAAATATTCACGTTCATCAAACAAATATTTACCTCGCCTGGAGTCAAACCCAGGACCGCAGGCAGTGCACTAACACTGCTCTCTCTGCCGGTTCTCTTATATTTCGCAGAAAATTGTTACGCCGATTATCACTTCCCAACTCCCGTTTCGCGGAATTTAATTTCGCCGACCTTTCATTTCCCAACTTATCAATTGCCAACTTATTATTTGCCAACCTCACCGTTACCAACTTAACTTTTGGTCTGAGTTTTATTACGTAAATTTTTAAAATGCCACCTTTTATGTAGCAGAATGTTTTAGTTGGCATAATATAATATACACTTAGTTGTCTATTGTTTACCAAATGTTTTATTGAGTAGCGTGGTATTATTAGTAAATTCTTGCTAAAAAAATAAATGAAAAGAAAGAAGTTGTGTTTTTCAGAGAAATAAGTACCCAACAAAAATATGTAGGTATGGGTACCTATGTATGTGGTAAATTTACCAATTACAAACTACTTAATATTTAAAACTAAAATGAAAAACTATACTAAAAGTAAATTATAAATATATGTATAATATGTTGTTTTTTTTTGTAATACTTGCAAGCATTTTAATATTACCTTCATGGAAGCAAGCAATCTGACGCTCCGCTATCCATGGTCATAAAACAAACCTAACCTAACCTACAGTTTTTGGTTTTCGACCCACGTTCCATTTTGTCGCAGTTACTCTTAGGTACTTGCCAGAGTTTCGGCCAACCAAAAAATATTTAAGTATTGGTAGGTATGTATCGTTTTCTTATTTCTAACTTGCCTGATGTATGAAAAGGGAACCGTTGCATCAACGAAACGTTAATCGTCCAAAAGTTGTTCGACCAAGTGAAAGATTTGACTAATGATTACCTAGTCTGCCAAAAGCTTAGAGGCATAATAATAATCTGCTTTACAATAATTATTCTACCAAGTGAAAAGTTGTCAAATAAAAATTTGGTAATCGTTAGTTGTCAAAGTGAAACGTCGGCGAAACGTTGGTTGGCAAATGAAATTCGGCCAAACATAGTTCTGCGAAAAGGCAGAACACCCTCTCTGCCGCCGACTGATGTGCCTACTTAATGTTTACTTCCTACGCTATCAGTGGGCTTTCCCCCATATTCGTCAGTCTCCGGAGACGCTCGGTGATCGCCGAGTGGTTCATTGCTCCATTCCTCACGTCAAGCGACTGATATGCCTTCTACGTATTCTTTGCTTCCTACGCTATCAGTGAGCCCCGACCTTTTCCCAATATTCATCAGTCTCCGGAGACGCTCGGTGATCGCCGAGTGGTTCATTGCTCGATTCCTCACGTCAAGCGATTGATATGCCTACGTAATGTTTGCTTCCTACGCTATCAGTGGCCCCCCCACCTTTCTCTGATATTCGCCAGTCTCCGGAGACGCTCGGTGATCGCCGAGTGGTTGATTGCTCCGTTCCTCATGTCAAACGACTGATATGTCTTAATGTTTGCTTCCTACCTGCCTACGCTATCAGTGGGCCCCTACCTGCCCCGATATTCGTCAGTCTCCGGAGACGCTCGGTGATCGCCGAGTGGTTGATTGCTCCGTTCCTCACGTCAACGGCGACAGATATATCTTGTACCAAACGTTTGCTTCCCGGGGATTTTAAAATAATCCCTATATTGATTCCGCGTACACGGATTGTATTGTGTAACGTTGCGGAAAGTTTCAACCGCGTTTTCTATTGTACTACGAAATGTTGGCGAGTTCGTGGACGCGTGGATTGAATCCTATTTTGATATAATTGTATTGAAAATGATTTTCTATGGGGAGGAATCATGATTTAGGAAACATATTCATTACTAACTTATCCGCATATTTTTTTTACCGTAGTCAGGTATAAAGTATTCTATACCATCTTTGCATGTCCACCTATCCCTGAACCAAAATTGTTTAAAATTTGTTCAGACGTTCCGGCGTCATGAGAGGACAAAGAAATTATGACCAACAAAAGGGATCCGATTGGCAGTACGCCGAGCGCCCCTACAAAACAAAAGACGATCGTGCATCGCGCTATTAACGGTTTTCATAAACTCATGACGCCTCTCCAAAGAAAACTGTTTTTTTAATATGAATCTGGAATCTGGAACCACGAGTAGTATATAGGTAGATAGATGTACCTAATTACCGCTTATTGTTTTTCTTTTGCATATAATATATATATAATGATAAATTAATAACATTATATGAAAACAACATACAAATAATGATAAAGACTGCACTCTAAAAATTCAGTTTAGCTTGGTATAAAGAAAGATATGATAGTGTTTTTGTACATCACTATAAAGTAGAAACTATCAATCTAAGAGTGACAAAGGTTACACAAATAAAATGGTAATAATATTTAAATGATACCCAAAGAAATATAATTTGTATTCTTAATTTTAATAATAAAATATCACCGTTAAAATACGAAAGCGTAAAAGTTGAAACAATGAATGTTATTGTAAATACGATATCGTCGTTTCGATATCTTGACAGCAAAAGCGCGATAAATCGAAATAAATAAACTGAATTTACTGTGAGGTTTTACCGGACTCGCCCTTCGGGACCTCGATAGACAAGTGAAGCGAACAGCGATTTACCGGACTCGCCCTTCGGGACCTCGATAGACAAGTGAAGCGAACAGCGATTACAACAAAGTCTTTGTTTCTATTATTATGTTGGGAACGTGCACAGCAAAGATGCTGGCTACTGGTGCAAATCCAATTCTCTTAACTTGTCACTGACGTTGGTAGTGCTGCTAACCATATGCTTTCGTACACAACAAACGTGCAGCGTGTGCTGATCTTTCACCTTATCATTATTTGAATTTGATATTTATAGTGCTGCCACCTATGTTGTAGCACGTTCCTTATAGTCGGTTACAATCAGACCACCGTTCAAAAACCGGTGATGGTGCGTTCATGCAGTGAAACTAGCAATGCTTCCAAGCGGCAGACTGTACTGCAGCGTTTACCCTTGCATTGTTCTGTCTTTCAAAATTGACGAACATTTCAGAGTGTAAATATTATTTTCCTGTAGCCGTTTTTTATTGTTAAGCAAAACTAACCCTAACTATAATGGTTTCTAAAAGATGATGTGATGATCTTTTGAAAAATATGGCTTGAATCGATCCTTTTATAAAATATGTTATATAATTAAAAAGCCACACATGTACGTGAAATACGTCAGAAACATGACATGGTTCGTACTCTGATGGAGTTCTTCTTCAGAAAACTTGACTCAATTACCAGCAATCCAATGGAACTTTGGCGCATCGCGGTCCCTGAAAAAGAATTCCTTAGGATTTTGAAACACGTCGCCCTTTCTGACACGTAAAACCATCAGTCACTTTATTATTATTAAGGATGTCTCAGGAAATTATCAAGAATACTTCACGAAATGTCTTCGGCAAAACGTAGGGGTCCAAATTGGGATTCCCTTGTTTCACCTACAGTTTCATTTCACCGACTTTTGAATTCGTCGAATTTTTATCCCACTGAAGCCATATTTCTTTATTTATTTCTGAATATTATCATCCTATTGATTACATAAGTATTGATTTATAACAATCACTAGTACACTTAATTCAGTGAATAAAGGATTTTGACCTTACAAACGGTCCGGTAGTTTTGAATTTTTGATATGTTGTCTAGGATGGTTAGTCAGTGTTTAAAATGCAAAATGCATAATTCCCCCCCCTCCGCGCCCGCCGCCATATTGAAAAAACCGGCACTCTCTTCATATTTTTGCTCATATCTTCCTTTAGGAGCATTTTAGCTAGAAGAAAGCTTCGATAAGAGAGTTAAATTTACTACATTTTTCATTTTGTTTCTAGGACAGACAGTTACGGAAATATGCACATTTAAAAAAACTTAAGAAATTGCAATTTCCAACTCAAAAACAAACTTCTGGATTACACCTTCGTTTAGGAGCATTTTAGCTAGAACAGTGTTTAGGCAATTTTGTAGAGAATTAAATTTACTATAATTTACATTTCAAATTTTGTTTCTAGGACAGATAATTACGGAGATATGTAAAAAATAAAGTCACATTTTCCGAAAATGTATGTAAAAATGGACATGAGTTTTATAAGCAATTATATTTCCTACATGTTTTAATTGGTCCTAGACTAGCCCGTAAGTGAATGACAGCGTTCTAAACCAAGAATTTTGAGAAATTTTCGGAAAATTCGACTTTTACAGTTTTTTAAATGTGCATATCTCCGTAACTGACCGTCCTTGAAACAAAATTTGAAGTGTTAATTATAGTAAATTTAATTCTCTACAACATTGCCCACGCTTTGTTGTAGCTAAAATGCTCCTAAACGAAGATGTAATCCAGGAGTTTGTTTTTCAGTAGGAAATTGCGATTTTTTACGTTTTTTTTTAATGTGGATATCTCCGTAACTGTCTTAGAAAAAAAATATAAAATGGAGAATGTAGTAAATTTAACTCTCTATAACATTGTCAAAGCTTTCTTCTAGCTAAAATGCTCCTAAAGGAAGATATGAGCAAAAATATGAAGAAAGTGCCGGTTTTTTCAAAATGGCGGCGGGCGCGGAGGGGGGGAATTGTGCATTTTGCATTTTAAGCACTGACTAACCATCCTAGACAACATATCAAAAATTCAAAACTACCGGACCGTTTGTAAGGTCACACATAGTACTTTAGTCTCTATTCACCGTATTAACTACCTTAGAGGCCAGGAAAATAGCGATTTCCGGTGAAGTGGTGGATTAAAAATCCGTACTGCACAAAGCAGTATTTTAATCCCGGAATCCCGAGTAGCGGATACAGGGTTATTGACCATATATCCACTCCACTCTTCGCTCGTGTTAGGCTTCCGGAAAATTGGGTTAAATGTACCGAGAAAGATTTGGTGGTGTAACGCCATTTACTGTTCTTATAATGGTGTTTGTGCGTTATTGCCTTTTTTAAGGTTAAGGTAACGGAAACATGGGTGTTGTTCATTTAATGTTGGATGTACGTCTAACCTAAAATTGAAACGGTTTGTTTTTGTCCTTTGTAATTTTTTACAAAAATGTGAAAAAGCGCAGGATTCAAATTTTTAATTTTGCGGCATTCTAAATATAGACAAAGGACTATTTTGCCTCACGCTCGAAGTCAAATCGCATTAGGCACACTGTTTTAAGGGAGAAAAACCTTCATGTTGCGCTGCTAATGTTAAAATGATTGTTTAACCGAAGATCGATCTAGTTCTACACTTCGATGATAATATTCTACTATTACAATTTACTACTATTAGCCTGTCAGTAAAATCAGAAGAAACTTCACGACCCCTCACGCGTAGCCTTCGTGTTCCGGAAATTATTCGCGTATACACTAAACAGAACGATTTCCGGCATACATCGCGATGTAACAAAAGGGGACAGTTACGACCTTGTGACAGGCGACCCACATAAAATATGAATAAAAAGAAGTGCGGATAACGGTACCGGGAAATATTGAAAGCTGTTATTCTATGCTGAGATTGGAGATTATAATATACCTAAGAGTGTAACGCGGGTCACAATGACAGATGTAGATACATTTTTTTGTGGGCAGACCTTCGGCGAGAGATTGATTGAGGAAACTTACTAAAACTTCACTTTGTATCGTCTGCGCTGTATTTCCAAACCTGGACTCGACGATACTGGTATAAGGTTAATTCGAAGATTATAGAATAGAATAGAATAGAATCATTTATTGCATACCACATTTCAAACATAGAAGGTGTTAGAATAAGACAATAGGTATACATGTGACGCCCTGCAAGGGCATAGCAATGTCAGAGGGCATAAATTATTACTATTTTACACATTATCATTATTTAAAATAAAAATTAATTGCACGCAAACTTTAACTAATCATTTGCTATAAAACATCGTTAAAATATTCATTTAGACTGTAAAAACATTTATTTACTAAAAACAGCCTTAACTGTTTGTTAAACAATCGTGGGTTTTCCAGATTTTTTATTGAGTTCGGAAGGCGGTTATACATTTTAATAGCCATGTGGTGGGGGCTACACGAGACGAGTTTTAGTTTTGAGAACGGCATTTTCAGCTGATTTTGACCACGTTCATTTCTTTTAATTTTAGTTATTATATTCGGTGAGTATAGATTTATATGCTTTCTGACGAATTTACATGATTCGTATATATACATTGAAATGACTGTTAGTATTTGATGTTTTATGAAGTGAGGTTTGCATGATACCATTTGGTCTATATTAACTATGATTCTGATACATTTCTTTTGTAAAATAAATATTTTATCAATATCACTACTATTTCCCCATAGAACCAAGCCGTAGGACATTATCGAATAAGCATACGAGTAATACGCTGTGAGAGCTGTCTGTAAGTCAGTTACGCGCTTTAGGTGTTGGAGTGCGTAGATAAAAGATGATAGCCGTTTTGTTAGTTTTTGAATATGGCCTTTCCAGCTCATATTTGAGTCAAGGTCTACACCTAATAGAGTGGCAGTACTCACGTTTTCTAGTTTAGTGTTATTGTATTTGTAATCTATAGGTAGTGTTGCTTTTTGGTGTGGTTTAAATTGGATAATTTTTGATTTGTTTATGTTAAGCTGGAGGTTAAGAGATTGGAGCCATTTCGTGACATTATTTAACGTACAATTTAGTTCATTCTCAATTTCATCGATACTAGAGCAGGGAAAAAATTTATTACATAAATTGTACACAAATATTAGGAATAGACCTTATTCCATATAAGGTCGTCCTCAAATATAATGTAATGTAATGAAATAATTTCAGACATGTACGAAGTGAACTCATCTAACTTTCGGTTGTAGATGTAGATAGCGTTAATTTAGTGAGGTCTCTGTCCTACCCACATCGCTTAACCATACTTAGACATCAGAGCGAGTTAAGCAGAAGTCTAAACGTTTAACAAAATGGCATAGACTTCGCTAAAGTAGCACTATTCGCCATTGAACGTTATTTTATAATGGCATTGTTAGTTCTATTCAATTATCAACTGGTCCAGGCTAAGGCACAATAAACTTAGTGCATTGAAATGGAACAGAGATATTACTGAATACTACGTCCTACAAAGGGGAACTACGTGCCATAATCCATAAAAGAGGCTTCAGCACTATGCCGCTGTATTGATGAAAATTCTACTATGCTTGTTATTTTTGAACCTTTCCAGATATTTTCAGGTTGTGAAGGCGCCAAAGAAGACTTTTTACATGCAATTTGCCACTACATGACCAAACTACAAACTTTTAACGCAACATTTGCACACTGACATCAGCTGTCCTACTCTGTTGAACTCTACCTTTGATGTAAATAATCGATGTTGCTGAATGTCTTGGCAAGTGCTTTAAATGTTAAGTTTAAGGGCTCTTTACATTTTATTAAAGCTTGATTTAATTAAATACGATTCACTCTATACATTGCGCCAGTTAGCATGACAAAGCGGCCCTTGACGCCTCCTACATTGTGAACGTAATTTTCAATGGGCTCTATTGCCTTGATAAATGGAGCAAAGTATAAAATTGTAACACCGAAAATCGATTGATTAATTAAAAAAAAAATCGTGTTTGTAAAGAGCCACTTAATGTGTTGGTTGCAACCTTCTATCTTGCTTTCTCTTGGAGATTTGACTAAGACTCGACACCGTTTCCAAATTTCTATTTACACGATGGATAAATGCTTGCATTATTTATATCTGTTCTTTGCTTTGGAGCTAAATTTGAAATGAATAATTAGATATCGTTTAACATAGACATACCAAAATGCAAATTCCTACATTTTTTCTTGCTGACAACAAAAATAATACTGAAAAGATGACTTAAATACATATTCTGAAAAAAAATAATTGGACAACACAGTTGATTTTTGCTTGATTTGAAACGATAATTCCTCAGCAGGAATGTTGATTAATAAACGACAACGTGAAAAAGATATAAGATTGAATACAAAAGGCCTTTATTTAATACTATTTCAAAATTAGCTCCAAGAATATCTGTGCATACAATACTTACTGTTCTGTGTTACCGACCAACAAGGTTACGCTGCACGAACTATCCCTCCTTTCTTCTATTCTGGCACATTATTGCACGCGAGCAGCTTGGATGGCGCAATGCTGAAGGCATTGAATTTTCCAGTCCTTAATTACTTATAGCTTGGCAAATCGTTCGGGACACTTCCGCAATCCGAAGGTGACGGGAGAGGAAAGAAGGCGTGGCCATGAGGAAAGGTGCGTGCAGCGAGGGACACTGTTGTCAGACAGCCCCGGCTCGTGCACTTTTCATTTCACCGGCGATGTATTCATACCCCATCGCCCGCAGACTATAGGAGTGTGACGGATCAATTTGCCAAGCTATGGCAACGATTGTTGGAGCAGAAGGTGATTTTAAACTTTTGAACCTAATTCAAGACGATTCAGAAGTGCGATCGATAAAGTCTGCTTCTAAAGATAATGATATAACCAAATTTTCTGATTCGCTAATCTTTTCAGCGAAGTTGTAATGAAATACGGAATCACTTTGCATTGTATTATAATTTTGATTATAAATGAGCGTTTGTAACATAATTGGTTCTGGTAACTTCAGACCTCATTTTCGATTCATGTTTTCTAAAATGGGGTTCCTATGCGGGAAGATGTTTCAATTATCACCAATTTCAGCTTACACGGTTTTGTGTACGTATTCAAAAGATACATTTAAGAAATATAATACTGGTATCTTACATACTTAATTCAATTGGCTTATGTAGTTGCTTCTAATTACAAAGGTTATAATTAAAGTCTTTTTCAATTCAGCTTCAAAATTGAAAAACAACTGACTTTTTTGTAGCATAGAAATCGCCATCCAACCAGCTAGCACTAAGCATGCCAATCTTATTGGTCGTCATAGTCCGATCAACGATGGAGAATTCAACAATGATTCAGTTGATTGGGGAATTAAAATAATCTGTAAATTTTATGCTCATGATCACGAGTAAAACATATTTCGTTATATTAAACTGTAATACTTGAGATTATTAAGAACATTTTCATATTCTGAGAAATATACATATTTTTTAATTCCCTCATTTTGCAGAATTTTGGAGTAGATTAAACTACAGCAAAAGAGTTTTATCTGCTTTATCATCCTACAAAAAAACTGAAATTATTGTTGGGTCGAGTTTAGAGTATGCAGTGTCAGGAAATTTTAATATGGAGGAACCTTGCGGGTCTGTGATAGTCACATTTAACGCATGATTATAAGAAATATAAGGCATCCGTCTTCTGCACTCATGCACGAGTTGGAGAACCACAGATGGTTTATCATTTATCTGCCATGTGATAAGTTCCACCATCATAGGCCTAAAGGAATTCTCAGTGTACTATCATACTAAAATTGCCTGGAACTGCATACCCCAGCGGATCGAAAATCTCATCGTTGACTGGGGTACTCGAGCTGTGTGTGCTAGTGTATCGGAACGGATGTTTCTTCTTGCAGGCTCGGAGCGCTAGCACCAGTAGCTTTAGGAGTGTAAGTCAGGTAAAGGCAGTATGCTAGAGCTTGTTCACGCCTGATCATTACATTGATGATTTTGTGGTTTTCGTTGTTTTGGGGGCGATGGTTTTTGTTACGGCAGAGCCAAATTTTTATGAATATTTAATTTATCAATATTATATTTAGTCGTAATTTTCTTTTTTTCGAAAGGTAAAGATTCAAAAGGTAAGGACAGTGGAAGTGATGTTGCAATTCATCTGATAACGGCACCAATTTCACGGGGGCCAATATTATGAAGCTATCAAATACATTTTTACGGCTTAGAAATTGGCAACGGTAAGTTTGTAAAATATAATTTTGCTGAAATTTAAACTACAAATTATATTACAGTTATATTACATACAGTACATTATATACAGTGTATACAATATAATTTGGGTTTTCTCAGAAAGATTAAATTATTAAAAACATATTTTTATATCTAAAATGGGCAACTGTAGAAAATAAAATCCTATAATAACCATGTTAAAAGTTTTATATTGGACGTTCCTGGAAATGCCGTGTAAAAATCATCGCAATTATAGTTCTGTCATTGAGTCATTCGCGTTTTTACGTAGTTTGTTTTAGATGTAGAGTCATCATCATCATATTTAAACAGGTAAGCACACACTGGAATCAGGATGATTACCTACTTTGACAATTTACGAAACATTTAAAAAAACAAAAAAAGGGCTACATAGATTGTGCGTCTACTGAGTTTGTCTGATAGACTCGTTTGATAGCCCATTTATCTGATATTTAATACATCATATTAAAAATCGCTTTTGGTTGACGTGACACGAAACGTGGCCACACGCAGATTTCCAAGTCTCGATGGCAAAATTAAAATTACTCCTATTTTTTTCTCCTACTTCAGGTTTTCTTATAAATCTTCTGTTTTTGTAAGCTGTCAAATTCACGAATTCAAAGGCACTCCACACGTACACATTAGTACCCTCTTCATATAGATCTAGCCTAGACAATTCTACTGATACATGGACATAAATAATACTATCTTCCACAGGAGCCTTATCAAGAACACATAAGGAATGTTCTGTTCTCAGGTATTGTATTTTGGGGTAACGTTGACTTATATAATTTATACATTTTATTAGGTAAGTAAAAAAACGGTCACATAATCAACATTGCATTCAGGCCATGGCGGCACTAAACAAATAACGAAAGAATTTATTTTACACGTTTTCTGAAAGTTTTTTTGTTGGGATTTCTCTTGATAAAATTATATTTGATATAACCAAAACCATATCTAAACTTAACTACTTACTATCGAACTTTACTTCAACAAAGTTTCTAGATCAAATTTCTCATTCTTTAGTTAATATTATAATATCAATCTTTATTCTACTTGACTGTGATGGTATGATGAAGTTTAACTTCAAGCAGATGTGGCTTTCATTTTTCTTTAAATTGCAATTTCGGTCAGTCACAAGGCAATTTCACCTACCAAATACTTGTAGCAACAGCAGTAAGTATAAAACTTGTCAGTCAGAATTCAATTCACATATAACAAATGCATTAAATCCAACGCAACCGCCAATTCGATTATAATTATCAACCACCCGCATGTCGGCGTTCAATATTCCGATTTAGCCAGTGTTCAGTTAGAAAACGACTCCCATTGTTTTATGGATTCGCTGACTGCAACGCTTGAATGGGCGGCGGGTTAGACGAGGATAGAGTTGCCACCATTCGGTGGAAAGTTGCTGACTGGATCCTTAATACATTTTATCCATGAATAGACATAGCGCAGTCGGTAATTTTTTGCGTGGAAAGTGTCTATTAGGATCGATTTCAGAGCGATTCGATCACTTTCATTTGGGTGGTCGCATTTTAAAGGGTTACATTTAAGCTATTTAGGTATACGCCTTATATTGTTACTTACCTTTTATGTAGGTATAGTTAGACGTATGTACCAGGTGAATACCACTGTCGGCACCAAAATAACAGCGCGGTCAGAACAACAGAACAGTTCTTGATATCGGTCATTTTTTTCGAAATAGTCTCCAAACTGTCTTTCTTAATCGTCGTCATTATCATTCCATCAGCTATACGACGTCCACTGCTGGACACAAGCCTTTTCAATAGACTACCACATGGGATAGATAGAAGCGACCCGCATCTAGCGTGTCCCCGCAATTCTAACCAGGTCGTCCGACCACAAGCCAAAATTCTTGATCCGGTAACCAAAATCAGAACTTCTTAAACGCTCCAGAACTGATTAATTCGCTGGTTTTCCCGACAGTTCACTAGATGTTCGCCACTAGCGCAAACAAAAAAGTTAATGTACTGGTGATGTTCACTGCGAGAGTCTAGTTAAATAAATAAGAAAGTTTAAAGCGACATCTTACTAGATTGAGCGGGACTTGGGAACTTTGTCGAGTTTCTGTGAATATGTTAAAATGAGTCTGAACCTAGGGCGGAACTTTAGATATAAAAGAGTCGTTGGGTTGTATAAGTCTGTGAATACTTTTAGATTACTGGGCTTCATTTTCATACGACTTAGAATGAGGTAGCTAGGAGCTTATCTTACAAACTAATAAGTAGTAGTTAACTGTTCAACCGATAGAGATTTATCAAGATTTTTTGCACTAATTCTTTCTACATTTTCAGATGCCTACTGTGATTTTACTGGAATAAAAGCGTTAGACCCTCTTTGATCATATCAATACAAACTTATATTATATGTTGTAGATTTCATTAAACAGCAATATTTATTGCTAAATATCAGTTATAATCAATTTGGAAATATACTCTAGGTTACGAATCTTCGTCGTAAATGTCTAATGTATTTTTTTTTAATTATTATTTTTTAATAGAGTGTTACAATGTAATTATTATTTGTGATAGACTCACTTCAAATACCTTCAACTGAGCAGCTCTTTTCCTCTGATCTCCAAAATAGCATCAGAGAAAATTCTTGTCACCGTTAAGCCAATGGACATCGCAAACAATCAATTGTATCTAAACAAACAATCTGCTTAGCCGGATTATCCCATATATTTATAACTGGGTAAGTATACATATACAGCGAATGAAAACAAAAGCTAACTAAGCTGTCCACAATATTGTACAACTGGAGACCGTATACCCAAAACGACGTATCGTAGTTATCCTACATGCAAAATCAACCTTATGCTATTGTTGGTATAACAACCATACCATAAAGAAAATATAAAAGTGTAGGAGGTTCTTTTTAAAAAGTACTAAATTGAAGGCCAGTGGACAAAGAAGGGAGAAAATGGAATATGGTTAAGGATTCAGTTCTAAATTAGAACACGGTAAAAAGAAATCCATTACAAGGATAACTTCACTTTTGATAACAACACTTCTATTTTTTTATTTCATTGTTAAATGATTTTTATGTTGAATTAAGAAATTACATTCATACACACATAATACATAGTAGAACGCAGGTTTTTTTTTTTTATTTAATTTCTGGGCAATAAACTGATGGGAATTACACGGCTCGGACTTAAGATTTTTATAGTAATATGGAATATAAAATGAAGTGGTATGAATACTACGTATTATAAAAATTCAAGATTGTATTAAATAAAAATCAGTTTTGTATGATCGTAACAGCGCGATGCAGCAGCAACCGTGTATGTATGTATGTATGTAAACACTTTATGGTACACAAAAACAAAAATACATTAAAACAAAAAAAAATAAGTACAAAGGCGAACTTATCCCTTTAAGGGATCTCTTCCAGTTAACCGTGTATCGCCATTTGTTGTCCTCTCATCATACCTAAACGGCTCGACGGATTTTAACCAATCTTGCAGAAATAGCTGGACATCCAAAGATAGTTATAGGATACTTGTTACCTGATGCATACGCTAAACGGTGTCACCTTCAGTATTAAAATATGGGTGTGTCTGGATCCGGGTAGCAAAGGCAGCAGGCGAGCGTATCTAGGTCAAATGAACTATGTTGTTCTAGTTTTTAATGGCCCTTACCGAATTTCGGCACAATTTGGAACGAGAAATTAGCTGAACTAAAAGAGGCATTTAATAGGTTCCGTGACGGTCTTTCTTTCTGAAAAGAACAGTTATGCTGACTTACCAATCGTAATTGAAATTTGTTTAAAAAAAAACAATTTTCGAATATTTGAACTGTAAAATTAACGAATCATCAAAGATAGTAATAATGACGCCATTTCTTTGACTTTATGTATAATATATGAACGATTACTTTTGTCATCAACACATGCACTAAAATATACGACCGCTATTACATTTTGAAACAGGAGCGTCTGTCAGCTGTTGTTTTTCTATCGGCAAAGACAACCAACATATAAAAATACTTAAAAATTAAACGAGTTATTCGACTTCTACAACGTAAGTAATCCTAACGTTGTAGAAGTCGAATAACGCTCGACATGATTCGAATCGGTACGCGATTCATCATCAGGAGAGACGATCAGCCGCGGCGGCGGCCAACCAACATGTTGGACTGATAATGAGAGGGTTCGATTCCCGGTATCTTCCGCAACGCATTTAAATTTTTCTTTGTGCTTTGATATGTTGAATTTGTAACATACTATTTTAATATTTTTTCATTCACAGAGCGAGCGAAAAGAATCTCTGTTTCAGCTTCGCCAATATTTCCTTCATATGTCTTGATGTTTGGATGTTTAATTTTTTGGATGAGTTCATTTACATCTACACACTTACGAGAACAAAAATATCTGAACACGATTTTATGCTCCTGACAATAGGGTCGTGTTCAGATATTTTTGTTACGCTACAGGCCACATTTCTCAAGAGTTTCTCATGAAGTTTTGTGAGTAAGTTCAATCCCATCAAAAACATAAATGTAAAATGAGAGCCAAGTTCAATATCGCGTGCACTTCGCCGACAAAAGAATTGAGATCTGCAAGGGCGCCAAGTTCTTTGCCCTAAAATTTTTAGATACAAGGACATGCGACATACTCAATGCATTTATTTTACTTGAGGTGTAATTCAATATCAAGATTTGACTTGGCTAGTTTTCACAAACTAACTAAATTTTATAAAAGTAACATAGTCATAGTTCATTATCAAGCTAACAGTATAAGTAACAAACCGTACACTAACTTGCGTACTTACCTTTACGAAAATAGGTTAATGATTTGATTGATTTTGATTTATAATATAAATTTATATTTTAAAACTAGCCAAGTCAAGTCTTGATATTGAATTACACCTCAAGTAAAATAAATGCATTGAGTATGTCGCATGTCCTTGTATCTAAAAATTTTAGGGCAAAGAACTTGGCGCCCTTGCAGATCTCAATTCTTTTGTCGGCGAAGTGCACGCGATATTGAACTTGGCTCTCATTTTACATTTATGTTTTTGATGGGATATCATTACTTTTTGTACAGAAATTATTATGATGTGTAAATTACTTAATTATTATTTGTTAATTAGTTCTGTGTGCTATTCTAGTACATCTTTTGAAAGTTTTGAACAAACAAAGAATTTTCCAAAACGGTTAGTACGTATTGGATTTTTATGTGCATGTATGTGTAAGTGTGTGCGTGTGAGTGTATATGTTATTCTAGTATATCTTTCAAACAAAAAAAGAATTTTCCAAATCGGTTTATAAATGACAGAGTTCTGAGGCAACAACCATCAATAATAATAATAATAATAATAAAAAAACAAAAAAATCACTGTTTTCGATTTTTATATGTATACACACACAATTACTAAGCTGCATGCCAAATTTCACCTTTCTAGGTCACCTGGAAGTGGGTTAGGTTTTTGATTACTAGTCAGTCAGTCAGTCAGTCAGTCAGTCAGTCAGTCAGTGATAAAAATACCGTTTTTTGGACTTTAATATCTCAATAACTATTTAACCTATATTAATGAAATTTGGGGATCTACTTGTTCTAAAGGATCTTAATACATAAGCCAAATTTCATTTTTTTATGTTACATAGATTTGGAGTTATTGGGGGGTCAAAAGTGGCTCCAAACGGTTCGTGTAATCTAGACACGCGGCAGCGTGTCCAGCCAAGTTCACCGCAGGAACTGGCGAGCAGCAGCCGTGTGTTATATTACACGAACCGTTTGGAGCCACTTTTGACCCCCCAATAACTCCAAATCTATTTAACATAAAAAAATGAAATTTGGCTTATGTATTAAGATCCTTTAGAACAAGTAGAACCCCAAATTTCATTAATATAGGTTAAATAGTTATTGAGATATTAAAGTCCAAAAAACGGTATTTTTATCACTGACTGACTGACTGACTGACTGACTGACTGACTGACTAGTAATCAAAAACCTAACCCACTTCCAGGTGACCTAGAAAGGTGAAATTTGGCATCCAGCTTAGTAATTGTGTGTGTATACATATAAAAATCGAAAACAGTGATTTTTTTATGTTTTTTTATTATTATTATTATTGATGGTTGTTGCCTCAGAACTCTGTCATTTATAAACCGATTTGGAAAATTCTTTTTTTGTTTGAAAGATATACTAGAATAGCATACCTATACACTCACACGCACACACTTACACATACATGCACATAAAAATCCAATACGTACTAACCGTTTTGGAAAATTCTTTGTTTATTCAAAACTTTCAAAAGATGTACTAGAATAGCACACAGAACTAATTAACAAATAATAATTAAGTAATTTACACATCATAATAATTTCTGTACAAAAAGTAATGATATCCCATCAAAAACATAAATGTAAAATGAGAGCCAAGTTCAATATCGCGTGCACTTCGCCGACAAAAGAATTGAGATCTGCAAGGGCGCCAAGTTCTTTGCCCTAAAATTTTAAGATACAAGGACATGCGACATACTCGATGCATTTATTTTACTTGGGGTGTAATTCAATATCAAGACTTGACTTGGCTAGTTTTAAAATATAAATTTATATTATAAATCAAAATCAATCAAATCATTAACCTATTTTCGTAAAGGTAAGTACGCAAGTTAGTGTACGTCTTGTTACTTATACCTACTGTTAGCTTGATAATGAACTATGACTATGTTACTTTTATAAAATTTAGTTAGTTTGTGAAAACTAGCCAAGTCAAATCTTGATATTGAATTACACCCCAAGTAAAATAAATGCATCGAGTATGTCGCATGTCCTTGTATCTTAAAATTTTAGGGCAAAGAACTTGGCGCCCTTGCAGATCTCAATTCTTTTGTCGGCGAAGTGCACGCGATATTGAACTTGGCTCTCATTTTACATTTATGTTTTTGATGGGATATAACACACGGCTGCTGCTCGCCAGTTCCTGCGGTGAACTTGGCTGGACACGCTGCCGCGTGTCTAGATAAGTATATAGATTTTTTATGTCTATTCTGTTTTTCCGAAATTTTTCAAGTTGGCGCAGATGTAGGGGTCGAAAAATAAAAAAATATGAATTTGAGCCATTTCTAAACCAACTCGCGAAGTTTTCAGCTCACAGAGCCACTATACTAATAATAATAAATTTAGTTAGGTCTCAACTCATAAAATCACACCAAAACACAAAAAACCGCTAAACCGTCATTTATAACACCCAGCCGATTAAAAAAGGGTCGCGTAAGCGGTTTCATTTGAAATTAATGATCTCGTAAAATAATTTCACTCCCAGAAGGCGCGGTTAGATGTGATAATATTGCCTTTACTATTTTTAACCGACTTCAAAAAAGGAGGATGTTCTCAATTCGAACTAATTTTTTTTGTATGTAATGTTACTCCATATCTCCGAGAACCGTGAACCGATTTTCATTTTTTTTTTTAATGGAAAGGGTATAACCCCGAGTTGGTCCCGTTGGCACTTAGTTGGGATCTGATGATGGAATCTTGGAGAAATCGAGGGAACTCTTCATGTACGGCGCTTTCGGTAATTTATTGATAAAGTCAAGAATTTACATTCAGTAAATAGGATTTGGTGTAAGGAAACTGATGATGAACACCACAGATGGCCACTAGAATTTATATATGAATCACTAAGAGCAAAAAAAAAAATTTAGCAAAAAAAAGAACCGACTTCAGTAAAACTATTAAGCCAAAAAAATAACCCGTTCAAGTACAGATTACATTTGACTCACCCTTCGAAGTCGGTGCCAAACCTCGCGTAAACTATTATATATAAATATAAGAACTGAGTGGTTTGGGATCGACTTCGAAGGGTGAGTCAAATGTAATCTGTACTTGAACGGGTTATTTTTTTTTGCTTAATAGTTTTACTGAAGTCGGTTCTTTTTTGACGTGACAACGTCTTACATTACGAGTAGGTTGCGGCTCGGAGTCACTCATGAAAAAGTGTAACGCCCGCTCACGTCTGTTACGATGTTTGCTAGTCCCGCTAAAACTCGAGAACGGCTGAACCGATTTGGCTAATTTTAGTATTGAAATATTCGTGGAAGTCAAGGGAAGGTTTAAACTGTGAGAAATTATTGAATAAATGAGTGGAAAATAATAAAAACGATAATTTTATATTCCCATACAAATACAAACTGTTCGTACTTACCTGTCAAACATATGATGTTTGTTCCGTCGGTTGTCACGTAAAATCTTCCTTCGCCCGTAAAACCGACTTTACAGGCAACCATTTTTTGTCAAAAAAATTTTCAAAGGGTCAAGATAGTTCAGTGACTACCCAAGATGGATATCATAGCTATCCCTGAACCAAAATTGGTTAAAATCCGTCCAGCTGTTTGGCGTAATGAACGACAATTTTTTTAACACTAACAAAAGGCGCTGTAAAGCAAGCAGTAAAATCTGCATCGTGCTGTTAAGATTTTTTCTGATATAATTACTTCTCTAAATTGAAAACTGATTTCAATACAATTTTAGAATTTATAATACGATATAATGAGAACACTGTCTAAGATTCCCTAATACAAATAAATAAATAAATAAATATTAAGGGACAATCTTATACAAATCGACCTAGTCCCAAACTAAACAAAGCAGCATGGCTAGCATAACTTTGACACGCGACTCTTTCTTGCGCGGGATATACTACCTGTCTCTATCTGTACAGTACTATGAGATAGTGACGGATGATGCTAACTCGCGCGACATGAGTCGCGTGTCAAAGTTACGCTAGACGTGCAGGTACTAGACGACGTACATAATATAATAAAAATTCATAAAGATAACATCCATGATAACACCCATAATATTCGAATTCACCACACAAATATTTGCCCCGGAATTCGAACCAGGACCGCCGGCTCAGTTGGCAGGCTACAAACTGCGCCAACCGCGTCATTGAAAGATCCTGCTTCATGTAAATATCCTATGACCTACAAACCCACTTCGATCTTGACTCGAACTTGGAGATTTTATCTCTCAGTACTCCTACCATGAGTTAACGTGCGCGCGTACTCGCTAGAGTGACCGCGAAAACTTTGTATGGTGAAAAGCCACAGACAACCCCCACTAGACGGAGCATGTAAGGCGACCCGCGCGCACCAACGATATGGTACGGCAGAACATTAAAGTATCAACACGGCGGCCACCGTTTAGATGCGTCCTTGTTTATGATTCATGCGTACGTCAACGAAAAAAGAAATTAAATAAATAACATGGTAAATTGTAGTGTTAAGTGGTGTAGACAGACCTCATAAACATGAACGCAACTAAACGGTGTCCGCCGTGTTGGTACTTTAATGTTCTGCCGTACCATATCGTTGGTGCGCGCGGGTCGCCTTACATGCTCCGTCTGGTGGGGGTGGTCTGTGTGAATAGCACATCGCCCCTAGAGGTTACTTTTTTTTTTTTTTTTTTATGTCATAGGGGGCAAACGAGCAAACGTATCGCCTGATGGAAAGCGATTACCGTCGCCCATAAACACCTGCAACACCAGAGGAGTCACAAGTGTTTGCCTACCCGGAGGACGAAGATAGAATGCCTCTATGCTAGTAATTTCACCGGCTATCTCCCACACCGGAACACAACAATGCGAACATTGCTTTGGCGGTGGGTTAGCAGGCAAGACGGTAGTAACAATCCGGACGGACCCTGCACGAGGCCCTACTACTCCGAAAACTTTGTGGAACTACAATTCTGCATACAAATCGTTTAGTCAGTCGCTAGCAGTACATTTTTTTAGACATGACTTTAGGAAAATTTGGAGCTACTTTGATACATTTAAAATGGTTATAAAAACGCAAATATTCATAGTACGATCAAATGAAGTAAAAGGTTAGGTCATTGTTGAAGGTACTTAGGTATTGCATCGCCACAGATAGTAAAAAATAAAAAGGATATGGCGTAAAAACACTTCCAAAGTAGCTCCTGCATTTGAAAGTAACCCCGTTCTACTGTACTAGTGAGTCGGACTCTTTTGTGGGAGTATAACCCACTAATGGGATTATCTCCGTGCCTAAGAGTCACTCCGAGTAATAGACTAGCGAGTACAGTACTGATCAGATCAGAAATTGTGGCTCACTCGATAGCCTTTCGGCTGTAACCGACATCGTGTTGCTTGGCTGTAGGCAGCGCACTGCCCCAGCGTGTGTGTGGCAACGTGCACGGGCACTCGAACCAGCGGGCACCTACCTTGACAACGTCGTCTTGAAGTCGGTCTGTATGTTGTTGGTCATGTAGCTTGATTCTAGGTCGTGTAGTAGGCAAATGTATTTATTCCAGTGGGGTAAGGGCACTGTACCCTACCATGTAGTTGTACAAAATAACCGCGCTAATTCTCGATACAAATCGTTAACGCAGTCACTATGCGAGTACAGTCGAGTTCATAAATATATGAGCATTCCCAAGGCTTCAAAAATAAATGTACATAGAAAGGTACTATACATCTGAACAGATTTATCAAACAAAAATATGTACACGTTTCACCACGTGTATGTACCGTTTAAGCCTTGGGAATGGTCATATATTTATGAACTCGACTACAGTCGCTGTAAACTCATAGTAAGGGTAGATTGGCAATGTATTTGTTCGACTGTCGAGTTGTTTTGTTCGGTAACTCTGTGAGCGGGGATATCACCAACTTTTCTATTTGGACGGAAGAAAGTTTAATGATTTGTGGTTCCGATTGTCTGTTGGACATTTTTTACTGTTTCAATGCCGCTGGATTGTGAGTGGGATTTAAACTTTATGTTTTGTCGATAGTGTAGATTGTGAACTTAATAAAAACCTGCTAAGTGCGAGTCGCGCTCGCGCGATGGGTTCCGTGACATGAAATAAAACATCAGGAAAACATATTTTTTTAGTGTTTGGGGTTATACTTGTGTCAATGTCAGTGGTCAATGTAATACAAATATTTTATGACAATTTCAAATGTGTAGACATTACTAGTAGGTACGTACTTTGATTCACGCTAGAAAAAAAATGTGGGTATTTGTTATATTTGGTCGTACGTGATTGTTAACTTTTTTATTTTCGGTATAATAATAATGTTGAAACAATGATGTCTTGAAAGTCGATATTACAATAATAAAATCCTAAAATTGTATTCAAAATCATTTTCAAGAGAGGTCATTGTTTCGGGAACAACCTTAACCCGGCGGCACTCGCTACTGGGTAAAAAATACCACATGGTGGTAAAATTTTGTTATATTTTTTTACCTGAGCATTTCATGATCTCGGTCTTCTAGGTACCTTCAAATAGATAGTTAATGCACACGCAGCCCGCGTGCCCGCTAGTTCGCGCGCGGCGCCAGGCGAGAGTGGATGTGTAAAGTGAGTATGGGTGAAAAATACCCGGTGAAAAATACCCGAAAAATACCCAATATTGCGAAAGTATTGTTACTTGTTATGATTTTGCATGTAAATTTAGTCTAGTTTTGATAATTGATCTCAATTTACCATGGTTCCTAAAAGAAAAATTATGTTTTGTTGATTTTTATTACACTATAGAAAAAACTTTATATTTTGTAACTCTTTTAGATTAAGCTCAATTTCAAAATAAATTAACATTATAACGAATATTTTGTGCTCAATTCATTAATACGAATATAAGTTATATGTATAATTGTATATACCGTTAAAGTATATTTAAACGATTTTTTTTAAATAACGCCATTTAAAGTCTGTGGTAATTTTTACCCGGTAGCGAGTGTTTGTGCTTGAAAATACCTAGCGAGTACCCCCGGGTTAATAGCGTGATTTATTTATTTATTTATAAATGCTGTGATGCAGGATTTGTACCGCCAGCTGTACATATATACAGCGCAGCGCAAAATTTTCTTTGTCCGCTCATATTGCTGAAAAGGCTGGACGGGTTTTAACCGATTTTGGTACAGGATAGCTGGACATCCAATAATGGTCACATGATACCTTTTTCCCGGCTGCAATAAATGATGGTAGTTTGCTGCAAACTGCAGGAAAGAAGGGCTTGTCGCGTAAGTATAGGTATATAGGATAGCGATAAGAAGCCGGCAAGCCCTTTTCACGGCTAAGCTATATTGTAATGATATAAAAAATACACCACTCAAAAAAAAAAAACAGCTGTTTAGCCTATTCATGAACACAAGATGTCATGTTTAAAAAAAACCTTCCCGGCCTAGGCCTTCAATTTTGTATGAAATTTCTTTACAGTGAAACGTGATACTTTGAAGCCTGTTATAACGCACGTTCTGGCGACATTTCATTGCATGTGTGAGTCACATTCTAGTCCATATTGTTACATCGTTTACAACTCTAGACAATAAGCGAGCTACAACAACTAAGCGAAATAGAGTGTTGATAAAAGAAATTACTCTACCATAGAGAGCTTTCTAAAGCTCTTTGAGTCAAAGCTCTGCGGTGTTTGCGCTAGCGAGTCCTTCAGCGAGCTTCAAGCCTGGTTTACTCTTCCTAGCACCCGCATTACGAGAATATCCTGCATTCCAAATGCGGCCAGTAAATATGCATTTTACTGAAACGGCTACTATGAAATTCGCACTCTCTCAGATTTTCCTACAATGGAAACAACCTTAACTAGATCTTTCTTAATAATGTGTCCGTGACTTCTGCGAGAAGCCATAATTTTCTCTCCTTTACTTGCATCAGAATAATTACTGGCGATTCAACGAAAACGATCAGATGCTTGCTCACATGTTTTATTGTAAGCATAATAATACAATTCAAAAAAAATATTGAAATGCAGGTCTCTGTGGAGAAGGGTCACTGTTTCAGGAAAAATCTTAACAGCACGATGGAACAGCGCCGTGCCGCGCCATCTGTTTGTAAAATTTTCTTTGCCCTTTATCATGCCGAAATGGCTGGACGGATTTTAACCAATCGTATTATATCCATAGATAGGATATCTAGATATCCATAGATGGTTATAGGATACTTTTTACCCGATAACTGTAATAAAAATACGCGGTTGATATTGAGGGCACCTTCTAGTATTAAAAATATCTGTTTCATGAAGATGGGGTCAGTCCGCCACGAGCCGCGCTAATAGCAAATTCCGCCTTCCATTTTCTTTGGAGTATTTTCGGTGCGCATTGGTAGCCGGTTCTAGAGGTACGCGCACATCATTGACTTAAATTTTCACGTCCCACGTACAACCATTTTGTAGTTTACACAAACAGCTAACAAAAAGTTTTCTGACTGCGTTTGCAAATGTCAAATTAAATACGCACTGTAGGAAAAAAAGTTCAGGAAAAGTACCAAGTGAAACGATCTTACGCCACACGTTACCTGCCGTGCTGGTGTACACGGCAAACGATAATTAAGACGTTTCACACGAGTCTTCCGCGCGGTTTCTTTGTGTGTAAAGACCCTAATGATATGGGCGAGGGTTCCTGTGAGTCAGTTAGCCTTTGTAAACGGAAAAGGGCTTGTTTGACTATGTTTCGTAAATTCGGGGACGATTTGACACGCAAATGGAAATAGTAGTTATAGTTACATATAACTTGTAGAGGTCCAACTTTCAATAATATGTTAAGAAACATGTTTGATCATAGAGAAAAATGTCTAAGACAATCAGCATTTTAAAAGGAATAAGGCCTCTTAAATGCACTGAGTGGAAACAAAGATGTGGTCGCGATCCTCATCAGTGAGGGAAGGACGAAGAGAGACAGTCCGCGAGCTGAGAGAAAACTGAGAGGATCTTATTTGGATCGCGCATGAGCAAGCGAAACAGGTATAGGCTCCCACTCACTACCTGGCTTATATCCATACTAATATTATAAATGCGAAAGTGTGTCTGTCTGTCTGTTACCTCTCCAAGCTTAAACCGCTAATCGATTTTGATGAAATTTGGCATAGAAATAGTTTAAGATCCGAGGAAGGACATAGGATAGTTTTCATCCTGGAAATTATACCTAAAAAGATTGAAAAGTGAGTGAACATTTCTGTTGGGGTGCGGTGACCCTGTAGGAAATGTAATTATTAGACCAAAGCACAAATTGCTCTTACATTTGCTAAGGCGCTTTTAATAATCCCTTTTATCAAGTTCCACGCGTACGTAGTCGCGGGCAAAAGCTATTAATAAATATGTGTCTTATCAAAACGTTAGCACTCAATTTATAGACGTTTTATAAGCCCACAAAGTTGAGGGTAGAAGCTAGTCACACTAATGACAGTGAGAGTGATAGTGAGTGTTGTGTGAGTGTGCAATCCGCAATTGACATTGTGTGCGATGATGAGGGTAGATTCTTGCCTCCGCCGGTGACGACTGCGTTCGTAACGTGTTTGTCCGCAGTAGTTCGGTTGGCCACCGCCGCCGCGACAAATCAGCTCTCCTGATGATGAATCGCAAACCGATTCGAAATATGTCAAGCGCTATTCGACTTCTACGACGCGAGTAAACCCGTTTCATATGTATTTTAAGAGTCAGACTAATATTATAAAGTCGGAAGTTTGCGAGTGTTTGTATGTTTGCTATTTCTTAACGCCCAAACGGCAGGACCAATTATGAAAAAAATTTGTATGAAAGTGGCTGATACCCTGGATTAATATATCGGTTACTTTATATCTTGAAGGAGGGTAACACCGCGGGTAGTATGAAATAAAAGTAAAATAAAACGTAATAAATTTAATACAATGAGAAGTTATAACAGAAATTTATTACAAGAGACAAGTTGAAAGAGCTATTTATATTAATGACTAGAAGCCTATTTTAAGCTGGAAACATACGGAGATGCGTTTTGTTTCCATCTCGGGATTTGATCCCGCCTTGTTTTTCTATACTGAACCTTTGAGAAACCAGAAATCTATTTCAGCAAAACACAATTATGTTTTTCGAAATGACTTACCATCATAAGTCATTTCGAAAAACTACATTTTTCACATAAACAAAACACGAGAGATATTAAAATACTTAAACGAAATACTTGAGCGTTATTCGACTTCTACGACGTGAGTTAACCCGTTTAAGTATTTTAATATGTCTGAGACTCACGATAGTTTTCTATGTAAAACACGAGAGAGTTATAAGAATACATCATATAACATAGTTAATTTTTTTGTAATTCCTTGATTCTGGTCAGAAAATTCAAATACTGAAACGGTTACTCTTACCACTAGATTATGAAACTGTGTGTATTTCACAAATAATCTATAAAATGTTAAGATGTATTATGTACTTACGAAATTAAATATTCTTTGATGTTTCTTGAAGTATTTATATTATTATTATATTTCAAAATATTAAACAACTGACTGTCGGAGCATTTCAATCAAAATCACTTTTAAACGCATATGTTGAAGAAATAAGCTACCAAAGTGTAGTTTTGATAACACATTATTATGATACTGTAAAAATTACAGTTGTAATTTTGTTTCGTTAAAAATGTTGCTCATTTATTCAATACATGCGACAAAATGTGTTTTTGGATTGTAACGAGGAAAACAGTAGCGATTGACAAGCCAAGTAGCACACAGACTGCATAAGCGCGTATACAGACCTTGTACAGCTAATTTAAGTTGTATAAGGGCTGTATAGGGGCTTAAGTATGCAGCATTTGTGCTACTTAAGCAGTTTTGACGATCACTTTGTTCCGCGTTATTCGACTTCTACGACGTGAGTTAACCCGTTTAAGTATTTTAATATGTCTGAGACTCACGATAGTTTTCTATGTAAAACACGAGAGAGTTATAAGAATACATCATATAACATAGTTAATTTTTTTGTAATTCCTTGATTCTGGTCAGAAAATTCAAATACTGAAACGGTTACTCTTACCACTAGATTATGAAACTGTGTGTATTTCACAAATAATCTATAAAATGTTAAGATGTATTATGTACTTACGAAATTAAATATTCTTTGATGTTTCTTGAAGTATTTATATTATTATTATATTTCAAAATATTAAACAACTGACTGTCGGAGCATTTCAATCAAAATCACTTTTAAACGCATATGTTGAAGAAATAAGCTACCAAAGTGTAGTTTTGATAAAACATTATTATGATACTGTAAAAATCCCAGTTGTAATTTTGTTTCGTTAAAAATGTTGCTCATTTATTCAATACATGCGACAAAATGTGTTTTTGGATTGTAACGAGGAAAACAGTAGCGATTGACAAGCCAAGTAGCACACAGACTGCATAAGCGCGTATACAGACCTTGTACAGCTAATTTAAGTTGTATAAGGGCTGTATAGGGGCTTAAGTATGCAGCATTTGTGCTACTTAAGCAGTTTTGACGATCACTTTGTTCCCGCCGCGTTCCCGTCCAAAACGCCGTCCCGTGTGTCCCGCCGTCGCCTAATCGCCAGTCATCATCTCCATGAACTCTGCAATCAGGGCACCGAATTAATTCGCGAGCTCTTAAATTATTCACCATAATAAGCCTCTTAGGAAAGAAACAAAACAATAGCGGAGTAAAGTGGGGCGTGGTTATTAATTGAAATTACGTAGCAAGGCTACGTTACGTTGGCCATATTATACTACAGTTGAAGTGTAGGATGTAGTTAAAACATATTTGATGCCAAATCTAACGGTTATGGCAATCATGTACAGTTGATGGAATCGATTTCTCTGCCGATATTTTTTTTATTGAAGCTGCTTGTTTGACTGCGCATCCAGGGAATTAGCACGATGTATCGCCTGTTAATTTTTAAATGCTGAACTTTTTAGTACGGTTGTCGTAATATCCGTACTAAAAAGTTCAGCATGCAATTTCCATTATGAAAATTGCATGTTGCCACACAGACAAAACTCATACAAAAAGGTTCTAGCCAATAACGGCACAAGGGATATAAAACTATGAGGAATTTCCGTCGGCAGACGAAGTGCCAGTTTTTAGAAAATAACCGTCGCCGTCCACAAACGTTGTAGTATCACGAGGGTCCTAATAGTCTTTTATGTCTCTCCTCGTGCTTTCAGTGGAAGTGTTAGTAAGGTAGCAGGGAAATTGTGGACTAGACAAGCCGAGCAAAGTGGCATAATGATGATGATGTCCTCCTTGACGTATCCGTCAACGGCAACACCCTGTCAAGTGTTTCTGGCGTGTTCGCGCACGTGGCTCGTGAATCCCAGCTTGTTAACGAAGACACGATCAAAATAGCGACAGTATAGCTGTCTGTCAGCATTAAACGTGTAGTTGTACGAAGGAGTTGCGTATAAAGTGGCGTAAAAGAACACACCGTCAAAATCAACAGTTCCAGAGTCATCAGTATCGATCTCTGCGATCATTTCGTTGAGCTGATCCGGAGTGAGCTGGTCATCCAGGGCAGCCAGGATCTCGCGTAGGCTCGAAGTGGGGATGTAGCCATTGCCTGAAATCACAGAATAAAACATTACAGCTGCTTCTCTCTTTTGACTCGACTGATAAAGCCGTTTTTATTGTATGACCATGAGCCACCACATCATTACTCATATAACTTTTTATTGCACATTTTTTAAAAGGCTACTCGGTTAAAGACAAACCCTTAGATTTGTGTCACACTTTTAGAGGAAGCCAGAGGAAGCCATGGTTATGGCCGTTATAATTTATGACTTTATAAATAACAGCGTGTCAAAGTTGAAAATGTATTATTGTATCTTATACTGAAGCGCATCATTTATAACCTAAATTCAAATAAACAAAAAGCCTTAACTCAACCAAATATAGCTAAGAACCACCTCGTCAGACAATCGATTACAAAAACTGTATTCAAATTTGAACATCCGTTTGGACTGCGATGTTACAGACAGATACAGGTACACAAATGTTAAACTGATAACACTGTCTTTTATGTCTGGGGTTAAAAATTGTATAGAAATGAATGCTACTTTGGCCGCCGAGTCTCTAAAGTGATTACATTACTGTCATTTATTTGTGACTTGAAATGACAGAGCAATGTGATTGATGGAACCATAGATATAGTATGATGGAACACAGTCCGCTTCGCTTCGCTCCGTCCTGCTCCGCATCACCAGTTGAACACCCCCGGATTTGTGGCTTAAGAGGCCTTAGACATTTTAAAATGTTTTTTTTTCATATTATGACATAAATATTGATAATTTCAACATTTTTTTTTAATGAATAATACTTTTCCCTGAGTTCTAGATAGCAACATAGTTATTTCATGCTTTTATTGCGTGCAGTCAAAAGTAAGTTAGTTAAGTTTTATGCGTGAATTTTGCAAAAAAATTCAATGAAAAATTCAAACTGTAGGTTTCAAATATATACCATAAATCTCAATAGCCCTGTTCTAAGTAGTAACATTGATAATAAATGTAAGCAACATATTTGATCATAGAGAAATATGTCTAAACAGTCAGCATTTTCGAACGGATAAGGAGCCTGAAAGGATTAAAGAAAAGCCTTCATAAAACTGAATGAAAACATGAAACAAATGACGTTACTTCTGTCACCATCGCCTCCCGCCTGGTGTAATTACATTACTGCAATTTATGACTTAATATCCCATAAACGTCTGTCGCAATGCGGAATCTGTACACCATCAGGGTTCTTGAAGAGTGGAAACTCCAGTCAACGAGGCTAAAAGTTAAACGGTAATTTATCACGGGTCATATGCGGGGCCAGCCCCGGGCGCGAAGGCAATAATTTTTGGCGTATTCGTTGCTGTTGACAGTGCTGAAAATTATGTTTTTGGTATTGGCAAAACCCGTTTAAGAACTGTGTTTTATTGATTGTGACTGGTAGTGGATTGTAGCAAAGTGAGGAGGAGTAAAACGTAAGATAGCTCATTTTACTTCTGCATACAATACAATACAAAATACTTTTTATTGCACACATCAAGAACATGGTAAAACGTGGTACATTAAAACAACAGGCAGAGGTAAATAACAGGCAGTTTTAATACTAAATAACGATATTTTCCAGACAACCTTTAGCATAGTGGGATAACAAGTATTCTTTGATCATGAAATTCTACCCGCTTAAATAAATATTCCAATCAATCCGAACTTGTTATCATGATAAACCTGCAAAAGTATTTCTACCTAAGATGGCATTAATCAATAATGTGGCAATTGCTCTAATGATCCAATATTCCGAGCAAAACAAGGCCCGATTCGACGCTTTACGATATCCATAGTTTAAGGAATATCTCTTTATCATGACCATTTACCCGATATAATCATTTTGGCTATTCGTACTGAATTAAGAACAATACTCAAGTTTAACAATGTAGGTGCAATGCTCATATGGAACAAAAGAAAACGCGAATCACGTTGCAAATTTTTTCCGCATTTTTTTATGTAAGTAGTACTTTATTTGCTTTATATATTTTTTTTAATGGATGCGTTGATTGGAGTACGCGGGAGGGATACAGAAATGAAAGCAAAGCATTTCGCCGGAGCAGTAAAACAGGCCGGTATGGAAAACAAAGATATTGAAACTGTCGCCATACGTCACGGGACGCGAATAAAAAATGTATGTAAGAGTACTGAGAGTCATAAAACAGTCTGAGCTGAGCCCTAAGGCCTGATTCGACGAGACATAAATATAATATATATACATATGTCCAATTCAGTAATATCGACTTTATCACGGGCGTATGTCGTTTCTATGACTGTTAATGTTATTCGAACAAAATAGTGAAAGCGAAAAAAGTCGAATTGGGCGGTGAAACAGCTGTATTTTCTTTATTTATACACATCAAAGCCCAGAAGAAAATATACGTAGGTGCTTTGTCAGAAAATATTCCTATTTTCGAAATGAATCAGTAAACTTAAATGGCATTACTCAAAGGCAAGGTCCAACGACCAATATTTCAAAATAAAGTATATCGAATGGTTTACGGCTGATTAAACTTAACTGTCGAATTTCTACATTATATGTTAAAATTCATAAATTTAACCTTTATTGCTTAAATTTAGTTTTCAATCCATCTTGCCGAGACTTTCTTTCAGATCAGAATAGGTACTTTAATATTCAATCTTTGATATTTGATCGTGTATTATTTTAGTCAATTCATCAAGAAGCATCTCTCGGGTCAGCATGACGGCGTCAACTGACAAGGCACTGTTGGTTTCTTGTCAGTAGCCATAGCGACTTTGGCTCCTCTGTTTGCTTAGCTTAAGGCGAATTGGAGCTACTATGTCATCACCATCATCATCATCATCAGCCTATTCTTGTCCACTGCTGGACATAGGCCTCTCCAACTGCACGCCATTGTACGCGATCCTCGGCTACTCTCATCCAGCTTTTGCCAGCCACCCTGCACAGATCATCGCTCTATCTAGTCTGAGGGCGTCCCACACTACGCTTGCCGATCCGCGGTCTCCGCTCAAGAACACGTTTACCCCACCGGTTATCGGTTCTTCGGCTAATATGGCCAGCCCACTGCCACTTTACTTAGCTACTATGTAGTGAGAATATAAAAGGAAGTGGATCCGCCTAATCGAAAACGATTACCGTCGCCCATAGACACCTGCCATACAAGTACAAATGCGTTGCCGGCCTCTCAGGTGGGAGAACGCTCTTTTCTTGAAGGTTTGACGGTAATAATTATGTAAATAGTACAAGCTCAAATAAAAAATCAATCTATAAATTATGGCATCAAAATTGTTAAAAAAAGCCAGTGGACTCGGGGGTTATTCGAAAATCATTTCCTATAGACCGCATATTCTATATATTCAATATCCTGTCGGAATGTTTTTCGGACCACAGAGCCGGCTCATTCCTTGGCCAAAGGATTAGCTTAGGTATTCAGCGGGGGAATGTAGCCGACATCATGGGTCGGGGGTTGTTCGAAAATCATTTCCTATAGACCGCATATTCTATATATTCTATATCCTGTCGGAATGTTTTTCGGACCACAGAGCCGGCTCATTCCTTGGCCAAAGGATTAGCTTAGGTATTCAGCGGGGGAATGTAGCCGACATCATGGGTCGGGGGTTGTTCGAAAATCATTTCCTATAGACCGCATATGCTATATATTCAATATCCTGTCGGAATGTTTTTCGGACCACAGAGCCGGCTCATTCCTTGGCCAAAGGATTAGCTTAGGTATTCAGCGGGGGAATGTAGCCGACATCATGGGTCGGGGGTTGTTCGAAAATCATTTCCTATAGACCGCATATTCTATATATTCAATATCCTGTCGGAATGTTTTTCGGACCACAGAGCCGGCTCATTCCTTGGCCAAAGGATTAGCTTAGGTATTCAGCGGGGGAATGTAGCCGACATCATGGGTCGGGGGTTGTTCGAAAATCATTTCCTATAGACCGCATATTCTATATATTCAATATCCTGTCGGAATGTTTTTCGGACCACAGAGCCGGCTCATTCCTTGGCCAAAGGATTAGCTTAGGTATTCAGCGGGGGAATGTAGCCGACATCATGGGTACCCTGCCGGGCCGTGATCTTGACGGCATCGGTTTTAATTTTTGAACTGACTTCAAAAAATGGAGGGGGTTCTCAGTTCGGTTGTATGTATTTTTTAGGGTTCCGTAGCCAAATGGCAAAAAACGGAACCCTTATAGATTCGTCATGTCTGTCTGTCCGTCTGTCCGTCCGTATGTCACAGCCATTTTTTTCCGAAACTATAAGAGCTATACTGTTGAAACTTGGTAGGTAGATTTATTCTGTGAACCGCATTAAGATTTTGATACAAAAATAAAAAAATAATAATAAATATTGGGGGCTCCCCATACTTAGAACTGAAACTCAAAAATTTTTTTTTCATCAAACACATACGTGTGGGATATCTATGGATAGGTCTTCAAAAATGATATCGAGGTTTTTAAAATATTTTTTTTCTAAACCGAATAGTTTGCGTGACAGACGCTTCCAAAGTGGAAAAAAGTTGGTCCCCCCCCCTCTAACTTCTAAAATAAGAAAATTAAAAATCTAAAAAAAACATATGATGTACATTACTATAAAAACTACCAACGAAAATTGTTTTGAACGAGATCTAGTAAGTAGTTTTTTTTTAATATTTCAATACCTAACTTTGCACCTAATTTATATGGGGCGCTATACATACCAGGTGCATACTTAACTTAACCACTTAGGGATGGAAAGTGTTTGTACGGAACCCTCGGTGCGCGAGTCCGACTCGCACTTGGCCGGTTTTTTTTAATGTTTGTTACCTCATAACTCCGTCATTTGTGAGTCGATTTGGAAAATTCTTTTTGGGTTCATCTCAAGGTTGGTCCCATAAAATTTTGGTGAAGATCGGATGACGAAATCTATGAGGAATCGAAGGAATTCCTGAAATTTTATAAGCACTCATAATATTTTTCATATATTTTCTAAAACTATTAAGTATTTGCATATAGCAGTCACCATCTTCCAATGCTGAACTGATGATGAAAGGTACAACTCCTTAATGGTTAGGAGTTAAGAGATAATTCAAACGAGATGCATGCCTTCAAGACCTCCCTGATTACCCCGCCATAAGTATTTTATAAGAATCACTAAAAAGCAAAAAAAAAAATGTAAGAAAAAAAAGAACCGACTTTAGTCAAACTAAAAAGCTAAAAATAACCCGTTCATGTACAGATTACATTTGACTAACCCTTTGAAGTCGGTGCCAAACCTCACGTAAACTATAATATATAAATATAATAACTGAGTGGTTTGGGATCGACTTCAAAGGGCGAGTCAAATGTAATCTGTACTTGAACGGGTTATTTTTAGCTTTTTAGTTTTACTGAAGTCGGTTCCTTTTTTCGTTATTTTTTTTTCAGAATCTGAATTAGAATCAGAATGTCATTTATTGTGTATCACAGGTATAGTTTTATTTGAGATATTTTTAATATTAGGTCCTTACATGAAATAGGACAGAGATATAACTTTATTAAAAATATAACAGAACAAAATTAACAATAACCCCAATAAAATAAGTCTATCTAAATCTAAAACTAAATCTAAACTAAGTCTAAAAATGGCCCCCGTGGCATTATACCAAAGACGCTGGCAGCATTACGGTTTTAGTTAGTTTATCTTAGTATAGGTCAAAGTTGGTTATTGTTGTTTTTACTTGCGCATCGCTTAACAAATATTTATAATAATATAATAATTGTGTATAATGAAGGCAAAAAATGAGCTGCAAAATAATTTTCCGTGTACCTACTACTTAATAAGGGTTAAAGTTGGTATCTTCATGGAACTTAATTCGAACTCGAATCGATTTATTTTATTTCCGGAATCAAGTCGTAAACTTAACTTGCTCGAACCGCACTTGGTCGCAAATTCTGATAATTTCATAACTTGCCGGCAAATTGGGAGAAAATTGTAGCTCGTAAAACGTGCCCAGAAGCTTAAGTTGAGCTATTTTGGTGGAATGATTTGTTGTTATTATATTAATTTTATTGATCTTAGACACCAATGAGGCACCAACAGTTTCAGTATCATATAGGTACAATTCGTTAGTTAGTTCCTAATGTTCCTCGTTTGCGAGGAGTGAGAACTCTCGAGAATATTTCCCTTATAAAATTGAGAAGGTTACGTGAACTTCACGCCAAAATAGTGTTTTACAAAATGGCAGGTAAATTGGAGACAATATTGTACAATTTTGGCCAATATGGGTGTGTTCCGATCAACTATTTTAATAATTAAAAACATGTTAACAAAGACAAACCAACTTTGAACCAACGTGGGCAATTCTGGTGCCAGCTCAAAAAAAATACACTTAACATATAGGTGTAAATCCTTTCAAATAAACAATGTAAAAAACGACAAATAAAGCATAAGGAAATATTCAAAAGGTTATGTAGCGTTAGGGTGGTGGAGAGGTTAGCGCTGGACCGGTAATCCAGAGGTACCGGGTTCGATTCCCGCGCGGTCTTTTCCGCCAGATTACGCATTTCAATTTGTCTTTGTGATTTGATCTTTGTATCAAGGGACACGTTGTACCGTTTACCGGTGGGGAGACCTGGTGAAGGTGGATCTGCGTAAGCTTCAAGCCGAAAACTGGCAAGAAACTGCGCAGGATCGGGACAAGCGGCGTACTCTCGTTTCGAAGGCTAAGATCCTATTTGGGTCACTGAGCCAGAATAGTTAGTTAACACTTGTTTTAAAGCAATGACAATGATACTAAATAACTAAGGATCGTGCGTAGACGCACATCCTAGATTGTGGCTAATGCGCATTTAAAACACATTATGAACAAGACACAGGGTGCTGTAGTAGGTGGAAGATTATGGAATTAAACATTCGATAAATTTGACGTGATGACGTGAGAGCTCAGTTGGTACACGCCGGAAAAGTAGGGTCGCTAATTCGGGTCCTGCTTACACTTTCCTAAATAAGTCACTGACGAGGGATGAACCAATAATTTACCATTTTGTCATTATTTATAAAATAAAAATGTGGTATTTCCACATAAAAAAAAATAGAATCGATAAAAAAGATTCTCTAAAAATATTTAGAACAGCGCCATCTCTCTCGTAGTCTTCGCACTTGCTGTAAAGCATTGGGGACATGGGATCGTGCATGTAAAGCGCACATCCTAGGGTATGGCTAATGCATAAGCATTTCAAATTTAGATTGTAGTTAATACTACTACTTAATTTTCCTTTGTGTCATTATTTATAAATTTAATGCAAGTAATAAAAAACGCAAATAAAATCTTTTCTAAGTGACAAATTTGAAACCGTGATAGCGTAGCTCTTTCGAATACGATACTGAATATGAATATGAGAATGACATTTGCATGAAGTCAATTATTGTTCTGAACGGACCCTAACTTGATTGCTTTCAGCCGAATGCATGAATATTCGTTTTTCAATTTACGACACGAGAGGACAATGAATTTGGTTCGATAATCGTACTCAACGCGAGAGTTGGACCCAAGCCAAACTGTATTGTAACGATTATCTCAGAGTACCGGAATACATGAAACATGATAATATCAATATATTGCTTATTTACAAGGCCTGTTGTCATCGACAATACAAGTAATTTCGTACGGGCCTCCGCTATATTGCTGAACTAAAAAATCACATAGCTAGGTTGAATAGCGCCCTAAATTGTAGCTTCAAATTAATAACTAGGTATACGAGTACTATTATAAATTTCTATTATTAAATAATTTTTCAGGTCATGATTTCAGGAAAAATCTTAAAAGCGTGATGCAGGATCGTCATTTGTTTTGTATGGCACGCGCTGTGATGCCAGCTTAGACTATCGGCCATCTGTTGGGCTAATTTCCTTTGAACTCGCATCACGCCGAAACGGCTGGACGAATTGTAACCAATTTTGGCACAGGAATAGCTGGACATCCAAAGATGGCTTCATAGAACACTGTTTATCTGTCTGCGGTAAATAAAAAATAGTGCGTGGAGGCCCTCAGCGCGGAAGAAGTGAAACTTCGTAATGTGGAAATGAAAATAGGAAGGGGTAGAAATTGTAATTTCAAAAGACCCTAATAATCAATTGATATTCACGAGAGACCTTAAATCCGTCGCATTGTCCGTGGGATTGTTGCGTTGAACGTTTAACGCAACAGTGCTTTCCTACCCCCTGCACGGTAGCGTTAAACGTTAAACGTTTAACGCAACCTCGTTGGAAGTCGCATTAGAAGTTTCACTTCAAAAAATCGTGGACGAGGTTGCAGGCACCTCGATACCTTGTTAATATAAGACGTAGAGTACCTTCTTCAGCTATCCAATCCAACTATTCAACCCCCGACAATCGCGACAGCCAAATGCCCTTCTGGCGTCGTTACCTCTCGCTCATTAGCATACGGCGAGAAAGGGGTAAAGGATCCACGCGTCATTACTCCGGCTTAAGGGTCCTTTCTATTCATTGGCCATAAGTTGTAATAAGAACTCATAAATTTTCGTGTCCTCATGACCTAGTTTCACGAATTGGTCATTTTGTAAATGTTTTGACCCAATTCCATATTAATATGGCTTGTATTTGTATCATTTGTCTAATCCTAATCTAATAAATATAAGTTTTTATCGTGAGTTTATACCCGCGTGTAATTATGGTGTTTTTTTTGAAGTACGCTATTTTTATATAGCTAACTTTCGTGAGTCCCAGACATGTAAAAATGCATATATGAAACGGGTTTACTCACGTCGCATAAGTCAAATATCGGCGCTCCTAAGGAAGATTTGCGAACCGATTCGAAACATGTCGAGCTATATAATATAGCTCTCGAATAATTCGACTTACATGCCGTAAGTAAACCCGGTTAAAATGCAAATTTTCATATAATATGATTCTATTTTTCTTGAAACAATTAACATCGATGAAAGTCCATGATTTTCACATATCATTTTTTCGACATATAATTCTAATTTGACATATAAGGAACTTGACATTGTTTTCTACTTTAGTGACATGCTCCATTTGACCTTTGCCGTTATTATTATTTGAAAGAAATACAAAAAAATACTGTAACCTTTAGACATGTATTATTCACATATTCGTAACAAGATTAATTTTTAGGCTTCTAAATTAGCTCCCGTCTGAGCCTTTAGACCAATTAGCCTAATATTCAGTTTAACTTTAGGTCATACTTAAGACGTATTTCTAGGTCTTCTAAAATGCCTCATAAATGTTATTATTCGTAATTTGAACCGTAAAATGCAACATAATTAGTTGTAGGGCGTGCGTGTTGGATACGAAGGCGCGCCGATTTTGCCCAAACTACGGTGGAAGGTGAAGCCGAGCCGGAGCTGTAAAGCGAATATCGATATGCCTGCCTACTGAGCCGGCGGTCCCGGGTTCGAATCCCGGCCAGGGCAAATATTTGTGTGATGAACTCGAATATTTGTGCCGGGGTCATAAATGTTATTTGTATTTAAGTATGTATTTATCTACATATATAAGTATGTTTATAGTCGTCTAGTAACCGTAACACAAGCCTTCTTGAGCTTAATTTGGGACTAGATCGATTTGTGTGAGGTTGTCCGATATTTATTTATATTTATTTATTTATATCGGTGATATGGTTGAGATTTAGCCCAATTGGAGGTATAGCAGTGTCACGTCGAATTTTGCATCCGGAGAAATTACTTCTGTACCCGCATTGTACACAGAATTATGCAATAACCGAGCCCCACAAAGAGCTCCGTCATAAGAAGAAACGGACTCGTTCCTGTTATAAAAGTTGGCCTGTTTTACGACGCGACTCGACTCCGTGTTTACAACTCGACAATTAGTTTGTTTACACGTTCTTTAAACGTTTTTACTTGTTGGAAGACACTGATTTTAATAAAGACCACGATATAAATGAGTACAAAAGGGTTTTTCTTTTTGTATTCAATATATGGTTCAATATAGAAATAACCTAAATTATAAATTTAAAACACCCCCGGAACAAGTAGCTGTTCATCATGAGACCCTCATTCAATAAATGATATAGAAAATGCTAAAAATTAAAAATACAAAACTTGAATATCTTAGCTTCGATATTGGCTAACATCTTATCACTTGTTCCAATTATAACTAAATATATTGGAAACTACTGGTCCTATTTCCACCAAACATACCTAAGAACCATCTCGACGGACAATTCTTTCTATAAAAAACACGTACTCAAATTGGTCCAGCAGCTTGGGAGATACGATGCCACAGACAGATACACAGACATACAAGTAAAATTTATAACACCCCTCTTTTTTTGTCGGGGGTTAAAAATTTAATATAATATGCATAGAAGGTAATTAATAAAAAAAAAGTAAAAAAAAATTAAAAAAGAAATTAAAGAGCAATTTCATTAAAGCATCCTTTAGATAGTAAAAGTGATCACATATTGCTAGTCTTTGTCTCTATAATTTGTTTATTATGTCATCATCATCATCATCTCAGCCATAGGACGTCCACTGCTGAACATAGGCCTCCCTTTTGGACTTCCATATATACCAGTTGGAAGCGACCTGCATACAGCGCCTTCCGGCGACCTTTATAAGGTCCATCTTGTAGGTGGACGTCCTACGTTTATGTACAAAATGTAAAAAAATTAAGGCAATGTGGAATATGTCTCACCTTCTTTATCGTATAGCCTGAATGCTTCTTTAAGCTCCTTCTGCAGTGCCTCATCGTCCTCGTCCAAGAAGTGGGTAGCTACTCGCACGAACGAATCGAAGTTTAACTTGCCGCTACCTGAAACATTAAGAACAACACATTACATACTTTTTAGGGTTCCGTACCCAAAGGGTAAAAACGGGACACTATTACTGAGACTTCGCTGTCCGTCCGTCCGTCCGTCCGTCTGTCACCAGGCTGTATCTCAAGAACGGTGATAGCTAGACAGTTAAAATTTTCACAGATGATGTATTTCCATTGCCGCTATAACAACAAATACTAAAAAGAAAATAAAATAAATATTTTAGTGGGGCTCCAATACAACAAACTTACAGATAATGATACGGATCCCATCGTGCGCGAGTCCCACTCGCACTTGGCCGATATTTTTTATTTACTACGATGGTGGCAAACTAGCATGCATCTCGACTGGTGTTAAGCAGTTAACGCCGCCTATAGACGCTTGCGATGCCAGGAGCATCACACGCGCGTTGCTGACCCTTTAAGAACCTATTTAGTCCCCTCTTGAAGAACCGCATGCTGTGCGTTTTCAAGAATCTTCCTGCTTCGCGCAACTGCATTGTGGAATGAATTGTCGCTTGCGGTATTTCCGGACTGATATGACCCTCAAACCTTCAAGAAAAGAGCGTACTCCCACCTGAAAGGTCGGCAAGGCACTTGTGACTCCTGTGTTGAAGGTGTCTATGGGCGATGGTATTCGTTTTCTATCACGCGATCCATTTGCTCGTTTGCCTCCTCTGACAGAAAAAAATACATTCTCATGTTTGTGTCTTCACCGCCACTTAGATCTATCATCTATATTATAATCAAATCCTAAAATGTTAAACCAAAAGCACAAAGTAAAATTGAAATGCGTGACCTAGAGGAAGAGCTTGTTAACCTCTTCACCACCCGACCGCTAGATAACCGTTCGAATTTTTCCTTATGCTTTGTGTCGATCTTTGCATTGTTTATTTGAAAGGCATTTAGGTACTTACCCCTTAGCGACCAGGTTACGCATTTAATTTTATTTTGTGCTTTGATCTTTGTATTGTGTTGTGTAGGTACCCAACTACCCATATAATACCTAATTCATAAATTATTCTACAATGTTATTGATAATGTAGGTATGTTTTCTATGGAGAGGCGTCATTATATCAGGAAAAAATTATAGCGCGCGACGCCAGCCTTTCTAAAGGACAACTCTGTAGCCATTTTACAAGTTCTCTCTGGACATTTTATGTCACAAAAGAGCCATGTTAGTCGCAGTTAAAATGCGTGCAAAGGACTAACGTCATCGATTTTTCCATTAACGTCTGTGTCCGCGTAGTTTATCGTGTTGTTAGACCCTTGAACGTTGGAGTTGCGAGGGCTTTGGTCTGTTACTAAGGTGGGATAGAGAACTATTTCATTTATTTAATCTCTATTCCAAAAAATAAAAGATTTCCTTCAAAAGCCAGACTTATTGCCATTAACAGCATTATCAGGAAAAATCATCTAAAAAAAATAAGGGTATAAGTATTGCACTTATTAAAGCGAATAAAAAATAACTTAATTAAAACCTAAGTTTCAGCGATTAGTTAAGCGTCGTCTGTCAATCTGTCTGAGAGTAGTGATAGGCAATTGTTGCCCTGAATAGAACATGAGGCCGCTAAAATAGACTTACTAGGGCTCTCGGCATCGCTAATGGGACTTGTATTGTTTTTAGGTCACAGTTAGTTATTTTATTCAATATTTTAGTACTTACTCAATAATAGCAAGGATTTAAACCAATCAACATGTTCATTTATCAATTAAATTGACTAATATATTCTAAAACCCTTTCAGCGATTAGTTAGCATCGCCTGTCACTGAGATAAGTGACGGGCAATTGTTGTACTGAATAGAACATGAGGCCGCTAAAATAGACTTACTAGGGCTCTCGGGCTCGTTAATGGGACTTGTATTGTTTGTAGATCAAAGTTTGTTACTTCATTCAATATTTTAGTAGGTACTTACTGGCAAATTAACAAGTAAAACTATTGATAGGTATTTGAAAATATCAGATTTACAAATGATTTCCTAAGCTTGAATAGTAAAATTATTTTTAACAACGTTTTATACAAAAACTATTGTTCATGTTACCCGATTCTTCTTTTTTATTGGAAACATTTCTGACATCTACTAGAAGACTTTGTACGTGTATTATTTTTTATACCGTAGTCGGGTAAAAAGTATCCAATAACCATCTTTAGATGACTAACTACCCCTGTACCGAAATTGGTCAAAATTTGTTCAGCTGTTTAGGCGTGAAGGAAATTATGAAAACAGATGGCGTTAGGCTGGCAAGGTGCCGCGCGTCCATTGACGATCCTGCACGCTATTAAGGTCTCTCCTGAAATCATGACCCCAGAAAACTGATTTTCAAAACTAATCTAGAATTTATAATAGTATAGATGTGCGTATTTTATTTATTTTCATCACGAATGCTACTTCTGGAATCATTATTACAAGTATTACAACTGCTCACTATTAAACAATTCACAAACAGAACCCATCCCATCAACCACACGCACAGATAACGAATGGACATTCCGCCTTACTTATACCCCGTCGTATTTAAATTAACGTTGTACCATATACTGGACGTCATACCCTACACAACACAGCCGATTTTACAACTCAACAGATGCGAGATACGAGTTTGTGATATCATAGAACAATTTGAAATACGGGCGTGATTCCCGCCTCAATGCACGCCTGAATCCCTTTGTCCCACGAGTGGGACGTTTACCCTAATTTATTCAAATCACCTTGTTTGAGTTTTGGTGGTGTTTTGTTTTTGCTGACATAATGTAAGTTGCCGTTTGAATGTGTGATATGATGTGTGGCGGCCATTTTTGTCTGTGTTTGAGATAGTTATGTGTCTGTTTTGTGTTGTAATTATATACATTTATTTACTTATTCCGGGTGTGGTCTGTAACATGAACAATAAATTAAAACATAGATTTAGTAACTTCTAAAATATAGTCCTCCTCCTTGACGTGTCCGTCAGTGGCGATAATGTATTAAATAACTGAATTAATAATATTTAATCCAGTTATTTAATACATTATGTATTGCGAACGATCTGATATTTCATAGCGTGACAGTTATAAATAACAATACTAAGGGGATATGAATGTTGAGCGGAGTACATTGAAAATACAATTTCATTTGTTTAAAATAATGAAAAATCTGAAACTGCATTTTTTAAGTCGTTAAACTAACACCCATATAAGTATGTATAAGGTTTACTCGGCTAATTCCGCATGGCGGGTAATTCCGAAAATTACTGATATCTAATAAACGGGGTAACATTTTTTTGCGCTAGCAACACTTCTTCAGATACTTTACACTTCTACAGTCAGATTTTCGGAATTACCCGCCATGCGGAATTAGCCGAGTAAACCCTACTTAATATAAGCACACTCAGCACAGATTACCAAGCTCAAACCTTAAGAAATTGGTATATATACGTTTTAAAAATATTATGTAAATTTTTAAATCTAAATAAATCACCATCCAATTAAAATTCAACAACCCAAAAAACGAACGGACCAAAGAAAAATCTAATCAAATAAAACTTCTCAAACTCGAATCAGACTTCAAATAAACCCACAGCAATCTCAAGCGCTATGGAAACCCTCGAATTAAACAAATGCTCCCTTGTCATATTAACTTTTGAAATTACAACCGTAATCAGTCCCAAGTTTGGTGTAACCAAGTTAAAGCGACGTGGTTCTAAGTGGCTAACAAGACCCGACATGTCCTAATGGCTTGGGAGGTTGACGTGAAGTTTCGAGTTTAATATTAAAATGGCATTCAGTTTGATATTAATTCTCGGCTACAAATCTTTACCAACGCATTGCATCAAATAAGTTAAGTATGTTACTCGTATGAATCTGGAGCGACAACTATAAAAGTTTTCAAATTTATAAATCCCGTATAAAGTACAAAAATCTGTTTTAAATGTCCCGTAGAAATAAAAAAAAAAAAACTTCAAAAAAAATATAATTCAGCTGTTTAGCCTATTCATGATATAAACACAGACAGACGCCCTGTTTAAAAAAAATTGGGCAAGTGCGAGTCCGACTCGCTCATGAAGGGTTCCGTACCATAATATATAACAAGTTTGTGGTATGGGAGCCCCCCTTAAATATTTATTTTATTTTATTTTTAGTATTTGTTGTTATAGCGGCAATAGAAATACATCATCTGTGAAAATTTCAACTGTCTAGCTATCGCCGTTCTTGAGATACAGCCTGGTGACAGACGGACGGACGGACGGACAGCGAAGTCTCAGTAATAGGGTACGGAACCCTAAAAATACCTCCCAGCCTAACCCTTCAATTTTGTATGAAATTCCTTTACCGTTCTCTCGAGTTGTTCCGCCCGAAACGTGATACTTCGAAGCCTGTTATAACGCAAGTTATAACGACATTTCATTGCATGTTTGAGAAAAACATATTATTGAAACAAAAGCAAGTCATTTAAACAAAACACTACGCGGAAACTAGCACGTCCGTTTAACTCCGAGCTCAAACTTGTGTTAAGGGCCATTATGGCCCGACCGTGCTTACGCGGTGCTAACCGTTTGTTATGGCGGTGCTTAGGCCCCTTAAGTGTTTTTACGGAACCCTCGGTTCGCGAGTCCGACTGGTACTTGGCAGGCTTTATAAAAAGTATTATTGAAACAAAAGCAAGTCATTTAAATATAACACTAAGCGTAAACTACGTCCGTTTAACTCCGAGCTCAAACTTGTGTTAAGGGCCATTATGGCCCGACCGTGCTTACGCGGCGCTACCCGTTTGTTATGGCGGTGCTTAGGCCCCTTAAGTGTTTGTACGGAACCCTCGGTGCGCGAGTATAACTCGTACTTGGCTGGCTTTTTAAAAAGTATTATTGAAACAAAAGCAAGTCATTTAAACAGAACACAGCGCGTAAACTAAGCACGTCCGCTTAACTCCGAGCGCAGACTTGTGTTAAGGGCCATTATGGTCCGATCGTGCTTACGCGACGTTAACCGTTTGTTATAGCGGACTGGCCCCTTAAGTGTTTGTACGGAACCTTCGGTGCGCGAGGCCAATTCGTCCTTGGCTGGCTTTTTAAAATATATTAAATATTGAAACAAAAGCAAGTCATTTAAATAGAACACTACGCGTAAACTACGACCATTTAACTCCGAGCTCAAACTTGTGTTAAGGGCCATTATGGCCCGACCGTGCTTACGCGGCGCTAACCGTTTGTTATGGCGGTGCTTAGGCCCCTTAAGGGGATTTAATCGTACACCATAGCAATATTTTTTTGTTTTCACTGCGAGGTAATTCAATTATTGTATTTTTTGTAACTAAAAAGTTTACTGTGTCCTTTATTCTGGATGTTTCTTCAAACTTAAATTTCATTAGCAAAATGTTGACAATCGCCTACGATATATGCAAGGTAGCGTGGGGTTAAGCTCAATAACACATATGAAGCGACGATGGACGACAATAACAAAGAAACAAAGTTATGCTTTATGACAACGTGACCACTAGAAAGTAAACAAAAAAAAAAAAAAAAAAATCGGTGCTGCCGTTTTCGAGTATATACTCGTACACGATGATTTTTAATCGGTGATCAGGTACCAACTTTTGTAACTCAGTAATTGATGGCGGTCACGTTGAAGTCTTAATTACCTACATGAAAACAAACTTTTATTTTTCTATGATAATTTTTATTTTGAAACCAATGTATACGGGAAATAAACATTAAAAAGAAACACCCCAACGAACTGTGTGTGTATGTACATGCTCTGTTCTTTGTCGTCGCTTAAAAATGACACAAAGGAAATGGAAATTCATACTAAGACATTTTGTCTATTTCGCTCAGACGTCCACTTTTCTGGTTGGAGACAATACATGTTATGCTGACAGAGAGAACTATTACTAATTGGGTCAACTAAATTTCATTGTATATTTATATATTTATTTAGATGGGTTAATTTTAATCTCTGTGATTTTTTTTACGCCCTCAGTTAAAAAATAACCCCTTTCCTTCCGCTTGAATTTCTATCGACATAACAGTTTTTTTACATCAAAAGATAATAAACAGGAAGGTAAACCACGTGAAAAAATGACCACATTACAATACGCGTCTTCTTTAAAGTGTGAATAGTGAGTATACATACTATAATAACGACAAGTTAATGGACTTAGCGAAAGCTATATAATATTCAACAGAATTCGTACCTAAGGCGTCCTCTCTGAAGTACCCCTTACATGAAGACATTAAAGATACATGTTAATTTGCGTAAGCACGAAACTCATTAACGTCTCGTACGTTATACTATAAACAAAGCAGGAGGACCCAGCTGAGTTGTCTAGTGCACAGAATTTACGACCTCGGGCGTAAATGTGTCATTACCTTTATTCTGGCTGGGCCGGTGAAATGGATGGTGTTAAAATTGTCCAGTTTTGATGGTTTGTAATAGTACATTACTGCAGACGCTAGGAAAGAAGTGCTTGCCGGGTGAGTAGGTATAGACGGCCGACTGTAGCGAGGCCGGATAGTCATACGAAGCCGGCAAGCCCTTTTCACGACTAGGCATGTATGGTGCTGTTCTCAAACATGAGACTGATCAGGAGAGCCGTGATGATGAATCGCGAACCGATTCGAAACATCTCGAGCGATAGTCGACTTCTACGATGTGAGTAACCCTGTTTCTTTTGTATTTTAAAATACTCTAGACTCACAGGAGCTGTCTATGTAAAACTATCATAAAACAATCCAAACCTACCCTAACCTACCTAAGTCCGGGAGCTCTCTGATTGCGATTCGGGTGTGGGTGAAAATTGAGAGGTTCTTATCTGGATCGTGTAAGAGCGAGTGAGACAGGTAAAAAACGCGAACCGCATTCAGCCTGTCTAGCACAACTTGGCTTCGCGACTCTTGTCGCGCGAAATAGCATCGCCCGTCACTCTCTCACAGTACTGTGAAGATAGAGACAGTTAATATTTCTCACGCGAGAACGAGTCGCGTGTCGCAGTTGTGTATATTCACGAAGGATACCCTATATTTAACTCATCGCCTGTTAAGTAAATCTCGTTGAAACATTAACCATCCACGAACAATTCCCATCCCATCCTACGCCATTAACGTTCTCGTTGCACTCACTTTAATGTTACATAGCAATGCATTTCGATCTCGAAATAAACTCCATAATGCACTGAACAAACAACGGTATATTTGTGAGGAATCCAGTACAGATATTTTCGCCAACAAAAGTATTGTGATAACCTAGTTTTGGGTATTTCTAGGAAATTTGCAGCGTTTTGTCAGTTTCGTTGGCTCGTTTGTCAAGCTGGCTTCATATTTCACAGTAAGATCCGCTGAGTATGTTACGAATAAGTTTATTACGTTGCTGGAATACATATTTTGTATAAGAAGGTTACGCGGTAGAGTAGAACTCTTTTTTGCTCAAGCTATGAAATACAATCACCGATAATAATTATAATAAAATTACAATAAAGACGTCTTATCGCTAAAAAGCGATCGCTACCGTACAACCCTTGTTAAGTGGAAATATTTAGTAACTAGTTAGGTACGAATATAGATTAGCCTTTTTGTGACGGCGGCGTGGTTGGTGCAGTTTGTAAACCTGCCTACTAAGCCGGCGGTCCCGGGTTTGAATCCCGGCTAGGGCAAAGATATATTTGCCTTTGTATATGTTTTTTTTTGTTTTGAAATGTTTTTCTTGTTATTATATACAATAAAGTGTTTACATACATTATCTACTATCTAAGGACTAGGTATATCGCCACTTTGGAGATCTCTCCGTGTTATCAGACTTATCAGACACATATATATCGAATAAGGGACCTAATATCTTGTAATTCGCAAAGTCTTGCCTTATACAGGTCGTTTTATACTTAAGAAGACCGCTTTATAACTGTAACAGCACTAGCAGTCTGAATACGGCAATAAAATTAGTCAGATGGGGTTCGGCGGAGGGCAGTTAATCTGGCAAACGAGCCGTTATCTCGCCTTAAACTGTGAGTGCGGCGAAGGCGGGATTTCTGAATTAAGAGGCCTTATTCTTTTAAAAAAATCTTTTTTTCATATTATGAGATATATATTTATAATTTCAACCAACTTTTTGAAGTAAATAATAGTTTTCCCCAAGTTCTAGGTAGTAACATAGCTATTTCATGCTTTTATTGCGTGCAGTCGAAAATAAGTTGAAAAAACTAATTTTCCGCGTGAATTTTGTCAATTTCGACTAGTTTTTGAAACAAATATATGTATGAAAAATTCCAACTGTAGGTTTCAAATATATACCAATTAGCCCTGTTCTAGGTAGTTACATCAATAATATGTTAAGAAACATGTTTGATCATAGAGAAAAATGTCTAAAGCAGTCAGCATTTTAAAAGGAATCCTCTTAAGACGCTCGCAATAACCTTGATAGAAGATTCGGTAGGTACAATAGTATCATGGAATCAGAAATTAGAAATGTTTATTTATTTTGACACACTCACACACGTTTAACATACATGTCTTTTATACACATATACGTCTTTTATACATTATTATTTCATAAGTATTTAAGTATGGATTTCGGATTATGCAATTTATTCACCTACGGAATCGGAACGTTACGTAACGCAGTTTTTGAGGAGTAAGACCCAATTTATAACTGTGACAGCACTAGCAGTATGTATACAGCAATAAAATTAGTCAGATGGGGCTCTGCGGAGGGCCATCTGGTTAATCTGGCAAACGAGCCGTTATCTCGCCTTAAACTGTGAGTGCGGCGCAGGAGGGATTTCTGCATTAAGGCGCTCAGTTCGCAATGACCTTGATAGAAGATTCGGTACAAGTGTCATGGAATCAGAAATTAGAAACTTTGATTTATTTTGTCACACTTTACCACTATATGCCAAATAGAATAGAGCGCGCCTCGTCTTTTGTACATTATCAATCACATTAATATTACAATAATCAGCACTGCCATTTGCAAGTTTACAAGAGTACGTTGTGACTATAACAGCTTTAAAAGAGCATTGAAAATACTTAAGCAACCCCGTCTATCCGTCTACACAGGTGAGTCCGATTACAGTGTGAACGGACTATAATATTCTAAAAAGGCATACCAAATATAATACTAATCAAGTAATAATAATTACCTACTCAGTAAAAAATATTCAATTAGTCAAGTTGCTTTTATCACACGATAAATACCTAAGGTAAATCATGGGGGTAATTCGACCAATTTTAGAGAGATGATGGATCCATTTCATCGCCATCCGTCACTTTTGACGTATTTCTGCTTGACAAGTGGCGATATCCCTAGAACATCGCAACTTCGTCAATCCGGTTGCACTTAATTTGTGTTTCCTTTGTATGTGACGGCATAAATAACAGGCGCATACTTTAACTTGACCATAAGTGCGTGAAATTAGTCAGTAACGTTTCATTCAAAATATAAATTCATATACATTTTTGACTAATCATTATCGCCTTCATATTTCCAAAGTTGAGATGAGATATGTCATCGCATTTTAATGACACTTCAAAGGCGATATCACTGTTATCTAATAGAATTTAGACGTTTTGCGATCTCTCAAACGGCATTCTCGAGTTAGGTCCCAGGTTTTGACAAAATGTGAGTGCGAGTCACAGATGCTTTGTCACTTATTTATTACGTGTTAAACGCAAGCATCATATGCCCCCCTGATGGCTACTTTTTTCTTTGTTACGCACCTTTTGATTAGTGATTATGAAATGCGTAGCAAGTAACAAACAAACCATAGCCAGTATACTGAACAAAAAGTTTTTGTAGCAAGGTTTTCCTGTTGTTAGTTATTTCTTTCTTTCCTGTAGTATTATCCTGTTGGAAACGCTTTCTTGTGTATTTACATACATTAATGTTCTGTTTACCTATTTGTTTCACCAATTCATGCTAAGGGACAAAAACGTCTAGCAAAGGAACTGAACCAAATGATGAATTAATGAATGAAAAAACCGTCGTGTCGCATAAAAATAAATTGGTAATTTTTCTTTTTACATAAGTTCAGTTTCAGTTGAATGATGTTTTCCTGTGCCAATTAAAATTTAATAATCCAATTCAGTTTTAATTAGTGAACCAAGTATTAAATACTTAGGGCGGTGATTTCGTAAATTTTCTAGATCGCAGGTGTTTGTGTCTATATGCAATTTGGGGCTTTACGAATTACGGCCCGTGGTTTGTCTAAAGTTTTACATCTTGCCTTGGCAAGGAAGTGAGGTACAATAAACCGAAGCTGCAGGGCGGAGTACGGCTCCCTCCGCGTCTCCGGCTTTACAAAAACACTCTAGGGTGCTCTGTGTCGGCACGCGTCCTAACCAGCGCGAGCCGGTCTTTTGCAGCCTACGCGGAGAGAAAATGACACATATACGGCCTAGTGTGACGTAATAGTACATTACATACCTAAGGAGGCGGTGAATTCGTGAATGTCCCAGATTGCAGGTGTTTGTAAAAATGCGGCTCGGGCTTTACGAATTACCGCCGATGGTTAGTTTTACGTCGCCTTGGCCAGGAAAATTACGAAACCACTCCTTTTTGTGTTCTCTTCGGTGCATTTATATTTGCACAGCGCTGAGATAGAAATCGTAAGTTGTAAGCGACTCTACTTGGACTGTGACTTAGAGTAGCTTATCCATTCCAGAAAGGATTAGACCAAAGGAAAATAGCAGTAAAGTACAGAACAACGCTTATTTATACATTGTATGCGCGTATTTAAATAATATACATACATGCACCTCTGTAATAGGAGCATTACTTCACTAAACTACCGAGTCGTGCCCGCGAAGACACGTGGAAACGTACGTGGGGACGTGAATCCACGTCTCACGTTCCGTGCATATTGCATGATCACGTGCATTCCGATTTAGCCGGAGAATAGTTTCAGAACGTGTCTTAGGGAAATCAGGCGATTGAAGGTGCAAAGTGCAAGTTTGTGAAACTGTAGCGTGGTTATGAATTCAAGTTTAGTATCTTGACGTACCTACAAGATGTATTGAAGATGTTGCATTGAGTTTATGGAATGTACGTAAATTGTAAACACTTTACTGTAATCTTGTAAATCTTATACTACCTGCGCCGTGCGGTGTTACCACTCATCCCACGGGAACACTAAATTTTTTCGGGGTAAAATATAACCTATATGTTAATCCAGGGTGTCAGCTACCTTCATACCAAAATTTGAGCGTGAAGGAGTAACAAACATACACATAAACACTCACAAATTCGCCTTTATAATATTAGTGTGAGTATAGTATAAAATCTTATAGTACTCGTATCGTAAGGTCATTATTATAATTATGTACATATTATAATTTAGGAGAAATACTGACTGAAAATTATGACTTGTCAAATTTGTTATTATTCATATCACCCTCCTTAATGCAAACACTCAGTAGGACCTTTTGTGTAGGTTATTGTACTCATTTAATATGAAATACTAACTTTCACGTTTTGTGTAACACAAAAATATAATGTATGTAAAAAGACAAACTGCTCTTCCAGTTAACCATTTCCACGCCTGGCGAGTATTGTTTTGTTTTAAAGGTTTTTTGTAGTGGTTTGTATTTAAATTAATTATTTGTGTAATATTGTCCCTTAATAGTTATTAATATTATTTATTAATTTTAAATTGTGTACTGCACACGATTCGTAAATAATTGAAAACATTTAATTTTCCGAATCAGTATAACATAATTCTGGTGATGCATTTTTAATAGGTAGGTACAGTTAGCACCGTATTTGTCAATCGATTCTCGAGTCGTTTTGTGAGCAGGTACAAAAAAAGTGTTTTTGTTGCCTGCCCAGTTTTTTGAAAAAAAAAATATAATCGGCAGGGGGTGAAAACGTAAAAAAATTGGGCAAGTGCGAGTCCGAAGGGTTCCGTGCATGAAGGGTTCCGTACATATATATATTTATGTATATAATCTATAACAAGTTTGTTGTATGGGAGCCCCCCTTAAGTATTTTTTATTTTTTAGTATTTGTTGTTATAGCGGCAATAGAAATACATCATCTGTGAAAATTTCAACTGTCTAGCTATCACCGTTCTTGAGATACAGCCTGGTGACAGACGGACGGACGGACGGACAGCGAAGTCTCAGTAATAGGGTCCCGTTTGTACCCTTTGGGTATGGAACCCTAAAAAGTAATATTTCTGCCATTTAAAAACATTTGCGTCACTAAAAATAGATCAGCTCACCGTTTTAACACTTTGAGTGCCAAATAAAGAGAAAACAAAGCAAAACCAAACCAGAAAATGAATTGGCAGAGAAAATACTGAAAATACAAGTAAATTTACGAACAGAAGAACCATTTCCAGCACGTGCCTATCGTATCGGACCTTGAAAGCCAATAATTGCCCATAAACGTGAGCCCCACCCTTGCCATGAAGAGGGTCAAGCTACAACTCTACATATCTCAACATTAATCAGTGTAACAAATCACGCTATCCACTACCTATCTCATTATCAGGGTTCGTAAAATGCGAGCAAAATTCATTGATGTGTTAGGGTTGTCAGTACGTTATTTCAATCGATTTTGCTCACTTCAATTTGAATGTAACGACAGTTGATAGTGAAACAAAATAGTACCTACTTACATTACTGCTGACGCCGGGAAAGCAGGGCTTGCCGGGTGAGTAGGTATAGACGGCTGACCATAGCGAGGTTGATAGTGACACCGTGACACGAAGCTGGCAAGCCCTTTTCACGTCTAAGGCATGTAAGTATAATGCTTTGCTCAAACATAGGTATGCAATGAAATAAAAAAATAAATCGCAAAAAAATATATAATTCAGATGTTTAGCCTGTTACCGAACACAGACGCCATGATTTAAAAAAAATACTTTCCGGCCTAGGCCTTCTATTTTGTATGAAATTTCTTTACAGTTCTCTCGAGTTGTTCCTCCGGCAACGTGATACTTCGAAGCCTGTTATATATATGTTGGATGAAGAAAATTCATTGCATGTTTGAGAAAATCACTACAAATAAACAAACAGTTTAGGTTCTATTTTCCGTTAAATACAATCGTAGTTGTTTCTATTCGAAGCTCAAAATCATTTGCCTACTAGTTAAATCTACCAATACTATACTGCTCGTATTTTCTTCAACGGACGTATGTTTTATGTTTTTCTATTATGATACGCCTTTACAGTTACAGTGACATGGTTGTAACTCGTAAATAGCTGCAGAGGCCGTTGGGCGCGTAATTACGGCGCTACTGCTCCCCAGACGTAGTACCATGTCAAAGCAGAGTTAATTGCCTTTTTGTAAACGTTTTGTATATTGTATAGAGGGACATTAGATAAGTTTAATTGCAATGGAGAGAGTGAGAATTGTTACAGGGTGTGGCTATTTGAATAATTTTAATATAATGTACCTAACTTTGTTGCGTTTGTTTCCATAAGCCTTATCACTAGGGTTGCTTACATAAGTGCATAGATTTGCGGTACATTTGCGATCAAATTGGCGGGACTTGACTATAAACTGCGGACTTTCACACCACCTAGCCTAATTAAGTAAGGTATACAGTCCGTCTGGATAAAAGTAAATAAAGACGAGGGTAGTCAAGCGAGGGCGTTGGGTTATAATCAAATTAATATCATACCCTTTCAAATTACTCAAAATTGCAACTGTTCGTTTTAGTGCAATTTAGTCTAGTCTAGCTATACTAGAAGATGCCCCTTCTAGTTCCATCGCGCAGAAGAATATCCGCGCGATAAATGCACGAATACACATACACACGTACATAAAAAAAAAACATATCTGTGACCTCCAAAATAGCCTTCACCATCCTTCACTTATTTTTTGAAAAATATTTTTAATGTAAATTTCAATTGTGTATTTTTATAATTTAAATGCACATCTGTATAATTTTTCAGCATACCTACTAGGTAATTCCACTAATTAACTGAATGCATACCAGAAAAACGAATGCTGTGCAAAAAAAAACAATTGATTAACTGAACATGTCCTACAAAAAAAACTTAAACATCATACAAAACGAGATGACCTTTTTCACCGAATTCACACCAAAAATTTGGTTCGTACATCGGATATATTTGAAAGTTTCACCAAAAATACTGACTTGCACACTAATTATCCTCGCACTGCACACTAAGGTCCGACTCGACCGGGTTAGGTTAGGTTAGTTTTTTTTTATATCCAGTAAAACAGTTTCGCAAATACCTTTAAATATTGAATTCGCATTATTTAGTGTGCATAATTAGTGTGCAAGTCAGTGTTTTTGGTGAGACTTTCAAATATTTTGATCGAAAAAAGGGAATATACAGATATCGATTTAAATACATGCCTTTATTGGCTATTCGGTCTGTGTCGGTAAGCTGCAAATATCTCACCGTTTAAACCTGGAGGACGACAAACATTTCAAAACCAGCTAAATCTGCCCAGCCGTTCTCGAGTTTTAGCGAGACAAACGAAAAGCAATTGATTTTTATATACATAAATATATCGTAGATATCAAACATTACCCTATTTTTTTTATACAAAGATAATTTTCTCCTCCATCAAATCTAATTATGTAAACAAGATAATTATAAAAGAACCCCACTCAATTCCATACTCGACGCCAAAGACGCCATTTCCCTCACAATTTACCGACAGGAGCGAAGTTCCGCTAATTAACTCCTGCTTACTTCAATCGAGGACGTGACACCGGCGTGACATGACGACATATCGCTAAAGATGAATTGACAGGCGTGGAACAATATTTTCGGTGTTAGCATATATTTTTAACCAAGTTCCAAACAAATCTATAAAACATGGTAATGTCTCATTATTTTTAATGTGGATACATACCACAACTTTTTATATTAAACCACTGATACAAGACTGGGAGATTTGACTGGTGAGAATTTACATATTGACTGAGGTTTGAACTAATGACCTAAAGCCAACTTGGATTTGATCTTCATCCTGCATCTCATTTGGTACATCATTCAAGCTATCCTAATGGTGAAACTTAGGAAAGGACCGTCCGATATCGCAACTGGCTATTTAGTGGAAACTGCTTAACTTGTGTTTGTTTGGAACCGAGCGTAGTAACTATATGTACCTATTCTTAATAAGGTATTTGGTAATAATTATAATGAAATGTCAAAAACGATTTGTTAGTATGCAGTCTCTAGACTTCCGGTTCGTGTCTCAAGAAGGCCGCATGCGTTTAAGTTTCGTTGTTCATTATTTATTCATTTTAGTTGTTCAATGTGTAGTATTGATAGCGTATTGTGCAGTGATCTAACGTATGAGTGAATAGCTAATGAAGAATTCAACTTGAAGCGTTCATAGCCCTTCCTGGGTCAAGGCCCGATAGTCCGCGTGGTTTTTTGTAAATCGCTATCACTTTACAAAAAGCACAATTTTTTCAACTCACCGTACAACGTGGTATCAATCCTCTATCTAGTCGCCTAGTGCGATTGGCAACGAGACATTGGCAGTAATGGTCGCTTAACTGTGACCGGTTGCCATTTAAAAAAAAATAGAATAGAATATGCAGTCTCTATGAAGATACTAGCTTGTGACGTCATAAAAGTCAGTAGTCAAAACACGTCTTCTTTTTAGTTTTCCTCCAATTAAAAATAGTAAAATGTCCAAAAGTTACTCGTAGTGGTAGTTTATTTTTCCGTGTATTTTTTAATCTATTTTTGTGGTTTTAATGTCATAATAAATTTTCACTAATAGTCAAATACCGTATTGATTTATTAAATCTTTTTTGCACGAAACAAAATCTTATCAAATGCGGACTTAATGCCATGGTACATTATATACAATTATTAATGATAGTTTTTTCTTGAGAAGTTAGATTTTTTCGAAGATTTAATTTCTGTCAAGCTAGAAATCATTTTAATACCTTTATTTGGTCCTAAATTCACGCAATCCGGGACCGCTAACTCAGAACGTGTGCAGAAATGTTGGGAACAAAGCAACTGCAAAATCTTTGCTCTTTTTTCAGTTTTTTGCTCATGCGTCCGACAGAAAATATAATTTTATTTAATATTAAAGAGGTTTAAATTCTACCTAAAATGAGCCTCTACAACTTCAATTTCGGTTCAGTGGCACAGCCGAAATCAAAAGTTAAAAACGACGGTATCGACAAAAACCATCAAACTATTATCCAACCGGCGTCATCCGCCGTTTTCTAAAATATAACATTTTATTATATACATACATTAGTATTTTAGTATGGGATTTGACAGTTTAATATTAGCAAAACATAGTTTAATAAACGACTTGCGAGAAACGTCAAATGACGTCATATTTAGGGAGAATAATTCACGTTATATTTGGCACACTAGAGTGCCGATACTATCGTCGGAGATAGTGCAATACCGCTTAAATAACAGCTGTCGATAAAGTTCTCATTTCAATAAAATGCTTAGCATTTATTTGAATATTACTTACGCGGTATTGCACTATCCCCGACGATATTAAAATGCCTTCATTATGATCTTTTAAGTACTGAGTGGAATCGCTGCCCAGAAATTTCATTATTATTATGTAGTTTTGTAAGTGTAGAAGATTCAATGTTTTTTCCTAAACTTCTAAAGCTGAATGTGTTTGCAGCATTCCGTGAACAACCACATTGGTTAGCCGTTTATTTTTAAATGGCATGTTTCTCATCACTCCTTAAGTTAGATTGGAACCGAAACGTGCCATAAAGTAGAATCGTTACCGCTTCTATTGACGGTCCTTTGCTAACTATTTATACTCTGTCGAGTGTGGTAACGGCTATGTTATGTTTTACGCTTATCAACAAAGAAACTTGACGGGTGTGTATAATATTGGCAGGTGTTTCAATATACGTACAGTTAGCCAAGAAAGTGGTTTACCAATATTGGACCTTAATACTCATAAAATAGATCACGATAGACCCGTTATAATTTGTGTTAATTACAGTCTGACATGAAATTGTAGAAATTAAAAAGTGGCTTCACTGTAGTGTCATACCGCTTTTTTAGATTGATTAAAAAGGGAAGACACTACAGTATTGCCACTTTTTAATTTCTACTTTTTTATGTCGTACTGTTTTATGTACAAGCCGCGAGAGTATAAATAGTTGGGAGCTAGAGGTAGGAGCGCAGTTTCGCCTCCACATGATGTCGCCACCGTCCAACGCTGCCGCTCGCCATCAATGTCGTGCATACAAGTAGCATACAAGCTGCATATACAACTTAAATTAGCTGAGAGCGGGGTGTACGGAAGGGTGCGACTATCGACTTTCTCTTCTGTCTGTCCGTCTGCTGCTCTGACTGACTGTCTGCCCGTCCATCCTATCTGCCCGTCCATCCAGTGTCTGCCGACCGTCAGATCTCTACGTCTGTCTGTCTGTCCATCCTTCCATCTGTGCATCTGTTTGTCCGTCTGTCTGTGTGTTTTAGCTGACTACAGTTATAACCCATTATTTCTTATGCACCGACGAAGTTTGAAGGCTATCTCAGGAGGAGGAAGGACTTACCATCAACGTCTTCGGTGTCGAGCGTCTGGTCGAGCCGCTGGTCGTCGTAGCTATGCACCATCCACTTGGTTAGGCTATTATTCTAGGAGGAGGAACATATAACTTACCGTCAACGTCCTCGGTGTTGAGCATCTGGTCGAGCTGCTGGTCGTCGTAGCTGTGCACCATCCACTTGGTTAGGCTATCATCAATGGTAGAGGAAGGACTTACCATCAGCGTCTTCGGTGTCGAGCATCTGGTCGAGCCGCTAGTCGTCGTAGCTATGCACCATCCACTTGGTTAAGCTATCATCGAAGGAGGAGGAAGGACTTACCATCAACGTCTTCGGTGTCGAGCATCTGGTCGAGCTGCTAGTCGTCGTAGCTATGCACCATCCACTTGGTTAAGCTATCATCGAAGGAGGAGGAAGGACTTACCATCAACGTCTTCGGTGTCGAGCATCTGGTCGAGCCGCTGGTCGTCGTAGCTGTGCACCATTCACTTGGTTAGGCTATCATCCTAGGAGGAGGAACATATGACTTACCGTCAACGTCCTCGGTGTCGAGCATCTGGTCGAGCCGCTGGTCGTCGTAGCTGTGCACCATGGTGTTCAGGATCGTGCGCACCTTTTCCTTCTCGATGCGGCCTTGCTTGCTCGAGTCGAACATACTGAAGGCTCTCCGAAGCACTGGCGGACAATAAAACGGAGGATTTAGATCAGACATCGCTTAGAGAATGCACACCGGGAAATTTTCGTATGAAAATTCCGGTAGATTATGGGTAATTTCATAAAAAATACCGGCTTGCATTCCTTAGCTAGAGCGCAGCACTTTAGGTATTACACCATGCAATGCAACATGTAACCGAATATGTCTTAAGAAAAAATATATACACAAAAATAAGCCCTAGGCTCCAAAGCTCTTGAAAAAACGCACGAATTTGGGATAAACCTAAAAAATTAAGACCCTATTTTATTATTAAAATCGTAAAACGATGATTTGGTTGCCAACTAAATGTTTCTAGTTTGTTTTTCTCCTTAGTAAGTATTTTGTGTAACGTCACTATTGACATAATATAGGGACAAGTGAATGTCGAAAACCTTAATATGAACAACTTTTCACGGGTGTCATATTGTATTAATCTAATTGTTAATCTATATATATAAAAGAAGAAGTCCTGACTGACTCATCAACGCACAGCCGAAACTACTAATGTTAGAGAGTTGATTTTTGCACAGTAGGTTACTTTTGTAACGTGAGCTAGGGATAAGAAGCGATTTTGAAATATTCAACCCCTAAGGGGGTTAAAAAGGGGATGAAAGGTTGTATGGGGTACAAGTTTTTTTTTAAGCTATGAACTTGAAACTTTGTAAAAAGGTATTAAAATAAAATGGAAGAAAACTTATTACAGCGATTTTGAAAATTCATCCCCTAAGGTGGTAAAAAAGGGGTTGAAACTTTGTATGGAGATCAAATATTTTATTGAGCGCGGGACCTGAATCTTTGTGCAAAGGCATACTAATAAAATACAAGAAAAGTGATTTCAGCGTTTTCAAAAATTCGTCCCCTAAAAGGGTTAAAAAGGGGTTGAAAGTTTGAATCCATTACAAATTCTTTGAAACTTCTTATTAAGGCATATATAATAATAACAAAATAACATTAATTTAACGTTATTAAAAATTAAACCGCTAAGAGGGTTAAAAGGGGGATGAAAGTTTGTCTCAGGGTTCAATTTTAATTTTAAGCTAGGAACTTGAAACTTCGTAAAAAGGTATTAAAATAAAATGGATGAAAATTAATTTCAGCGTTTTTGAAAATTCATCCCTGAAAGTGGTAAAAAAGGGGTTGAAAGTTTGTATGAAGATCAAATCTTTTTCTGAGCGCGGGACTTTGAATTTTGTATAAAGGCATATAATTAGAAAACAAGAAAAGCCATTTCAGCGTTTTTGAAAATTCAGCCCTGAAGGTGTTGAAAAACGGGTTGAAAGTTTGTTTGGAGATCAAACCTTTTTTTGAGCGCCGGACTTGAAACTTTGTATAAAGGCATATAATTAGAATTCAAGAAAAGTGATTTCAGCGTTTTTGAAAATTCAACCCTTAAGGGCATTAAAAAGAGGATGAAAGGTTGTAAAGGGTATAAGTTTTATTTTAAGTTAGGAATCAGAAACTTAGTAAAAAGGTATTTTATTAAAAAATAAGAAAACTAATTTCAGCGTTTTTGAAAATTAATGCCCTAAGGCGGTGAAAAAGGGGTTGGAAGTTTGTATTGAGATCAAACATTTTTTTTGAGCGCGGGACTTGAAACTTTGTATAAGGGCATATTATTAGAATACAAGAAAAGTAATTTCAGCGTTTTTTAAAATTCAACCCCTAACGGGGTAAAAAAGAGGATGAAATGTTGTATAGTTTAAGTTAGGAATAAGAAACTTAGTAAAAATGTATTTTATCAAAAAATAAGAAAACTAATTTCAGCGTTTTTAAAAATTCATCCTCGAAGGAGGCGGTGAAAAAGGGGTTGATAGTTTGTATTGAGATCAAACATTTTTTTGAGCGCGGGATTTTAAACTTTGTTTAAGGGCATATTATTAAAATACTAGAAAAGTCATTTCAGCGTTTTTGAAAATTCAGCCCTGAAGGTGGTGAAAAAGGGGTTGAAAGTTTGTTTGGAGATCAAACCTTTTTTTGAGCGCCGGACTTGAAACTTTGTACAAAGGCATATAATTAGAATTCAAGAAAAGTAGTTTCAGCGTTTTTGAAAATTCAACCCCCAACGGGGTTAAAAAGAGGATGAAATGTTGTATTGGGTATGTTTTATCTTAAATTAGGAATTAGAAACTTAGTAAAAAGGCATTTTATAAAAAAGTAAGAAAACTAATTTCAGCGTTTTTGAAAATTCATCCCCTAAGGCGGTGAAAAAGGGGTTGATAGTTTGTATTGAGATCAAACGTTTTTTTGAGCGCGGGATTTTAAACTTTGTATAAGGGCATATTATTAAAGTATAAGAAAAGCGATTTCAGCGTTTTTGAAAATTCAGCCGTGAAGGTGGTGAAAAAGGGGCTGAAAATTTGTATGAAGATCAAACATTTTTTCGAGCGCGGGACTTGAAACTTTGTTTAAGGGCATATTATTAAAATACTAGAAAAGTCATTTCAGCGTTTTTGAAAATTCAGCCCTGGAGGTGGTGAAAAAGGGGTTGAAAGTTTGTTTGGAGATCAAACCTTTTTTTGAGCGCCGGACTTGAAACTTTGTATAAAGGCATATAATTAGAATTCAAGAAAAGTGATTTCAGCGTTTTTGAAAATTCAACCCCCAACGGGGTTAAAAAGAGGATGAAATGTTGTATTGGGTATGTTTTACCTTAAGTTAGGAATTAGAAACTTAGTAAAAAGGCATTTTATAAAAAAATAAGAAAACTAATTTCAGCGTTTTTGAAAATTCATCCCCTAAGGCGGTGAAAAAGGGGTTGATAGTTTGTATTGAGATCAAACATTTTTTTGAGCGCGGGACAAGGGCATATTATTCGAATACAAGAAAAGTTATTTCAGCGTTTTTGAATATTCAGCCCTGAAGATGGTGAAAAAGGGGTTGAAAGTTTGTATGAAAATCAAACATTTTTTTGAGTTTTGAGAGAGCGGGACTTGAAAGCTGATTTCATAATGATTCCGCGTAATTAGAGCAATTTAGCCGAAAAAAAAACTAAAAATAGGCCAAGAGCGAGTCGGACTCGCGTACGAAGGGTTCAGTACCATTACGTAAAAAATGGCAAAAAAATCACGTTTGTTGTATGGGAGCAGCACTCTATTTATTATTTGTTGAATTACAGTAACCAACATCAAAATCCACTTGACTTAAATCTCATACAACTTGCAAAAAAAGAAAAGTAATTTCAACATTGCTTAGATCTAAAAATAATATAATAAAGATGTAAAATGTTCAAGATAAGATTCCACGCGGACGAAGTCGCGGGCAACACAGCTAGTCTATATATATAAAAGAAGAAGTCCTGACTGACTCATCAACGCACAGCCGAAACTACCAATGTTAGAGAGTTGATTTTTGCAAAGTAGGTTACTTTTATAACGTGGGCTAGGGATAAGAAGGGATTTTTGGAAATACCTCCCCTAAGAGGTTTAAATAGGGGTGCAAGTTTGTATGGGGTACAAGTTTTTTTTTAATCTAGGAATTTGAAACTTTGTAAAAAGGTATTAAAATAAAATGGAAGAAAACTAATTTCAGCGTTTTTGAAAATTCACCCGCTAAGGTGGTAAAAAAGGGGTTAAAAGTTTGTATGCAAATTAAGTATTTTTTTGAGCGCGGGACTTGAATTTTTGTGTAAAGGTACACTATTAGAGTACAAGAAAAGAAATTTCAGCGTTTTTGAAAATTCGTCCCCTAAAAGGGTTAAAAAGGAGTTGAAAGTTCGAATCCATTAGAAATTCCTTGAAACTTCTTATCTATATATATAAAAGAAGAAGTCCTGCCTGACTCATCAACGCACAGCCGAAACTACCAATGTTAGAGAGTTGATTTTTGCACAGTAGGTTACTTTTATAACGTGGGCTAGGGATAAGAAGGGATTTTTGGAAATACCTCCCCTAAGAGGTTTAAATAGGGGTGCAAAGTTTGTATGGGGTACAAGTTACTATGTATTTCGTAAACAACTGCAAAAAAAGCACGTTAAGCAATTTCAACATTACTTAGATCTGAAAATAATAAAGATGTAAAATTTTCAAGATAAAGGTTCCACGCGGACGAAGTCGCGGGCAACAGCTAGTTCCGGTATAAGAGCCTTATTCCCAGAATTGGTTTGTAAATTACATAGGTTGTAAAGAAAATGTTGGTACTAATGAAAAAAAAAAGGATGACGGAGTTCTGAGGTATCAGAATAACATAAATATATAAATACTAGCTTTTGCCCGCGGCTTCGCACGCGTAAACACAATATCATACGTTTACTACACTTATTGCGAGGCCAAAGGCCGAGCTCCGCGTAGCACCGAAAGTGCGGAGCGTCCTAAGGAAGCCGCCCACCCACTTAATATAAGTCGAAGTAACTTAATGCGAGGCCGAAGGCCGAGCTCCGCGTAGCACCGTAGGTGCGGAGCGTCCCAAGGAAGCCGCCCACCCACTTAATATAAGTGGAAGTAACTTAATGCGAGGCCGAAGGCCGAGCTCCGCGTAGCACCGAAGGTGCGGAGCGTCCTAAGGAAGCCGCCCACCCACTTAATATAAGTGTAAGTAACTTAATGCGAGGCCGAAGGCCGAGCTCCGCGTAGCACCGAAGGTGCGGAGCGTCCTAAGGAAGCCGCCCACCCACCTAATATAAGTCGAAGTAACTTAATGCGAGGCCGAAGGCCGAGCTCCGCGTAGCACCGTAGGTGCGGAGCGTCCCAAGGAAGCCGCCCACCCACTTAATATAAGTGGAAGTAACTTAATGCGAGGCCGAAGGCCGAGCTCCGCGTAGCACCGAAGGTGCGGAGCGTCCTAAGGAAGCCGCCCACCCACTTAATATAAGTGTAAGTAACTTAATGCGAGGCCGAAGGCCGAGCTCCGCGTTACACCGAAGGTGCGGAGCGTCCTAAGGAAGCCGCCCACCCACCTAATATAAGTCGAAGTAACTTAATGCGAGGCCGAAGGCCGAGCTCCGCGTAGCACCGTAGGTGCGGAGCGTCCCAAGGAAGCTGCCAACCCACTTAATATAAGTGGAAGTAACTTAATTCGAGGCCGAAGGCCGAGCTCCGCGTAGCACCGAAGGTGCGGAGCGTCCTAAGGAAGCCACCCACCCACTTAATATAAGTCGAAGTAACTTAATGCGAGGCCGAAGGCCGAGCTCCGCGTAGCACCGTAGGTGCGGAGCGTCCCAAGGAAGCCGCCCACCCACTTAATATAAGTGGAAGTAACTTAGTGCGAGGCCGAAGGCCGAGCTCCGCGTAGCACCGTAGGTGCGGAGCGTCCCAAGGAAGCCACCCACCCACTTAATATAAGTGGAAGTAACTTAATGCGAGGCCGAAGGCCGAGCTCCGCGTAGCACCGAAGGTGCGGAGCGTCCTAAGGAAGCCGCCCACCCACTTATTATAAGTTGAAGTAACTTAATGCGAGGCTGGAGGCCGAGCTCCGCGTAGCACCGAAGGTGCGGATCGTCCCAAGGAAGCCGCCCACCCACTTATTATAAGTTGAAGTAACTTAATGCGAGGCCGGAGGCCGAGCTCCGCGTAGCACCGTAGGTGCGGAGCGTCCCAAGGAATCCGCCTACCCATTTAATATAAGTTGAAGTAACCTAGTGCGAGGCCGAAGGCCGAGCTCCGCGTAGCACCGAAGGTGCGGAGCGTCCCAAGGAAGCCGCCTATTAAGTTACTTAAACATATGTTAAGTGGTTTGGTGGCTTCCCTGGGACGCTCGTGGAACTCTCAAGGGTTTATAAAGTAACTTAGCACCAAAGGTGCGGAGCGTCCCAGGGAAGACGCCCACCCACTTAAAATATGTTCAAATAACTTAATGTGAGGCCGCTCACCCACTTAATATAAGTTGAAGTGTGTGAGCGGCTTCCCTGGGACGCTCTGCACCTTCGGTGCTACGTGAAGCTCGGCCTACGGCCTCGCGTTAAGTTACTACTTATATTAGTGGGTCGGCGCCTTCCCTAGGACGCTTCGCACCTTTGGTGCTACGCTTGTGAACATGATCTTGGTTTAATTAAAATTGAGGCAAGACTTATGTTTAAAAAATCGTTTTGATTATTTATTGTCTATTGTAGATTTAAATAACTTAATGCGAGGCCGCCCACCCACTTAATATAAGTTGAAGTGTGTGAGCGGCTTCCCTGGGACGCTCTGCACCTTCGGTGCTACGTAGAGCTCGGCCTACGGCCTCGCATTAAGTTACTACTTATATTAGTGGGTGGGCGACTTCCCTAGAACGCTCCGCACCTTCGGTGCTACGCTTGTGAACACCATCTTGGTTTAATTAAGATTTGGTCAAGACTTAGGTATGTTTAAAAGATTGTTTTTAATATTTATTGTCTATTGTAGATTTAAAAAACGTAATGCGAGGCCGCCCACACACTTAATATAAGCTTAAATGTGTGAGCGGCATCCCTGGGACGCTCTGCACCTTCGGTGCTTCGTAGAGCTCGGCCTACGGCCTCGCATTAAGTTACTTCTTAATTTAGTGGGTGGGCGACTACTCTAGATCGCTCCGCACCTTCGGTGCTACTATTGTGAACATCATCTTGGTTTAGTTTAAATTGAGGCTAGACTTATGTTTATATATCGTTTTGAATATTTATTGTTTATTGTAGATAACTATTCAAAGCACCTTGAAAAATAATTAGCTCATAGTCCTACCTGAACATATATTAATGACATCTATTAAGATGAAGATGACAATAAATTATTTTTGTCTACAATGGTACTAATACTAATATAATAATATGACCTGTCATAACAATGTCCTAAGTAACGCCATGAGATTCAGGTGCCAACTTAACTCAATCGAGCGTACGTCAATAATGGCGAAAGCACCACTGAACGGATACGTGATGGCCTCACTGTTTTGTTATCCGTGGTATAATGAATAAGGAAGCAAAGGAAAATGCATGAGATAACACGGTTATTATTTCAGTAGGTTCTGGGTTCAAATCCCGGCTAGGTGAAATCCTTTCTACATTGTAAATTTAATAATTTTGTCTTGTCTCGAATCATGGTTGTTTTTCATATAAAATGCATACATACATTGTCGAGCAGCAACTCTCAATACCTGATACACTGCTGCTTATATTATAGGTATGCGATCAATATTCAACAACTTCGGTAGTAATTCTCAAAGTCCAGGTTAACCCATCACAGCTAGACCCTAGCTTGTGCCGAATCGTGGTCACGGGCACGCAACGACGTACGTGAATCCTTGGTGTTGAGGAGACCCATCAATGGCTCCAAAACCTAACATGTATGGAGCTGGTGTTATTAACTCAGGAAAAATCTTAACAGCGCGATGCAGCCGCTAGTATGGAGATTTTGTCAAAGTAACAACGCCATCTAGCGGAAAATTGGGTCATTGAGAACAAAATCTCAACACACCGTTAAAAATAAAGAATTACTGATATTTAATACTTTGAATAAATTTGATATATTAAAAAAACGACATAGATGCAAAATTGTGGCTAAATATATCGTATATTTATCGTTTATTATACATTTCGCTACCTTATTAGTAAGTTAGGCCAAACACAAACAATACCAAAATGTGCGCCTAATGTTCTAAATGTTGGTTGGTAAAACATATTTAAAAATGTATTTAATTTACTTAAATTGATTCGAAATACTTTTATTTCAATTACACTCGATAAAATGGCATTAAAAATCTGTTTTATTCATTAACATTTTTTATTGCGTCTCCGGGCTTTTTTATGGTCAATACTTACAAACTACAGAAGAAAATAATTGCATATTCAATAAAAGAGCATTAATTAGTTCCTATTGTCGCAAATTGTGTTTTTAAAGAAATGTATGTTTTTTTTTTGAGCATGAGCCAATTTACAACGAACATTGCACTCATATTTTCGTCTGTGTTGGTCGATAATTGGCGCCATCTTTTCTATCTAACTAAGACGGTTTCCGTAACTCAACGCCTCAAACAACCTTAACCTTATTGTTAATACCGGTGGGCCGCGCGGAGGTATTATGTCGAATTCATACTTTTTAGTTTTTGTACACGTAAGAGCCACGCGGGGGTCGCGTCGTTCTAAATTCAAAATCACAAACGCTGTCATTATAAGGTTACACATTGTAAGGAAAATATTTCATGGAATTTATGTTTTCAGAGATAAATATTAATCATAATAAAAAGTATCCTATAACCATCTTTGGATGTTCTGCTATTCCTGTACCAAAATTGGTAACTTTTTATTCAGCCGTTTCGGCGTGATGCGAGGACAACGGTTTTTTTGAAAACAGATGGCGCCAGGTTGGCACGGCGAAGCGTGTCCATACAAAACAACTATGCGGCTGCATCACGCTATCGAGATTTTTCCTGAAATCATGACCTCCCTCCATAGAAAATTTATTTTCAATACAAATTTAGGATTTTATAATAGTATAGATGTGTGCATCTGTCTGTCATTGGCGTCGTAGCTCACCAACGAGTGGACCATTTAAGCGCAGTTTTTTTTAACCGAGAGACTTATCTGTCGAGATGGTTCGTGGAAATAAGACCAGACTCCGGCCCATCGCCTACAGCTTTATACGAGGCGCAGGTTCGCCCACATATGGAGTACTGTTCTCATCTGTGGGCTGGGGCGCCCAAGTACCAGCTTCTCCCTTTAGATCGTATTCAACGGAGAGCGACTCGTATCGTTGACTGCCAGCGAACTTTAGATCAGCTTGACTCCTTGGCGCTGCGTAGAGATGTAGCCTCTCTCTGCATCTTTTATCGCTTGTATAACGGGGAGTGCTCCGAGGAGTTGTTCGGATTGATTCCTTCCGCTTCTTTCTACGCGACAATCCTTTCATCCTCACCACTTAGATAGTTGGCAGTCCACAACTGTGCGCTTTTCTAGAAATTTCCTGCCTCGCACGACTGCATTGTGGAATGAATTGTCGCTTGCGGTATTTCCGGACCGATACGACCTTCAAACCTTCAAGAAAAGAGCGTATTCCCACTTGAAAGGCCGGCAACGCACTTGTGACTCCTCTGGTGTTGCAGGTGTCTATGGGCGACGGTAATCGCTTTCCATCAGGCGATTCATTTGCTCGTTTGCCCCCTATGACATAAAAAAAAAGTAGTTTCCAGGATATTCACAAGACAAGATCTCAGCCAATATTGGCACTGAGAATTCCAAATTTTGTAGTTATGTTCAGCTTTAGTAGCGTTTTCTATATTACTCATTGAATGAGAGTTTCTTGATGATGTGTCGGGGGTGTTTTAATGTTTTAGTTTAGGTTATTATTATGTTGAAAATTTTGTATTATTGTTATGTTGAAAACAATGGCCACTAAACAAATACTACACATGATGAGCAACGGGAAAATTTAAAACCTCATTGGGACTTTCCGCTGATGTGGTCAGAAATAACTTCTGTAAACCAAAACAGTTTAAACTAAATCGCTGTCGAAAATACAATTACTCTCCCAAATCATTCATTTATCCCTCAAAATACCTTGCAAATTTGGACCTTACATTGAACAGAACAAGATTGCATTAAACCTACACTGTTTAAAATACGAGATTGCTGATGTATCCCGTCGGAATTTCAAACGCCAGACCAAATTAAAATGCCTACGAAGCGGTACTATTGGATCTCGAGTCACTTGAAATTCGAATATATATTTTCGTAAGGGTGTGAATTATAACTTGTGTCTCTTGTAGACAAGTGTGAATAGGCTGTTGTTGCACCAGCGAGCTTCATCTTCGACCTGTAGTCCACGTCACTTACCATCATTGTTACTAAGGTCAATTGCTCGTCAGTATAAGCGTAAAAATCGGCTTACAGTAACTATTCCTCCATGATAATATTTAATTACCTTACGTTACGTATATAATTATAGTTTAGGAGGCTCAACATCTATTATTTTTCACGTTTGAGTCCCCATTTTGTGCGTGACAACTAGTGTGTGAAAATCACATAAAAATGACTATAATTTTCACCGTCAATTTCTTTATTTGTAATATTATTTTTGATGTGGTGCAGTAAAGAAGATTACTGCTACTCTAAAGACCAATAACATGATATGCATATATTCCGTTGTTTCGATGAATGGAGTGTGGACACAGATACAAAATCGATTTTGTTAGTGCAAGTATACTGCCGGTAAAGCTTACTTTAATCCCTTTAGTATGCGTATACAGAGACATCAGATTCACACATACACTTGAGGTAAACTGTATAGCATCGGGTGCGTGCATATTTACTAAGATTGAACTTGAAATGCATTTAGTTTCCCGAGCTGGCCCATTTCCAGAGATAAATCTCGTGATAACTGGAATACGTCCTACGCCAGTACCTACTTATTGCGGTCATATCAACACAATAATATGACTATTAATAACAAGATGTCTGCAACCTCGCCCGCGTAACCCTAATTTTACAGTAGTTGGGTATAAAATATCCTATAATTACCTTTTAAGATGTTTATTTTACTTTATTTATGATAGCCAAGCATTTGGCCCCAACTGGACATGATGTTAAGCGTATATAAGTGCATGCTTGCCTAGAAAATGCCTATTCACTCTCGACTTGAAGAGGTCCAAGTTATATTTTTCAGGTAAAATGTGCCAATTTTTTGCTGCTGAATGTGGTATATCGACAACATAAGAGTGGGATCCGAGTCCGGGTGCTTTGTTACTTATTAATCGCGTGAAAAAAGCAACTGTCTTAGGCCTCCAGGTGAAATTGAGATCCAGTACATTACACAAAAAGTAACGTTTGAACCAAAACCGAATTCCCTTTAAGGTTAGAAAGTTTCACTTGTTGGTATTTAAAACTTCTGTTCTAGGTCAAAACGTTCTGAACCAAATTGCAGTCAGAATTTAAAGCGTTGACCAAATTAAAATACCTACGAGAGTGTGGTAGCTACTAACGGTTCTCGATTTTCTGCATTTTTATTTTCCATGGATTCTTTAAAAATTAATAAGTATTTTGTTTTCTTTCATGTACTCGTAACATACGAAGCAAATATCGATGTGATACACCGATTATTTCCATTCCCGAAGTATTACAATAAAACACTATAGAAATACCACTCTTTAACCCCCGTCTAAAAGGGAGGTGTTATAGTTTAACGTGAGTATTTGTGTACCTGCGTGTCTGTCTCTGGTATGGTAGCTCCCAAACGGATGGGCCGGTTGTTTTTTTTTTTTTTATCGAATTTCTTGTCTGTCGAGATGGTTCTTAGCTATGTTTGTGGAAAATAATCGCATCCGCTTTCAAGATATTCAACTTTGATTGGAACAAGTGACAGGTTCCAATTTTGAAGCTATTCCAAATTTTGAGGTTATGTTCAGGTTAGTAGCATTTTTATCATACTCATTAAATGAAGGCCTCATGAGGACCAGCTACCTATATTCGGGAGATTTAAAATTTTGAATTATTGTAATAATTATAACACATTTTCGATCCCTTATGAAAGTTTACACCATCCCATGTAAAATTTGATAATTACGTAAACTCCTCTGGGATAAAGTTTTCTAATAATAAACCAGGTAGTTTTAACACCAATTTGCTGTGTTAAATTACTTGTGGATCAGTTTTCACCTGGGGATGGAAGTTCCACAGCCAAGCTAATTTGCTCGTCAATCTTACCTAGTGACTTAGAAGTATCAGTGTTACATAAGGTTCTAAATTTAAATAGGTATTCAATGAAACATGTATCCGAATGTAAGACACTATCAAACTGGAAGGGATTAGTGACTTGTATTAAAATCGAATTGATAAATTAATTTGTCCATATTGTAATATCGCTCATGATTTATTTTGACCCAAGAAGTGTCATCATCATCATTAGCCTTTTACATCTATAACAGATGAGTTAAGCAGCGTCTAATAAACTGCGGCACTTTCGAAGATGGCTGGATAGCCCGATACAAGAGTGACAGCCGCGGTCGCGTAATTGACAAATAAATGTTACGCCTATCGATGAAGGGGGAAGAGCTGCAAGCTGGTGTCTCATGTCGAAGAAGTGTAGGGTCCGACCGATTATAGTATTGTTTTGAAAATCGTCTACGAGCAACTTGGACGACGCGGTTGGCGCAGTTTGTAGTGCACCTGCCTACTGTAGATTATAGATTCAGTTTGTGCATATATTTGACCTTGCAGCTTCATAAAAACTTAGCTGCAAACGCTTTGATATTGTCGTTATTTTGAACTTTATATTTGTTTTTGGAACAAGTCGTGAAAGAGCCGGATGAATGGGCATTGAAAGAGCCGGCTCTTTCATAATAAAATAACGTAATACTATAAACGCATTTCTTTATATATTATTAAATTATTTGCTTCAGATATTGCATTATGGAGAACGCTGGTCCAAAAAAAAGAAAAAGACCCGAAAGCTTAAAGTTAGCAGTATTATTTTTAAGATTTTGAGGATTTATTGATGTTGGTTTTAACTTTTGATAGAAGATATTGTTTTTTATTATTCTTATTTTAAAGACCGAAAAATCCGCTTGTATGTTAGGTATATGTGACTAATTAATATGTTAAAATTAAAGCGTTTGTGAGGATTACCTACTCAAAATGACAGATGGAATAAAAAATCCTGAAAAATGTTAGTACTAATTACTTAAAAAGTCTGTTACAAATGTATTTGAGTTTTTTTATGTCGCCTTTATTGTTGTTTTTGATAATTTTCATAATTACGCGTTGTAATACGAACCGGCTTTTTCAAAACTTGTAGCGGCTCTTTCAATACCGAATAGTGATGAAAGAGCCAAATGACACTTTTTTTTTAAATGCGTATTTCATTGATATATAATATGTATGTTGTTTAAGATTTATTTGTACCAAATTGCATACTCAAATAAATAAAGAATAAATTACAAAAACAAATTATGCTTTTTTTCATTGTAGGTCGTATTTTTTTCTCCGTAAAGAAAACTGGCTCTTTCATGCCACTTATCCCCTATATAATTATGTAGGTACTTATCTATATATATAAAAGAAGAAGTCCTGACTGACTCATCAACGCACAGCCGAAACTACTAATGTTAGAGAGTTGATTTTTGCACAGTAGGTTACTTTTGTAACGTGAGCTAGGGATAAGAAGCGATTTTGAAATATTCAACCCCTAAGGGGGTTAAAAAGGGGATGAAAGGTTGTATGGGGTACAAGTTTTTTTTTAAGCTATGAACTTGAAACTTTGTAAAAAGGTATTAAAATAAAATGGAAGAAAACTTATTACAGCGATTTTGAAAATTCATCCCCTAAGGTGGTAAAAAAGGGGTTGAAACTTTGTATGGAGATCAAATATTTTATTGAGCGCGGGACCTGAATCTTTGTGCAAAGGCATACTAATAAAATACAAGAAAAGTGATTTCAGCGTTTTCAAAAATTCGTCCCCTAAAAGGGTTAAAAAGGGGTTGAAAGTTTAAATCCATTACAAATTCTTTGAAACTTCTTATTAAGGCATATATAATAATAACAAAATAACATTAATTTAACGTTATTAAAAATTAAACCGCTAAGAGGGTTAAAAGGGGGATGAAAGTTTGTCTCAGGGTTCAATTTTAATTTTAAGCTAGGAACTTGAAACTTCGTAAAAAGGTATTAAAATAAAATGGATGAAAATTAATTTCAGCGTTTTTGAAAATTCATCCCTGAAAGTGGTAAAAAAGGGGTTGAAAGTTTGTATGAAGATCAAATCTTTTTCTGAGCGCGGGACTTTGAATTTTGTATAAAGGCATATAATTAGAATTCAAGAAAAGTGATTTCAGCGTTTTTGAAAATTCAACCCTTAAGGGCATTAAAAAGAGGATGAAAGGTTGTAAAGGGTATAAGTTTTATTTTAAGTTAGGAATCAGAAACTTAGTAAAAAGGTATTTTATTAAAAAATAAGAAAACTAATTTCAGCGTTTTTGAAAATTAATGCCCTAAGGCGGTGAAAAAGGGGTTGGAAGTTTGTATTGAGATCAAACATTTTTTTTGAGCGCGGGACTTGAAACTTTGTATAAGGGCATATTATTAGAATACAAGAAAAGTAATTTCAGCGTTTTTTAAAATTCAACCCCTAACGGGGTAAAAAAGAGGATGAAATGTTGTATAGTTTAAGTTAGGAATAAGAAACTTAGTAAAAATGTATTTTATCAAAAAATAAGAAAACTAATTTCAGCGTTTTTAAAAATTCATCCTCGAAGGAGGCGGTGAAAAAGGGGTTGATAGTTTGTATTGAGATCAAACATTTTTTTGAGCGCGGGATTTTAAACTTTGTTTAAGGGCATATTATTAAAATACTAGAAAAGTCATTTCAGCGTTTTTGAAAATTCAGCCCTGAAGGTGGTGAAAAAGGGGTTGAAAGTTTGTTTGGAGATCAAACCTTTTTTTGAGCGCCGGACTTGAAACTTTGTACAAAGGCATATAATTAGAATTCAAGAAAAGTAGTTTCAGCGTTTTTGAAAATTCAACCCCCAACGGGGTTAAAAAGAGGATGAAATGTTGTATTGGGTATGTTTTATCTTAAATTAGGAATTAGAAACTTAGTAAAAAGGCATTTTATAAAAAAGTAAGAAAACTAATTTCAGCGTTTTTGAAAATTCATCCCCTAAGGCGGTGAAAAAGGGGTTGATAGTTTGTATTGAGATCAAACGTTTTTTTGAGCGCGGGATTTTAAACTTTGTATAAGGGCATATTATTAAAGTATAAGAAAAGCGATTTCAGCGTTTTTGAAAATTCAGCCGTGAAGGTGGTGAAAAAGGGGCTGAAAATTTGTATGAAGATCAAACATTTTTTCGAGCGCGGGACTTGAAACTTTGTTTAAGGGCATATTATTAAAATACTAGAAAAGTCATTTCAGTGTTTTTGAAAATTCAGCCCTGGAGGTGGTGAAAAAGGGGTTGAAAGTTTGTTTGGAGATCAAACCTTTTTTTGAGCGCCGGACTTGAAACTTTGTATAAAGGCATATAATTAGAATTCAAGAAAAGTGATTTCAGCGTTTTTGAAAATTCAACCCCCAACGGGGTTAAAAAGAGGATGAAATGTTGTATTGGGTATGTTTTACCTTAAGTTAGGAATTAGAAACTTAGTAAAAAGGCATTTTATAAAAAAATAAGAAAACTAATTTCAGCGTTTTTGAAAATTCATCCCCTAAGGCGGTGAAAAAGGGGTTGATAGTTTGTATTGAGATCAAACATTTTTTTGAGCGCGGGACAAGGGCATATTATTCGAATACAAGAAAAGTTATTTCAGCGTTTTTGAATATTCAGCCCTGAAGATGGTGAAAAAGGGGTTGAAAGTTTGTATGAAAATCAAACATTTTTTTGAGTTTTGAGAGAGCGGGACTTGAAACCTGATTTCATAATGATTCCGCGTAATTAGAGCAATTTAGCCGAAAAAAAAACTAAAAATAGGCCAAGAGCGAGTCGGACTCGCGTACGAAGGGTTCAGTACCATTACGTAAAAAATGGCAAAAAAATCACGTTTGTTGTATGGGAGCAGCACTCTATTTATTATTTGTTGAATTACAGTAACCAACATCAAAATCCACTTGACTTAAATCTCATACAACTTGCAAAAAAAGAAAAGTAATTTCAACATTGCTTAGATCTAAAAATAATATAATAAAGATGTAAAATGTTCAAGATAAGATTCCACGCGGACGAAGTCGCGGGCAACACAGCTAGTCTATATATATAAAAGAAGAAGTCCTGACTGACTCATCAACGCACAGCCGAAACTACCAATGTTAGAGAGTTGATTTTTGCAAAGTAGGTTACTTTTATAACGTGGGCTAGGGATACGAAGGGATTTTTGGAAATACCTCCCCTAAGAGGTTTAAATAGGGGTGCAAGTTTGTATGGGGTACAAGTTTTTTTTTAATCTAGGAATTTGAAACTTTGTAAAAAGGTATTAAAATAAAATGGAAGAAAACTAATTTCAGCGTTTTTGAAAATTCACCCGCTAAGGTGGTAAAAAAGGGGTTAAAAGTTTGTATGCAAATTAAGTATTTTTTTGAGCGCGGGACTTGAATTTTTGTGTAAAGGTACACTATTAGAGTACAAGAAAAGAAATTTCAGCGTTTTTGAAAATTCGTCCCCTAAAAGGGTTAAAAAGGAGTTGAAAGTTCGAATCCATTAGAAATTCCTTGAAACTTCTTATCTATATATATAAAAGAAGAAGTCCTGCCTGACTCATCAACGCACAGCCGAAACTACCAATGTTAGAGAGTTGATTTTTGCACAGTAGGTTACTTTTATAACGTGGGCTAGGGATAAGAAGGGATTTTTGGAAATACCTCCCCTAAGAGGTTTAAATAGGGGTGCAAAGTTTGTATGGGGTACAAGTTACTATGTATTTCGTAAACAACTGCAAAAAAAGCACGTTAAGCAATTTCAACATTACTTAGATCTGAAAATAATAAAGATGTAAAATTTTCAAGATAAAGGTTCCACGCGGACGAAGTCGCGGGCAACAGCTAGTATATTATGTATATCGTGGTTTAGGGTCCATATTTAGTTCAAGCTTTGCTTAGTTTGGGATTAGGTCGATTTGTGTAGCATTGTCCCATAATATTTATTTATTTTATTATTTAGTGTATACATACTTTCCCTAAGCCACTCTTCTCATCTCTAACCAATTAAACATTTAAATATACAACGTGGGCCCTGTAACATAGCAACTTTAAAAAAAAGTCAGTTTTCAAAATTTCATTATTTCAAACAAATTAAATAGTATTTTCAATGTATGTCGTCCAACGTTGACATTTCCTGAGCATTGACATAGCTGTCACTCTACTAATGTCGGACATTTCGCAATACATTGCTTCTTTGTCTAAACTTTATTTTCCAAAATGTTATTTAATACACGTTATTTTCAGAAGTTGCTTAACAAATGTTGTTTAGTTTCAAGGGACGAATCTATGTTTTAATTTTTTGCTCCTGTTACAGGGCCCACCCTTTATAAAGCATTGGCGTACATGTACAAACAAAATCACTGTGGAAAAGTCTCTTTTGCCTATTCACGCATAACTAATTAATTCCGAAAGTTACTTATTTGGCAGCAGTAATCTTTTGTTACCCATCGCAGTTCTAACTTAATCCAACTTACTTTCCTGGCGGCGATTTTTTTATTGATAGAGGTCGAATTTGCAGCTAACTAAAATTCGGCATTATAATGTTACGGGTATTAAGATTCGAACAAAATTATATGGGGATTGGGCAAGGCGAATATTCGGCGGAATTAAATTATGCGAAATAAGTTTCGGACATAAAAGAGCCTGTGAAATAGATGAAACTGGGGCACTCGTTTAAACTTAACGTCAATCGCCTCGGTTTGATATTACAAATTGAACACCAATTGGGAATTTGTAACGAAAAAATACATTAAAGATACCAACTACATGAGATTTTCATATTATTCATATGTTCAATACTGACTAATGTACTCGTAAGTAAGACACTGAAAACTTCAGAAAAGAGTCAAAGTGAGACTTGTCTACTAAAAGTTAAAAATGCTCCAGAGATAAAGTCGCAAAATATAACTTAGTCCATTGAATGAGTCCCTCCAAGGGGGGTCTAGAGTGCGTGAGTTAGTAACGTAAGATGTTTCTTCGGAAACATGTCAAGAGTCCCTAGGTAATAAACATACTAAAACCCCGGGACACTAGGAGGAGCCCCGGAGTGGGGGGAGGGGGGGAAAGGGTCCATTTTTTCATTTTTCGCTTAAATCTCAAAAACGGTACATGTTAGAGAAAAACTTTCAAGGAAAAGTTGAAAGGCCATAAAATTATCTACAAGTTGTACCTAAATATGTTTTTTCTATTCGCAGCCGTTTTCGAGCTACATCCCATGGACGAAAAAAAATAAAAAGGTCAAGTTGCGTAACTACCCTAATATAATATTTTGACAATCAATTCCACCTAAAGGCTTCCATGGAGGAATGTGTTTTTTTTTACCAATGATAGACCTAATTAAGAGCAATCTATCAGTACCGGTCACAAGTTGCACTTTTGAGCTTTTTGGAAGAAAAAAAATAAAAAGTTCAAGTATCGTAACTACCCTAATAAAATTCAATTCCCCGTAAACGCCTCCGTGGTGGAATCTGGTATTTTTATCAATGATAGACCTAATTATGAGCAATCTATCTGTACCGGTCACAAGTTGCACTTTTGAGTTTTTTTGGAAGAAAAAATAAAAAGATCAAGTTCAGTAACTCAAACTACCCTAATATAATATTTTGACAATCGATTCCTCCTAAAGGCTTCCATGGAGGAATGTGTTTACTTTACCAATTATAGACCTAATTAAGAGCAATCTATCAGTACCGGTCACAAATTGCACATTTGAGTTTTTTGGAAGAAAGAAATATTTTTTGATCGATTGATGCGATAAACATGGGTATGTAGTATGGGGAAATTGTTTGAGCCAAAATCATTTTTTACTGCGTGTAACTCAGAAACGGTAGGATATAGGAAAAAATAATTTAGGTATAACTTGTAGATAATTTTATGGCCTTTCAACTTTTCCTTGAAAGTTTTTCTCTAACATGTACCGTTTTTGAGATTTAAGCGAAAAATGAAAAATGGACCCTTTCCCCCCCTCCCCCCACTCCGGGCTCCTCCTAGTGTCCCGGGGTTTTAGTATGTTTATTACCTAGGGACTCTTGACATGTTTCCGAAGAAACATCTTACGTTACTAACTCACGCACTCTAGAACTTTTTATTCAATGGACTACTAGTCGCTCCCAAAATGTTTTATAGACCCGACTTTTAAGATTCCATTTTTATGATTAATCGAATGACGGATGACGCTATTTCGTCCGTCAAGAATCGCGTAGCATAGTTGTGCTATATAATGGCAGCAACTTTTTTGTGACCTGAAGGATGTCGCCACAATCTTCGTACACAGAGCACTTGAACGCAGAGACACTAAAAATCGTATGAAATTTCAGCATGACAGTCGTAGTTCCTAATTTCGCCGTTTCGCAGAAAAGGTCGCACTATAAACGGATTGCTCCCTATACCCGTGATTATACTGATTATATAATTATGTCGCTTGTGGGATGATATCATCCCACAAGCGACTTAGTAAGTACATAACAATATTGTTATCATCCCAGCAAATTGAAATGTACAAAGTGGTTCAAAATGAATATACTTTTAGTTTCACAGTTATAAATTAAAAAGTAATTTCGCAGATTGCTAAACCGTGCACAGCTTTATTTATGTCCAGCAACCGCGGCAAATTGGACGCGCGCCGCCGTGTTAACAGTTTTTACAGGCTTTTAGAATGCTTTATCACTAACACACGATTACTTTTGCAAGAAAAATCGAGTGTCTTTAAAATACCGAGTCTACGTCGTTAAAATGAATCAATAAGTTAAACATACTTATATTATGTTACGTAATTTAGACTCCAATAAGTAAATTACTTCTTTATTAAAACAATAATAAATAACCACAAGTAAGTATAGAAAGAAATTAAGAAATGAAATGCTGGAGAAACCAAACCGATCCAATAAAACAGAATTGCAACAACCAAGAAACAATTTCACAAATCGAATGCAGCATCACGTTTAGCCTAATATCGCACGGATTCCACCTATATCAAAACTGTACGCGTGTATTCGTGTACTAACGGTTCGAAATTTCACGTTATATATGCAATTGGAATACAAACTTTGTCGAAACATAACTGGGGTCCAATTTGTAATATCAAAACGGGGTGATATAAACGCGAGTTGTGGATATGTTAAGGTTGAACAGGTAAAAGCAATTGTTTCCACAGTGATTTTGGGACAATTTGTTTGTATAAACCTGTCGTGTTGTTCAAGAGCACTGACATGAGCGGTTTAGGGAAATGTGTGTTTCCTCTGCAAATTTGCTCTTTAAATGTTTTTTAAATGATATCATATCCGAGCTCAGTAATACCAGAGTACAATTTCACAATAACTTACCGGAATATCGGGTGATAATCAGAACGGGCTTTTCGCACTAAGACTCTAAGACTGAGCCTCGCGATTCAAAGGCGGAACGCGGCGAGCGTGCTGGGGACGATGCCTCAGACGGCCTCAGTACTGGGGGAATCCTTTTAATTAAGTTTTACTTGTATGTTGTTTTTTAATCTTTTGTATTGTAATTATTTAAATAAATGGGACGCCGGTGGCGCAATTTTATGCGATGATGCGGGCTTTTTTCAGTAAAGTTATAATTTCGGAGATAGAGATATGTTTTACGTTTTCCTACTACCAGGGGACGCTGCAAAAGCCATATTTTGCCATTTTTTAGGGTTCCGTACCTCAATCGGAAAAACGGAACCCTTATAGGATCACTTAATTTGTTGTCCGCCCGTCTGGTCTGTCAAGACCCTTTATCTCGAGAACACGTGGAGGTATTGAGTTGAAATAAACACCATAATATACTCTACGGTCCCTTGAAGCTGTGAAAAAATCTAACTTTAACGTTAACGTGAAAAAAAGATACGGCCGTTTATGACGCAAAAAGCTTAGGTACATTTCGACACTCTCAAGGGAATCAAAATGATAGGGTTCTTCCCGATGACCTACAACTATGAAATTTGGCAAGTAATATCGTCACATACTACAAATACTAAAAAAATTTAAAACTATACATTTGTAATAAAATCATTAAAATATAGTCCTTTTCAAACATCATATTTTTGGAGAACTCGGTTGCGTTAAGTTTGCACCTCCTTTGTATGCGGTGACATACATTTCAGGTGCAAACTTAACTCAACCAGGCCAATTAAGATGGGATAGTGAAAGTTTGTACGGAACCCTCGGTGCGCGAGTCAGACTCGCACTTGGCCGGTTTTTTAAATCAAAATTTTTAATTCTACAAACGAAATGAACTTTTTTAAATTGTTTTAGTATTGTGACTTGCTATTATTCGCACACTTTTTGACACCAATTTTGAAAGACTCCCAACATCATACTACTTGGAAATATGAAATGTTATCAATTTAAAAGCCACATTGTAAACAATTTCATGTGTTCACATTTAGGACAATAATCCACGGTCACTAAGGAAGCTATAAACGCCGGGGCGGGCCGTTCGTTACTCGAACAGTGACATTCATTAGGTGACTGTGTCTTTATGCGCCATAAAGTGCACATGTGCACTTCATTCATGTACTATATACACATAGGACTAGTACATTGACTAAGCGAGGAAAGCAGGCAATTGCTGGCTGAGTATTAATTTTAAACGGACGATTTGGGAGTTCGATTAACTTTATCGCTGGAAAACTGTTTCACGTACTTTTAATAAAGACTATAATTATTAAGATTTAATAACTAATATTTCATAGTCCTAGGTCAGCGGGAAATACCCAATATATTTAAATTAATACGAAGCCAGCAATTGCCCTTCCGGCTGAGACAAATATAGTGCTTTACTCAAAAATGGTGAAAGAAAACAAAATAAGTACAGTTTTATAAATAATGACACAAAGGCAAATTAAGAAAGAAAAATTGAATGCGATCCACTACAATCCAAGCGGGATACATAAAAAATATGAATCGATAAAAAAAAGATTCTATACAAAGTTTTATTAATTCTTTCATTGCCGCCTTTTTTTAATAAAAAAGTAAGAAGTGTATTTTTCGACGAAAAACGTCATAAGCTATTCGAGGCAACTAAAAAGTCGCGATAGACGTCGCTACTCTACTGATATTCCGTTTTGGCTGTTTAGGACCTATGCCTTTTTTATGTGGCCGTTTTAACTTTTTTTAAGTGTACCTCGACAAATAAAATAATTTCATATACCAATATTGTGGAGCAAACCGAGCCGGCAAAGTTTTTCTTTTTACTTTTGACTGACCATAAACTATGAAAAATAATGTATATACCAGGTGGGTCCTGTAACAGGAGCAAAAAATTAAAACATAGATTTTACTCGTCAAATTGAACATCTGTTCAGAAACTTTTTTTAAAAATACTGTTCATTTGTTCATTATTTCAAACAAAGTAAATAGCATTTCCGATGTACGCCATCCAACATTGACATCGCCTTAGCATTGACATAGCTGTCACTTTATGAAATATCATATGTTTCGCAATACATTGCTTCTTTGAATAAACTTTATTTTACAGGTTTACATCATAAATGAGTTATTTTTAAAAGTTGTGTACTAAATGTTATTCAGTTTGAGGGGTAGAATCTATGTTTTAATTTATTGCTCCTGTTACAGGACCCACCTGGTATTTTACTCGCAGAATAGATTGGTGTTGGACATTCTCAAGAAGAAATGTCACGGATTTATTTTCTATATAAACGCTCTCGACACTTTCCTTCTCTGGTTTTTGACGCCATGTCAATATTTCTTTTTACATAACGTGAATATCGTCATTATGTGTATGTCTGAAAGATTTGCTTTTAGATATTTTATTTTTTTTTTAATGTTAGGCTAATTTACCCTTCTTATACGATGACATTACATTCCATAATATATTTCTTCAATACCCACTTTCTCTCTGTGGTCATCCGACTGGATCGTTGCCATAGCAACCACTTTTCCACAAAATAAGAGTAGGTACTGTCAACCAAAAATGTGGTCTACCACTTTTCGACTCTATTTTACATGTAATAGAGTCCAAAAGTGGTAGACCACTTTCTTTGCTGACTGTACTAAAAGTCTATCGGAAAACTTTTAAAAGGACCAAATGGGTTTTACGTATAAAATTCGAGAAAGTTGAACGCTGCTGACGCCGCAAGTCTATTGCGGTTCTATTCGGGTCACTAAGGAGTACACACTGAAAATCAAGGATATTTTACAATTTTGTTTTATTTTTTAACAGGCTTAAAAAAGAGGTTCTCAGTTCGGTTGTTTTTTTTTTTAACCAAAGGCTAACCCTATTACTAAGACTCCGCTATCCGCCCGTCTGCCACCAGGCTCTATCTCTTGAACCGTGCTCGCTAGACGGTTGAAATTTTTACAGATAATTTAGGTATTTCTGTTGCCGTTCTATAAGAACAAATACCGAAAACATAAAAATAGTTGTATGGTTTGGTTGACAACGTCAGATTTTATTTCGATTCAAAAAAGCTGGGTTTGAATTTACATCTTTTTAAAAGAACAAGAAAATACTGAATCATTTTTCCCATAAATAAGGTACGTGCGCCAAAGATGACCCGGAGAAATAAGTTAAGTCTATGGTACCTACTAACGGAACATGGGTGCGAAATTTGAATTCGTTCGACGGTTATTATAACTATAAAATTTTGAAGTGTGGCCATCTTAGGAACCGGGCCATCTTTGGTGCAAGTACCTTATTCAAATAAAATGTATTTTACGTCACCCTAGTCTGTAAGTGCGATTTTCTGCCCGCTACGCGGAGAGAATAATCTCACTTCCTGGTGAAAGCAAGACGTAAAAGTTTAAAGAAAGCATGGGTGGTGAATTTTTGAATGTCCCGGATTGCATATATAATTATACATTTATATGGCCCTCAACCTCGGTTCAGGCCACAATCACCTGCGTTCTGGGACATTCACGAATTCACTGCCTACATACCTAGGTATGTAATGTACTCATGTAGCCGTTTTTGTTCCTCTCATTCGCTACGCAGTTTAACTGTATATTTACGACTAGCGGCCGCCCGCGACTTCGTCCGCGTAGATTTTTGATGATGACAAAGATATTAAAATAGGTAAGTGAATTTTATTCTTAGTTAAAATGGTCTAGACATATTACATTTCAAACAGTGGCAGACACTGATATGCAATTGTTAAAGAATTTTAGAAGATTTTCCAATTAGATTACGGGAATTGTTTGCAGGATGCTTAATATTTATTCCGTCAGTTACCTGATGCTTTTAATCTTTGGCAAAAATGACTCTGCAAGATATCGAGCGACGCATGGATTTGGAGTTAGAAAATGGGGATCTTAGTTATTATGAGTGAGATTTAAAAAAAAATTTAAATATCGTAAGGCTGTTAAAACGATCTTAAACTCAGCACTGGAAATCGAGAGATGGAGGCAGTTTAATGAAGAGTATCTCTTTCAACAATAATAAATAATAAACTTTATTTCAAAACAATAATAAATAATGACCTCTTTTCATAAGAAGGCAGCACTGGTATTTGTACACGCCGGCCTGGCTATTAAACGAAAAGAGTTGTGTGGCGGAGTTCCCGAGGCTGGCCAAAATGTTTCTAAATGGTCTAGCAGGTACCCCAGTTATTAAAAAGGCTAGTGTTCAAAGAAAGTGCTGAAATGTGACCAAATGCACATACACAACTAAATGCACATAAGTGAATTTAATGATGCGATTACTATTTTGGTCTACAGGCTAGTAGATTGTTTGAAGAGTGATTCAATATATTCTGGTGCTACAGTTCTCTATATTTCTCAAGAAGCTAAATAAAGTAAGAATAGGTATATAAAGTATAGATAATCTATACTATAATAGATTATTCATGTGCTGATAGACGACTCACTAAATATAGGAACACATAAAGTTTGGAACACAATTAATAAGAGACAGCACTAAGAAAATATTGTTGACAGTCAACCTTAGAAAAGGGGGTGCAAGTTCGTTTAAAAAAAAGGACGTAGTCACTGGGTAGAAGACAGGAAATAAAAAAAATATAAACTGCTAACCTTAGCGTAACACTTCTTTATAAACAACATTAGCGGTGTTCCCCATACAAACTTTGTACCCCTTTTTAACCCCCTTAGCGGTGAAATTTTCCAAAACGCTGAAATTACTTTTTTTGTATTTGATAAAGTAAGCTTTCTACAAAGTTTCAAGTCTCTAGTTCAAAAAATAAAGTTTCTCCCATAGAAACATTGCACCCCTTTTTAACCCCCTTAGGGGTGAAATTTTCCAAAACGCTGAAAGTACTTTTTGTGTTTTTGAATAAGTAATCTTTCTACAAAGTTTCAAGTCTCTAGCTCTAAAAGAAAAGTTTCCCCCGTACAAACTTTGCACCCCTATTTAACCCTCTTAGGGGTGGTATTTCCAAAAATCCCTTCTTATCTCTAGCCCACGTTATAAAAGTAACCTACTGTGCAAAAATCAACTCTCTAACATTAGTAGTTTCGGCTGTGCGTTGATGAGTCAGTCAGGACTTCTTCTTTTATATATATAGATTACGTTTTATTACATACGTATAAATACGCCTTTGAATTACAAAGTTTCTCATTTAGACGAATAATGTTTATTTAATGTTTCACTATATTAGTTTACGGCACAACTGCGTTATTTTTTTAACAATTGTATGTTTGAATTATTCAGTTATCAGTTTATTTATTGCTTTCATAGGTTACATAAGATGGACGATACAGAATTTTATTTCGCTATGAAACCCTGCAGGGCACTGCAACTATTAATAAATATGTTTACAAATTTAACAGAACATCTAAGTTCATAAATATACCTTTTTTATTTACTTTGTAAATAACATCTTAGTTACCTACTATTATGCATTATCTTTTTCTTTTTCTATAGTACTCACTTAGGTTTATTTTTCATCATCATCAGTTAACTATTTACAAAATTAATAAATATTCGAAGACAGACTAAAATATGCAATAGCACTAAATATTATGTGAAATCATTGTTTTACACCCGGAAAAATAAGAAATCCGAGTCAATTAAGAAATAATATTTAAAAATAAGTACTCACTTCCCATTTGTTCATCATCCAGTTGAGGAGTTTGCTGCAAATACAACAAATTAAAAAAAATTAAATACGTCATAAACCCACACCAACTACACAACTATACAGCTTATGCTTTGAAAAAAAAAAATACGAGACATAAATCGGTTCAAAACTTGAAAGAAAAGAAAACATTATCAAACGCACGCACCATTTTAGAAATTTGATTTTGGAACGCGGGACGTTCGAAAACAAGTGCCGCACGCGCACGGAGTCCGTTACAGAACTGGAGATTCTGGAGGGCGCTCGAAATTTAAACCTGGCTGACAACGGGCCACAATAAACACCTACACGATGCGTTTGTACTATTCCGCTAGATGTGAGCTTGTCATGAGGTGACATATTTTATTAAAAAAATATAGTGTAACAGTATTTCATAATGTCATTTTTTGTGTCCTTTAATTAAATCTAGGATTATAATAATACAATCAACCATAAACCTCTTAGTCGAAGCCTGTCTCTATCAATCTTACAAAAATAATGAATTGTCTTTGAAATACGAAACATAACATCCTCTTGTTATTTATCTGGGCAACCTCAATTAATTATTAATACAGCATAATTTCTAAACAACATTCCTTTATCCAATTTAAGATTAATCCCGTATAAAAGCATAATAAATAACGTTATTTCGAGTGAGAAGGCGCTGTGTCACAGAAGCTTCTAATAGGATTATGTGTAATCAGATTGCGTACTCGACGTTGTTTCTTTGTGTGAAAAATAACGGAAATAATTGTGTCCTACGGGGATACCGCTTGTAAATGTTGGTTGTAATGTATTTTTTGCCGCATTTTCTTTTTTGAGCATATGGTCACTCATTTTATTTTAATAAATATAATGAGAAATAAAATAACTCACTCAGAGTCATCAGAAATTTAAGAGCTTAGCTCTTGTCGGTGGAGCAACTTCCATGTTTCTCTATCTTCAACTTTCTTTTTGATGTCCTGATACGACACGCCGTCCACTAAGCTTTCTCCTTGATTTGGTCTATATAAGATCTCCTAGGTCTTCCTCTCTTCCTCCTTCCCTCAATCTTCCCTTCAATAATGGTTTTTATGTAATCGTCATGTCGTAGCAGGTGTCCAAACATCTTTCCCCTTCTGTTGTCAATGGTTTCTAACAACGACCTTTTCTCTTTTACTCTTATAAGCACTTCCTCATTCGTAACTTTTTCCGTCCAGCTTATCCTTTCCATTCGTCTCCAGCACCACATCTCGAATGCTTCCAACCGTTCTCTATCACGCTGTGTCATTGTCCACGTTTCGCTTCCATAAAGGGCTATACTCCAGATGTACACTTTTATAAGCCTTTTACGAATTTGGCCCGATATTCTGGCTTTGAATAAATTATTTTTAGCATTAAAAGCTTTCTTGGCTATGGCTATTCTAGCGATGATGTCCGGTGTACATCTGGAGTCATCAGTGATTATGCTTCCCAGGTATTTAAATTGTTTGACTTGTTCTATTGGTATGTTATTTAGAGTGATTGGTCTATGTCTTAATTTTTTTTTTGAAGTGATAAGTGTTTTTGTTTTATTAATATTTATCTTTAATCCAAAGCCTTGAAAAATATTATCCATTTCTGAAACTAACTCTTCTAACTGTTTATGTGTCTGTGCCAAGGCTGCAATGTCGTCAGCAAAACGAATAAACTGGACACTCAGAGTATGTCTTAATAATAAAAATAAATAAATATTAAGTACTATGCGTACTAGATGACGATATACTTACACAATTTTATATAGACAGCGGCCATGACCGAGGAACGAATATTCAAGTTTACACACAAATATTTGCCCTATCCGGGATTCGAACCCAGAACCACCGCGGTTCAGTAGGCAGGTGCACTACAAATGCTTAATTCCATCAGTGTTTATTGAGATAAGCTATTTTGTTACAACTAATCGTTAAACTTGAATAAGATATAAAATATTACTAAAATAATATAAAAATACTGATGTTTTATATTAACGACTGTTATTTAAAGTTATACAACATACTATATAGCCTATTTGTGGAAGTAGGCTACAAGGGCACGTTTAAGACCTAGTCTGCCGGTATTTGGAAAGAGGAGATTACTGTAGAGAAGAAATCTAAAAGGAACTGAACAAACCATTATCATATACAGCTAATTTTGTTTATTTTTTATTAAATATAATTTTATTGTTGTTATTATATATTTTAATAATATTATTAACGGGTCATAAAATACCTATTATTTTAACTTTTGTTAGTCTTAATTTTAAAGTCAATTTCAAAATAATCTCATAAATTTATTCAACATAAAATCCCTTCCACACATGTCCTTTCAAATTATCCTTAATGACAATATAGCGAGACTTTAATCAAATCTTAATTGAACAGTCGTTTATAATTAATATTAATAAAAGGTTTCTGCCCCGGGAGGCAAGAGTGCCATTAAGGGCTTGATGGGTTAATTTCCCAAGGGTACAAACGTCCTGCGATGAGACAAACAATATTAGGATATTATAATTTAGCGTGGAAACCTAAGGGGTATGGGTACGAGTATTGTTTATGCCCATCAATCTCATGATGATGCACGTCCGATCGCGTATCATGCGATGATCGCATTGTCCCCGTCTGAAATAGTATCACTGTTGTAAGTACAGTAATCATTGTACGTGAGCGTAAACTGTTTAATACAATAATAATTGACTATGGTACTGGGTCATTGTCAGATTTAGGTTCGAGTCTTTTCGGTGGACATTTGCGAAATTAAGGATTCCTGGGCCTAATTTTCTGATAAAATGACTGTGAGAATAAAGAACGTTCCCTCTTCTATAATCCGATGTAAGTAATAGCAACATAACCTAGATTCATACAAGCTCTTAACTTTTGACCACCGGAGGGACGAATTTTGTTTTTTGAACTGATAATGACCTTACTAAGAATAATAAATAAATAAAATATCGAATAACCCCACACAAATCGATCCCACAGTAAGCTAGTAGGCATGTGTTATAAGCATTAATTAGACGATGATATACATTATATTGTTTTCTAGTTCCATTTCATTTAGAAAGTAGATCACTAAGCAGGGATACAAATATATCAAAGCTCAAAGAAATATTTAAATGAGTTACCTGGGGGACGAGACCGGGAATCGAACCCAGTAACTCTGGATTGCCGGTCCAGTGTGTTAACCACTTCGCTACCCGAACTCCAATCAACCTTCCGAATTTTTCCTTATGCTTCGTGTATCGATCTTTGCATTGTTTATTTAAAAGGTTTTTACACCTTAGCGACCTCTATAGTCACATCTTACCGCACTACTTTACAGCAGTGAACGAGCAAGCGAGAGAGAGCACTGCTATTTTATAAATTTAGATCACTAAAGTTTTTTTCGAGTTAAAATGCTTGAGATTCTCACAGTAATGTTAGCCTCGAACAATTTCCGTATGGAAATAAATTCAGAACGGATCTTAATAATACAGTAGACTTGGAAGTTTCAGTTGTTTGCTGCCTAATGAGTTAGGCAGAAGTCTTAATGGCATGTGTCAACGGAACGATCGTAAAAGTAGAATGTTGTGTGAATCCCGGATTTCGGTGACTTCATTTAACATGATACCAACAACTTGCGTCTGCTGGAAATTGTTTAAGGATGGATCAACTTATTCTTGTTGTTATTCTGTCCCGTTGCCCAGGGGATAATATACATTACAATACAACCATACATTATTTTACACCAATTTGTGTTTACAAAAGGAAACAAGACAAACACAAATTATAAATAACGGTAGACAAAAGGCGGTCTTATCGCTGAAAAGCGGAAAAAGGCAGACAGCCTTTGGGAAATGAAATTGATGAATAATTTAACTTAAGAGTAGGTGTAGCAGAAGGCGAAGGGAGCACATAATTAGCTACTAACAATATAGGTAGTAAATAAACTTCTTAGAAAAGTATTGATAACTAGCTGCGCCACGCGGTGTTACCCGCTCATCCCACGGGAACACTACATTTTTCAGAACTAAAAGTAGCCTATATAGTAATCCAGGGTGTCAGCTACCTTCATACCAAAATTTATCAAAATTGGTTCAGCCGTTTGAGCGTGAATAAGTATAACGAACCTACACATAAACACACTCACAAATTTTCGCCTGTATAATATTAGTGTGATTTGTATTACTGGTATTGTCAAGTCTACATAAAAATGATTTTATTGTTTTTGCAATTATGTACAAAGTTTTTGATAGATATAACACACCCACTCAATTGCTTTTGGTAACTACGGCTACCTGTCACTGCTCTTATTTTATTATATAAATAGAGTCCAACTCAAAATTCGAAGCTATTGTGTGGATAAAAATGTAGAGGGCGCTGTAAAAAAGCGGAATGAGAAGGCATTATTTCATACGGTCTGCATAGCGGTCCTGTAGCTCAGTTGGAAGAGCAATGTTCCGGTTAAACGGTTCGTGGGTTCGAGTCCCACTTGGACTGCAGTGGATTGCATACATGCACTTTGGCTACTCATTTATCCTTTGTATTTATATACAGATATAACAGCTTATAATCGTAGAGACCCTGGAGATACTATCATGTCAACGAGCGACACAAAAAAGTTGATTGATTGACCCAAAAACGTATGTTGTAATTAGATAATTTTATTCATCATATTTCAGTTGTTATATATGAGAGCAGACAAATTGTATAAGTACTGGTATATTCTTCGATATAGTATGGAATTGACTTTCGTGTGTTAAGTTTTCTTTTGGGCTATGAATATTTCACGTTTATCCGTTGTTCCAAGCAAAAATAAACAAATAGAGACATTACCACGTTTCAAAACTCGTTAAGATCTCAAACTATCCTTGTTAATAAACTCCAAAGCGAAGCTAAAATGTAAAGTACACCTCAAACTTCATAACGCGGGGCTGTCAAGAGTGATTTTCATAACGACCCCGCTTTGGCCTGGCTCTGACAGTTTGACACATGGCGAACTTTGCCGAATTTGCGTGGAGCTCATTGGTCGAATTTCGTTTGGAAACTAAGGTTCTCATTTTACCGAAATTTAATTATTAATGTTTCGTTTTTGAAACATTATTTTACGAGGTATCGATGGCGCTGGCATTGGCGATACAATGAAATGATTCACTTCATATTTCTTTTTTGAACTTTAACAAATAAATAACAGTTTTCCTCGCAATCTTCTTGGACCAGCGTTTGATCTTCTTGATGTATAAACAACGTTATACCACGACACGATATAGGTACATATAATAATATCAATAATTATTATTTTATTATTAACAAAATAAAAACTTTATATTTTCTTTAAGACTACTTTTTGCTAATGGTTTGGAATAATTATACTCATAGTCAACACGTAGGTATCATACCCCTATGTCGGCTACTAAGGATCTATTAATTATCTAAGTTGTATAAAAAATATTAGATTCTTGTCACGCAAATTCTTACCAAGTAGCTTTAATTATTTTATTAATGCAGTGCTATAATAATAAATAATTCCACTTTATTAAAAACTCTTTGTCCTAATTACCCGCACGTAAACAATTTTCTAACGACAATTACAGCACAGTTAAATTCTCATAAGACCCCATTACAAAGTCACAGTGCGCGACATTTTCAGCGAGCGTACATTATAGTTAGTTTCCAGGAGGCTAACGACTATACAACCACTATATCCCGTCTTAAAAATAAAGCACCAAGTGTTGCAAAAAGTTTATTCTAATTTCGATTTTATAGCGCACCAGCCACGGTTTAAAGTTTAACGGACTGGAATATGTACTTGGGATTATTTAACTTCTGTAGTTTTGTAGCTCTACTAATGTTCGAAATAAGAACGTTTTGTTTTTCAAACTGGAAATGTTTACGAAGGCCGGTTGTTATACGGCGTCTTTATTTGAAGTGGTCAGTTTGGTATGTGGAGCTTTTTTATAGAGTTTTGTGAAGTTTTACAACCTTGGGTAACAATGAAATTTTGCAAATAGGTACTTTTGCCTCATATAATATTTTTGTTACATATTGGTATAAAACATATCTTCAATTTGTTTCTTATTTTACTAAGCTTTTTCTGTTAAATGATTAGATTATTTTTTTACCTTTATCGGATTCTTATCGGATCATCCTTAAATAGCATTCGTCATTAATTTACTCTGATGTTTGTTTGTCTACGGAACTCAATCGAAAATCTCGGCAAATTTCTTTCCTCCTTTCTTTTTTTTAAGGTCAATCAAAAGTAAGTAGGATGGTTTGGTTTAAATAATATGAACAATATTAATCATAGACGAGCGAAAGAAAGTCAAAACACTCTCTTTGATGCAAAGTGTCGGATGAAATGTATAACATATCAAATATCAAAGAAAATTATACCAACAGATAGGGCCTTACGGATGGCTTCGCGTGCTTATACAACTCCTGCACCTCTGGTATAAATATGACATGCGACTCCATGTCGCATGACATATTATCTGTCACTTTCCTTTTAATACCGTGCGATAATGACAGCTGATGCTGAGTCGCGGCAAGATATGCTAGCCCAGCCCGTCTAGCACAACTCGCCCCCTGCCTGCTATACGGCCACATCTCAAAAAAAAATTTTTTTTGGATTTTTGCAGATTCGTAGTCAGGATAGTTTAATTTATGACCTTATTTCGAGAGCCATAAGAAAAAGTGTCCTTAAAAGCCTTTTTTCCACAAGTGGCCTTATGGATCTGACCAAAAATTGTCAGTTGACTCCCTGCAAGACAGACACTTGGCAGTTGTGGCTGTATAGCATACATTTATAATATTTTTTTTGAGTTGCGTCCTATAAGAATAACGTAAATTCTAGTGTTATTACGATGAATCTTTTTAATATAAGCGAAATAAACGTCATTTTGATTGTTTCACAACAGTGGGTACCGATAGTACCTACTTATTATTTATTTTATTTATTCGTATGGCATATTATGTAGGTACAGTCATTCATATTATACAATTATAAGTTCTTCTATTGTACGGTGGGTGCCTTGACTTCAACCGATGAGGCGGCAGGTTTGCGAACTCTACATGGATGGGCACATTGGGACAATTCACGAATTTTTGTGCTTCGTGGACCAGTGCCTGTTATCTTCTTAACTGGGCGGGAGCTGTATGACTCAACACAGGCAGCCAAACCCGAGGAGTACATTTGATGGTTCCCAATATGCATCGCATGGTTTGGTCTAACACGTCTATCCGATGCACATGTGCGCTGTTGAGCCAAACTGGCAAGCAGTTCTCTGCCCTGGAGTAAACTAGGCTAGGACCGGTAGTGCGTAGCACGTCAGCTGGTGCTCCCCAAGTAGTTCCCCTTAATCTGTGGAGTATGTTATTCCGCGTCTGTAGCTTCTTCCCTAACTTACTAATGTGTGGCGCCAAGGTAAGATTGCGGTCTACAGTGACACCCAAGTACTTCGGTGTAGGATTTAATTTAAGCGCCGTCTCTCTGAATCAGATATTTGGCTCATAATTTGCTTCTTTCTTACAAAAATGGAATGTCGCAACTTCTGTTTTACTAGCATTGGGCTGCAGTATCCATTTTTTAAGTATTACTCAAAACATTCCAGATCGCAAGGAAGGGCTTTCTTCGAGGGTTTAAATTTGGCATCCTGGTTTGTGAAGGCGATGTCATCCATCAGCATACATAAATTTCCGATTCTCTGTTTTCGGAATCGGTCCTGACCCCACTTCTGTTCAACCTATATACACACGATATAATTATTAGGTTAAACAGGAGCGGGACCAGGACCAATCCTTGCGGTAGTCCATTGTTCAGCTTCCTGACTTTGCCTGAGGTGTTTCCTAGGTGGACGATAAATTTCCTACTGCTGAGCAGAGAGTTGATTAGTCCCACCATCTGCACTACGGTCATGAGCTTATAGATAAGCCCCTGTCTCCATACGGTATCGAATGCAGCTGAAAGGTCGATAAAGACTGCCACGGTTTTCTCTTACCTTTGAAATCCAGCCTGTCTTTATATGTGTTGTGAGCGACAAAACCTGATCCACGCAGTTCGGACCACTACGGAATCCAGCCTGCTCCACAGGAATTATTTTGTCAACTATAGGTTTGATTTGATTGTAGATTGGCTTGTCCAAAAGTTTGTAGAACCCGAATTCCCCGAATTACCCGAATTCAGTGTATGCAGTTGAACTTAGGTGGAATTATATTATTCGAGACTATGTCTAAATAGAACTGTGAGAGCCATGTCCTATATGTTGGTGCAAGGTTTTCTAAAAATTCGTTGTAAATACCGACTCACATAAATTGGGACTTTGATTCGAACCAGTCTTCATCCAGTATTGCTAAACCTAAAAGTAGAAAACGAAAAGCTTATCCTGCACTATGAAAAGGTAATATTGTAAAGAAGTTGAAGAATTCTGGGAATATCAACGGGAACCTAGTCCACGCTAAAACCTATAACTACGGGGCCTCCTTGTACATGGTACATGTTATATATGGTACATGTTAACACGATAATTAAAGATACAAGTGCCTTTAAGAGAAGGTACCAGATAGTCATTAATTATATGCAAAATGATGATGATATCTGCATCTAGAAAGTTGGTATTAAAGCTGCATGCCTGCTAACCCACCGCCAAACAGCAATGTTCGCATTGTTGTGTTCCGGTGTGGGGGTAAGATAGCCGGTGAAATTACTAGCATAGAGGCATTCTATCTTCGTCCTCCGGGTAGGCAAGCACTTGTGGCTCCTCTGGTGTTGCAGGTGTTTATGGGCGACGGTAATCGCTTTCCATCAGGCGATACGTTTGCTCGTTTGCCCCCTATGACATAAAAAAAAAAAAAAAAAATGCATGCACTGATTATCGCTTACAGTGATGTTGTTACTGTAACAAAAGTTGATTAATAAAGGTATTTTAATCATTTTAATGTTTGCATAATAATTTTTATGTTACTATTTTCCAATAATACTTGATCGGTTTTAGGACGCATTTCAAAATTTACTCCAAGTACCTATCTTAAAGGCCTCGTATCTTAGAAAATATACACGTTTTATAAAAAAAGACGTATTCATGAGAAGCGTTATATAATGTAGAATAAAAAAAGCTAAATTTAAAATGAATCGACTGAAAACTCTTGGAGTAAGCCCCGTTTTACTACCACGCACTACGCTGCCAAAACTTTAACAAGCGATTTCTCGAAAAAATGGTTTTTTGAGATGTGGCCGTATAGCAGGCAGGGGGCGAACTATGCTTCGCGACTCTTGCCACGCGAGATAGCTCTACCTGTCACTCTCTCACATCAATGCACAGAAAGAGACGAGTAATTATCTCACGCGAGAAATAGTCGCGCATGACAGTTATACTAGAGGTCGCACTGTTTGAATTTGAAATTCCCGGCGGCCAACGTTAATCATTGCTGTAACTATCCAGTAACAGCCTCATTATTCTGCGGCAGTCGTTTTGCAGTAGGGATTAAATTTATGCGAGGAACTAAAAGACTGCGCTCATTACGCTGGAACGGGGTTACTCCATTTTTCATCATTTTCTGTAACAGTCAACAGATTTTGTAAAGTACATTAGAAACAAATATATCTTGCACAATCACCTAAGACTAAGGTTACCTATCTGAAACACTATTTTTTGTTCCCCATCTGTAAAGTTTCGCCAATTTGCCCGAAAGCTATTTCCAAAATTGTATTTTTTTCAGAATAACTATAAAATAAACCTAACCTAGCCCAATGGGTTCTTTAAAACAATGTGTCGATCTGTTTGTGATTAAAATAATATTTCTGTGCATGTCTGATTAAAAAAAAACTCATATTCACCATCATACAATAGGTATGATGATTTTTTTGAGGGTGTCAATTGATGTTATTCTATATTGGGGCTAAATTCTGTATGGGATTAACTACATTTAGACTGCTCTAAAAGTGAGAAATGGACATTCAAGTTTGACATTCCTACGGAGCGCTGAAAACGCATACTATGACGTCATCGTTGACAGTTGGTATCTGTATGGAAAAAATGACAAATTTGAAGCACATAGTAAGTATATAACTTTACAATTAGTATTTTCTTGAATTATTAGGATTACGAAAACAATTTAAATTTTTCTTTTGTTGATGACATATTGAGCTATTTTTATTCACATTACTACGAATGTTTTGGAATTAAATATCAGTTACCATCCCTATTCAATATCATCTTGTAAAAGCCTTAAAAAAATTAGTATTTTCTTGAATTATTAGGATTACGAAAACAATTTAAATTTTTCTTTTTTTGATGACATATTGAGCTATTTTTATTCACATTACTACGAATGTTTTGGAATTAAATATCAGTTACCATCCCTATTCAATATCATCTTGTAAAAGCCGAAAGACATCTCCCCTACTGGACGAAGTCCTACCTCAAGCATCCACATAGCCCGTGCGTTGCCCTTAGTCATCGGCCTCCTACCATCCTGACCAGATCGTTGGTCCACTTGATTGTAGGCTTCCCATGCTGCATGTACGTTGCCTCCACCAGCTCTACAATCATCGTCCGTTCTACCAATCATCGAGAATTGTATAATATAACTTACGGGTACTGAAGTATACTGTGTACTGTGCAGTAATGGCGGGCAAAGACTGAAACGTATAAAAGTGATTTCTTTTGACGAATGATGCAATTTTATACTTGCCGGGTTTCTGATGGCCCCAATTAGGCTTTTCCGCGGGATGGGAAACTTTTGGACCGCTCATTTTGCAAACGCAAACGTTTTTATCTTCGGAGCAACCTTATTAACACCAACGAATGCGCATAAACTTTGAAATTTTTATGAAAGACTTTTATGGTATGCCGGATTCTAAATTCAATAGAATCAGTCAGAATTCTAAACATAATAAGGGACCCTTATTAAGGGTTCCGATCTTTTTTAATGTTATTTAGTTGTACCGGTTGTACGTACATAGTTACAAGTTTTTTTTTATACCATTGTTTTATAATGAAATAATAAATAATAATCTTATATCTTTATCAGATGATTAGCGTTTTTGTGGTAGTGTCTAAGGCCTTATCCGTTCAAAAATACCTACTGATTGTTGTAGATATTTCTTTCTATGATAAAACATTTTACTTAACGCATTATTATCAATGTTACTAGTTATATTACAACAGGGCTATTGCGATTTATTGGTATAAAATTTACCAAAACCTAAAGTTTGCATTCATAATTTTTATTTCAGAAACTACTTGAAACTGACGAAATTCACGCAGAGAACTCTAATTGTTATATCGCACACACTCAATCAAATCGATCTAGTCCCACAATAAGCTAGGCTTGTGTTATTATGGTACACTAGACGATCAATACAGCACTAGACGTTTAAATTTTGACATTATTTTATCTGTTTTATAATCAATTTTGCTGTGTTTATTATCGTCATAGATTATTTATTAGTATTTACGTATGTGACCATCATGGTATAAGTGCATGTAAATTGACTTAGCGCAATTTATATAAGTATACATTTTATAATATGAAATTATGAAATCTAATTTAATATAATACATATAAAAAAAAAATACCTATTACTGTTCAATATTTAGCTAGCGGCTAATCGATTACCATAATAGATTTGCATTGGAATTAATACATATAAAACATCCAGTTGGCAGTTTGTGTGAATAATGCTCAATGCTATCTGTACTGAGTTTATGCATAATATTCAAAAAATCTACTAATTAATATTAATAAAATACACGTCGTACCTACCTCAAATTCTTTTCAAGTTATTATACCCTAGGTAAGGAACGCATATCTTTCTTAAAACATTTTTACAAGGTTTAGACATAGTTTCGTACTTTGTTCAGAATATTTTCCAACCATGTACAGAGATGAAGAATGTTTTTGGTATTTTCGTAGCCGTTATTGATTTCAACTTACACGATTTTCTCACATTATTATAGCAAAACGGGGCTGAATCGCGTTCAAAAAGTGTTCATTTAATTACTTCGACGTTTAATTCAACATTTTCAATAGTGCTCTTTCGAGACCCTGCATGTGCGTAACGACTATCAATACAACTTTATCATCATCCTCCTAGCCTTTGTCCCGTATCTTTGTAGGGAATGAATTCTCAATCGGGGTCGGCTACCTAAATCCCAAGATGTGGCGTAGGCACTATCAATACAACTTTATAATATAATAAATAGAAGGTATCCTTCGTACGCGTCATTTTCTTTATATCGTAGTCGGGTAAAAAGTGTCCTATAACCATCTTTGGAACTCCAGCTATCCCTGTACCAAAATTGGTTAAAATCTGTCCAGCCGTTTCGGCGTGATGAGAGGACAATGGAAATTATGACCAAGATGGCGCCAGGCTGACAAGGCGCCGCGCGCCCATACAAAACAAATGACAATCCTTCATAAGGATATTTAGATTTTTCCTGAAATCAAGACCCTCTCCATATAAAAATGATTTTCAACACAAATCTAGTAATAAAATAATAAGTATAGACGATGTGGAATTCTAATTAGAAATGTTCGCCAAACTGCGACATTCAATACATCGAGGCGTCGAGTTCAGGAAATTGTAGGTGACGTCGCAAGTGCTGCAACGCAAGACTTAGCAGCTGGCGGAAACAGCTGATCAATCGAACTTGATCGAACACGCTGACTAAATTACAGAACGTTGGCTCAATTTTGATGTAAGCAGATGAGATAAAATAACTACCTAACTGTTGTCCGCAAGAGATTCTTTTAGAAATAATACCACACGTTGAACTTTTGAATTTTATTTTAAAGCGTTTTCAGAATACTTATTTTTTATTTAAGCAGTAACGTCTGCTAACGTAAACTAAATGTTTACAAATGAAGCGAAAATTGAAAAAAAAAATTTTTCAATTTTCAATTTTGGCGCTACGATGCCACCCTAAGGCATGTCGAAGCAACTGGTTGAAAAATTCAATGGCTCTGTCATCTCATTCGGTGGTCCAATTGGGAGGACGCCAGTGTTGGCCCGGAAAGCCGTTGGAAACGCAGGTTGGTATCCTGTCCGAATCATTAAATTTTTCAATTTTCGCTTCATTTGTAAACATTTCGTTTTCAGAATACGTTATTTTCTTGCATTTGGGGAAAATGTTGGTTATTCCGACTCAGAATACTCAGCTTTATTTATTCTAGTATGAGAAAGAAAGTAGTACGACAATGATTTGTGAAACTCCCTTTATTGTATTGTCCTGGGTATTTGAAGTGTGCAGTAATAGTTATTTGTGCAACAAGAGAGCAAAGTTGTTTTTTGTTACGAGTGCTGATTTTGAGTCCCGAGCAAGCGAAGGATTCTACGTTTGAATCACGAGCGCAGCGAGTGATTCTATGTTAGAATCCTGAGTGTAGCGGACTTAACAGCACGAGATGCAAAAAACTTTGCTCTCGTGTAGCACACACAACTTTTCACCTCATCAGCGAGAACATATTCGACATTTATTAATCAGAAAATAGATAAGTGCTGCTTAAATAGGAATAACAATATAGTTTAATTGAAATTATAATCAAGCAACCAACACGGTTACCTATTGTCATTATTTGATCAAATTGGAAGATTTAGCAGATACATGACGTGTTTATTTATAAATACATATTATATTACGAGATTTTGTTTATAAATTGATTAAATATTTTTACTCATAAAACCCCAAACAAAATAAATGCAAAAGAAAATAACAATTACAATATGAACTCGATATTTTTTAAGGTACGTTTCGAATATGCATCTATGATAAATGGTGAAATTATAAATTATTATTATATTTACAATAAGTAATAAGTTGAAAAATCTTATTTCATTTGAGCAATGATCTATTGTTTTATATAAAAGGCACAATAATTTTAATATTCGGTCGTTAAATAAAAATATAATAAAGAAAAAGAAATACGTTACAATTAAAACTTTTTCGGGTGTTTTTAATGTTTTTTTTTGGTATAACGCGTATCCGAACTGATCTCAATCGGGGTCGGATTCGAAAATCGAATTTCGAATTGATAAGTTTCTATCCCTCTCTTTTATATACATATGAAAGAAACAGAGTGCATCGAGATTCAAATTATTAGAATTTTATAATTAACCTTTGGCTGAAGAATGACAATTCGTGGTCAGATATTGAAAAAATTAAAAAGCTACTTTCTACTCACGCTCGAAACAAAATCGCATTTTGTTCACTGTTATCTGACAGCAAAATCGCCATGTTTGAGCTGATGAGGTGAAAAGAGTATTTGTATCGTCTTCTATAATGTACGCACTTGATCACACGCTGATACTTCTGCCACATCCAAACTTGATAGGTACCCTTTCGAGTACTTAATGAAAGAAGAGAATAGCAGCAGAGAGTAGTAAGGAGCTTATAAGGAGGAGTAATACGTGCCGTTAAAAGAATAGCAATAGAATAGTAACTCTATTACTAGTATCGTTAACCATTTGAAATTTAATCTTATTTAAAACATTCGCGAGACATATTATTATATAATTATTGTATTAAGCGGTTTACACTCACGTGACGAAGTTACCGCGCTGCTGTTACGGATAGCAGTTTCCGATGAACAGCTCAAGACAAGTTCGAAACATGTCGGACCGTTCTAACAATTTCACGTAAATGTTAACCGCTTCATACAATAATTCTAAATATATTAATAGGAAACGACTAATGATCGTAACACTATCCTTCCATCACTTTTATATAATAACGCTCTATTACATTCATAATCTCTGAGTGGCATTCAAGGTTGAGAGAGCGTTGTGTGTTTATTAGACGTATTATTAGAACTGCAATAAGTGACGTAAAAATGCTTAAAAAATTTAGCACATTCGGCGATGATAGCGATATATCTGTCAAATACCTACCATTATTCATTAGAAGCTTCCCATTTAGCCCATGACTTAGTTACTGGTCACTACATACTAAAACAAAGTCGCTTTCTGCTGTCTGTCCCTATGTATGCTTAGATCTTTAAAACTATGCAACGGATTTTATGCGGTTTTGTTTAATAGATAAAGTGATTCAAGACGAATGTTTATAAATATGTACAATACATGCATAATTTATCAGCATTGCATCCGTGCGAGCCGGGGCGAGTCGCTAGTTAAAGGAGAACTAAGTAAAGTAGAACTATCAGCAGCCATGTTAAATGCGTTGTTCTTGTCCACAGGCGCGGAACAAACCGGCAGATGGCAGTGGGCACGTCAACCAGAAGAACGCGGCAGGACAAAAATCTACGCCGACGAGTCAAAAAGGTAACTATCTCATTTGTGACATATGTTTATTTTTTTTAATACTTCGACGGTGGCAAGCAAACATGCGGGCCACCTGATGTTAAGCATTTACCATCGACTATGGACGCTTGGGACGCCAGGACCTCACACACGCGTTGCCGACCCTTTAAAAACCTATTTACTCCGCTCTTGAAGAACCGGGGAAAAGCTCATTCCACATGCGCATGCGTTACCTATTATTCATCATCATCATATCAGCCGAAAAACTTCCACTGCTGTTCAAAGCCGACTTCAAGGTGCCGCCCTCATGTAACAACTTATTGATCCACCTTCTTGAGACATATCACACCTTTTACCGGTAAGCGGTCACCACTCAAGAACCTTACTGCCCCCACGTCCACGACCGGTTCTACGATCAAAATGCTACTTAAATCTGGCAACACTCTAAGCTATGTCAATTACTCTTGTTCTCTTGCAGATCTCCTCACTTCTGATTCGAGGCAATGAAACTTCGGGCATAACATGACCCATTACCGTTTCAGTACTTTAAGCTTATTAACCACAACCCATGATTAAACTGCATAAAATTAAAGAATATTACACTGAACAAAAACTCAACTAGTTTAACTACTTGAGAAATAGCCAAATTGTGCTTAGTAGTACCAAAAATTATAATATTTTTTTTCTACTCCAGTACTTTTTTCTGTCATTTATATAGTTAGTAAATCTAATATAAAGATATAAATTATGAAAGTCTGTAAAAGTCTTTACTCTATTGCCCAAAAAAACACTGCTAAACAATGTTATAATGTCGCCAAAAAAGCATCACTTAGTACCACAGATTACAAGATAAACAGCTGCATTCACAGAATTTGCAATTTAAAAAAAAAGCTTATTGTACTAAGGCATTGCTGCCAACTTAAAAAAAAAAGTTTTATCTTCAGTGCATAGTTGTTTAGTATAGTGAACGTATACCTTTATGTATAAGTTCATATTTTTTTGACAGATGGACGTCAATAAAAAATTGGGCAAGTGCGAGTCCGACTCGCGCATGAAGGGTTCCGTACCATAATCTATAACAAGTTTGTTGTATGGGAGCCCCCCTTAAATATTTATTTTAGTTTATTTTTAGTGTATTTGTTGTTATAGCGGCAATAGAAATACATCATCTGTGAAAATTTCAACTGTTTAGCTATCACCGTTCTTGAGATACAGCCTGGTGACAGACGGACAGACGGACAGACGGACGGACGGACAGCGAAGTCTCAGTAATAGGGTCCCGTTTTTACCCTTTGGGTACGGAACCCTAAAAAGAAGTTTATCAGAGACTATTTTTTTTTTTAATTTTGTTGATTCCGAGCGGGAACATGTAATTATTTTCTTTGTTGTTAATTTGCATTTTATTTATAAAATGTCGTCGTAGAAAAAGTATTGTATGCAACCACTATGCAACGTTGTATAAGTAGGTCAAAAAACGCTCGTGGCATCTTTCTTACGATGTTCGCTATGCTCACATCGTAACCCATGCCACTCCCGTTTTTTGCCCCCTCTTATACAACGGTTGCATAAAATACTATTACATAACTTATTTTGGTTACTACTAGCCCTCAGTTTGTCAGTCCTCCGATTCATGTAACTAGCAGCTTACATTTGGGCTACCGTTAACAGTTCTTAGCATCTGGATTAAAATGTAAAAAATAGATACTAGGCGTCTTTTTCTAAAGCCCTACAATCTTCCAGGTGGTCCAAAAACTCCAGTAAAGCCGTCGGCGCAGAAGGGGGCCGCGAAGACCGCGCCGCCCAAGCAGCAAGCAGCGGGCGTCAAGACTCCACAGGGGAAGAAAAAGAAGGGACACAAGCATCAGCAGTACGAGCTCATTGTCACTATTAATCTGGTGAGTCACTTTGATTGAAACTTACAGGCTTTCTACACACTCTCACAAATATGTGACGTTTATTAGCCCACGTTTCGGCTGCGTTGTCGAGTTCACGATTCCGGACTCTTACCATGAGTTAACGTGACCGTACTCCCTAGCGACTGCGTAAATAATTTGTATGGAGTACAGCGCCCTAGCGGTTACTTCATGGAACTACAATTATCCATAAAAATCTTTTACGCAGTAGCTAATTCTGTCACTGTAAACTCACGGTAAGGGTATGAGTTTTGTTCAGACGTCGCAATCTATATTTCTAATTTGGCATTTTAGTTGGGAGCTAAACTTACCAAAAAATTGTCCGATTGCAGAAACGTGTTGTTATATTAATTCTCTTTTTTATATGTGGAGATTTCATACAACGAACCGCTAATCTCTTAATGAAACACTTCTACGCCTGAAAGTTGTTACTACCGATTAAACTGCTTCGAAATATAGCCTTAAATCATTACCTCAAAACTTTATTATTAGACAAAATAGCCAAATGACCCGGTTTCCTTCAATTATAACCGTTTTTTCAACATGCAATGCCTTCGTCCATGTACGTAAAGGAATCTGCTAAATCGATTTTTAACGACTGCAACCAGCAGTAATGGCGCCGCAAATGCTTTAAAGAAACTTGGGATATTTCAACTTTTGCGCTCGTTGTGACGCAGAAAGTTATGGCTCGGTTGAGTTGAGAACAATTGATGTTTCAATTATAGAAAGTACAGATATAAACACGGAAATCCGGCAAGCCCCGAAGTGTATAAAAATTAGATACTTTATTTAAATGATCGATGTGTTCTGCCGTAATACCACAGAATTAATAGATAATAGTGGTAATACGGAAAAATACGCATGTCACTTTTGTCTCAAAAATGACTACTAAGTTACCAGTAGTAGACTCGTTTTTTTAAACGTTTCAGAATATGGTGATTTGATTACTGTAATCAAGATTTTTTTCGTATAGCGAAAGATTTTTTTTCCAATAATACAAAACTTACGGTAGGACAACGACCTATATTTTTTTGTTTTATATTTCAATTGTTTTTACTCAAGCCGTATGTTATGTATTATATTCCACGTGTTTAATCTAGTCTAAATCAATTCACTAATAATAAAATGTAATGTCCGTTAGTACCTACTATTTTACGTACGTACAATCGCCATCAGATATATCGCCGCATATAAGGCGTTCATAAATATCTGAACATGGACTGTAACGCCCAGTCAATAATGTCGTGTTCAGATATTTATGAACGCCTTATATGCTGCGATATATCTGATGGCGATTGTACGTCAAAAATCAATCTGTAAAGTAATCTGTAAGTAGGATACAATGGGCGCTTTCACATGTCTGAACCTAAATCTACCGGCATTTCACAAGAAGAGACCCCTGTTGAGAAGAAAGCCGAAGGAAACTCGTAATTATTCTATAGATAGAAAATAGCTGTCATCGCTAACATAAAGGTTTTAATGCACATTATTTTATTTCATTCTCTTGTTTAATTTGAATAATGTTTGTTAGTTCAGTGCTATGAAACCGGACCGAATGGAAATAGTTTTACGACAATGACGACATGATCTGCGGAATGAAACGGATTTAGACGTTTTAATTTGCGGGCGTTAGGGTGGCTACACACGAAATACTAATTCGATGGTGATATTATAATAAGTACCAATAAATAACAATAAGCAACAGATACAATGGTTCAATGTCGCATGCCCGACGACTTGTGGGCCAAAAAAACCACAGAGTGGAAGCCCCACAACTCGAAACGGAGACGTGGCAGACCCCGTAGGCGATGGCGGGATGACTTGGATTCATTTCGAAGGACTGGCCAGATACAGCTCAAAACCGCGACAGATGGAAGAAAAGGGGGGAGGCCTTTGCCCAGCAGTGGGACATAATAGGCTAAAAAAAAAAAAAACAGATACAATAAGCAGAGGGCGTGGGTTTGATTCTCACCAACACTTCAGGGGATTGCGTAAAATGTTGGCTTCTTATTCTTTTGTTCTGTTTCTTTGGTTCAATACACAATACCTAAATAACCTAAATTTAAAATTTCAAATACCCCCGGCACTGGTAGCTGGTCATCATGAGTTTATTCAACGAGTGATATAGAAAATACTACTAAAAGTGTACATAACTACAAAATTTGGAATTATTAGCTTCAATATTGCCTGAGATCTTGTTACTTGTTCCAATTAAAGCTGAGTATCTTGGAAAGTTCTGCTTCTATTTCCAACAAGCAGCCTTAATTGGAACGTGTGACAGGATCTCAGCCAATATCAAAGCAAAAAAAAACAAATTTTGTAGTTATGTTCCGTTTTCAGCATTTTCTATATCACTAATTAAATGAGATGATGACCAGCTACTTGTGTCCCGGGTGTTTTAAATTTAAAGGTTATGTTTAGTATGAATCCATTATAATGTAATTTTATCACACCAAAACAGCTGGACTTTAACCACTTTTGGTGCAGAGATAGCTGGACATAGGTATTAAAGAAATGAAAAAATACACTTCTAGTTGTTATTCAATAAAACAGTTAAGTATTACTAAATAACTATTTTTTGAACAAAGATATATAAAGAATCAATGGAAAATAAGCGGTGGAACAGCCTGGATAGACAGCGCTCTTAAATGCTTGCGGTGTCCCGACATTGTTAATTTATGGTGATGACCCGAAGCTTCAGATGTTATATGGCTCTGAAACGGAAGCGATAAACTTGATATATCGCCGCTCTATCATTCACAAATCGCTGGTGACGTTATCAGGGAAATGCAGCCGGGCATGGATAGGTGCGCATTAGGTATTGTAGTTTATTGGCCGAGTGAGTAAAGCGAGCGAGTATATCCTTTCAGCAAGACCAAAAATTAATTTATATGTCTGAATTCCGAATAACGAATGTTCACGGGCTGGTCTCAAACGATTCGTAAAAAAAATTGCGAGTAGGTAAATAAACATATGTACTTTTTTTGTTGATTCAGTTTAACGTTTTTTTTTTCAAAGTGGTGGATATAATATGGGGGTTTGAAAACGTAGAAAGAAAAATATTAGCAATTTCAGCTTACAGAGTAAGGTACATCTAACCTAATAGCCTAGAGGCTTGAATCTGTAGTCTGTGCCTATAATAGTTTATTAAGGCCGAAAGACAATTGGGTGATTTCTAACCCAAATTACCATTTCATTTTCATTTTATGCTACTTTAAGTGTATGCTTATATAAACATTCAAACCATCCCTACAAATGTTTAGATTCAGCGACTTTTCATAAGTTATTTTTAGCTAACAAAGACAAGTCTCTCCTGCAATCCTCATTGGTAAAAACACGTATCTTTTTTAAATGCGTAAAAGATTTTCGCGTAAAAGCCAAGTCCATTTACCTTATTAGAAGCCCAACCAAGCCCGGCGTGGCGTGAACCGTAAACGTAAGTGATTAAAGAGGGCGGTGAGCGACAACTGTCACTTTTAAAATAACTCCACCCTGCAGTTCCGTTAAAAAAATCAAGTACCCGACTGCGTCAGATTGAAGGTGGTGATTATTCACCAAGCGAGTGCAGCGAGCGAAGCGTAGATTTAATCTTCGATAAAATGTTTTTCGTATGTCTGGATGTTTGGATGTTCAGCCCGTCTAGCACAACTATGATTCGCGAGTCTTACTCTTATCGCGCGACTTAGGGTCACCTGTCACACTCTCACAGTACTGTATAGAAAGAGATAGGTAATTCAACTCGCGCGAGAACGAATCACGTGTCACAGTGGTGCTTGAGGTGTTGTTTAGATTTCCGGCTGTCGTGTACATGCCACATTCTCAACCGATTGCCATAAAATTTTGTGAATTTTATTAATTAACTCCATTTTTTTTTCAAAATGGCGGTGATAATGTTGGTTAACGTAAAAATTACAAATTTGAGGCATTACTGCAGCTCAGTCCCTCTACTCTTTAAGCGTTTTAATTTTCATATTTTTTGGTCTATCTGCAAAATTCGGATTCTTAAAAGCAATCAACATTATTTTGATAATAACAATAACTTTTAAAAGCCACGACTGCTATAAGACAATAAAAAATGGCGCCACAATTCTTACTCAGTTCGTAAATTTGGGGACAGAGAGTGCAGAGTAATAAGGCAGTTAAAACGCTCCTATAATCGTACGGTTCCAAGGTTCATGTATTGTACTATATAATTCTTTTATATAATTCCGAAATCGTATTTTTATTGGTTATCGTCGTAGATATAGCGATTTTTTATTTGCCGGGAAAATGGGTGAATTCATAGACCTGTTATCTAATCTGTGGGCTGATTGATTTTACCTAATTTTGATACATACAGAGATAGCTGGATATTCGGTCCCACGCTGAATGGGTGAACTGGTTTTAACAAATTTGAGTACAAAGACAGATATTAAAAAATAATTAAAGGTTACTTTGTATACAATTACGACAAATAAAAGAAAGAAAGCTGCGCCGCGCGATGTTACCCGGTCTTCCCACGGAAAAACTAAATAAAAAGTAGTTTGTATTAATTCAGTGTCAGCTACCTTTGTACCAAAATGTAGGGGGGGAGGGAAGGCCACGAAAAAATCTACCACAAGAGTAGATTCAGTAACCAATAACCTAATCATTAAAAAAACGTACTCAAATTGGTTCATCCCTTTGGGAGCTAATACGAGCCCTTTATAATATTAGTGTCAAGATATGGAAACCTACTATGGCAGGACTTTGTAGACATAAAATAAAAGAATAATGCTTCTAAACCATAGATAAACAGACCAGGGCATTGTGAAACTAGGTCATAGGCTGATTACAATCCTATTATGTGTAGGTACGCCAGCGTATCCTATTTCCTATTGTATCGCATCTGTAATTACTGGGAGAAAATACTCAATAGACTCAATGCATTGAGCAGTGGTCTGTTCCTAATGAGTATGGGAAAGGGGATTTTTATTAATCAACAACGGCTGATCGACGCTTCGGGAGACCCCAGAGCTGGCACCTACCTCTGCCAAAGAATCTCTCTGGCCATACAGAGGTAACGCCGCTAGCATACTGGGGACCATTGCCGCAGGCGGATATTTTGGGTGGGGTATTCCTTTTATGACCCCTTTTTAGGGTTCCGTACCCAAAGGGTAAAAACGGGACCCTATTACTGAGACTTCGCTGTCCGTCCGTCCGTCTGTCTGTCGCCAGGCTGTATTTCAACAACGGTGATAGCTAGACAGTTGAAATTTTCACAGATGATGTATTTCTATTGCCGCTATAACAACAAATACTAAAAATAAAATAAAATAAATATTTAAGGAGGGCTCGGATACAACAAACTTGTTGTAGATTATATATATGTATAGGTACGGAATCCTTCATGTGCGAGTCGGGCTCGCACTTGCCCAATTTTTTATCATTATTGTATTATAGGTTATTTAGAGTAAGGTTTTATATATACTTTTTTCTTATATTGTTTCTTTAAATTTATGTAAAATTTGTAAACATACTTAGGTATCTGAAAATAAATATCTTTTATAATTAAACAACATCAAATAAACCATTGATACAAAGACCAAAACTTAAAGAATTGTTGAAAAAGGAGTTATCTGGTGGAAGAGACCGGGAATCAAACCCGGTACCTCTGGATTGCCGGTCCAGCGCGTTAACCACTTCGCTACTCTAACTCCAAATACGTAACAACATAAAATACTTAGATAATATTAGGTATATAGAAAGCTCCCGTGAGTGTCAGACATATTAAAATACCTACGAAAAGGTTTATTCACATCGGAATCGAATATCGCTCGACATGTTTCGAATCGGAACACTGAACAGTGTTCGATTGGCTGCGATTGATCGTAGCTCCTGATGATGAATCGCTTACCGATTCGAAACATGTGCGATAATCGACTTCTAAGACGTGAGTAAACCCGTTTCGTATGTCTATTAATACTTATTTAGGTAATAAAAATATGACGAACACAGCTAAAGGCCTTTTCATATTACTTACACAGTGAACGCCGTGCGTAGGAAAATACATAGTCGAACATGCGTAACATGCGTACATACAATCGAGTGAGCGAAAGAAGTCATTTTCTGTGTCTATCTACATATCTACTAACCTACTAAGCTGTGAAAATAAACGATTATTGATTTATTGCTTACCAAGCCGCGCCATCTATTAAGTCAATGATAAAACTTTTAGTTCGCTAACACTGCTCTAGGTGGCGCTAGGAGTTTCACTATCTTGCTGCGAAAATAATGAATTGTTTTTTTTTGTTGTTGTTATTGTTGCTTGTTTTTAGTATTTCAAAGAATGCAAACGTCTTATTTTGCTCTTTTTACTGTGTCTGCGATTTCACTGCTAGTAAAGGTATGCGTGACATTATTATTGAATAACAGTTAAATATTTGTTACTTCCCTAGCCATTTACAGGTTATTGCTTAAAAAAAGTCCTTGTTTATTTTTTTTTGTTATCAAACTTTTTGTTTCCTCTCTTTCTGCCGCTAGGCTGCTTTTATCTACACTAACATAATTTTATTCCAAGTCTCATAATCCGTTCAAGTGGGTTGACTCAAGCCATAACGCTGATTATTTATTTACCTGCGTGCATCCAAAATATTTGGCTAGACGAATGAAACTGGATACGATTAAAATGTCATGTTACGTCATGTGTTTACGGCCGCCATGTTTGATGAGTCAATAATTTTCCCGCCAAAACGCGTTGCAGCGATACGGGTTGCCAACATCCAGGAAATATAGCGCGGGGCCTCGACAATGACCGCGCCTTATTTAGTTTGATTTTAAGTACTTACAGTAATTTAATTCATCGCGGATTAAATTTTATATCAGATTAAAAAAAAAACAGTCCATATTTTTGTCTCTTACATTGATTAGACAACGTCATCTATACATTTATATAAACTTACATATAGGAAAATAAAGTAATAATTTTGATCTGGCGGGGTAATGGTTTTTGGCTCATGCAGAAACCGTGAATATTTGACAGATTTATATTTATATTTGATTTAGAACTAAAACAGTGATCCCAAGGTATTGTAGAAAGATCATGTCATATCCAATTAATAGAATCAGAATAACATGTAGCAGAACGATTGTCAGCAAATATGCATGAGCATGTTATAAAAATGCATACCTACCAATTATATTGCTTCACTGAATCAATTATTAGTAGGTATTATTACTTTCAAGTCACGTTATCTTGTCTAAAGGAAGAAATAATGAACATAATTTATGTGCTCATTATAGAACGAACCATTTAGTGTCAGATCATTATAGCGCGCAAAATTCTAATTTAAATATAGAATACGCTCTATAATCGCATTGACAATGTCTCGCGCGTGTCAACCGGCCAGTTCGATATCGTTAGATTTTTAAATTTTAAAATATATACGTTCCATTTTACTAACAAGAAAGTGCCATAAAAAAGTAAAAATCAGACTTTCGGCGTCGAATTTGTTGTTGGAACAAAAAAAGGTTCAAAAAGGGGATTGGAATGTGAAAGTTTTTTCTTCGATATTGGGAAAAGTTTTAGCGATAAAAGTTTTGAAGCGGGTAAAAAATTGTTCGTGTGTGAAAATATATCTGTTCTGTTTATGTGTCTGTGAAATAAATCGAAATGGCTAAAACTGCAGCCACGGATGAAGTGTACAATAAGGAATATAGGAGATTGCGGCGCCTGACTAGCGATTTAGCTTTACGACAAATTTCTGTGGGTGTTTTATTGTATTTTCTATAGTTTATTTCTGTGTGATATTGAAACTTATTGTGCCCTGTTTTACAGTCCGAGTATGGCCTTACGGAGGAGCAGGTTGCAGGTATGTGTTTAAAAAATACTAAATTAAAACAACCCAACTACAATCACCCAACTATCTACAGTCCAACCATATTCTATTAGTGATCATACGTTTTTTTTTATTTGTTTCGGTTGTTGATCATGTTCTTTATGCGTGTAGTAATTTACGTGTTATTATCGAGTTTATTTGGCCCATAGTTATGTGGACTGGACTTTAGTTGGGTAGTTTTACGGTACTTACTGTTCAGCTAGCACGTACCTAGTAGAGGAACTGTTGAGTCCAACGGCAATTTCTAGAATATTCCAGTGTATTCCCATGTCTCTCTAGTGCATTTGAAGGACCATATTTGTAATCTACTACGCAAGGTAAAACAAAAATAATGCTTTGTTTTAGTCCAATATTTTTTTATGAATATCACACATATTTAGAATTTGCGTTTGCCCTTGTCGACAATAATATGCTGTATGCTTGTTGTATATTATATACATCACAACAATTCATTGTTGATGATCAGTAGGAATTGGACTTCTGGTTGCACGGTAGGACTTTAGAGAGCTACGAAGTCGATATTAACATTAATAGTAGATTGTTCAACAAGGGACTAAAACAAGCCATAATGACACGAGATGTTTTAGCCACCCGAGCTAAGCGAGGGTGGCTAATAGTTCGAGTGTCATTATGGTTGTTTAGTCTCGCGTTAAACACTCTACTTTTCACTTTGAATGCGAGGAAAATGAACGAATTTGAATATAAAATAAACGATATTTATTATAACAAAGTTTCTTACAATTACGTAGTACAGCCGTTAATCTAACCTCTGAAAAATTTAAAGGGCAATTTGTACAATTCTTTACATTTAAATGTATAGTTTTCCCCTGTAAACTAAGCTGGGTCGGCATGGTTTGTAATTGAGAAGTATGTTCAATATTTTCACTCGAAGTCGAAGTAAAAGTTGGAGAGAATGGAGAGTAGTATAGTAGAGACGTAGACCTTTTCTCAAAAAGGTTGCCGATGGTCATTTCATTAGGCTCATTCTCAACCCGCGATGTTGATGGGCGTGGGTCAAATGTTGGTTGTGATTTTAGCTTTGAGGATATTTTAATTCCTTCAATATAGTATAGCTTTCGATAGATATTGTGTTTATTTTGGATTGACTCCTCTATATAGCCTTCAGCTTTATTCTTCTTCATTGGAAGATGATGATTACATATTTTGTCCGTAATTTATAAAGTGACACAGTTAATTGGTCTACTTGGTGATTACAATTCAAGCTTAATACAAGTAATAGACATCTACTCATTCCATTCAAAATTCTAAAAGAAAAAAGAAATGTTCCGTTTTTTTTCTTTTCTTTGTAAAGTGACGCTTTAAATGCTTGCATATTTAGCCAACAGATTCAAACTTGAAAACTATTTTATTTAAGACTAATATGGACTTATGGACCATGCATGATAAAATTATATTCGTATTCGTAATAATTAATCGTGTTTCATTAAATAAAATCTTGAATTTTTGAGCAGTTGTAATTTTGAGGTTATTTTCACGCACCAAAAAGTTTGTATACCTATCACTGAAAATGGCTATAAACCTCCATTCACAAACGTCGTGATTGGCTGTTTAGGGGTTTTTCAAAGTAAATTCAAACAATTTTACTTTTTTTGAGCAGTTGTAATTTTGAGGTTAAATTAACGCACCAAAAAGTTTGTATACCTATTACTGAATATGGCTATAAACCTCCATTCACAAACGTCGTGATTGGCTGTTTAGGGGTTTTTCAAAGTAAATTAAAACAATTTTACTTTAGTCCCTAGAGATTAATAAGGAGTTTTAGTCCCGATATGCAGAGACTAAAGTAACATTTTAAGAGCATGAGAAGTGAAAAATATACTTCATACTCATATATGAATTAAGTGTACTCGTTATATGAGTAGGTGTGACTTGTATTTCAATGCAATATCTGCTCCGTATCCGTAGCTCTTTAAAAAAATCCTACCGTGCTATCAGAAGGCTTCTAAGGTGATGCCTAATGATCAGTATTACGAGTACCTAGAAATAATAGTAAAGTATTAAAGGGTATTACAGAAATATATTTCGTCAGGCATACGAGTATTACCTACTATCATCACTACATAGTATAAAACAAAGTCGCTTCCTGTCTGTCTGTCTGTCCCTATACGTATGCTTAGATCTTTAAAACTCGTGGATTTTGATGCAGTTTTAATAGGTAGAGTGATTCAAGAGGAAGGTTTATATGTATAATACATGCATAATTATATAATAAAACCTTAACTAAATCAAAGCTAAACCTTAAGCGAAATCTCCCAATCGTTATAAGTATTCGATAGATTTTGACGCTACTATCTCATTTCACATAATATTTTCATTAAAACGTTCCCAGCGACAAAGCCCACGAGTTATATGCATTGTTCTATGTTCCACACCAATTGGCTAATGGAATGTCCGCAACATTGACACAGACTATAAATGCATAACGTAAACACATACACACTTATTTAGTACCGTGAAACTGTCCAACTTTGCCCTAGTGGGCAAATGTCCCCGCGTTCGGTGTACATGTTGAAATAGGTTAAGTATCCACTTTTGAAGCTAAATATAAATACGTACCGTTCATCTATTTGTTGATGAAATAATTCGATCATTTTGTTCATTTTTTATTTAGGTATGCCAGTGGGGACATTTACCCAAAAGGGCAAAATTGGACGGTTTTACGGTACCTACTTAACCCCGGGTTTTTTCATGGGAAATTCCGGGATCCTTTTAAAAATTGCGGGATTAGATGCAGGTAGGTACTAATAGGACCTACTGACTGCTTCTGCAATTATTCACGGAATCCATAATCATATCTGAGTGGTATTTCTTTTGCAAATTTGTATTTGTCACCGACACCAATCTAGGTAATATGCTGTAGACTGATGTTGAATTATACAACATACTATAGCAAAAGGTTCAATATATCATATAAAAAATGCTACAAAATATGTGACTGGTACGCTTTGCTTCTTTTAAAAACGCTTTTATCCAAAAGTAAATTTGAAATTGTTTTTAGAATTCTCATGTACTTAAACGAAGTTTTTCATTGCCAAAATCGCAAAATACTTATTTTCTCCATAATAATATTGCTAGCCAACACAGGTAGAAAATCGATTGGCACCTCTTTTTTATTTGACGTTCATTGTCACCATGCTTCTTGATGGGGTTATCGAAGTTATCGTATCTGCATGGATGTTACTCTTTATGAGGCTATAAAACATCCATCATATTGTATACATTCACATATTTATCGGCAAATTACGGATGTTTCATGCGATGTAAGCAACCTTTTTAAGTCAGCTGATTATTCTTAAATGATAACAAATCACCCACTAAGTCAAATGTGTGGTCTTATAACAATAGCTAAGACTATTTTTATGAAACTTAGTTTTGGAAAATAACTAGGAAATGATTATGAATTCAAGTTAGCATTGATATCTGATGAGAGTTTAGCTACTCTGTCACATTGCTTTAAGTTTAATGCGTAGGAGAAAATGTAATGTGATTCAATCGACGCAGATGGGCATGAGAGCTAGGTTCGATCGTTTGGGCCTGGAAACTCTCGCGACATAATTAGTCATGGACATGTACGCACTTTCATGGACATGTATGCACTTTTTTTATATTTCTCATTAGTTCAATAGTAAAAAAAGGATGAAGGAATTGAACATGGTTAAAAGTTAACAACGTGGTTATTTCTGTGGTAGTGCTGTTGCCTGAGTCTAGTGGTCCTGAAGGGCTACTCCGAAAATCATTTTTCGATGTTTGCACCGTGCCATCCCTCTCGATCTCGTATCAAACAATATTTGAACGAGCGGGACAGCACGATACAAATTTTCAAACATCGGAGTGACTGTCCACTGTCCAGTGCGCTAATTCAACTGTCCTTTGAGTCATTAAAAAACGCGATGTTGTTCGAGCTGTATCAAGTTCAAGTGACATTTCACATTAGTACAAGGTCAAATTAAGTTCACGCCTGATATCTATCGCCTATAAATGAGGCGCAAACTTATCGCGACCGACTGGGTTATCAAAGTGGCGGTACACTAGGTATACCCCCACGCCACTTCGCAGATCTCTTAGTTATATAATATATGCAATTTTTGGGTCCGACGATCGAATCTTGGAAATGGGAAATATTTGTGTGAAGAGCACGCAGATTTATTCCCGGACCATGGATGTTTCCATGTAGTTATATCATTAAAATAGTCCTGTAGTAGGTCCGTATTGCAAGCATCTTAGCATGGATTTAGATAGATTTGCGAAAGATTGCTCCTTATTGAAATATTCCTTTCCGTCACATTACAGAGTTCAAAGAAGCCTTCATGCTGTTCGATAAGGACGAAGATGGCACGATCACCATGGCTGAGCTGGGCGTCGTGATGCGCTCGCTGGGCCAGAGACCTTCAGGTGAGATTTCCTTTTTTTTATAGCCCGTTTTGGTGTCCCACTGCTGGGCAAAGACCTCCCCTTCTTTTCTCCACTCGACTCTATTGCCAGAGCGGTTCTGCCATTCTCTGTCAGATCGTCCCGCCATCTCCTTTTTGGTCTGCCTCTGTTCGGATATTATCTTGTGGTCCATTGGGTTGCTATTGTGGCCCACCTTTCAGTTCATTTTAGTTTTGCGGTCTTGACACCCACATTCACTACCAGTTTTAAGGCGTAGTAAGAGAAAGAAAATACTCTTTTTTCATATGACTTGAACTGTATCGGGGCTGCTTAGCCTTCACTACCAGTGAGTCGGACTTTGTGTGGGAGTATAACCCGTTAATGGAATTATCTCCGCGTCAGAGGAGTGATGAGAATACTCCGTTCTTCTTTTCTTAGCATTTAATAAACAAGAAGAGCTCCATACAACTCAACATCGACACCGACATCGAAGTTTAGATATCAAAGCATCGAAATATCCGCTGCCTGGTAAGTAATAAATCAATGTGGCCATTATGAAGCTCATACTTTGTAAGGGGTAGATTTCATAACCTTTGCGGTAAACCTCGATGCCTATCGATACCAAGTGTATCAGTTTGTTGTTGTTTGCGCCGGAGTCCATAAATTATTTTTCCTTTTATTTTACTTTGTATAAGTTTAATTACTACCATTTCGCCCCTTTTGTCGCCGTTGTGGTAACTTATCAAGGTGCAGTCGAGATCTTATGTAACCATGTGTGGGGCCAAATGTGTGGGAGCAAGCTTTAAAAATGTGATGTATACGAGAAGTCGTTGCGTTTAAGAGGCCTTATTCCTTTTAAAATGCTGATTGTTTCAGACATTTTTCGCTTTGATCAAACATGTTTCTTAACATATTATTGATGTTACTACCTAAAACAGGACTATTGGAATTTATTGATATATATTTGAAATACAGTTTGAATTTTTCATTGATAATTTTTGTTTCAAAAACTAAGTACTCGAAATGACAAAATTCACGCGGAAAATTAGTTTTTTCAATTTATTTTCCACTGCACGAAATACAAGCATGAAATAGCTATGTTACTACCTAGAACTCAGGGAAAAGTATGATTTACTTCAAAACGTTTGTTGAAATTATCAATATATTTGTCATAATATGAAAAAAAAATTAAAAAGGAAAGCAGTGACTTCTCGGTATAGTCGATTCTTAATTTTTACAGGGATAGCTGGATATCCGAAGATTATAGGGTAGTTTATACCCGACGCGGACTATGTTCAGCACCGTCTTGTATCCTCTAAAGCAATATGTATCCTTCATAGCTCAAAATTTGTGTTATTTCGAGCAAATTCATTTCACCGTACAAATTAAAACAAACAGAACAATTACATTCCGACGCAACGTTTTATGTTCAAATTGTAGCTGTAAATGATGTCCAGAACTCTTGCCAACTCAGACGCTAATATTAACAGGTCTATTTTTACTATACACAATGACTGCTGAAACGTTTCTGTAAATATTGAGACATTTTTTAACTCACGTACCTATACAATTGGAATGGACCAAAATAGGCAAATTACTGATGTAAATTTGATTTGTTTGCCAATTAGATTAGAGATGTGCCGTTTCTGAAAATTTCCGGAAACTTTCCCCATTTCCTGTACAAAATGTGTAAGAATCAAAAGCACATCAAAATAACAATAAATTAAAGGAAACAATAAAACTAATAACTAAACCTACATTATTAACTAATCAACGATATTAATGAAAAACAATAGGTAATCAATAAAACTAATAACTAAAACTAAGTATATACTAAGGATAAATATTATCATATTCGTATATGTTAAAATAGTCGTACGAAATTAATTATCATGATTCGTTACGGTAGTAATACGCGTGTGGCAATTATGTGCTCCAAATAAAAAAAAAATATGTTATCAAAATAAATCGAATAGTAATAAATTACCAACATCTGTGATAGTTTTATAAAACCCAGGAAATGTAAATAAATATGCCAGCGCAAGTTATTTATGAGAACGATTCGTTTTTGTGCCAAGTTGAACATAACATTTTTATGGAAAAATAAGTACCTAATTATCTATGAATTGCATGGATTACAATATAATATTTAAGTACTTACTCTTTAGACCTAGACAAGAATACAAGGTGGTGGTGGAGATTATCGTTTAAGAGCGATATCTTCAAGAAAATCTGTGAGTAGCGGAATAAACTGCCGTTATCTCTTTTCAATCCCTTCGAAACCATTTACGTAACATCACGTTCGAACCGTCGAGGTAATTAAATAAACACCTTTTTGACCGCGATTAAGTCCCGTCTTTTATAATAATGTGTAAAAATCGTGTACGTTTAAATTAATAATATATTTTTTATAGGTAGCTATTAAAGATATAGTATAGGTACATACTTATAATTACAGTAAACCAAAAACACTTAATTTGTGTATACATTGAGCCTCCACTCGAAATAATTAATATACGCGGTATAATCCGTTTAATTTTTTTTATTTAAATGCGTGACAGTCGCGGATACCGAAGAAAATATTACTTTAAATGAAGACAAATACAAGCAAAAATGAAATACCACTAGGCCCCGACGAGATTCGAACTCGTGATCTCCTGTTTACTAGACAGGCGCTTTAACCAACTAAGCCACGGCGCCGATGTGTGCCGCCGTCGAAATTCTTAAGAACATAGTGAATAGAACAACGTACCTGCTGATAAAATAAATTGTACGTTTGTGGGATTTCCCAACATACGATGAAATTGATATTGACAACGAATATGAGTTGAATTAATACTTAATACTTACCTAGTTATCATTGATTACACACACACACAGCTATCTAGAGTAAGGCAAAAAAAGTTAATGACTGATTATTGATTAGTATGTAAATGTGATTCAACTTCGCTGCGGCAGTGATTTGAGCTGTTCTTGTTTTGTGTTTTCCGATCATGAGAGATTCAAAAATATTAGTAGCGTAGTAATATAATAATATTGTCCAGTTTGACAAGAAAAAAAACTGTTTTTTTGTACAACTTTCATAAAATGTGTTAAACATTTTTTAATGTCTAATTTTTTTAATGTGGGTTTCTTGGCGTAAGGGTAGCGAAGTGGTTAACGCGCTGGACCGGCAATCAAGAGGGTTCGATTCCCGGTCTCTTCCACCAGGTTACGCATTTCAATTTTTCTTTGAACATTGGTCTTTGTATCAATGGTTAATTTTCATAAAAATAAAACGCTGAATGATCTTATATAATATTGAGTTGCCAAGGCGTAACACGCTGAAATTTTTGTTCATACTCAAGCTTTCCCAATTTCTCCGCAACAGCAGCTTCCTCTAAAATTAGCATATTTATCGAACCCCTTATTTATTAAAAGATCCGAATTCTCATTACATCCCTCATATAAACGATGTTGCAGAAATAGATGCTGAATTATTTACCCGATTCGGTCTTTGAGGATATTCGCTTGAATATAAATGTAAATAAACAGAAGGTAGACATTTCAATTTGCGGCCGCGATGAATGTGATTTCATGAATTTTTAGCGCGACCAGAATAATTCGAACCACCTCGTATAATGTAAATCATCCAAGCGTTTGTGGTAATATTTTTTTATGCGTTTTGTATCAAAAATGGAGAGAAAATTATTGTTATGACGTATTGCGAATTAGTGGCCTGTATTCTGTGTTCGCTTAAATACGGCGTTTAATGATCGGGAGTTTTCCTTTGGCAGGATGAACCTTCTGAACCCTAAGGATATCTTGAAGAGAGCTATCTTGATTTTTAATGCAATATGGAGCTATGTCGGCATCAATATATTTTTAGAATTTAGACATTTTGTTATAGGTATTGTATATTATCATATGAGCTATATTGCTTTTAAAATCGATATAGCTCTCCTTCTGAAAATGTTATTAGAGTTCATAAGGTTCATCCTGCCAAAGGAGAACTTCCGATCATCAAATGCTGTAAATTATACTTTTATATCGTTCGGTTTACTAAAAGGGCTCTAATAAAAATTTCTGTAACGAAGTTACTTACCGATATTCTTTTGTATTATGACTAACTTTCGTTACATAAAGAAGGTGGAAGGAAGGCAAGAGGAAGGAGTTTTGTTCTTATTAAGCCCTTAACGATGTACATGTTTTTGTATCTGCTGTGCGCACACCTGGTGTGCGCTGATGATCGGCGCGCTTTTGTAGCCAGTTGTAGCGGCACACACATGCATCAATACAAATACAGAGCTCTAACGCGGCTCTTGCAAAGATACAATTTATTTTTCGTTTCGTCTTTTACTACTTTCACTATTTAGAAGAAAGAAAAAAAGAAAGAAAGAAAAAAGAAAACACATTTATAACGGCGAAAAAGGCATCACCATTAAAAATAACTTATTATTAATAATTAAAGCAGCAGAGGGCAGTAAATACATGAATATATATTTATTATTACTATTTTGTAAAAACATGACACTAAGAAAATACACCATTGACACACCGAGCAAAAAGCCAACTAGACAGCAGTTCAAAATATAAAAAGAACTTACAACTAAATGGCCAGCGTTATATTTCAACACCCCCCCATAACGTGGACATCATCAGCTACGTCACACCAAGCTGCCCGGTAAACTCCTGGTGCTTTACACAACCCAGCGGCTTAGTGAACACATCTGCTACCATTACATCAGTAGGGATGTACATTATCTTTACATTGAAACGATCTACCATATCTCTAACGTAGTGGTCTGTGGTACCTAATTTCAATGTGCTTGCTCCTTTTGTGATGAACTCTATTAACAGCTAGTTGCATAGCAGACTGGTTGTCACAATAGAACACAATGTTGCAAGCAGATATCATGCAGTTCAAAATATAAAAAGAACTTACAACTAAATGGCCACCGTTATATTCCAACACTTATACTTAACTAAAAGCATTATGAAAAAAAATCATTTTTGGCAGTAAAATAACGTTTTCGAGAACGGTACATCTCTAAGTCGACAACAACAACAACAACATCTACATGCAATTTAGACTGATATTCACAATAAAAGTAGCAGTATGCGGATATTTCATGGGTATGCAAGATCATTAGTAGGGAATGATGCCACGTTCCAATAGGTACCTAATAGTTAAAACTTGAGTCGTATAATCTTTCGTAAACTTGATATTACTTGTATTTGTTAATGGAGCTATTGGAGCTTGACTGTAAATAAAACAGGACATTTATAAAGTTAAGTGGCACTCAAACCGACCCTACTTATGTAATGCGCACTCATTCCGCTCGAAAAATGCCGCAGGGACCTACCCTGGGTCCTGCTATGTAATTGCTAACAAAGTTTTAAGCTAAAGTACAGGTTGAAACAAAGTTGTAAGGTGCTAGTTGAGAGGATCAGTTGTGTTAAATATGTTTCAGGGGCTTTTAATTTTTTCTTAATAAATAAGATGTCAGTTGAAATTTTAAAACACGGTGTTTGTCAGAATACTTTATATCAACGCACGAATACTGCCAAAATTAACATATAATTGTTTTTTTAATCAATTTTTTGGTCACTTATCTCGTGAAAGAAAAATTATAAACAAATTTTTGTTTGTGGGTACATCATAATTCATAATACGAACACAATAATAAGGCACTACTGAAGGTTCTCTCTTTTCCTCTTCACGAAAGTTAGCCTAAGAACTACTTTACTGGTTGTTTGTGTAAAATACAACGCAATTGATCGTAAGACTCGGCGTCGTAATCAGCTGAAGCGTGTGGCTGGCTACAAACGAGCGCTTGAATCACCCGAACAAGAGTGAAGGGCGGAGCTATGCACTATAAAGCACACTGGTGCGCGAGAACCTTTCTTGGTATGAATAAAAATAGCTGTATTTTATAGAACGTTTTAACCAGAATGGAAATGGCGGCATTCCGAAAAAAATGGCAGAAGTATGTTCACTATCAATAGGATAGAATATAGGGTGGGAAAAACGAAGGAATGTGGCCGAAATAATCAAAAACCGATTTTATTTGACCTTTTCGTTTTCCACTCCGGTTGAATCCAAAAATATCCCACACTGCGTTTCAACTTATTACAATTTCCGTATCGGCGAACACCGTAATATCGGCCGTCCTTTCAATACGGGTCAGCCCGCAATTTGAATAAACCTCTCAAAGAAAGATTTATTTATCATTTATTTCCCTAAATCATATTACATTGGGTTCCGCACAATCCTTGCTGAACCTCGTATCTTTCAATTGTGTTATCGAAAAACGACCGTATAGCACCTTCAGTAAAACCCATAGCGGGTATGACAGATGATTCGAACGGACTAGCTCTTTATATTCAATGCGGTGGTTCTCAAACGTTTGTGACGACCATGGTATAAGAAAATAAGGTATGCTGCTCCGAAATGACAAGCAAGACTTTGACGTCATCACGCTATGATTGGTTGGTTGGTTCTGTCAATTCGTCTGTCAACCACAGCTCGCATATTTATGGTCCTCAGCTACGGTTCGGGCCACAAACACCCTGAGATCTGGGACATTTGCGAACTCACCGCCCGCCCTAGGTATATAATTTTCTAATAATAAATGTTTAGAGAGAATATGTTTTCTAAATCCTTGTTGAAAAGTTGGGTACAAATAACACATTGTACCCAACTTTTTTGGGTACAAATAACGGTATTAACAATTTGAGTACAACCCTACTTTTTTGGGTACAAATAACCCAATTAACAGTGATTTAGAAAACTCATATTCTCGTAACATTTATTATTAGTTCAGTTGTATTTTGTAAAAAATATGAGATTGTCAGAGCCATTTCAGCAGAGCCTTCTGAAAGTGCAGAGCACGCTTTGAGAGCCCCGGTTCTAATGCTGTCCCGCGTAGTCTTTTGTTTTGTTCCATGTAACCACGAAATAAAGGGTTTGCGTGCGACAGTATACGGGAAATTGCTTTATGGAAATACTGCCTACGTGTACGGTATGGGTTACACGAGCACCATGTATAATGCCATCATTTTGTCAGGTAAATGTTGTATGTAAGAGTGGTTACAGAGATGTTTTTTTTTGTGGCTTTTACTTCTTGCTGATTTTAGCATGAGGTAATGCCAATGTTGACGTGTAGACATCTCACACGGGAGCAGAAAGGACGGTATAGAGTTTTGATTTTTGTGAGACGATGGTGAGTCCTAAAACAAATACATTTATTTATATTATGAACGGCACAGACAACATAACCTTTGTTTTACGCTAATAATTTTGACGTTGACATTTCTATTCCCAACTAGAAGGTGGAACTTCATCCACGTAAATCTTTTTTCTTAATCGTAGTTGGGTAAGCAATATTTTGATATTTAGCTATCCCTGTATCAAAATTAGTTAAAATCACGCAAAATAGGCACGTTGGATGTCGACTTGCGGAAAATGCCCAGCGCAACTAACTAAGTAGTTAAAATCCCTTCAGCGAAGTGATGCGAAGGTAGAATGAAATCGACCAATAAATGACGCTGAATGGCTGGCACCACGCGCTCATGCATAACCTGTATTGCGTTATGAAGATTTTTCCTATACAGATTAATGACTCCTCTCCATTGATTATTTTCCGTAAAATTTTAGAATTCTAATAGTATAGATATTGTCAACTTTAACAAATCAATGTAGTTCACGTGCTTTCACATGTGTTCGTATTATCATTTCAGTATTTAATCCTAGACTTATCATCTTCAATTGACTACATAGTGAAAGTACCTAATCAATTAACACTATCGTAAACTTCATTAAAATCTTCAGAAAGTTTTAACTTTGTTAACGTATAGTAACTAAGTATCTATAAATAACTTAAGTACTTAGTACATTACATAGTCACATACATAGCGATGAATTTCTTAATGTCCCAAATCGTAGGTGTGACCGAAACAAAGGTGAGGGCCACAAAATATGCGATCTGGGGTTTCACGAATTACCGCCCGTGGTTTGTTTAAATTTTTCGTCTTGTCTTGAACAGAAAGTGAGTGAGCCACTCACGGCCTAGGGTGACGTAAAATATGTTACGCATAGGTTTATGCACACTTGCACAGTCCTTCGCTTCTTTAAAGAAGGCTCAAGGATGCCCTCAACTTCGCACCCCTTTCTCATCCCCCTTTACTTTAATCGAGTCAAATGTCCTTCTTATAATTTTGGCGTGATGAATACTCATGGTTTTTATTTAAATAATCGATAAGGCAATTAGTTGTTATCAATGGACTTAAAACAAAACAAAAGAAACTCGCTTTGCTTTAATATCTTTCCTAAAATCACCTTTCCCCAGAAAAAACAAATACAATACTACACCACAGCTGTTACCTTTTAACCCAGACGAAGAAGGTAATCGGGCGGTAGTAGTATTCATTGTGTTAATGTGTAATCACTATTTAAACTGTGTTTGGTTGTTCAACTTATGTAACAAATATTAAATCCTTAATTCCTCACGTTACAGAGACTGAGCTGCGAGACATGGTGAAAGAAGTGGACCAAGACGGAAACGGCACCATCGAATTTAACGAGTTTCTGCAGATGATGTCCAAGAAGATGCGCGGCGCTGATGGCGAGGACGAGCTTAGAGAGGCTTTCAGGTGAGCTATCAATATCTATCAGAGAGACGTGGACAAAGACGGGAGTAACATGGAATTTAACAAGTTTCTGAAGATGATCTCCCAGAAGGTGCGTTGCACTGCCGGCTACGATGAGCTAAGAGAGGCTTTCAGGTGAGCTATCAATATCTATCAGAGAGATGTGGACCAAGACGGAAGTAACATGGAATTTAACAAGTTTCTAAAGATGATCTCCCAGAAGGTGCGTTGCGCTGCCGGCTAGGATGAGCTAAGAGAGTCTTTCAGGTGAGCTATCAATACCTGTCAGAAAAGTTTCGACCAAGACGGGAGTAACATCGAATTGAATGAGTTTCCTAAGACTATGTCCCAGAAGATAGCCTGCGCTGACGGTTAGGAGCTAGATCTAAGAGCGGCCTTAAGGTGAGCTGTCAATATCTATCAGAAACCATAACGCGAGCGTGAATCCAGGAGAGTCAGTTTGTGGAGCAAACGTTTTTTTTTAATCGATGTTTAAATGCATCCTCTCTCTCAATATTGGTTTACATCAAACGTCTGTGGGTTCCAGTCTCGTCTTGTTTGTAACTTGATAACCTGTTTAAACGACAAACTCTCTCAAATCATTATCTATTCAGATTAGTCAATAAACGCCATTATAATCCTCTTAACTTGTTTAAATTTAAAGAATGACACTCGTGAAACTAAAGAGATGATAAAATTGCATTATTAGTATAAAAATGCAAATACGTTTCAACCTTATGATAAGCGACAAAGCGGACCCTTTGGTTGAAAATGTTACAAATATCAGCCTCTCTCTCGTTGATTTTACGATTATTATACTCAACCACCCGCCTCTGATTTCAGGGTATTCGACAAAAACAACGACGGTCTAATTTCCTCCGTGGAACTCCGCCACGTGATGACCAACCTCGGGGAGCGGCTCAGCGAAGAAGAAGTCGACGACATGATCCGTGAGGCCGACCTGGACGGCGACGGCATGGTCAACTACGATGGTGAGATTCCTCTAGTATTTCTCATTTTTTATACTATGATGGTGAAAAACAAGCTTGCGGTCCACCTGATATTAAGTAGTTACTGCCGCCTATGGACGCTTGTTACGCCACGTTGCCGACCCTTTAAGAACCTATATATACGTTACTTCAAGAGGGGAGCTTCAAGAAACGTATGCAGTAGCCCTCGGGGAAAATCTCGTAATGGAGCTCACTCCACATGCGGACCGTTCGCGGTAGGAAATTACTCTGGAACCGCACAGTTCTCGACCATTCAGGCTCCAGTGTGTGAGGATGAACACCCTGCCGATGGCGAGCAGTGCGATGGTAGAAAGTAGCCGTGGGCATCATGTCAAACAATTTGTCAAAACAAACCCCATTATGTAGACGGTAGAACACACACAAGGAGGCAAAGTCTCTCCTCTTAGAGGCCCGATTCCGTCTGTGAGTTTAGGATTGTCAACTACGCGCTCAGCGCGTCTTTTTACCGAGTCAAAAGGGCCAAACTGCTCAAGCAAACTCTCATCTTCTTTTATATTTCAATTCATGAAAGAGCTGTCATCAGATCTACCGGTTCATTCCCAGAAAATCAAGGTGATTACGTTGTGAAATGAAGTTGGTAAGAATAAGGTACGCTCACGGTAACATTTTCTACATTATCATGATCATCTAATCGCCCACTGAGAATAGACCTCTAACATCAGCCTGATACACGGTAGGTTAACTTACCTGAAAAATGTCTGATTAAACAGTCAATGATATATTATGATATTCTGGAGCTCTCTATGACGGTGGACTAACCTAGGTAAGCGTCTCAGTGAAGAAAAGGTCGATGAAATAATGAGTGTGAGGCGTCTTCATATTTTAGTAAAACCTTAGAATCAACCTTTGGAAGTGCAATCGATATGGTATGGCATACTTACTGACCTGTCTTAATGACCAGAAGTGAATCTTGGCCTCCGACACCACAGAACACCTTCTTCTATCTTGAGCCACCTCCTGCCATTCCGGTCAAATCTTTGATGACTTGGTCACCCCCGATTTTGGGGTATGATATACTGTCTCTTACTATTCACAACTTGCGCTTTGATCGTTATTGTGGTATTTTTATACCTACCAACATTGCGTTATTCCTAAGATTTGCAAGTACCAAATTGTTCTTAACTAGCATTGTATTTTTTTTTCGTATATTATTTACTAACATTGACATTCGCTCATTTGCAGAGTTCGTGACAATATTGACGTCGAAAAACTAGTATGCAGAGCCGCGGCCGACAAGAGACCCTCCCCCTCGAACAAGTGCCCCCCGTAAGGACAGCGCGAGCGCGAGCGAGCAGCGCGACCGCGAGGAAACCCGCGACCAAGAGCCTTACGGGGACCTTTACAAACACGGCGGGAAAGAAACTCTCATATAAACAGGACGGCATTAAACGAAGTGTTAATAACGCTTTAATAACCAGTGTTAACCGTTAAAGATAATCATTAACCGTTATTTTAGATCGCGCTTGGTGGCAGTGTATACGTACTTAATGTTTAGATGTGTGACGTTGCGGCTACAGAAAAATTGGGAGGAAAAAATATGGACTTTTCTTCTCTTAATTTTAACGCAGGAAGCTAGTTGTGAATTGAATAAATGCTTGCCGTTACATGTTGGTCGATTAAAATGGCAAATTTTGAACAATTTCTAGTTTACTAAATGTCTTGAAGACTGCTAGTCTAGTCCAGATTATTTCTCATTTGGTGGTTGAAACTTTGTTTTAAATGATGTGTTTAGTTATTTTAGTAACAAAAATAAGTCTGATATTCACTTTATAATATTATTACCAATTAACATGTAACGGCTAAGCCTAGTTAATGAATAACCTAATATTTAACAATAGATAATAAAACAACTAAATTAACCTTAACAACCAGTGTAAATTACATTATAGATATATAAAAATAACATTGAAGTCATAGATTCATTAGGTAGAAATAAAATTAACATAGCTGTTAACAAAAATCGGTTGTGCCGACAATTTTTGTAAGTGTACAAAAAACGTGAAATCTACATTATAAATAAAAAAGATAATCTAGCATCTGTACGTATACACGTTGTGTGACTTTGTGTAGTTTTAGAAAGTGTATGTGTCGACTAAAGATGATGCCCAGAAAGATTCTTTCGTAACCATTTCGGTTTCAAAAAAATCAATCTCTTAAAACTTGCAGAAGATAACGTGGAAATCATGAGATTTTTAATATCAAATCGACTGTTTCACAAACAAAATTAATTGTTTCTTAGAACAGGAATGTTGAATTTGTGAGTAAACAACAGGATATACCCTATCCTTTGGAAAAACAACAATGAAACAAAAAACTGCCAAACGGAAAACGGATCATTGGCCGTCCTATGACGGTGCTTGACTGACGACTTTCTGAAGGCTATGAAGAGACATTGCATCCAAATAATATATTTTTTATTCATCGTCTTCTCTTTAATCGAAACATTCCCAAGATTCTTTCTGGACATCACTAAGGCTTTCGTAAGTCTTCCAAACTGAGGGTTGACTGAAATAATGAGCCAAATATAAACTGAGTTCATTAATGTTATGAGGAATCGAAGAAATATATTTATAAAGAAACTAGTGATGTTTAAAGCTAAGATTTTATTCAGTCCTAAAAATGGAGGAATTTTACCAAATTTATATAGGCACATGAAAAGGGTACTTTTATTGTAACAAGATTTCTACTTTTTGCTAAGCTCTTAAAGACTATAAGGCATTTTAAAGTAGACATTATGTTCGTGTGGTTCTTCTCCATTTTATTCTGCTTTTAATTTAGGATTTTGAATTGTGTCGATGTTTTCAGGGTCATTATTGTAGAGAAGGCACAATATCACTTTCTTTAATTCCGTTTTGTGCCATTAAGTCACTTTATATTCACGTGACTTCTTTGGTGCAAGATGCACTGACTTTTAATACTTCATGACACAGTTATTAAGCTTCCTTATTGATTTCCGCATTTTCTATATGGGGTAAAATGGGATGTAGCATTACAAAATTATCTGGTTCTATGACATTATCTTAAACTAGTTGTGACACCTTTGTATAAATAAATCATACACAGGTTGTAAGAACCTATGCTATAAGGTGGTGGTTAGTATGATCACAAAAATATTAGCTTGTCAGACGCATAGGGACGCACTCGTGTCAATTTCGTTATTTATAGTTACATCACCACCAATATAATTAAGGTATAAGTATAAAATAAACTAAATTTATACAAACAGGTCACAAGGAACATCTTGTAAGCTGATATTTTTGTCATAATTACTAATTTATCCCCTTATAGCATTTAAAGGCCGACAACGCACTTGTTACTCCTCTGGTGTTGCAGGTGTCTATGAGCGACGGTAATCGCTTTCCATCCGGTGATCCGTTTGCTTGTTTGCCCCCTATGACATAAAAAAAATGTATATTAATAGAATTTTCCGAAAGGATGCTTGGAAAAATTCCTGAATTTACTGCAATATATAAACAGCCTGCATCTTGCACAGGTTGTAAATTCGTCAAAGTTCCATTTCAAAAAATTCTAAGGACTCTTTGAGAAATCTGCTTTTGGAGTTTTGCAATTTGGTCAATTTTCTGGCACATCGGTATATCTGCCGTTTTCTACACCTTTTACTGATTTTATACAAAGTGGTGTTACTATAACTAGTGACTCATTTAGATCAGATAAATTTGCTAATGCTATAAATAGGATTGACCTATTAGGTATGATAAGGAACGCGTACTCGTAGTTTACACTTTACATTGATTTAACTGACTAAGAAAGGGTTTTCAAATTTCCCGTGTGTACCTACCTACACTTAGAAATATTTATAATTTAACTGAGGAGAATAACCTCAAATCGTTAAGTACGTCCTATAAATCCAAATATTAACTGTTATATAGCTCATGCCAGTGTTATCAAATGTATAAAAGAGACTCAAAATCTAACAGCTACATGTCTTACCCGCGGGTTCGGCGGGCTAGCCCCGCTCCCCGCGCAGTATGACTAGCGGATCCAGCCATATAGGGTTTCCGTCGTATCTGGATAGGAAAAAATTGCTAGATATATTATATTTGCTGCCTATCGAACATATTTACTTGACATTTGTTCTATCGCTTTGTGTTCCTAAATGCCTGACGGATAAAGCGAATGAGTTAGCCAGCAATAGAAATGAATCCAAAACAGTGCTTATTTTTTATCGAGTCCAAACATCACTTACGAGACTATATCACTAGACGATAGTAAGTGATGACATCTTCTATTTAATATCAAAGTTATTGGCGATCGCATTGCCAATTGACAGCCACACGCGTGGAACAATAAGATAAGGATAGAAATCCAAGAGCCAGTTTGACTAGTAATATTACTACTAGACTAGTAAAGTGAATGAAATGTATCATTAACGTCGTCCTTAAAATATGCTTTGTCCGTTTTGATGTCAAATATATGTTAAAGTTGCAAAATTTGGGTGTTTAAATAAGAGTTTACAAAATTTTCAATTTGCCCTATGTTTTGTTTACGTATCGGCCTATCGACACGTTTAATAGATACGCTAGTAATGTTTTTTTTTAATTATTATTATTATATTTTTACTTACTCAAACTCTAATTTTCCAAATTCATTAAAATTTGTCCCTCTATGCAAATAATAGATTTTTATAAAAAGATCAATTACTTGTATTTTAATTACGTATCCATTATTATGTGGCATTTTCAGTCATAAGGGTCGGTTTGTCACTTACCAATAATGATTGTAAAGTTATGGGTATAAAGATGGAAACAAATGTCGACTTCATTAACATGCGACGCACAAGCGGTACCATTTTGATTGAAAAACACATTAAATTATTTGCTGTCAGATAAAAAAAACGTTTGTTTAATTTTTAAGTCGTAACTATATATGAGTTGTCTAAAAAATTGCTCCGTCTATTCTACCGAGTCAATATATGACGGGCGATAATGTATAACTATAATAAATTATTGTTATAATGATCCATGTGAACCACAAAATGGGATCACAAATACAAATTTATGTTCTAGAATGTCTGATACACAGACTGATAAAAATGTGTGAATTACTTTCCCTCCGTTTCACATAAAACAGAGACATATACTATAATTATAACTTGTGTACTTATATTTCCAATAATTTCAAATAAATATATGTAAGACAATAATTTATTCAATACTCAAAATTTTAACTTTTCATAACTTCGCATATCAGTAAGCAATAACCAAATCGTGAAATTATTTAAGCAAATTATATTTACATATTAAATGAAAAAATATAGACGTGATTTTTTAAGTAATCTATATTTTTTTAGTCAAATTGTTTATCGGAGAAATAATTTTAATTGGCAGAGGCGTTAGATAAATAGATTATTTAAACCAAAATATCTAACGCGTTATTTGAATATAAACCAACTGTGAAATACCTAGTTATTAGTGGAATTATTTATACAATTTTATGACTACAAATATTTAATTCAGAAATATATGTTATCATTACCAGAAATATATATCCCACCAAAAACATTTCATGTAAAATTGACGGCCAAGACTCACATTCTCATAACGCTTTCGCTGTAAAAAAGTTATCAGATCCCAGGAAAAGCCAAGCCCCTAAGCCCCGACTTTACTAACCCCACCACCTTGGTTTAAAAAGTATGGCATCAACTGGCTTCAAGCCCCTAAACCCGGAGTTTACTAACCCTACACCTTTGTTTCAAAAGTATGGCTTGGCCGTTTCATAGACTACCGTAAATAAGTCCAACGGACCGTCTGGCCCATATGGTATCAAGAAACTAAGTTTATGTCTTTGATAATATATACTTATAAACTTAATTCCTTACGATATAGGCTGGACAGTCCGCTAGACTTATTTACGGTAGTCTATGAAACGGCCAAGCCATACTTTTGAAACAAAGGTGTAGGGTTAGTAAACTCCGGGTTTAGGGGCTTGAAGCCAGTTGATGCCATACTTTTTAAACCAAGGTGGTGGGGTTAGTAAAGTCGGGGCTTAGGGGCTTGGCTTTTCCTGGGATCTGATAACTTTTTTACAGCGAAAGCGTTATGAGAATGTGAGTCTTGGCCGTCAATTTTACATGAAATGTTTTTGGTGGGATCTCATTTCTTTTTGTAAGGTGCTTTAGTTTTTTAATTTTTTTGGGCTGTAGGGTTTCTTGAGCGTCAACTGAAGTAGACAATTGTGTATTTAAGAAATACTTAAGTTTAGCCCCATATATATATACACTTTTATCCCCTATTATGGGAAACCCATACAAACTTCCATCCCCTTATTTAAAGGGTGGGGGGTGATTTTTTAAAAGTCCTACAATATGTATTTGATTTATAACAATGAGTCCCTATAGGTTTAAATTTTCAGACCTCTAGTATCAAAATTTGCGGAAGTTTCATACAAACTTCCATCCCCTAGTTTAAGGGGTTGGGGGATAAAAGTTCCAAGTTTTAGAATTATTTTGTTGTTTGTGTACTAATACTAGCTTACATACCAAATTTCAGCTTTCTAGGTCATCGGGAAGTACCCCAGAGGTTTTGATACGTCAGTGAGTGAGTGGCAAAATCGGCGTATTTTAGGTACCTATAAAACCTAAAGTATAAAAGCTAGATCAATTAAATTTTGTACATTTTATATGTTTGCTAACTGCATCTTAACCTGAGAATTTGGGCGCTCTAGTGTTAACTGGGACGAAACTATGAGGGTTTGAATATGAGACGAAACGGTTCGAGAAAAGGTAGGTAGTGCCCCCTTCTTTTTTCTTCGTCTTGGCGGGGGCACTACCGTGCCCCCAGATGAAAGTAATTAAAAATTACATTTATTTGCGAATAAATAAATGGCGTATCGTGACGAGGGAGTTGTTGCGAAAAAATGTAAAATATATATATATCGAAATAGTTGTATACATCTGTGTTAATGCAGGCTCGCTTATGTTGTATGTATTGACATAATGTTATGTTAAACCTACCTATGTATGGAAGTTAAGTTATATGCAAGTTAGATATTCAATGTAATTAGATGAATATACAAGCTTCGTATGAGACAAAAGATTTTAATAAAATCGACATTAAATGGTAAACTTGTTTATTTTTAACCCCTTCGCAAATAGTGCACCTTGTGTATAACGATCGATTAACTTTTTCTTGTTGTTATTCTGTCATTTCTGTCCCGTGATCCAGGGGACCATAGTGATTACACTTATTAGAAAAGCGTTGATAATTTATGTCTGGTAATTGTTAGGCGATAGTCTACATATGGATGGGCTTATAATTTATAAGTTACTAGCGACCCGCCCCGGCTTCGCACGGGTGAAATGCTAACAAATTATGGATGTTTTAAACATACGAGTATAAACCTTCCTCTTGAATCACTCTATCTATTAAAAAAAACCGCATCAAAATCCGTTGCGTAGTTTTAAAGATTTAAGCATACAAAGGGACATAGGGACAGAGAAAGCGACTTTGTTTTATACTATGTAGTGATAAATTATAACTGTTGCAATCGCAATGTTTTGTAAATATAACAGACAAAATTTTTAATTTAAAACGTGACCCAGGGGACCTCGTAGCAAGGAGCAACAGAAAAAAATACTCATTTACGTATGACTGTCTCGGTCAGTAGCATTGTAGCTCACGAACGGGTGCTTTTTTGTATAAGGAAGCTAAACTTTCGCTTTATGGAAAGAAATTAGAAACAGGCCCATTATTCCATATACAACTCTGATATCTTCGAAATAGCGATATACCTAGTATGTCACCATTTTGCGAACCTGGTTGTACTCAATTTTAGCCATTGATATCAGGTGAAAACTGAACTTGACCGGGTAGTATTGAGAAGTCACTTCATGGCTCTCGAATCTCAATCGTCGCGCTTTAATGACAGTTAATGGCAAAATCCCTGAGATATATCTAAGACATTGCTTATTTGGCGATATCTTAAAGTACATGGAAGCATTAACGCCCAAAGAAATTAGGGCCCCAGGTAATAATATGCCTTATGTTAAATTTGTAATTTTGCGTCAATGAACCATACAAACGTTTATTTTGGCAAAAATAAAATCTGTGAATGTCTCTCATCATCATCAATACCTACATTTAAGAGTCAGACTCCTGTCGCTGTAGCAGATGAAGTATGTAGTTTTCTTCATCTAACTCTAACCATAGTCACTTTTTAAACTTCCCTATACAACATGACGTCTACTTTCTCTTTTATGTATTTGCTTAATGTAACTTATTCTTGGTCTTCCTCTTTCTTGCTTCCCTCCAGGTTATGTATCAAATCAATAACTCCGACCGATTTCGGCCATGGCGACCACTTCCACTCCTAATTTATTTGGCGCTCATGCGCCCGAAGATGGCTTATGTAGCCGATCTTCGCGACCAATTTACGCGCACAATATCGGCACGTAAGTTCACCGTCTACATAATTGTATATTATGGCAGCAGGTGGACGGGCCTTCAACTTATCGCGATTAGCATCGAGGACAGCCTTGCGGTTATCCTCGAACTCGCTAACTCGCCCATCAACAATCCTACGCTATTCTGGCCGTCGTGCTGCCAAACGTTCCCACTGAGACGGATCTATATTGCAACTCCTCATATGTCGCATTAGGACATCCTTGTACCGGAGGGGAAGTTGCCCGCCAGGCTTCCGCTTTCCTTCCTCCAACTCCGAGTAGAAGATACGCTTAGCTATTCTCTCGTCCGCCATACGTGACCCGGTCGTGACCGCACCACCGAAGCTGTTGACGCATTAAGTAGGCCTCTCTGCCACCAACACGGGCTCGACGCAGGACTTCGGTATTACGGACTCGGTCGGACCATCTAAATGATCCAGAGTGCGTATGGTTATGTATAAAAGTATCATGTCACTAGAAACAAAATAATCCTCGCTTTGATTGTTTGACCATCACCATTACATATCTAAAGTTAATCCAATCTTATCTTGTTTAAACTAAAACATTATTTCGCAGACTTTACAAAGACTTCGCAATCAAGTATCAAGATCCATAAACAAATAATTATTTTACAACGCCCATAAAGTTAACAGATTCTTTGCAAAGTTTAATCGTATTGCAAATAAGTGATCTTCACAGTTGCAACTGGTGATGGCTATGGAAATCACGAAATGTAGCTTTGATAGACGATAAAATTAACTACCTTTACCTTGACTGCCACGTAGCTGAGTACCTAATTACAGGCTGATTTTTTTAACTTGACACTGACTGATATCCTGTGTGGTTGTCAAATATTGTATAGTCCGCGTAAAACTTTTTTCTCAAGCATGCAATGAAATATCGTCATAACGTGCGTTAAAACAGGCTTCGAAGTGTCAAGTTTCGGGCGGAACAATTCAAGAGAATTGTAAAGGAATTTCATACAAAATTGAAGGCCTAGGCCGGGAAATAATTTGTTTTTAATTTTAATGTGAGCATGGCGTCTGTGTTTATGAACAGCTGATATATATTATTTTCTAGTGGCTACCAATTCAGCCATTGGACCAACAATATCCGCGTTAATGCCTAGTACACACGAACTTCTTTCTTCCACAAAATATCATTTCATCACTAACCCAAACAAAACATTAACAAAAATGTTTGAACAATCGAATACCTAAATATATTCTAATGTAACACAATCTTTAGATAAAATTATTATAATGACATATCCTACTTTTATGTATATGTACCTACTATTGTTGACATTGACTTGTAAAATGTTTATTTTTACCAATAAAGAATCTGAATCTGAATCTGAATCTGAACTGATATTAAGAATACAAATATGTATGATTCAATGTGTTGATGAATAAATTTAAAATACTGTCTATACGTATAAAGTCACCAGAGACCATAGACAATATAAAAAATTCTCTGCCTTTATTTTATTTATTATAGAAATTAAGATTCTTATTATCAGGTTGTGTATAATGGCCCTACCTAATACTCGAACACTACACACGTGGACGACTTATTAAAGAAAAAAAATATAGAGGGACTGGAGGGAAAATTAAAAATACTTTTTTTTAAACATGGCGTCTGTGTTCATGAACTGGCTGAACAGCTGAATTATGTTTTTTGAGTGATGCATTTTTTTATTTCATTGCATATGTTTGAGAAAAGCACTATACATGCCTAAGCCGTGAAAAGGGCTTGCCGGCTTCGTATCACTAGACGGCCTTCCTTACGGTCGGCCGTCTATACCTACTCAGCCGGCAAGCCCTTATTTCCCGGCGTCTGCAGTAATGTACCATTTATTTTCCTTTGTCGGATGAAAAGTATCCCATAACCATCTTTGGATGTCCAGCTATTGCCTAAAATCCCTCCAGCCGTTTCGTAGTAACGTGAGGGCTAAGAATGTTTCATCAACAGATGGCCTTGTACCGTTCCATACTCGTTTATTAATAAAATATTGTCAACACGTTATAAGCCAATACAATAAGTCAAATCAGATTACATGATAGTATTTTATGCAACCGTTGTATAAGAGGGGCCAAAAAACGCGAGTGGCATGGGTTACGATGTGAGCGTAGCGAACATCGTAAGAAAGATGCCACGAGCGTTTTTTGACCTACTTATACAACGTTGCATACAATACTTTTTCTACGACTCGACATTTCATAAATAAAATGCAAATAAACAACAAAGAAAATAATTACATGTTCCCGCTCGGAATCAACAAAATTAAAAAGAAAAATTGTCTCTGATAAACTTTTTTTATTGACATCCATCTGTCAAAAAAATATTAACTTATACATAAAGGTATACGATCACCATACTAAACATCTGTCAAAAAAATTAAACTAATACATAAAGGTTACGTTCACTATACTAAACATCCATGCACTGAAGATAAAACTTTTTTTTAAGTTGGCAGCAATGCCTTAGTACAAAAAGTTTTTTTTTTTAAATTTGCAAATTGTGTGAATGCAGCTGTTCATCTTGTAATCTGTGGTACTAAGTGATGCTTTTTTGGCGACATTATACCATCGGTTAGCAGTGTGTTTTTGGGCAGTAGAGTATAGACTTTTACAGGCTTTCATAATTTATGTCTTTATATTAGAGTTAGTAACTATATAAATGACAGAAAAAAGTACTGGAGTAGAAAAATTAGTTTCTTTTACTATTGAATTATAATTAACATACAAATTGGAATAGATACATCTCGCTGTTAAGATTTTTCAGAAATAAAAGCCCCTTTTTATAAAAAAAAGCAATATAATTAAGGAATGTTATAAAATCTAGTAAGTATATCATATTTTTTTAATGAAAACCGTTACTCATCATTTATTTATCGTAATATAGTTGTGTTAGCAATAATTATTAAATGACATATAAATAAATTTATTTCTAGCTCCCCGGCTGCGTTAAAAAAAAGAACAATCTTAACTTTATGCGAACAGGGGGTTCCATATTAATTATATGAGTAAGCGCTTAGTTTAGTTAACACTGAAACCGCTGTTTACCATTATTAGGATTCCGTATATTAAAATATACAGAATACGTTCCCATTTAAACTTGAAATGGATACCTTATGGGAGAAAATAGAACTATTATTTAATTGAAGCGATTTTAACTGTTTGTTTTTACGGGTAGCTGAGAATGTAGAGATGGTTATGGTTTTGGCTTTTGACTCGAATCTGGTAATGAAAAATAACGTCATGACATGGATCTATGTAAAAATTGTAAATAAATATGTAGAACCCACACAGGGCCACGTTTTAAGGCCTTGTCTTGGATTTATTGAGCAGCTCTACAGTTTACACCTGTAAAGAAATTCTATTTTGAACTAAGTAGTTGTTAAGGAAAATGTTACTATTTTCCTGTGCAACAGAATATAGTCCGTCAATGCGTCGCAGTATTCTAAATAACATATTTATTTATTTATTATAAAGCCTGACCAGAAATATATGAGGATTGTCAAGAGGGCGCTATTTATAAGATTTATATGGCAACAATTTTGCAACCTATCACAACCGCTCTATAATGACATTAGTTTAAATACCTGTCAGTTCCTATGGTAACCTCGTCATATCCTTTAATGGAATGCACTCTTTTACTGACTGTTTTTCGTGTACTAAACAAGTGTACACTTTATTTATAATGCTACGTTCACGACTGTGAATGGTATTCGGCATTTTCTTTGATGTTTTTAAATATTTGTCTTTTAAAGAATCCACTACGAATGACATTGACATTGTTGACAAACCATTACAAAATCATTGCCAGTGCAAGAAATTAGTTCCAGTGAAATTCCGCAATATGACGCATCCTCATGTATTTCTGGTCAGGCTTTACATTTAACAGTAAAGAGTATATTCTGTTTTATACGACCGTATTATTTTTATCTTTTATATATTCTCAACCAATTAATTTAACGTGACTGGAGGCAGGCACTTTTAATTGAGTAAGTTATGCTCGCTCGCTGTTATCGTAGTGACGTCAGCGCACGTGCGCGGGAGTGACGGCCAATCACAGCGCCACGCCGCGCCACACCGCACGAGACGGCCACGGGCCATGCGCCTGTCAGTTGACAATTCACCTCCTCTATAGTCAACTGACTATAGAGACGGACCTTTTTTATTTAAATTTACATCAGTGCTAAGATACTGATAAAATCAAATGTTTAAATCTAACCTGCAACCTGGCTCCCTTTATATATTTCAAAACTTTGTTTCTACTACCACTGTATGTTACGTCGTAATTAGCATTACTTAATTCCAATCAATGGAGATCTCTATTATAAAATTCTTAAAATGTACTGAGAATTTATTATCTACTAGCTGTGTTGCCCGCGACTTCGTCCGCGTGGAACCTTATCTTGAAAATTTTACATCTTTATTATTTTCAGATCTAAGCAATGTTGAAATTATAGTGATAGTAACGAACCCGTCGTACGCGAGACCGACTCGCTCTTGGCCTTTTTTTAGTTTTTTTTTTCGGCAAAATTGCTCTTATAATAATTATGAAATCAGGTACATCTACGAACGAAGAGCTTTACTAAATTCAATGAGTTTAAGAATAATACGTTTATAAATTCTTGGATTCGAATACTTAATAATGCCTTTATACAGTTTCAAGTCCCGCACTCAAAAAAATGTTTGATCTTCATACAAATGTTCAACCCCCTTTTCAACACCTTCAGAGCTGAATTTTCAAAATCGCTGAAATTTTTTTTCTTGTATTGTATTGATATGCCTTTATATAAAGTTTCAAGTCCCGCACTCAAAAAAATGTTTGATCTTCATACAAACTTTTAACCCCTTTTTCACCACCTTCACGGCTGAATTTTCAAAAACGCTGAAATTGCTTTTCTTGTATTCTAATAATATGTCCGTATACAAACTTTCAAGTCCTGCGTATAAAAAAAAATGTTTGATCTCAATACAAATTTTCAACCCCTTTTTCACCACCTTCAGGGCTGAATTTTCAAAAACGCTGAAATTACTTTTCTTGTATTTTAATTATATACCTTTATACAAAGTTTAAAGTCCCGCGCTCAGAAAAAGGTATGATCTCCATACAAACTTTCAATCCCCTTTAAACCCTTGTAGGGGAAAAATTTTGAAAATGCTGAAATTGCTTTTCTTATATTCTAATAGTATGCCTTTACACAAAGATTCAAGTCCCGCGCTCAAAAAATATTTGATCTCCTTACAAACTTTCAACCCCTTTTTCACCGTGTAGGGGATGAATTTTCGAAAACGCTGAAATAATTTTTCCTATTCTTTAATAAACTACCTTTTTTACAAAGTTAAAAACTCCTAACTTAAAAAAAAAAATTGTACCCCATACAACCTTTCGTCCCCTTTTTAACCCCCTTACCCTTAGGGGTTGAATTTTTCAAAATCTCTTCTTACACCAAGCCCACGTTATAAAAGTAACCTACTGTGCAAAAATCAACTCTCTAACATTAGTAGTTTCGGCTGTGCGTTGATGTGTCAGTCAGCACTTCTTCTTTTATATGTATAGATGGATAGGGCTTGCAACCTTTTTTATTTTTCAACTGTTGGTTTAACCCATTTATCGAAAATATATTGAGGTTTTAATTACAATTACATTCACATAATCATCTCAAATCTCGTGGCGATACCTATAACATTAACATAGGTAACGTAACTTTTTAAAATTATTTTATTCTGTTCATGCGATCACAGTTTCTTGTCTTACGTAACTTAAAAAAGCCATCTCCGTAATGTCAGAGCCAAGATAAAAAAAACAGTGTAACAAAGGCACGTCTCGGCCACAATGATAAAAACATGTTGATAAACACTCCAGTCGAGTTAATGGATTATGTTTTCACATTTACAACTATTTTACTTACTTAGTAAACAATGTATCTATATGTTGTTTCTGGGAGAGGTTTATTTTGATCCAATCTCAACAAAAAACTTTTTAACTTTTTTTATCTGTAAAAACTAATTAGACAGGTGCGGAAGATACATAGAAGGTTAACGTTAATGTAAAGGTTGTATAAATATCTGTATATAAATAAATTGGTCGATAAACGAGGATCTGTAATAAAATTAAAGGGAACATGAAATAAAATTACAAAAAAATAAAATGTATTATAAAAATAGTATACCTAAACAAAGACACATTGAAGACATAAAAATCATGAAATTTGGTATAAAACATATGGAAAGAGCGATTTTTCTTCTTATTTACATTCACAGATACATAATTATATTTTTGTATGTGTCATTGCATTTAATACCTATGTGGGTACTAATGTGCGAATAGTCGTTTGATATTTGAAACTTGAATGATCCTTTTCAGAACCTCAACTGTGTTTTCCCTATAAATAACATTACCTACCGCAAACGCTTCGGAGATTTTTTTTTTATTAAAAGTAAACGTACACTAGATCCCCTCTTCACAAACACAACGTGTTTACGTTACGTTATCTGTTTAGACACTACACCACTACATTCAAGAATGGCGTTGTGAAACATGCCAACTTTGCCCGCTTTTTTCGTAAAAACCCGAATTTCTCTCATTTTTTCTATGACGAGATAAAGTTTTTTTTGTCTAAAGCATCCATCGTATTCATATGCATGCGTTTATTACGAGAAACAATTTTTAAATCTACATTTCACCATTTTTTTTATCAATTTTCACCTCGGGTAAAGTTATCTAAACTTTTGCAAACATTGCCCAAATCGATTATTTTCGTAACTATAGCCCCTACAACGTTAAGATAAGGATCAGTATAAAATCTGGGGTAATAATGGCGTTCTACTTAATATCTTGGTCTTAACTGTACAAACACGTGTGCAATATGGGTGGGCAATGTTACATAGGTATTTTGTTTTTCTCCATACAAACCGAATAAAGCAGTTTGAGATTGTCAGGGTTGTCACTTTTGGTTAAGTAAACCATCTTTACCAATACCATTATCAAAATGAAAAATGTATGCTTAATATTCGATACTAATAGTTAGGCGGTTATTTTTTTACTTCACGTTAGAATAATCTAAATAAAAATTGTCATAATTGAGTATTCTATGTTTTTTTGTTTTATGGACATGACATGACATGACATGCAGCTAATGCTAAAAGTACAACGGCTTAATAGAAATATAATTTACCTTACCTTAAATACATAACCCTCCTTTATTTACGCAGTCAGGTAAAATTACGACAAGGTGACAACCCTAACCCTTTTTTTAGTCTGGGCAATGTTGGCATTCATAGGTTAGCAAGTTACTGGATAACATTGCCCACCATCATAACTCCGGTTTTAATAAGTATTTTTAGTTTAAACTACAATAAAAATGATCTACAGTTCTTATTTTATAACAAGCAATAAGATACATTCACCTGAGGCTTCCCCATTCTATAAAAAATACACCAGAACTTCACCTAGAATTGGCCCGCCAAATCACGCACCTTATTCGACTAGTCCCAACACGTTACGGAATGAAGTTGCGCGCAAATGTGATTCCCAGTGATACCACAGATATAATCAATTTTCCACTAAAAATAGTAGTGTTGCCATAATCATCTTGAAATTGTCTACAGTAACGTTTCTTTTTTTAAGTAGCGTTTTGGGCAAAGTTCCCTGTGGAGGCAAAGTTGGCGTATTTCACCTTCTATAAGTTTTTTTTATAAATACTAACCACATATTTTCAAAATGTGTTTAAGAGTTAATAAGTTTAAAAAAGTCACGAAGCTAGGTCAGTGTCGCGAAATATTTTCGTACGCAACGCAAGGCTCCATTGAGGTCGCACGAACAGTATCAATAAATACTGTACTTAATTATGGTATTCATTCTGATAAGACCGAGTATTGTTCAATGTTAAAGTTTTTGCGAAAATCGACACAAACAATTTTAAATTGAATTCCCTTATTCCATACCTATTTATGTTTTCTAAGCTGGATTAAGATGACAGCATTCGCGCTCTTCGCTATCGCTGTCTGTGTGTCTGTGTTTATTAGAAAGGTGAAAGTTTGTAAGTGTGTTTATGTGTTTGTTTGTTACTTCTTCACGCTCAAACGGCGAAACTAATAAATTTTGGTATGAAAGTAGATACCCTGGATTAACACATGGGCTACTTTTTATCCCAAAAATTGTGTGTTCCCGTGCGATGAGCCGTGCGCGGCGCAGCTAGTGTAGAAAGAGAATATTACCAAGCTTTTTTTTGTTGTTAGTCTAGCTCAATGGTTGGGTCCACGAACCACTGGTGTTCCGCAGCAGTAAAACTAAAAATATGGTCCGCGAACGATTTCAAAATCTTGGCAAATCAATATTAGTATGCTATGCAATAGCTAAATACCCCATCACCGGCAGTAGCTACAGATGTTTTTTTAAACAAAAAAGATGAAAATAAACTTTTGTTTTTAAAGCTAAATCGGATTGTGTTGCAACAAACCCCTTGATATTATTTGGGCTGGTTTCACAACGGTACTTATTGTATACACGTTTTAAATGACGTCGATTTCACTTTTTTTACATCCCAGAATCAGATCATTTGAGAAATTTATTTGTTAAACCGTGACATCGCGTGGTGCAATATTTTTTATATCCGTTATTTCCATATTACCTACGTAATTAGAAGATATTTTATGTTTTATGTGTTTCTCTTCAAAAGGAATATCTATTGATTGTCATAAAATTGATACCCGGGCCATTTTTTTGTTGTACACCCTACTCTATTTAGATTTTGGATATTTTAGGTTTTTTCTACTCAGAGTCATCACGAGCTTTTTCGATCTTATTTGGAGCAAAAAAGTGTCCCAATATTTTTACGTTCCATTCCGTTACCATTTTCATACATAATCTAAAAAAAGTGGGATGTACATCATAATAAAATGGCCCACCTAGTCATAATGTGTGTAATGTTGGTCATAATTTTCGTAAGCTAGTCAAAATATGTCTTCAGAATCACTCAACTTTAATAATAACACAGAAAAAGACACAAATCCACGGACCAAATCCGCACTGCACTAGACTCCAACTTCCGCGACGCGGCGGCGGCGGCGGCGGTGACTGAGGACCGCGGAAGTTCGCACAACATCTTTCAAAGGTAGCTGATCCATGTTACCGGTGATTGTGCGTATTATTGGTGAGGCCCAACTAGCCGAGACGTGGTCTCTAACTAATGGGCCTTTTAGGGAAGCTCAGAGTCACTCAGCGAGCTATGGAAAGAGCTATGCTTTGGATTTCGCTACGAGATCGAATCAGAAATGAGGAGATTCGTAGACGAACCAAGGTCATCGACATAGCAAACCGGGTAAGCAAGCTGAAGTGGCAATGGGCGGGGCACGTAGCTCGAAGGACCGATGGCCGTTGGGGCAGAAAGGTTCTCGAGTGGAGACCACGTACCGGCAAGCGCAGTGTAGGACGGCCACCCGCAAGGTGGTCGGACGACCTGGTTAGAGTTGCGGGGCCTCGCTGGATGCGGGTCGCTGCTATCCGGCCCATGTGGAAGTCTATTGAGGAGGCCTGTGTCCAGCAGTGGACGTCCTATGGCTGAAATGATGATGATGATGAATTGATGATCCATTTCGCTGTCACGATCCTCAGAAATGAGGATTACGATGCACGGAGGAGTGGTGCATAATTGGGATTTGTATGGCAAACGAACTTAATAATTAGGTATGTTATGGCTAACAAGGGGATCCATCGTTAAATACATTTCGTGTGGTTGGAAATTACTGAATGTTGATACACGCAGTCTACGGACTTTGATCTTTGTATCAATAAAAATTGTGGTTTTATCTTTGTATCAATAGGTCAATACAAAATGGGTCAATTCATAATAATGAGACATTACACATGTTTCACAAAAATTAGTACGAGTCATGTTCTGATATTTACGAACGCATTATTTGCTGCGATACCTATATAATGGCGAATTTACTTTAGTTTTTCCTTGCGGTTTTCATAATGTCTTAATTTGCATACATTTATATTTCGCAGATTAATATTCAATAGCCGCAATTCTGTGTCACATAAAATCGAGGGGGAAAACCTGAGTAAATCCGATGGAAAACTAGTATTTTCTTGTTTCCGCAATGTAGAATATCAGTAGGTCCGTTAAATCTCTTAAAACTTTATGAACGAATAGCCTATGCATATAAATGCTTAAAAATATACTAGTATTTGATCCACTTAAATCAACCGACCAGTTTTCTGCCGTCATAAGGAAAAAACACAAAAAACAACGCATCTACTGGTATTTTTAATGTTGGCGTAAAATGAAATTTGATGTTACGATATTATTCGTAGGGCGCGCCATATCAGCGTGACGTCACCAGACCAATACTCATAGTATCTTCATACATTGAGCGAATCCGTCAAGTGAAGTCACAGCCCTGCCCCTCACTAATAACTTTAGAAAGTAGTTTTGCCTATTTTGTCTTTGTTATAATATTGTTTTTATAATAAAGAGTAAGTACTTTTTAATGTACTAACATAAACAAATAATTGTGAAACTTGATCGCTTATCTTGATGGTGTCTGTATGAACAACATCAGCTACGCCGATGATATGGTGCTGCTGAGTCCGTCTATCAGTGCCCTTAGAAAACTGGTGGCAGCATGTGAGGCGTTTGCCGTGACGCATGGACTGCAATACAACCCGAGTAAAAGTGTACTCATGGTTTTTAAAGCGGGAAGAAAGAAACCCACTTTTGTTGCACCTGTTGTACTGCACGGAACCGCTTTGTCGGTTGTACAAAATTTTAAATACCTATCTAGGGCATATTATAACACCTAACCTCAGTGATGACCTTGATATCGAACGGGAGCGCAGGGCGTTGGCTGTCAGGGCTAATATGATTGCCCACAGGTTCGCTCGATGTTCTACTAATGTAAAAATTACACTGTTTAAAGCGTACTGCGTACTGCCAGTCATTTTACTCGAGCAGCCTGTGGGTAAAATTCACTAAAAAAGCCTACAACGCCTTGCGTGTTCAGTACAACAACGCCTTTAGGATGCTGTTGGGACTGTCCAGGTGGTGTAGCGCCTCACTCATGTTTGCGGAGGCCCGCACGGACGGTTTTCCAGCGCTGATGCGCAAGAAAATTGCCTCTATGCTGAGCATGCTCAGAGGGAGCCCCAACAGCATCCTGTGTGTCATTGCTGATAGGTTTGACTGCCCTTTACTGTCGTACTGGATCAGCCAGATAAAAGGGGTTGCATTGTTTAGTGTTAAGTGATAGTTGTAAGTTACATATATATGTATATACTAATATAGAATAAGATTTACTAACACCTTATGGATGTAAAATGTCTGAAATAAAAATTTATTTAATTTAATTTAATCTCTCATCTCATCGCGTATCTTTACGGAAAGACTTTACGGAAGTTTTACAAAGATAACGAACATATAATATTTACCCTTACCGCTCAGAAAACTGAAATTCTTAGTGTTTTATTATAACCCCGTTTCTTGACCTTATATTAAAAATACCTTCGTGGTCGTTGATTACAATACAAAAGCGGTATTGGCAAATGACTCGTATCCTCTTTAGCAGTGGTGAGGCACCTACATATACGTCTACTACCACGTACTACATTGATTTTGTAAGAAAGTGTATTAAATCTTGGCGAGTATTGATATAGCTTTTTAGGGTTCCGTAACTCAAAAGAAAAAAGAAAAGACCCTTATAAAATCAATTTGTTGTCCGTCCGTCAGTCTGTCAAGACCCTTTATCTCAGGAACGCGTAGAGTTATAGAGTTGAAAATAAAACTTTATACAGTATACAGGCCCTTGAAGCTGTAAAAATATCAACATACGTAACGTAAAAAAAGATACGGCCGTTTATGCCGCAAAGAACAGACAGTTCGATTCAAGGGATTCAAAATTTATAGGTATCGGATCGGGTACTTTCCATTGGCTTAGAACTATCAAAATTGGAAAGTAATACCGTCTTTTATTAAAAGTATTGGAAAACATTTGAAAACTATATAAAATATTCTATACTCAATCATAAAAAATAAGTATAGTATTATTTAAAGTACGCAAAACAGTTTTCCAACGGTAAAATTAAGTTTGTCGCTCAGTACAGTTTATCCGAATTGGACGCCAAAAATGTTTTAAATAGACTTTCGACAATAGGTCACACATAATACACCGAAAATTTAAGACTTATACAGTTTTCTCAGAACTGGACCAGAACGGGACCTCGCAGGAAGCACCAGCTTTCAAATAAAAAAAAGAATCATCAATATCGGTTTACCTAGTCAAATGTTCTGAGGTATCAAACATTAAAAAAACCGACCCCCGCCGCACCCGAAACGTGAGACTTATGGAACACAATGTCAATATTAAATTTCATAAAAAATAGTCAGTTTTTTCAGAATTTCATTATTTCAAACAAAATAAATAGTATTTTCAATGTAGGTTGTCTGGAAGAGATCGCTTTTTAGCGATAAGACCGCCTGTTGTCTACCGTTATTTTATACGTTGTATTTGTCTTGTTTCCTTTTGTAAACTTTTATTGGTGTGCAATAAAGCATTGTTGTATTGTATTGTACGTCGTCCAACATTGACATTCCCTGAGCATTGACATAGCTGTCACTTTACTAATATCGCTCATATCGCAATACATTGCTTCTTTGTATAAACATTATCTACAAATTATCTTTTAATACACGTTATTTTCAGAACTCGCTTAGCAAAATGTGGTTCAGTTTGAAGGGTGGAAACAAGGCAACACCCGGCATTTGAGAAAAACATATTTAAAATATCAGGAAGTTTAGAGTAGGCAATGTTCACAGTTCAGAATGTTATTTTACAGATTTCATCCCTGTCATTTTCGATAAAACTCGGTGTCAACTGTTATCGATATAATTTAAAAATGTAATGAAAAACAGAGCCCGATGCTCCCATGCGAAGCAATATATTGTAACATGAAGATATCACAGTCCGAGATAAACCATTAAATTAAGCAAGTTGTGATAACGCCGTGCGTCATACTCGGTGTTCAGACTGTGATACAGTATAAGCTAAGAGTGAAGATATGTACATAGAAAAACATAGTCAATGGATTGACCTACAGTACTTAGCAGCTACTAAAATCAGAGATGTATTCTCATAACATTACCATATCTTCGGCGTGGTTCTGGCGTAAACCTTAAGAGTATCATCACTATATAGTATAGAACAAAGTCGCTTCCTGTATGTAGTCTGTCGCTACGTATGCTTAAACCTTTAAAACTACGCAACGGATTTTGATAAGGTTTTTTTAATAGATAGAGTGATTCAAGGTTTATTTTGTATAATATATGCATAATTTATCAGCATTGCACCCGTGCGAAGCCGGATCGCTAGTATAGGTATGATACTCTAAAGCCACCGGTAGAGTCGCCTCAATCATTCCTCCGCGGGACTGTCCGGCAGTTTCATAATATCTACATAATATAGATATAATAATAATTATATCATAGATTATCATAAATTTTTTATGTGTGTAGAAAAAGTAGTGTATGCACCTTTATATAATTAGGTCTTAAAACAATCATGTAATCTTAGTATGAAACTCGCCTTCGACTCGATTCATAAGACCATACTCCTGTTTTAAGACTCTCATTATGTAACAGTCGCATAAAGTACTATTTTTGTAGTGTAGTGTGCGATTGGGTTTATTTAACTGGCAACCAAGCGTATGGTGGGGTACCCACGAACAGACAGCGTGGTGGTATACGGATGTTCAATAATATTATTTTACATTCAAGTGTTTATCATTACCCAACGACATTTTATTCTTCACAAATCTTCCCAGGATATGCTTGTTAACCAATCTATTGATTCATGAATATGTTTTTTTTATTGGATCTCTTTTAAATAAGTGACAATGTAGTAAGGGAATCGAAATTTCCTATATAATAGATTTAATAAACACCAACACACATATCAATCAACTGTAGTGAGGTTTATTTATTATTTATCCAGAACTGTTATACTGTGATTTATTTTGTGTGTTTCCCTTACCCCCGACGAAAAGGACATCCCAAGTAGCAAACAGGCTGAATTACAGCTTATACAGCCATTATAACTCTAATTTAAGCTGTATAAAGGGTATATAAGTGCTTATATGCAGCGTCATGGTAACGAAGAAAACAATTTACTAAACACCCGTTTATCAAATATTTTTCTTACTCCTTTAAAAAACAATCGGTAACGTTACCTACGGCTCTTATAAGGCTCTTGCGAAAACCATAAGAGAGAACCATCTGTAGTCGTTTATTATGTACCGATTGCATGATGTACAAACTAAGAGTGTCTAATTACGTGTACCTACCTGAAGTTCTTCAACATTTGCGTGGTATTTCAATCCTTGGTTATATAATAATACTATCCTAGCTTTATAAAATTTTATCTATATCTAAGATTTATGAACAAATACATGGAACTACAGAATGCATGTCTTTTTTCTCATTCCTCTATTTCCATTATTGCTAATCACTTAATCAGCACCTCTAGCATAACTGTGATACGTTAGTCTTTCTCGCGTGAGATATATTACCTATCTCTTTCTGTACAGTACTGTAAGAAAGTGACGGGTGATACTATGTCGCGCGACAAGAGTCACGAAGCATAGTTGTGCTAGAAGGGCAGTAATCACCTATGCCTACTAAAAGCTAATATTAATTCAGAAACTATTTTTGGGATTAAGGCTCTCATATCACAATAAAAAACATTGTGACCATTTGCAGTACAAGTCATATTAATAGTGACGTAATACTAAGGAGAAAAGAATTAAACGTATTTAATTGTCAAACAATAAAATCTTAATCCTAATTCGGCCTATATTTTACGATTTTAAGAAACAAATCTTTGATTTTAGGTACGTATACCCCTATTGTAGTAAAAGGCACCCTGTATACAAAAATTGGGTACACATATTATGTCATAAACAGCCTGTATGTATAAGTAGTATTATCGCATCCACGAGTACTCAGACGCGCACGCGCCGGTTCCGCCACACCTCCATCTGTCACTCCAAGTGCTATTTACATTTGATACGGTGAGTTTTGTATACTGCTTCTATTTAGGGCGACACTCCGAGTTTGGAACGTACCTGTGCTTTTATATATAAATAGTTTACGATTTAATTTATAAATTACGAGTAATTTGGCGCATACTGTCTTTTCGCAGAATTCTTTTTGGTCGAATGTTTCGTTCCGCAGAATTTTTATTTCCAGTCATTCATTTTTCATAATTCTTTCAAATATCCTTTTGATTGGGTTAGGTTAGGTTTGGTTTATAAAAAACTCAAATCTAAAGTTCTATACACTTTTCTACTTAATTATTTAAGTTAGTACGCGGATAACCCGTAAACTATAAGAGATGTATAAGTAGGTTAAGTTACGATGGGGCTGACATAATCATTAAGGAGTAAATGCCCCTAAACAATAAAACAATTATTATTTATTATTTATTTATAAGTAGGAATCGGGGAGTAAGATTAACCCAGCAAACGTTTTATGAAGACTAAATTATATGAAATAAAACAGGAAAGAACAAAAAAGCAACATTTGGCTTAACAGCTTGATTAAGGACATTGCTTGTAACACAATGTTTTCCGTTTGTATAATAAACTTACTGTCAGTGCCATCTGTTATACTCGGTATACAATACAATACAATACAATACTTTATGGCACACCAATAGAAGTTTACAAAAGGAAAGAAGACAAATACAATATATCATATCACATTTATCGGCATATTTCACATTTTAGAATTATTTGCTCAGAGTTTTATTAAATAAGAACTATATATATTTTGTATAAATTTCGAATGTATACGCTGAACAACTGTCGAAAATGTCGGTATCAGAAAAACATAGCCACAACGTTACTTTTCTTTTTTAACGGGAACTTTTTGGAGACTTCGTAATTTATAATGCTACGAAATTTAACTCACTATCTTTTGCAACCGTTGATACAAAGATCAAAGCACTTTTTTCTTTGTATCAATGGTTTAATATGAAAAATGTGGTGTGTACCCACATTTAAAATAATGAGACATTACATGTTTCATATCATATCATTTTTAGGGTTCCGTACCCAAAGGGTAAAAACGGGACCCTATTACTGAGACTTCGCTGTCCGTCCGTCCGTCCGTCCGTCCGTCCGTCTGTCACCTCACCAGGCTGTATCTCAAGAACGGTGATAGCTAGACAGTTGAAATTTTCACAGATGATGTATTTCTATTGCCGCTATAACAACAAATACTAAAAATAAAATAAAATAAATATTTAAGGGGGGCTCCCATACAACAAACTTGTTATACCTATATATAATATATATATAGGTACGGAACCCTTCATGCGCAAGTCGGACTCGCACTTGCCCAATTTTTATTATTTTTGACGACGCGTTTGGCTCGGTTTGTAGACACCTGCCTACTGAGTCGGCGGTCCCGGGTTCGAATCCCGGCCAGGGCAAATATTTGTGTGATGAACTCGAATATTTGTGCTTGGGTCATGGTTGTTCTATGTATTTAAGTATATATTTATCTATATAAGTATTTATATCTTCGTCTAGTACCCATAACACAAGCCTTCTTGAGCTTACCTACCTAATTTGGGACTAGATCGATTTGTGTGAGGTTGTCCGATATTTATTTGTACATTATTTTTTTATTTTATTCACTATAGTTTTGTATGTGTTTTTTAGCTAGGTGAATAACTTTTCTGATTGTCTCCGGCGTTACTCAAAATTTCTCTAGAGTTACCAAGAAAACATGCTTTTAATACATAAAATATTCTCTGTTTATTAGGTTTAACAGTTGGGACACTGAAAGTTTTAACATGTAAGTACACCAACATGAAACATAGATAAACGTTTATTTCAGGGTGACATTTTGCGAGTACCTACAGATAAATATGTGTCGGAAAAGTTTTTTTTATTTTTTTTTATTTACCTACATATAATGAAGACATATACATAACAGCGGACAAATCCATAAAAGAAATAACTGCCGCTGTCACCCTGCTATCGCTGACTGCTTGATTCCATCGGCTCTCTTCACTTACCATCAAATGATACTATTTAACCTAAATCAGGTTTTTTTTTTTTCGACTCGGCAGCGTCCCAGCAGAATTATGACTAATTGTTCGGATACGATTTCAAGGGTATATTTGTACGACTAACGAACACATGATATGTATTTTGTCATGCGTAGTTTGATGAATAACATCGAACTATCCTTTATTTAAAATGCTTAAGTAAACATACGATTTCCGCGAAGTAGGTATATTGTTTAGATATTGTCGTCGCATTTTTACCGTTGAATATAGATACCAGAACAATACAGGTTCATTAATGGAAAATAAAAGCCAAACCCAATAGACACATGCCGATTATTTGCATATCGTCGGGGATAGTGCAATACCGCGTAAATAACAGTAAAATTGTCGATAAAGTTCTCAATTCAAAAAAATGCTTAGCATTTGTTTGAATATTGATTCGTATCTACACTTGTTACTTACGCGGTATTGCACTATCCCCGACGATATTAAACAATATGGGTAGCAAAATAAGTATAATAATAAATAAACTTAAACGGATTATATCGCGTAAATTCATTATTTGAGCTTTCCTGACGTTTCGGCTACTAGAATATGGCAGAAAAATAGTTACCGAGATAAAGTGTGGTTACAGATGGACATACAGGAAGTATTACTTTTCTAAATTTTACATGGAACCCTAAAAACCAGAATGAAAAATGGTTATTTTCTGTTTCACGCATACAGATTTCAGGAAAACCATTATGTTAATGTTAATTATGACTAATTTATCGGCCTCTATGTGTTAGTGTGCGATATGAAATATGAACTACAAGGGGGCTATGATGTTTGCGTTTATCACGTAATAAATTTAGTGACAAAGCATCTGTCACTCACGATCGCATTTTGTCAAAACGTGACGGATGCTTTGTCACTTATTTATCGCGTGATAAAAGCAACTATCATTGGCCCGCAGGACTCTAATTCGAGTGTACTTTCAGATATTGCCAAATAAGCGATGTCCGTTTATCTCAGATCTATCGCCTAGTACTAGACTACCCAGTATATCGCCACTTCGCCAATCCGGTTGCGTTATGACCGCGCATTTGGGCAATTACGCGAGAACTGATACAATTAACTGTGACATAATTGGCACACAATTAAGATAATGTTAATCGCATTCCACTTTGTTCTATTTGTAAGACAGAATAGACAGAATTAGTGCAATAATGGCCTACTTGCAGCATAATGTTCATTATTTCATTTCACTATTAAGTATGTTTTTTTGGCATTAATTAAGCCATATGCTAAGCAAACCTAACAGTATTCCACTTGATACTAAGCATTTAGACAACATGAAAATATGGATTAAACGATATTAATAAATATTACGATAATAGAAAATTGAACGTTATTAATAAATCTTAATTTTGTCATAATTAAGTGTATCACTCCTCACGAAAATGCCCATTTATTTGCTACGCCAAAGATATCAGGCGCAAACTTAACCTGTCTGGGTAGTTACGTGAATATCACTTTATCATATAATATATTATTTAAATTATAATATCACTTTGTCCAACTCTAATCAGAACATCAAGTTTGTTCAAATGTGAGTTAAAGGCGATATACCCGAGATATATCCTACATTTCGCTTTTTTGACGATATCTCAAAGTACACTGGAATTAGCGCCCTGTATTTAATTAAATATACATTGACTATGACTCATCTTTCGCAATTCATTCAATTATACTTTAATGAATTGACTAAAATCACTTAGTCATCCTTAACATAACGGAGTAATTGAGCAGTATTGGGTCAATGATCCGTTCCTATGACAACAGGAAGGGAATATAACTAGTGACGTTTCATACAAAGAAATACAAACCTTGTGCGACGAAAACCTTGGTAGTATGAGTAAAGGACTATAGGGAATGATTTTCGTCATAAGCTTTAGTTCTCATGAATCGAACCAAAGGGTTACCACAAAAAGGTTCCGTAGGGGAATGTTCCCAATGACGTACTTACACAGTTACCATCGTTAGGTTTATATAAAAGGGTAAGTGTTGAAAGGCGATCAAAGTTGTGTTACTGTTCCTAACAAGAACAACATTTCTGTTGGCGGCATTATCCAAACTATTGTACTGTTTTCATACTTGGTGAATCTCGATTCTGGTACGTATACATATTGTTACATACTATATAATTTGTACTATAACTATTATACAAACGAATGTCTGTGGGTGCGTCTGTGTATGTTTGGTACTTCTCCACGCCAAAATGGCTGAAAGGATTTGCATACAATTTATAACGGAGATAGTTCATACGCTATACCTAACATAAATCTATAGACTTTTTATCTGGAATTCCCGTAGGATTATATTATGTTTCAATTATAAAAAGTTAGTAGATATTATCACAGAATAAACTCACTAGTACTATTAGGTTTGTAGACCTGCCTACTGAGCCGGCGGTCCCGGGTTCGAATCCCGGCCAGGGCAAATATTTGTGTGATGAGCTCGAATATTTGTGCTTGGGTCATGGTTGTTCTATGTATTTAGGTATATATTTATCTACATAAGTATGTATATCGTCGGCTAGTACCCATAACACAAAGCCTGCTTGATCTTAATTTGGGACTTGATCGACTTGTGTGAGGTTGTCTGATATTTATCTATTTATTTATTATGAAATTGTTAAAACGAAATTACTTAATATTAGTTTTTTGTACCTTTGTGCTCTCACCACGCCTAAATAGCTGGATCGATATCAATAATTTTTAGTTCACGGGGAGATGATTGATTAATAATTTTTAACCAACTACGGAGAAATAAAAAAGTTATACCCATTTTTTCTCCCACGCGGACGAAGTTCGCGAGCACCTTCTAGCCGCACTAATATTATAAAGGCGATAGTTTGTGAGTGTGTTTATGTGTATGTTTGTTACTTCTTCACGCTCAACTGGCTGGACCATTTTTGATACATTTTGGTGTGATAGCTGCCACCCTGGATTAACATGTAGGCTATTTTTTATGCCGAGAAATGTAGTGTTCCCGTGGGATGAGTGGGTAATACCGCGCGGCGCAGCTAGTGTCATAATCGACGGCAAAAAACGTAAACGCTGTAAACGCCAATGAATTCCCTTGGCGCTTACAGTGTTTACGCTTTCTGCCGTCAATATGAAGGTTTCTGAAAGTCTAGGCGATTGCCGCTATGGTTTGAACAAGCAACCTTATGAAATCAAAATGATACGTGTTAACCAGCTGACAAAGTGTCGTCTCATGTGTCTTTTGCTTTTTTTTATATGAGACAACGTCACACTAATCTAGTCCCAAATTAAGCTCAAGAAGCCTTGTGTTATGGGTACTAGACGACTATATACGTACTCATATAGATAAATATATACTTAAATACATTGAACAACCATGACTCAAGCACAAATATTCGAGTTCATTACACAAATATTTGCCCTGGCCGGGATTCGAACCCACCACCGCTGGCTCAGTAGGCAGGTGCTCTACAAACTGCGACAACCGCGTCGTCAAAATAAAGATTCCTAAAAGTCTAAAAAATTGGCCAAGTGCGGGTCCGACTCGCGCATGAAGGGTTCCGTACCATAATCTATAACAAGAATGTTGTGTGGGAGCCCCCATTAAATATACATTTTATTTTATTTTTAGTATTTGTTATTATAGCCGTAATAAATAATAATAAATAAAAAAATAAATAAATATTAACGGACTATCATACACAAATCGACCTAGTCCCAAACTAAGCAAAGTTTGTACTATGGGTATAGGTCGATTCACTAAAGCTGGCGCGAATGGATTGAATGAAAGTTATGTCACTTGTCACTTTGAGTGTTAGTGTGAGTGCCGTTCTTATACAGGGGCCTCCTAATATTTTGTAAACAACAACAAAATGGGTTTTTGTTATTCAAGAATAATAAAAATTATTAGGTATAATATAAGCATAATCCGCACAATATTTAGACTAAACAAGTAATATATATGTCCGAAAGGTATATTTAACTGTTTGATACAAAAATATTTTACTATCATGGTGTTTTATGAAGACGCTAGTTTTTTGACATACTTTAGATTTTGACTGTTGTAAGGCAGTGTAATAAAATTGTACATATTGCTTAATATTCATGCAATCTGTGTATGACCAGAATTAGGATGTGGGATGATACTATTCCATTGTCTCGTATGAGTTTAACCATGTGGGACTATGCAATGGTATTAACGTAACCCACATTTTCTTCTTGTCTTCGCGGTAAAGGTGTAATGTCAAGAATTAATAGGTGACGGACGACTAGTTCGAATAAAAAACCGGCCAAGAGCATGTCGGGCCACGCTCACTGCTCAGTGTAGGGTCCCGTAGTTGCCCGTCCTTCACAATAGACGAAAATTACGAGAAAGATTTCAAGCCCTATAAAAAAGTCGTACACGCCAAGAAACATTAATATAATACGTGCCAGATTGAGCGAAATGTTTTAATATAGTTTGGCACTTAACCAATATGTGTAGCGTTCGAAGTGTAGGGACACCGCGCGGCACTTACGTCATTTTAAAGAAAATTATGAAATTTTGCAATAACTCTAAAACGGCTCGACCGATTTTATTCAATATAGTTTTCATTGAAAGTACTAGTATCCGAGGCTAAGACCCATTCGATTCAATAAGTTATGCTCAGAAATGGCTCGGCCCTCCGTCAAGCTAAGATTACTAAATTTTGTTTGTCCGATGTTATCCGAAGTTGACCGAATATTCAAAATCCGATTTCATATTCTGAGTCGGAGGACCCAAAAGCCCCCCAATACCGAGTTTCAGCCCCCTCGGACCAATTTGAAATTTTCGAAAAAAAAAAGTCGCCATTTTGTTTTTTTTTTCCACGACTCTACTCGGGTGGGGGTCCCCTATGATATTTGTTTGAGCATCCCCCTACCCATCTCCAGCCGTTTACGAGATACGGGACTCCAAAAAAAAAAATTCCATACAAATATTGTTTTTTTCGATATTTTCCGACTTTGACCGAATTTTCGGACACCGATTTCAGATTCATATTTGTGAGCCCCAAATGCCCCCCGATACCGAGTTTCAGCTTCCTAGCACCAATTTGAAATTTTGAAAAAAAAGCCATTCGTCATTTTGAATTTAATTTGGTTCGATACTTAATTTTCACATTCATAATCACTTATTGTATCAACCTGTATGTAATCATTTTGTGACGCACACATAAATATTATCGTTCACTCATTCATTCCATTCGTGCCAGCTTTAGTGAATCGACCTATACTAGACGACGATATACATAATATATAAATACATATATAGATAACATCCATGACCCAAGAACAAATATATTGCACAAATATTTGCCCCGGCCGGGATTCGAACCCGGGACCGCCGACTCAGTAGGCAGGTGTCTACCAACCGAGCCAAACGTGTCGTCAATAGAAATTTATACATCATCTGTGAAAATTTCAACTGTTTAGCTATCACCGTTCTTGAGATACAGCCTGGTGACAGACGGACGGACGGACGGACGGTCACCGAAGTCTCAGTAATAGGGTCCCGTTTTAACCCTTTGGGTACGGAACCCTAAAAAGACGATTGCCGCTAATGGTCTGAAGAAGGAACCTTATGAAATCAAAATGATACTTGTAATCCAGTTGACGAAGTGTCGTATCATGTGATTGCGCCGTATTAGCATAAATGTCGGTTATTACGACACAATAGCCCGTGAACGTCTGTGCTGGACGTGATACATGTGATAGGTATCATGACAGACTATAATATATACTTCTTATATGATAGATGAATGACACCTGGGTTTATCCTAGTGGAATTTATTTCACGCCTCAAGAAGAAAGAAATACAAATACAGATAATTATTTGCATTATAATAGAGGTAAACAATAGGCAATCTTATCGCTAAACAGTGATCTCTTCCAAATTTTGGGTAGCGGTATACCATACCTGAATATTTATTTTTTTGAAAAATTCTTTATTAATGCATTTCTACTCTTTTGTGGCATATAAATAAATAAAAAACCTGTCATGTATGGTTTATATGCTGTACCCCGCGGTATTACCCGCTCATCCAGTGGGAACACTAATTATTTTTCGAGATAAAAAGTGTCATGATGGTGTTAATACAGAGTGTGAGCTACCTACATATCAAATTCTATCAAAATTGGTCCAGTCGTTTGAGCGTGAATAAGTAACAAACATACAAATCTTCTATTCCTTTGCATCATGTCAAATTATTTTGTGGTTCAGGCATGCCTTCTCTGGAATACCCTCCATCTCTATTAGGTATGCCCCAAGCAAGGTAGCATTCAAACCGATGCTAATATAACCATCAGATGAAACAAGAGCCAGATAAGTCCATCCATCATCCCATGTTGTAGACATCCATATAATTATAATTGTATTTATTATTTTACAACTGTTTATATGTATTTAAAGCGTGTAAGTATGTATATATTTATATTTATGCAGGATTTATACATATTTTGAAGAACTGCTTGTATCCTAGATGCTACATGCTGTACAATTGAATTCGTGATTTGCAAAAATACAAATATAACAATACATTTGCATTATGTTCGCCATTTGTACTGCCTCTTGTGCAATAAAGTTTAAATAAATAAATATCTCCGTTGCTCGACCGCACAGATTTTTTCATAGAAACCACGCGTTTTCCGATGTACCGAGTGGCCAATGTAAAACTCAAGGCTCCTTATTCGTTCTGATCTTTCTCTATTATCAAACATGTTTCTTAACATATTATCAATGTTACTACTTAGACAGGCTATTGCGATTTATTTATTGGTATATATTTAAAACCTATAGTTTGAATTTTTTACTGATAATTTATGGTTCAAAAACTACTCGAAATTGACAAAACGCACGCAGAAAACTGTTTTTTGTTTTTAACTTTGTTTCGACTGCAGCTATGTTACTTTCAAGAACTCAGGTAAATGTATTTAATCACTTCAAAAAGTTGGTTGAAATTACTAATATATTGGTAATAAAATAATAATAAAAAAAATTAAAAGGAAGAAGGCCACTTAACACAACCCTAACACAAAGCCATAGGACAAAATTGTGACAGAGTACTAGACATGATACGGACGGAAGGAATTCAAAATTATATTCCATAAACAAATATGCCACTCCATTTGTCCCATCTACAGTCTGACCAAAAAGAGTAGAAACTAAAAAGTGGCAATACTGTAGTGTCGTCCCCGTTTTCTTAGATTGATTAGAAAGGGACGACACTACAGTGTTTAAACCGCGTAAAGCATACTTCTGGTTCATGAATTCATGATTATCTTATTTGTTTGGTAAAGAATTTGTTCACACGTATCATAAAAGGAACAAGACGGGATTATGCTGTTAGGCCTAGTAAATAGAATGTCAGTTTTTGTATAAAAACTAATTCAATGATAGCGTCGGAAAACGCAAATATTTGTTTATGCTTTGTCTTGGGAGTTTCCTGTACTATAAGGTAGACCTGTAGATCGTTCCTTAAATGCATGAAATATAAGCACCACAATACTGAACTAATTGGGTATCCAGTAATATATTTAAACTTTTTAACGAATTCAATAAATGCAGAAGTTTCAGTGCATACGGATGCATATTTTTATGTTCCGTAACCAAAGGGTAAAAACGGGACCATATTACATTAAGCATACACTGTCCGTCTGTCTGTCTCTCACCAGGGGTGCTTAGGATGGTTGCTTTTATCACACGATAAATAAAGTGACAAAGCATCTGTCATATTTTGACGTAATGCGAGTGTGAGTGACAGACGCTTTGTCACTTATTTATCACGTGATAAACACAACCATTATAGGCCCCCAGGCCATGGACCGTGATAGCTAGAGAGATGAAATTTTCACAGATAATTTATTTCTGTTGGCCGCTATCTATGACAGTAAATATACGAATACGAAAGTCTCGGTGCGCAAGTCCGACTTGCACTTGGCAGGTTTCTTTTACTTAAATATGTATGTTCCCTGATCACTCAAAAATGGGTGAACTGATTAAGAAAATGAAAAGAATTTGTATGAAGACCTATACGGTACGCTCTGTTATTAGGAAAGGATGTGATGACTCATGAGATAACTCTTCAAATAACGGCACACTTGCAATTGGTAATCATTGCGATTTGGGTACCTTTTATTAGTATACGTTAAAAATTAATCTATTCACATTCAAAGCAAACCTTGGAAATTAATTGAATAAGTTAGGGAATAACAGTTGTGGTTTAGTAGTGTAAAAGGGAATTACTACTATTACTAATGATTATTACTACGGTTTCTTTTGGAGCGGAGCGAGCGAAGCGAGCGAAGCTCCCATGGATCGACTCGAATGGACTTTGTAACAATGCGCAGATCTCAGCGAGTTCTCAACCGATTTTAGAAATTTATGTTTTAAAATGCAATAATTAAATTTCGCTAGGTTGTGACGAAGAGAAAATTTCGGAAAAGAAAAAAAAACTCCGCTCCAATTTATGGTGCAAGCTTAGCCGATGGCTGACTCTGCATCGACCTAGTATTAGTCTTTATATGCAAATAAAAAAATAAAGAACATAACCTAATCACCAAGTAGCGTAAAAATCCGCCCTACTACTTAATACTTAGTTCGTCATACTGACCTTGCCCATTCATTCACCTCTTTGTACACTTGTTATGTCTCCACGTTCGTTGTATTTTGTAATTTCCGGTGTAAATTCCGTAGATCGATTTAATCTGACATCTTGATGTACCTATTATCCTCATGGATGACCCCCACTAGTCTACCAAAAAGTTCAACCCCTTGTTCGCGGACTGATACTGATAAATTTAAGCGTCAAATTCTTGTCGGTGTTGCTGATAAAATATGTACTTGTCTCCCTCCATCTTACTCTGTCTATAGCCACTTCGTTAACTTCCCTATACGACGTGACATCTATTCTCTCTTTCATTTATTTAATATAACTTACTTATTCTTGGGCTTCCTCTTCCTCGCTTCCCATCAACTTTCCTTCTATGATGTAATTTATATATTTGAATGATAAAATGCAATGGATCAACATTGTACTGAGTAGTTATTTTGGTGAAATTACCGGTACATGATCAGTTCTTGATAGTAACAATTTATTTATTACGCCCATTATTCAACAAAATAAAAATAAAAAGCATTTCGTCGGCCGTAGGTTCAATTGGGGTAAGGGACAAAATACGCAAAATGAGTTGAATATACAGTTTTGTTCAGAATTTTCCGCTCTATCGAATGGTGTATATAAAAAAAATCTATCTTGAAAAAAATGTTCCTTACACTACTGATTTTTATGGGTTCAAAATCAAATCTGACCCACAAAAACCATGTATCTGTTTTTTATTTTAATAAAGCAACGTCAAATAGGGTAACTACTGCCACCAATCCACTTTGAATAAGGTAAAGGTCTTTCCAATTAAGGAATTACCTTTACATGACTTATTTTTGAAGACAATCTTATGAAACTGGCTTTTACACTAATGCTTTTTTTGGATCATGAATAAATAACACCCATACCTTAAAAAGATTGCACGAGCTTAGAAAATAATGCTCCTTACCCCAATTTGCCACCTTATTTTTTTAACAGTATGAACCTTACACCAATTTGGTTAAGACGATATTTAGGTTTGATCTGATTTATATTAAGATTCCGTGTCCGTTACGCTAATTTTCTCGTGAGAATCAATGAATACTTATCCCTGTTACCTTTATATACAAACACATCTAACTTCATATTATTTTAATCTATTGTTATTAAAGAAAGTGTTATGTTGCAATAAAAGCAATCTAACACCGGAGATGTTGAAACAACGAGGCCACGCCGTTTCGCCGTTGAAATAAACATTGTGCGGTTCATGACGCATTGGTGTAAACTGTAATGTCATGTAATCTGTTTTTCAATAAATAAATAAATAATAAATAAATAAATAAATAAAAGCATCACTTTTATAATCTTTGTTTATACGGGTATCTGTGTAAACTGGATGTTAATTTTTGGCTTTACTAAGTCATTGAAACTACGAGCGTAGTTTGACTTATTTACATGCAAAATTTCACGATAAATGAAGGTATTCAAATAAATTAAGTAGTAAGAAAATTTCAAATTTAGTAATTAATCCACCGAGAAATGTAAGAAGTGTCTATTTATGTTATTAGGTATAATTCGTCAGTTCGGCGACTCTTTGTCGACAGCTCGTGAATTTTATTCTACCCGTGAAGTGTTTTGTTAAGCGGATAGTTTAAAAAAGTGGGCTAAGATTGTCGAAAAAAACAATAACCAATGGAATACTGGAGGAGGTAATAACACGTTCTTCATTAAAAGTTTTTAATTAACTTTACACATTATATGTTTAAAAATATCTCAACGAAGATTAGATTGACTTTCCGAGGACTAGCTGAGTTGAAATTAGGTACATGAGGCCGGATAGTCGACATGGGTAAAACTTTACAGACAACTATAAGGTAATCCTACTGAGTTTGGACTTCTTAAAGTCGTCTCGGTACTTGATGAATTGCAAAGGAAAATTTTCACTGTCAATTAAAAGGCATTCCTAGGTATGACACACTTTAATAGTCATTATCTGAATTCCTCTACCGATAAGTGTTGAGAAATCAAAGGATCTAACTAGAGCTCTTGCTATTCATTGACTGACATTGATGTTGATATTGATTATACAGCCTCATTTGACTCCTTAGGTAACAAGTTTCAAGTTTGAAAAGTAGTAATTAATTATAAATACCATAATAAATAATAGAATAAGTCGTTTCGTTTCGGTTATGCATATCGTTCACACAGGTACAAGTCGTATTCTTTTGTTTATGCACGTCGTTTATAAGGATAAAATTGGTGCAAATAAATTGAGTTATGTCTTTAAATACTCGCAAACAAAAGCTATAACTACAAAAAAAACATATTTATAGGGCCAACACATTAGTTTTTTATTTTTAAAATGAAAGCCTTATATAAAAATATAAGGCTTTCATTTTATAAATAAAAAACTTATAGCTTGTATAAAATTTTTTAAAAAGTTCAAGTTCTAAATATCTACTATTGACAAATAGTTGTTTGTCTCTTCTGAAAAGTGCCGTTTTTGAGTTATCCCTTATTAACTGGAGGCACTGAATTGTGAGCAACTACTATGTTGTCTAACAGGACTCCTAGAAAGTACAAATGTAAAATGATTATTTGTGAATTGTATTTAATTCTGTAACTTTTATCGTTCAACACAAGCCCTAAACTTTTAATAATTTTGCTGTATAAATAACATTGGTTGTTTATTTCAGTATTCGATCATAGAGGCTGAGAAATAATTCATGTGCCTATAATTAAAAAAAAAAAACATAAATTAAAATGTGGGTTATTCCACTCGATAGAAACGTTATCTGTAACGATACAAATATTGCATGTAACGGACACACAAAAAATGCTCACACGGTTTCAATACATTTATATACCTCTTACATTAATGTTTTAAAGATTTCCGGTGTTAAGATACGCCTTACGTCAAAGGTATGTACTCATTTATTTTTACAACGATCCCTTTACGCTATTTTTTCTTTCACACATAATCTCAAATAGTCCCTTACGCCATTTCTTCATCAATATAGTGGATACAATGAATAGGTAAATGTAAGATAAAGGACGAGACTACAGAATACTTTGTCTGTAAGGGACATCAGCAGCGAAATAAGTTGGTGTAAGGGACATGTCATTTTCTATAATATCCAAATTATTAAAACGAGCACTACATAGATAAACAGAACACTTAAATACAAGATTATGTATGAAATCAGGCCCAAAAACGGTTCACTACAAAAAAAGTTATGAACGATTTAGTTAAAAAAAAAACTTTGTCAGCCTCTCCTGAAAAATCGTATTTTGTCCCTTACCCCAATTGAACCTACGGTCGACGATTTATTTCGGACAAATTAATTTATATATTCTTAGTATTACAAAAATAACTTAAATAACTATGTTAGTGCCCAAACTAAGATGTAGAGAGGTCCAATGCCTGATTAGGGTAGGTACAGTTCCATCTCTCAGCCAAGACAGTCAGGAGACTGTGGCGGCTGGCGCGTACTCTGCGGAGCGTCGCAATAATATAATATATAAGTTTATGTAAAATATAAAATACAAATGTATTCTTTGTATTGGTTTTATGTACTTAATGTTCATTATATAGAACCGCAATAAATTCATCGATACCTATATAAAATAATACCTATCTACGTGTATTCCAGGGCTTCATTTGAGAGAGTTGGATTTCAGTGAGATGGCCTGATATTTTATAGTACAAAACCGTAGCCATACACAGTAGTGCCACTCACGGGACCTATACACTTATACAGCCACTTATTGTATCACGTTAATCCTCTACATACTTAATAAATCACTGATTCAAAGCCTGTTCATTATTATATAAACCGTTATTAATTTAACAAAATTATATGTACGTATATCGTAGTCTAGTACCCATAACACAACCCTAATACAGCAAATGTAGGACTAAATAGTAAAATTTGACCGAGATTATTTTTTCTTAATTAGTAAAAAATTACAATTATGCGGAACTTTTACAATACTGCGTAACTTTTTTTTAATTATGTAAAAAAGTCTACAGAAGTGCCCTTCATTATCACGTAGTGCCCCACAACTATTTAGTCACTATCTCATTAATCCTATCCACTTATGAAAACATTCACAGCCTTTTCATGACGCGTTTCCTTTGCAGTTCGCAGTTCTTATACCCGAGTGCGCGCGCGCAGGCGACAGTGATGGCTCGGGTCCCGCTGCTGCTATTGGCGCAAGCCATCGTCGTGTGCGCAGGTACGAGAAGTTAATAGTGTTTTATGTGTGAAAATTGTGTTGTGTCGTGTTTTATTTATTTTTAATGTGTTTACGGTGAAAATTTGTTCTTAGGAAAACAAAATGAGCGTAAAAATAGAAATTTACTTAACACATTAAAAATTTGATAAAAATATATAGAATTTTACAAAATTACAGTTAATTTACCAAAATAATGTCAAAATATTGTAAAGATTAGATTAGATTATATTATATTTATTTCACACATATAGGGATGCATTATAAATTACACACATAGTCAATTTACGCGAATTTATACGGTGACGTCAACATAATAAACAAAATAAACAAATTCAGCAAGTCCTAATTCAATAGATAATTAAGAAAAAACAATGTCAAAAAAATTTAAATACGTAATATAACAATTTAAAGGCGATCAAATGGAGAATAAGTATATTTATTTTTAATTAAAATACTATAATACACATTAAGTGGTTGACTGGTAGAGAATGCCTTAAGGCATTAAGTCCACATTTTTACTTTTTTATAGTGCTATAAGGTTTAAATAAATAAAGAGTGGACAGCCACCACACACATTATTACAGAATAATATAACATCTTACTTAAATTAATACATTTTATAGGACCGGTATGTACAGTAGTACAAATAAGGGTCCTAAAAAAAATAAAATATATAAATTATTAATATATATATACATAAACCTTTTAAGAAATTATAAATTATATTAACAAATAATAAAGTTATAACTAAAACGTAGCCCAGTGGGGGAAGAATTTAGAAATTAATTTGTAATTAACATGGTTAGCGAACCAATTATGCCATACGATTAAATGAATAAATAATGTTATTATTTGATAGAACGTATAAAATAAAATCCTCGATAATACAACACATCTCCTCCGGATCTGTCCGGTACTTGTTAACTCAATGAGCCGTATACGGAATTGCCAATTTACATTTACTACCATCAAACCACTGGGCAATATAAATACAAAGCAACTTTGCCCTTATAACTGTGGGATACGAATGCCGATTCTGTTGGAGTTAGATACTAGTTTAAGAATGCACAGTGGTCAGCTGATAGATGATACTAGTGATTGTGCCTAAATCTGCAAAGAGGAATGCTCATATAAGTAATGCTCGTAAGTAACAGATTACTCTGTGAACTGTAGACATCGCATTTTTTTATAAAATAGCTGAAATAGAAGAAGAAGAAGAAAAATATACATTCAAATATTTCGCCTTTAGTCTTAGTGTTACTTTTAATCTTTAACTAACATTACGTTTAAGATTTATATTTTTATTTGGTACTAACATTGATATGGATTTTATCTGAAATAAAATATTTGAAATAAGTGAATTATTAATTTTCAATGAAATTTAACTCAAACTCTATAATAATCCTATTGAGCTAAACGAAAATGGAGTCACCTCAATATTATGTTAACATATAAATAAATATTAAGGGACAATCATACACAAATCGACCTAGTCCCAAACTAAGCAAAGCTTGTACTATGGGTACTAGGACGACGATATAAATAATATATATAAATAACACCCAGAAACAAATATTCGAGTTCATCGCACAAATATTTGCCCCGGCCGGGATTCGAACCCAGGACTGCCGGCTCAGTAGGCAGGTGTCTACAAACCGAGCAAACCGCGTCGTCATGTTGGGTTAACATATTATCTTCCTTTTAGTTTCTGTCCAATTAAAAATATTATAATGTGTAAACGATTGTGGAATTTTATTTGGTACCACGTATTTTTGAATGCATGTTTAGTGGTTTGAATGATACAATTTATTTTCACTATAAACAAATAGGTATCGTAATATGCAGTTCACGTGGCATTACAATAATTTGGCATCTTGGAGTGAGGTGGCCATAAGAACTCCTAAACAGCACAAGTTAGGGCTCATTTGGGTCTGATGAGCGATTGACGTTTTTGTAAGAAAGTACAGGCAGTAACAAAACCGTGTTCCAAAAAAAAAAGGTAAATATTGAAAACACTGACGAGACGGCTTAGACGCCTTTATAAACCACGCCGCCAAAACAGAGGCGGGTGTTTTGTTGGTAGTTTAAGAGAACGGAGAAGCATTATAGTAGTTTAGTACTCTTAGGGTGCAATCTGTAATGTAACATAAAACAATTGAAATGCTGATATCATTTGTTATATTACAGTCAAATGTTCGTTGTGTTATTGTTCTAAGGCACCCCGGAGGTGCAGAGGGCCTACATCAGCTCGCGCCACACCTATCCTCTGCAACTATTTTAAGCCTCGTTCCAACTCAGTCCCACGGCTCCCAGCTCGCTCTCAACGGTCCCTTACATGCTAACTAAAAAAATATAAATTAACCACCATAATACTTTCAAAATCTTTATCTACACGACATTTGACAATTTATCTTTATAGTTAATACTCATTTATCTATTAGGCGTGGTGTTACATGCCCCGGGGGTTTCGATGCAAGAATAAGTTGACGATTACCGTCGGCATAGGTCAAATAATTCGTTATTATTCTAACGTTCACTTTCCCAGAGTTTACACGTGTGGCGAGGACACAAACTGTGCTTATTTTTCGAGAACTGATTTGTCCTGGATTAAAAAATAGCATACTATCTCTACATAGAAAAAAAGTTACACCGTTGCTATTGTGCTCTGAAAAACAATAAGTGTATATGATTATTAAACAAATTAAGAAGATACCTACTAGATGTACGATAAGTAGTTATATATCTACAATTCACTTTACATAATAGCGGACGTGACTAGATAATATTGATTAAGATTAACTGCAATTTTGTAACGAAGAACGTGAACGTGACAGAAAATGTTACTATGCTATTGAAATTAAATATATATATATATATATATATATATATGTATATATAAATAGCATGGAAACTAAGTAAATGCTACAGATAACTGACTGAACGAGCAAAATGTCCCCGCTTCAGCTTGGCCATAAAAAAATCGTATGTCCAGATTTTCAGCTGTTGTCGTCTAGAGGCCGCATTTCACCACCGGTCATCGTGCAATTTTGTTTCACTTTCAGGTGCTAACTACGTTTCTAGGCGTCTATATATTTATTTTTATGTATTTATTCTAAGTTAACTAGTGACGACGCGGTTGGCGCAGTAGTTAAGAGGCCTTATTCCTTTTAAAAAAAGATTTTTTCATATTGTGACAAATATATTGATAATTTCAATAAACTTTTTGAAGTAAATAACTTCTTTCCCCGAGCCGAGTTCTAGGTAGTAACATAGCTATTTCATGCTTATATTGCGTGCAGTCGAAAATAAGTTGAAAAAACTAATTTCCCGCGTGAATTTTGTCAATTTCGAGTCGTTTTTGAAACATAAATTATCAATGAAAAATTCAAACTGTAGGTTTCAAATATATACCAATAAATCCCAATAACCCTGTTGTAGGTATAGTACCATCAATTATAATATGTTAGGAAACATGTTTGATCATAGAGAAAAAATTATGATGAATTAAGAAATGTTGTGGCCATAAACTAAAAAAAATTAAGAGAAAAAATAATTTTAGCCAGTTTTCTTCCTTATTCCTTAATGCAATCTGTCCACAATCGAGGCAAGGACCTTCCTCTTTCTCTGGTTTGTTCGATTTTCCTGTCTGACCTGTCTGTCCTGTGAAACGTTATTTTTTTCATTTTGCTCAAACTCTTGCGATCATTTTGTATAATAATTAATTCATTATAAATTTGAATGGAACTCGGTAGGTACTAAAATATTAACAAATTACTCAGAAACCTCATGTACTTTGTCGATCTAACCAATACAATGTATGTTTCTAGGTATTCACGAAAGAATGCCAAATTGAAGCTGTACTTAGTTAAATTTAAAAAGAAAAAAGTACACGGAACCCGAGTCATACACTTGGCCCATTTTCATTTTTATTAACAAAATAAAGATTAATTTATTATTTACTTTAAGTCCCGTCTACAAACTCGTGTATCCAAACACATACCAACTGTCAATTTGTCATTCCACGTGTACCATCTATACTATATCTATGTGTACCATAAATATATTTTTAATTACTGCGAACAGTAAGTAGCAATCGTTTAAAGTTAATAGCACTGATAATACATTATGTACATTACAGTACCTACTCTTAATTACCTGCAAATGCAGTAATTGTGCAGTGAGCCGTGAAAATGAAGTGTCACTGTCATGGCCCCTTTTTATACTTGCTTAGGTAAAATAGTAGAGTTGCTAAACCGCGAAATTGTGCGCACCGAGTTACAAGTCTGAAGCTACGAAAACGATACCACACAAGCACGAACTAGACTTAGCTGACCAGCAATAAAAAAAGGGACTGCTATTCACACCGCGCAGTGGACGAATCTGATTTCTCTCCACATCTGAATATAATCAACGAGGTAGAAATTTCATGCTTGTATCCCGATGCGCGCAATTATGTTAGAAAACAGTGGATTAACAACTGTAATAAAAAGGATAATAACCGTTTTGAATTTTACAAAAAGTACTAACAATAAACCTTCAAGGAAACAACAGGCTACTGTAATCCCTTACCATCAGGCGATCGATCTGCTAATATTGTTCCTCATTCATAAGAACATACATGTTTTAGTACTCTAATGAGGGCCACACAAGGATAACAAAGTTTAAAAAAGGGAATCAAAATCATAATTTTCCCAAGAATATTTAGATGCAAATAAACGCTTTGCATTATGCATAAATGTGGATACGTCTCGTCGAATTTGACTATGTCGGCTCATTGAGCCTTTTCAATAAGTACTTCGGAATTTCAAAGGGATTGGTTAACCTACTTTGTACAAAGATGGCACGAGACAAAAGAGAAATTATTATCGCAATCACCCTTTACACCTTGAGCACGGTCATAAAGATGGTAAAAACCTTGGCAAAAAATAAACATCACATTTACCTGTTTTTGAAGTTCTTAGTCGAGGCCAAGTCGAGGCTAAAGTACAATGAAACCCTATAAATCCTGTATCTTGGTTATTCTCAAAAATTTGGCACTGTTTCTTATTAACGCGTCGCTTTTTTTCACTTACTTTAAATAATCTTTATATCAAAACTATCTATCATTACGGATTAACCTATAATAACAATTCAGCGTCCAATAAACATTTAAGTTTAAATTATCAATATGTTGCTATGGGTATAGCGACGCGTCAATTAGAATGAGCACAAAAGAGAACAACCAATCGCAGAATAGTGGTGTAAGACATTGCACATTGCTAGGATTTAATTTGTCCCTTTCTGTTTAATATATTTTACAAAAGAAATGTGTTAAGCTAACGTAACATGTGTAATCCCCTAAGGCACAGGTTCACACCTAGTTTAGGGGATGAAAGCTTCGACCACATTATCCCGACTTGTTTGTACTAACCGAATAATGTATTCAGCTATGTAACACACCTAATGTACAATAAAGATTTATTATTTTTATTATTAATGTAAATATAAGAGATTAGTATTGTGTAAATAATACAGATAAACCCACTGATTCTGATAAAATTATAGGTGAAGGCCGTTTTTAATTACATATATGTTTATAAGTATAAAAACCTAATATTTGCCTAAGATAAAGTTAATAAAGGTGATCAAAGTAGAAAAATAAAAACTAAAAAAGGTGTATTATAATTTGAACCAGCATTTAAAGAAAAAACTATCCGACCATTACACATTACAATATTGGCATTCTAAACACCTAAATTCACAGTCATTTTCCTTTGCATCCACAGTACAAGATGGCGTCACACCAAAACCCAAAAAAGTCCTGGATACCATCATGAACCCAGCCTACATACCAGCGGAAGAAAAGCATGGTTCCTACTGGAAGAAGGCTGCAAAGACCGTGCTCAAGTCCAAACTGGCAGAAACTCTGAACACCAACAAGGCTCACAATGGCATCCTGTTCATTGGGGACGGGATGTCTTTGGCCACTGTTATGGCAGCCAGGACTTTTGGAGGACAGCTGAACAATGGGTTGGGAGAGGAAAACGTTTTGGAGTTCGAGAGGTTCCCGGTCACTGGATTGGCTAGGGTAAGATTTTTATTTTCTACTAATTGTGGCTCCACACGAAGTTGACCGAACTTGAGCGAATATAATAGTGTTGGAGGGGCACTTCACCGCTCAATTCTTCTCAACCTCGGGTAAATTCGTGAGTAGTGTGGAGCCCAGGTAATATACTGTCTCCGAAGACAACGCATCCCCCATCCGGATCACTTGGCCGAGTCGAGTCAGCGCAGTCGGTGCGCTTTAGTTTCACCCATTATATTTGGATCAGCCATAAGGTGTTCAAGTTCGATGTTCTTCACAACTCTCCATCCTCCATCTAATGTTTGCTCTGGGCCGAATAATTTGCACAAGATTTTCCTTGGTTTCCTATCCTTTTTTTTTTTTCGTGGTGTCTGCATATCTGGGTTGACCAACTGGACGACGGCCCGGTGGCCGCCCCAAATATCGCTGGAGAGATGCAGTGGATGTGGATCTGGTGAAGTTGAACGTCGATAACTGGGCTAGAGACAGCACTAAATCGTCAGGAGTAGCGAAATCTCTTATCGCAGGCCAATACTCACTTTGGTTCACTGAGTCATCAGAGTATGTTAGTAAAGACAACGCATGGTTTTTATTGAAGAAGGACTGCGCAAACTAGACCGTTAACACCAACAAGACTCAGAACAGCATTATGTTCATGGGTGACGAAATGTCTCTTTTTTTTTAAACATGATGTGTACTGCTTCAGGGCTGGTTAGCCCTCACTGCCAGTAGTCAGACTTTGTGTGGAAGTATAACCCGCTGATGAGATTGTCTCCACGCTTCGAGCCACAGGAGTAATTTGGGGAGGGTGAATAAACTGAACCGAGTCAGTCTGACTTAGGGCGGAAGGAGAGGAGAAATGTCTGGCTACTGTCACGGCTACAAGGACGTTTTCTGAATATACATTTTTTTTAACACAATCTTAATCGGAAATGAATCGATACTTTGTAATCAGCTGTTTAATTTTCCGGTAGTACTAAAGAATAAGGAAGCTGAGACAGTACAGTACAGTCAATTACATAAGCTTTGTGCAGAATTCTGGTAAAAACTGAACCGATTGTCCACTGAAGTGGTCACGACTAATGTACAGTTAGCTGTGGAAATAGATGCACTTTTTATTGTCATTCGATCATAATTTGAACACTACAGTATTACTTTATTGCATTGCCGTTTTCCTGTACTTAGAACCTCACATTTTAGTGATCCAAAAACAACAGGCGAGATAAATTCGAATTTAACCACCGTGTCAAAAAACGTGGCTTTACAAAAACATCTGAATACCAATAAAAAAAAAATCAAAGAATCTCTGAATACCTAAGTCAGACAGTGCTTTAAGTAATTCGACGCAGAACCATTTAGACCATTTAGAAACTTAAGCCAAAAAAATATTGCGCAAAAACATCTCCGTTTAATTTTTTATCTGTATAACAGTTTACCCGTCTCGGATCACTGCTTGCACAACAAATGACACTGTTCTTTCAACTACCTAAAACAACCGAATTTTAACTTTAAAATGTTCGTAATACGGTTTCTGATCAAGTTTAACACGAAGCAATAAGATCGAAGGTGCAAAAAAACCCGAAAAGTATTGAAATCGTTGAGTTTTCTTTTGTTTCGATCTTCATTTTATATAATCCGTTCATAATCGAACGTTCACCCGATTAGCTTGATAATGTTGATTGTGCAATTTTGATTGAATATTAAGTAGGTCAAGAGCAGTTACGTCATTCGTGTATACTTATATACATATCTATGCGGATATATTATTTGGTAATTCAACGTTAATCCAGATTTCATATTGTGGTTAGACCTTGTTTAACACGCGTGTGCTATTTAGGAAAGGTTTTCTAAACAGGCGTCTTGTCACCTTAAACACGGCTCTATAATTATGGTAATTTTAGCAGTCTTCTCACATTATTGTTCGTGCTCCGAAGACAGAATCGGTATCAGTCATTTATTTTCCCAAACATGGTACATACAGGTGGTCTTAAAATTACTTAAAGTACTACATGAAACATCTCAGAGACACGCAAATATACGAGCCTATAAGTTGCCTTGAATGCCTAAGAAGAGCCTATAAGAGCCTATTATGTGAGCCTCTAGTACCTACCTATAAGTTGCATTGAAAATGTTCGACTTCGTTTACGTTTCGTGTAAAAATAGCATCAACACGTTCGAAAAGTTTATTTTATTTAATGCAAACCTACACTAGAGGTTCAGTCGCCGCTGACCGACTCCGGACGTGTGTCACGTTCAAGGAACTCCCGCGCATGGCCGCACGTCGTGTGACGTCATTCAACGTTCCCAAACTTCATCGACCTTCTAGTGACGTCAAAATTTGGTGACTTATTGCCAAAAGAGGTGTGAAAAAAGGTGTGTTTTATTTAAACGGTATTGTTTTTTACGAAAATATTAAGAATGTTCAGGTCTATCCAATTTTCAAAGGCAAATGGAGCAAGAGATAACCGTGTTTTAGGGTTCCGTACCCAAAGGGTAAAAACGGGACCCTAATACTGAGACTTCGCTGTCCGTCCGTCCGTCTGTCACCAGGCTGTATCTCAAGAACGGTGATAGCTACACAGTTGAAATTTTCACAGATGATGTATTTCTATTGCCGCTATAACAACAAATACTAAAAATAAAATAAAATAAATATTTAAGGGGGCTCCCATACAACAAACTTGTTATAGATTATGGTACGGAACCCTTCATGCGCGTGCGCGAGTCGGACTCGCACTTACCCAATTATTTTTTTGTATAGAGTCAGGCTTAAATATACGCCTATAATATAGGTAGCTCTGTTTTTGTATAAGAATAAAACCTCCGCTTTTTGTTGCTGTCATCGCTTCAATTGTCGTTTTACCCCAGTAATTGCACATAATTAATAAAAATTGCACGCTTCTGAAGAAAAAATAATCCTTTTCCTTTGTATTTTTAATAATAGGCTTGCAACGTTTCTGTGACCATCATAAATGATGCAAAACGAATATACCTAAAGTAGGGTAAAACTCTATCATGTATATTACGTGTATTTTGTATGAAAGAGGTCACATTTTTACAATCACAAAAGGTTTTAAAGCAAATTACTAACGTGCTCAATATTTTTTTTGCAAATAGAACGACAATTTTTCTATCCAAGTAATCTAAAAAAAACATTGCGCGCGTTTTATAATATTACGCGTTTTTTTATAATTTCACATTCAATATCAGCCGCTACTATGTACCTACTTTCAGATGAGGATATTGATAAAACAAAGTCAATTGATTGGTTTTGCTTCACGCTTCACTTCATTAATACGTTTACGTACAATTAATGAAATATTGAAAAAACTATTCATCTGAAACATTCTGCAATGATATCGTAACCTACGTGATTTTTTTTTAATTTATCATAAGCTTAAATAGTTTTATAATGATCCCAGGAAAATGGCGTTTAAAGAAAATAATACTTAAGTATTTAGTTTTGATAAGATGCTTTTCTCAATAAAATTGACACTCGGTAGGTAGAAGTTGTAATGTAGTCAAATGTTTTTTCCCATAAATTTACCTTTTTAAAATTATGCTCTTGTTTTCATATAAGGTCATGCATTTTATTATTATTGTGAAATGTACCAACTCAAGTACAAACCACAAACGCACACTCAGGAGACAGCGTGACATTCGCTTTATACAACGACAATGCAAGGAAGGAAACTGAAAGGAAATTATCGTGTTTGCCACTTAATTATCGGGCTGACTGTATCCAAGGTTGAGGCTCAACATTTCAACAATGAGGTCTCAATGCGACACGGGCTAAAGACATAAGATGATGACACTGTATTGTTCTAGGCATTATTATTGAGTGTTAATTACCTATCAATTGGATGTCAAATATTATCCTATTTTGTTGCAATTTTTGTGAGTATTGTAATTTATGAAATATCGGGGTAATTAATATTTTTGGTTAATCCCCTTTTAATTTGCGAAACTAATTTCATTCTGCTGAAGATCAAGTTTTCAAAACACACATGATTTTACAAAATTTCCATTTTAGTGTTCTTTAGTTTTAGTGTTTTGTCTGATAAACTATTTTCTATTTCTAATTTGATGGTTTATGTTGTTGTTTCACAAATATAAAAATGACGATTATCTTAACGATTACGTCAAACTGTTGAGACAATAAATCATTCCATTAAGATATTATTTGCAATTCAAAAAAATACTTACACGCAATCAATCACGCATTATTTCTACAAAATGGCAGTAAATAATATGGTATTTTTACCTATGGAAAGTTCGTTATTCATATATCACTTGTGTAAATATATGGTCTCTATGTTATTGTAATTTTATGTTGAATCAATTGAAGGCATGTCATTTAAAGGATCTACGATCATTTCGTTTCTTTCAATAATAAAATGTTATTAATTTATTAATTTATTGACAATTTAGTGCACATTACAAATATAAAAATATTAGCATTTAAAATTGAAAATGAAATATGCATATTAAATCTAAAACGCCATGGTTTCTAAAAACCGATTTCCCTATCTCTTATAGCTTTTGACTTCTTCCTATTTCCCCAGTGGGTTGATCTCCCCTCCCGGTATATATATTTTACAGACCTTATTTGTTCACGGCGACTGCTCCTACTCCGTTGCTGGCGTTCCTGCTCTTATGTGGCTGACGTAGTCTATCTAGTAACAATAACAAAACCATTGAAATCACTGCCTAAAGAACTATTGTTTTCCTTCCAGACGTACTGCCTAGACGCCCAGGTCCCCGATTCCGCCTGCACGGCCACATCCTACCTGTCCGGTGTGAAGACGAAGTATGGAGTCATCGGCTTGGACGGGAACGTGACCAGGGGTGCCTGCACTCCTCAGCTGCATAAGGGGAACTGGGCCACTTCTATTGGTGCATGGGCATTGGAACAAGGACTAGATGTTGGTGAGTAGACCAGAAAATTACTTTTAGTCGTGGAATAAACCAGCAAACGGAATACCCCGTATTGGAACATATAGGACAAAGTTGGCTTGCTATATTTTTCGCCAATACTTAGTTTTCATTGGTGGAAAATGGTTTCTCCAAATAATTTCCTAGTAATGTGGAATCACAAAGTCCTCACACCATTTCCGCGGAAAACTTCGTCTTGGAGCAATACGGGTTTCACCACCTTCCACGAAAATAGTCCCATGGAAGGTGGTAAAACTGTGCACTAAGATACATGAAACGATACATCAAACAACACATTGTGTAATTACTCCAGGTAAAATAAGACTAAAGATGGCAGTTTGGCGGCAATATAGGTACATCAATAAAATTTTGACATGTTTGCCAACATTTTGGTGTCTTACCCAAACCCATTATATATATCTATATAGCATATATCCTCCTGATGTTTTCGGCCACGGTGACTGCTTCATCTCCATTGTTGGCGTTAGTATGCTCAGCTCTCTTGTGGTTAACGCAGCCGATCTTGTTATTAAAGACCCGTGAGCACAACGGGCACGAGAGAACACCATTAACATATTTATAGTTGATCGCCGTTTGTAGTCGGGCTTTCAGCTCATCCCTCTTGTCATCGAGTTCAGTACGACTACGGGATTCAAAATCGCCCGCGTGTTTCTCGACCAAAGTCTCCATCCAAGGCGATTGGCGGTCTGCATCTCCCACTGTACTGGCTCAATGCCGCAGTTCTTCTTATTCATTGGGGGAGGCTTAGTCAGGGGGCAAAATATTGATCCGAAAAGTAAGTGCATTGTGTTATTCGATTCAGTACGAGAAATTACGTACAAAATGATATTTCACTAGCCCAATTTGTAAAATATTCATCTTTTAAAATATTGCCTCTCTCAAATAGGGTAGGACTTCAAAACTTTGGCAGGAAATGGCAGATCCTCATTTCTAGTGCCACGATAAAGTTTTGAACCTAGGTTTCATTGATGTATTTTGCCGCCAAAATATGCTATTTTTCCTGAGCTAAACGTGTTTTTCTCACCAGAGAAACAATATGTCCAAGTTTTTCGTTAGTATTTTTATGACTTATTTGCAACCAAGCAAATCGTACTAGTACTCGTCGTGTTACAGTAATACAGTTTCTCTTCCATATATAGACCAGGACACGACAGTTAGTGGCCTAGGTTGATCAAAATAACTCACAAACACGTCTCAATAACCGCGACCTCGCTTTTGTATATCAATAGACATCCTGGATTGCAGTATGTCATCTCCGTGTACGGAGTCATTAGTTGTGTTGATATCAATTCGTGGATTTGCTTTTTGGGAATAATATTAAAGTGATTGAAGTACAATCACAGATTTTTATTAGCAGTTCAAACACACAACAACATACCTTTATTTTCATGTATTGACACACGTCATGTTCTCAATCGATTTAAAAAAAAAAAACCATATATAGACCAGGACACGACAGTTAGTGGCCTAGGTTGATCAAAATAACTCACAAACACGTCTCAATAACCGCGACCTCGCTTTTGTATATCATTAGACATCCTGGATTGCAGTATGTCATCTCCGTGTACGGAGTCATTAGTTGTGTTGATATCAATTCGTGGATTTGCTTTTTGGGAATAATATTAAAGTGATTGAAGTACAATCACAGATTTTTATTAGCAGTTCAAACACACAACAACATACCTTTATTTTCATGTATTGACACACGTCATGTTCTCAATCGATTTAAAAAAAAAACTAATTTCAGTTGTTTTTTTTGTAACCTCAGAAGTCCGTAATTTTTTTTCAATGGAATTTAGTTCCGTCGTTCTTGGACGTACGATTCTGACATGATTTTTATGACAAAGTATTTAACTACTGTAAAAACCTACCTTTAGGTAGCAGATTATGAAATATAATGAGTTGAATTGATCGGTTTTTGTTTTACGTTTATCTCTTTTTATTAATTGATAAATGATAAAGTATAACAGTTCTTATTATATAATATTGGTATAATTATTTATGCCGTTAACAAATGAAGTCACAAATATTCGGATAATGGATAATCTAATCAAGTAATCACTTTTATATTTTATTAGAAGTGTGCAGCAAGGAACCTGTTAGGTTCGAACAGCGGTTATACCTGATTGCTTTTTCATATGTATAGTATTTTGCTTTTCTTTCCTTCGTAACCTGTACCTACTATACCGTTTTTTAACATATTATAAAGAAAAAGATACCATTGTTACCATAACAGCGGACAAAACCATAAAAGATTAAACTGCCGCTGTGTTCACTCAATTAAATATAAAAAAAAAAAATAATAAGGTTAAAACAAGGTTAACGCCTCAGTTTGCGACATTGGCCTATAATAATTGACAATAATTTGAGAAATGAAGTTACCTTAGTAAAGGTTATCAAGGTACTGTTACCGCTATAGGATGTCCCTTTGTATTTGCCTAGAGCACATAATATATACACTACAGAAGCCGCGCTCTTTTGTTATTTGCCCCTTTTGCAAAGGAATTAGCCTACTAGTATCAGATTAGTAATTTTGAATGACGTGGAACGTTGGGTGAACATCGGTTAAGTTAATGACTTTTTTACTTTTAAATCCAGCTTTACCATTATAATAGGTCGATCACTAAGATGAGACTATCCTATCAGCCCGGTCATTGGAAATGTTCCACCTTGTTTGATACATAAATACATAAAGTCAATAAAGTGTTTACGTGCTCGTGCTTCCATTTATTAATCGGGGAACGTACATCAAGAACAAACATATCGATAAATTGAGAGTCTGCTCGGTTTTTTTTATTGTTTTTTTTTTTACCGTCACTGTTGTATTGACGTCAATGTCTGATAAATCACAAATTACTCCTCTATTGTCTCTCTTCCATTTTTATTTAATTGCTCATTGTTCTTCAAATCGAATGTGCCATATAATAAGCTAATGATACTATTTTATTTCACCTCGTGTCTAAGATACTTAGATAATAAATTCGTCAATCTAAAACAATAAAATATCGTTGTCTAATGGAACGTGACTCCATTTCTATCCTGCAAAATGACAGGGCGCCTAGCATTTTAGTTCTTAACACAATATCTGAACTTACAGTAAGTAATTACTAATTTAATTAAGCTTACAAATTACATGTTTCTTTTCTGGTTGAATAATGTATTGATTGGTGGTCATTAATGTCACTATCAAGCCGATAGAAATTGGAAACTGATGTGTTACAGTAACACTATTGGAATAATTCTAAAGTATGTCACTAAAATTATTGATTAATGGGTCAAAATCATTTCATTAATTATTTTATGTCACCCTAGGCCGTAAGTGGGATTTATTTTACTAATGAATCATTTCCTACAATCAGACAATACATGTTTAAGTGTTTTGGTGTTTCCTGTCAGAGTAGGGTAGGTTAACCCATTATGACCTGAATTAATTTAGGGTCTTAGAATAAGGAAATCTTTTTGGTTCTCCAAGTTATTAAAAGTTGAATGTACTTTTTACTTTAGTAGGAAGCAATGGGTGCCAAACGGCACCGCTAGGCAAATTTTATATCTTTTAAGGAAAGTCAATGGTATCAGTAGAATGACAATATGTGAAATGAGCATTATGCCAAATATTAAAGCTAACGAAAGAGAGAAAATAAACCGCTTACCGCATACTAATAATAATAATATTGACCTGGCACGAGTCAAAGTAAAAAAAAAATCTAATCTAGTTAATCTTATCTCTATTCCAGGGCTAGTGACGACAACGCGAGTGACGCACGCGTCTCCAGCCGGCATGTACGCCCACACGTCCGAACGGAACTGGGAGTCTGATGCTGATGTGCCTGATGAATGCCTGGAGCTAGGCTGCCGGGATATCGCGCACCAGCTCATCATGAACAACCCTGGCCGCCAGTTTAAGGTAATTATGATGTTTTCGTTTACTAGTATTGCTTGACGGAAATGAAGCTAAAGATACCAGTATTAACCAGATATACCGGCCGAGCAAAGAGATAGAGACGATAACCTTTGAGTACCAGTGGTGGAAGCCATGCGCTTTAACAAGACGAGTGGAGTAAAGGCGAGGATACCCAGCAATAAGGCTTACATGGTAGACTTGTCCGATAAGGCCTTTTTTTGTCTACCTGGGAGAAATCCGTTTTGGATCCCACTCGGCCCGGGACGAGCCAGGTGGGTATGTCCGACTCGCACGTACTAAAACTCAAGGGGTGTACCTGCGCTCGCCTGTGGTCAGGGTTCCGGGAACGCTGTTGCTCACAACCGGTACCCGGGCAAGAGCTGGGCTGTCGCGATATCGTACACCAGCTAATCCTGAACAACCTTGGCAGCCGTCGATGGTCCTTTTAGGACAGTGGGAGCATGCTTTGAAGGTGGTGTACAGGAGAGGCCCCTTTACCGAGCCATTTGGTTGCGCTGTGATTACTCGCATACAAGTTTCATTATGCATTGCTGGGTTAGATCAACCGATTGAACGACTCGTAAGTCGGAAATCAATGTCGGCAATGTAATGAACTAGGAAAGATGATACAAATCAAAGTGTGTTATAGCAAGACAGAAAGTTGTTTTATCTACTTGGTTAAATACCATAAGTAGGTATCCTTAGGAACATATGGCTTTTAAATTAACATTTCTAGTATTAAAAACAGAACAACACTATAATAAATTATTCTTTATGATTGTATGTATGTATGTATGTAAATACTTGTACATAAAAACAAGAAAAACACATAACAAAAGAATACGCGTTTTAACAATTATGTGAATAAGGATTGTGACAATACAGGCGACGCATTTGAGTCAATATTACTTTAAGTGAGTCACTATAAGAATATACTTCATTGGAGTAAATTTAATGCTTGCTTCCAGTCCTATGGCAACTAATTTTCGTTGATAAGTTGGAGAGATGTAGCCTTATTTTGCTTTAATATGTCGTAAAAGAAAGTAGGCTGAACTATAATGTTTTTTGCTTCTCCTTCAGGAATAAAAAGTAGACTAAGTCAATCTCTAGCTCATGTTCAATTAACGTGCGTGGCTTCGTTCCGTTGCTACGTAGTAAAGGACATTTAGCAAGGTATTAAGTATTGATCACATTTTTCCAGGTTATAATGGGTGGAGGAAGACGGGAATTTCTCCCAAACGTCCAGAATCCGCTGGTGAACGGAACCGGGAAGCGGTTGGATGGCCTGGACCTCACGGAGATGTGGCATGTGGACAAGACTGAGAAGAACGCCACGCACGAATACGTTACCGACAGGAGTGAGCTCATGAAGGTATTTATTTAATTGGCTAAATAGCCTTTGTAATTAGAGTTAGGGTTATCATCATCAGTTTTCAAACAGCAAGGTAAAGTAAAGCATTCATTTATTGTAAACTGTGTACGAATTATAACAAAGGACACAAAGATAAACACTTTAGTCTAAGTTAGATTTTTTCCCATGCCGTGCTCGACGGCCTACCACCACCATGTGCTTCTGTCATAGCTAATACAAAACGCCCAAGTGATCTTAAATCATAACTACCTATTTACTATTAAGGAGCTAAAGAATTAAGACCAAGAAATTAGGGAAAATCCGTAAATGTACACTGGAACATCTGGACAGGTAATAAGGTTTTATGGAGATGCCACGAACTCGGTCTGAATGGCGAGCGGCGTGGCGCGCGCTACGTGTGTCTCGCTCACTCGGATGGCCGCCGCGCTCGGATCTCTCGCTCAACCGCTCGCCGCGACGCTGGTCGCTCAAGATGGTTGCGACTCCGTAAATGTACTAGTTGCTGTGCCAGCTTATGTTCCGGCCTGTATATTTACTAAACACTAAACATCATACAACAGATAGTAAATACAACAACAGTAGTAGTAGACAAAATATATTTATTTTACTCTATAACATCATGTTTATATTTCAGGTCTTTAACTCCGACGAGCTACCAGAGTACTTGCTCGGCTTGTTCCAAGACGACCACATGTCGTACCACCTACAGGCTGCCAACCAGCCGACCCTGGAGGAAATGGTGGAAGTGGCCATCAAGATGCTGAGTAGAAGTCCCAGAGGCTACTTCCTATTCGTCGAAGGTAACACCATTTTCCTATTCGTGACAGGAAAACTATTCCGAGCTATTTATGATTGATTTTATCTGCGGATAAGGATAATGAGTATTTAAATTAGATTGAGCCATTCCTATACTCATTGTTATTAATTTAATATCAATAGTCGCTCGCAACTTCACCTACGCGGAAGAATATTCTCCTATTTGTTTATCCGTAGTTAGGCAAAATATATCTATCACCATCTGTGAACGCTTGGGAATCAACGCGTATAAGTAACTAGCGGCCGCCCGCGACTTCGTCCGCGTAGATTTTTGATGATGACAAAGATATTAAAATAGGTAAGTGAATTTTATTCTTAGTTATAATGGTCTAGACATATTACATTTCAAACAGTGGCAGACACTGATATGCAATTGTTAAAGAATTTTTGAAGATTTTCCAATTAGATTACGGGAATTGTTTGCAGGATGCTTAATATTTATTCCGTCAGTTACCTGATGATTTTAATCTTTGGCAAAAATGACTGCAAGATATAGAGCGACGCATGGATTTGGAGTTAGAAAATGGGGATCTTAGTTATTATGAGTGAGATTTAAAAAAAAATGTTAAATATCGTAAGGCTGTTAAAACAGTCTTAAACTCAGCACTGGAAGTCGAGAGATGGAGGCAGTTTAATGAAGAGTATCTCTTTCAATAATAATAAATAATAAACTTTATTTCATAACAATAATAAATAATGACCTCTTTTCATAAGAAGGCAGCACTGTATTTGTACACGCCGGCCTGCCTATTAAACGAAAAGAGTGATGTGGCGGAGTTCCCGAGGCTGGCCAAAATGTTTCTAAATGGTCTAGCAGGTACCCCAGTTATTAAAAAGGCTAGTATTTAAAGAAAATGCTGAAATGTGACCATTAAAAACTAAATGCACATGAGCGAATTTAATGATGCGATTACTATTTTGGTCTACAGGCTAGTAGTATTGTTTGAAGAGTGATTCAATATATTCTGGTGCCATAGTTCTCTATATTTCTCAAGAAGCTAAATAAAGTAAGAATACTCGTAGGTATATAAAGTATAAATTATTCATGTGCTGATAGACAACTCACTAAATATAGGAACACATAAAGTTTGAAACACGATAAATAAGAGACAGCACTATGAAAATATTGTTGACAGTCAACCATAGAAAAGGGGGTGCAAGTTCGTTTTAAAAAAAGGACGTAGTCACTGGGTAGTAGACAGGAAATAAAAAATATATAAACTGATAACGTTAGCGTAACACTTCTTTATAAACAACATTAGCGGTGTTCCCCATACAAACTTTGCACCCCTTTTTAACCCCCTTAGAGGTGAAATTTTCCAAAACGCTGAAATTACTTTTTGTATTTGATTAAGTAAGCTATCTACAGTTTCAAGTCTCTAGCTCAAAAAAAAAGTTCCCCCCACACAAACTTTGCACCCCTTTTTAACCCCCTTAAAGGTAAAATTTTCCAAAACGGTGATTTTTTTTTTTGTATTGGATTAAGTAAGCTTTCTACAAAGTTTCAAGTTTCTAGTTCGAAAAATAAAGTTTCTCCCATATAAATATTGCACCCCTATTTAACCCCCTTAGGGGTGAAATTTTTAAAAACGCTGAAATCACTTTTTGTGTTTTTTAATAAGTAATCTTTTTACAAAGTTTCAAGTCTCTAGCTCAAAAAAAAAAGTTTCCCCCATACAAACTTTGCACCCCTTTTTAACACCCTTAGGGATTGAATTTTTCAAAATCGCTTCTTATCTCTAGCCCACGTTATAAAAGTAACCTACTGTGCAAAAATCAACTCTCTAACATTAGTAGTTTCGGCTGTGCGTTGATGAGTCAGTTAGGACTTCTTCTTTTATATATATAGACTAGCTGTTGCCCGCGACTTCGTCCGCGTGGAATCTTATCTTGAACAGTTTACATCTTTATTATATTATTTTCAGATCTAAACAATGTTAAAATTACTTTTCTTTTTTTGCAAGTTGATGATTTTGATGTTGGTTACTGTAATTCAACAAAAAATAAATAATAATAAATATTGAAGTGCTGCTCCCATACCTACAATAAATTGTTTTTTTTTGCCATTTTATACGTAATGGTACCGAACTTCGTACGCGAGTTCGACTCGCTCTTGGCCTCTTTTTAGTTATTTTTTCGGCTAAATTGCTCTAATTACGCGGAATCATTATGAACTCAGGTTTCAAGTCCCGCACTCAAAATAAATATTTGATCTTCAAACAAATTTTCAACCCCTTTTTCACCACCTTCTGGGCTGAATTTTCAAAAACGAATTCACTTTTCTTGTATTCTGATAATATGCCCTTATACAAAGTTTCAAGTCCTGCGCTCAAAAAAATGTTTGATCTCAATACAAACTATCAACCTCCTTTTTACCGCCTCAGGGGTTGAATTTTCAAAAACGCTGAAATTACTTTTTTTGATTTCTAATTACATATATGCATTTATACAAAGTTTCAAGTCCGGCGCTCAAAAAAAGGTTTGATCTCCATTCCATTCCAAACATTCAACCCCTTTTTAGGGTTCCGTACCCAAAGGGTAAAAACGGGACCCTATTACTGAGACTTCGCTGTCCGTCCGTCCGTCCGTCCGTCCGTCTGTCACCAGGCTATATCTCAAGAACGGTGATAGCTAGACAGTTGAATTTTTCACAGATGATGTATTTCTATTGCCGCTATAACAACAAATACTAAAAATAAAATAAAATAAATATTTAAGGGGGGCTCCCATACAACAAACTTGTTATAGATATATATATAGGTACGGAACCCTTCATGCGCGAGTCGGACTCGCACTTGCCCAATTTTTCACCATCTTCAGGGCTACATATATTTTCAAAAACGCTGAATCACATTTTTGTATTCTAATAATACGCCTCTATTTAAAGTTTCAAGTCCCACACTCAAAAAATTTTTTAATCTTCATACAAACTTTCAACCCCTTTTCACCACCTTCAGGGCTGAATTTTCAAAAACGCTGAAATTCCTTTTCTTGTATTCTAATTATATGCACTAATACAAAGTTTTAAGTCCCGCGCTCAGAAAAAGGTTTGATCTCCATTCAAAGTTTCAACCCCTTATTTACCAGTTTCAGGGATGAATTTTCAAAAACATTTAAATCAGTTTTCTTTTATTTTATTTTAATACCTATTTACAAAGTTTCAAGTTCCTAGCTTAAAATTAAAATTGACCCCGAGACAAACTTTCATCCCCCTTTTAACCCTCTTAGAGGTTGAATTTATAATGACGTTAAATTAATGTTATTTTGTTATTATTATATATGCCTTAGTCAAGGATTTGTAATGGAATCAAACTTTCAACCCTTTTTAACCATTGTAGGGGACGAATGATTGAAAACGCTGAAATTACTTTCCTTGTATTTTACTTATATGCCTTTATACAAAGTTTAAAGTCCCACGCTCAAGAAAAGGTTTGATCTCCATACAAACTTTCAACCCCCTTTTTACCACCTAAGAGGATGAATTTTCAAAAACGCTGAAATCACTTTTGTTCCATTTTATTTGCATAACTTTTTACGAAGTTTAAAGTTCCTAGCTTAAAATTAAATTTGAACCCCAAGACGAACTTTCATCCCCCTTTTAACCCCCTTAGAGGTTGAATCTTTGATGACGTTAAATTAATGTTATTTTGTTATTATTGTATATGCCTTAATAAGAAGTTTCAAGGAATTTGTAATGGATTCACACTTTCAACCCCTTTTTAACCCTTTTAGCGGACGAATTTTTGAAAACGCTGAAACAATTTTTCTTGTATTCTAATAATATGCCTTTACACAAAGATTCAAGTCCCGCGCTCAAAAAAATACTTGATCTCCATACAAACTTTAAACCCCTTTTTTACACTTTTAGGGGTCGAATTTTTGAAAACGCTGAAATGACTTTTCTTGCATTCTAATAGTATGCTTTTACACAAAGATTCAAGTCCCGCGCTCAAAAAAATACTTGATCTCTATACAAACTTTCAACCCCTTTTTTACCACCTTAGGGGATGAATTTTCAAAAACGCTGAAATTAGTTTTCTTTTATTTTATTTTAATATCTTCTAAAAAAGTTTCAAGTTCCTATCTTTAAAAAAAACTTGTATCCCATACAAACTTTGCACCCCTTTTCAACACCCTTAGGGATTGAATTTTTAAAAATCGCTTCTTATCTCTAGCCCACGTTATAAAAGTAACCTACTGTGCAAAAATCATCTCTCTAACATTGGTAGTTTCGGCTGTGCGTTGATGAGTCAGTCAGGACTTCTTCTTTTATATATATAGACTAGCTGTTGCCCGCGACTTCGTCCGCGTGGAATCTTATCTTGAACAGTTTACATCTTTATTATATTATTTTCAGATCTAAACAATATGTTGAAATTACTTTTCTTTTATTTGCAAGTTGATGATTTTGATGTTGGTTACTGTAATTCAACAAAAAATAAATAATAATAAATATTGAAGTGCTGCTCTCATACAATAAACGTGTTTTTTTTTGCCATTTTATACGTAATGGTACCGAATTTCGTACGCGAGTTCGACTCGCTCTTGGCCTCTTTTTAGTTTTTTTTCGGCTAAATTGCTCTAATTACGCGGAATCATTATGAACTCAGGTTTCAAGTCCCGCACTCAAAATAAATATTTGATCTTCAAACAAATTTTCAACCCCTTTTTCACCACCTTCTGGGCTGAATTTTCGAAAACGAATTCACTTTTCTTGTGTTCTGATAATATCGCCCCCTGCCTGCTATACGGCCACATCTCAAAAAACCATTTTTTCGAGAAATCGCTTGTTAAAGTTTTGGCAGCGTAGTGCGTGGTAGTAAAACGGGGCTTACTCCAAGAGTTTTCAGTCGATTCATTTTAAATTTAGCTTTTTTTATTCTACATTATATAACGCTTCTCATGAATACGTCTTTTTTTATAAAACGTGTATATTTTCTAAGATACGAGGCCTTTAAGATAGGTACTTGGAGTAAATTTTGAAATGCGTCCTAAAACCGATCAAGTATTATTGGAAAATAGTAACATAAAAATTATTATGCAAACATTAAAATGATTAAAATACCTTTATTAATCAACTTTTGTTACAGTAACAACATCACTGTAAGCGATAATCAGTGCATGCATTTTTTTTTTTTTTTTTTATGTCATAGGGGGCAAACGAGCAAACGTATCGCCTGATGGAAAGCGATTACCGTCGCCCATAAACACCTGCAACACCAGAGGAGCCACAAGTGCTTGCCTACCCGGAGGACGAAGATAGAATGCCTCTATGCTAGTAATTTCACCGGCTATCTTACCCCCACACCGGAACACAACAATGCGAACATTGCTGTTTGGCGGTGGGTTAGCAGGCATGCAGCTTTAATACCAACTTTCTAGATGCAGATATCATCATCATTTTGCATATAATTAATGACTATCTGGTACCTTCTCTTAAAGGCACTTGTATCTTTAATTATCGTGTTAACATGTACCATATATAACATGTACCATGTACAAGGAGGCCCCGTAGTTATAGGTTTTAGCGTGGACTAGGTTCCCGTTGATATTCCCAGAATTCTTCAACTTCTTTACAATATTACCTTTTCATAGTGCAGGATAAGCTTTTCGTTTTCTACTTTTAGGTTTAGCAATACTGGATGAAGACTGGTTCGAATCAAAGTCCCAATTTATGTGAGTCGGTATTTACAACGAATTTTTAGAAAACCTTGCACCAACATATAGGACATGGCTCTCACAGTTCTATTTAGACATAGTCTCGAATAATATAATTCCACCTAAGTTCAACTGCATACACTGAATTCGGGTAATTCGGGGAATTCGGGTTCTACAAACTTTTGGACAAGCCAATCTACAATCAAATCAAACCTATAGTTGACAAAATAATTCCTGTGGAGCAGGCTGGATTCCGTAGTGGTCCGAACTGCGTGGATCAGGTTTTGTCGCTCACAACACATATAAAGACAGGCTGGATTTCAAAGGTAAGAGAAAACCGTGGCAGTCTTTATCGACCTTTCAGCTGCATTCGATACCGTATGGAGACAGGGGCTTATCTATAAGCTCATGACCGTAGTGCAGATGGTGGGACTAATCAACTCTCTGCTCAGCAGTAGGAAATTTATCGTCCACCTAGGAAACACCTCAGGCAAAGTCAGGAAGCTGAACAATGGACTACCGCAAGGATTGGTCCTGGTCCCGCTCCTGTTTAACCTAATAATTATATCGTGTGTATATAGGTTGAACAGAAGTGGGGTCAGGACCGATTCCGAAAACAGAGAATCGGAAATTTATGTATGCTGATGGATGACATCGCCTTCACAAACCAGGATGCCAAATTTAAACCCTCGAAGAAAGCCCTTCCTTGCGATCTGGAATGTTTTGAGTAATACTTAAAAAATGGATACTGCAGCCCAATGCTAGTAAAACAGAAGTTGCGACATTCCATTTTTGTAAGAAAGAAGCAAATTATGAGCCAAATATCTGATTCAGAGAGACGGCGCTTAAATTAAATCCTACACCGAAGTACTTGGGTGTCACTGTAGACCGCAATCTTACCTTGGCGCCACACATTAGTAAGTTAGGGAAGAAGCTACAGACGCGGAATAACATACTCCACAGATTAAGGGGAACTACTTGGGGAGCACCAGCTGACGTGCTACGCACTACCGGTCCTAGCCTAGTTTACTCCAGGGCAGAGAACTGCTTGCCAGTTTGGCTCAACAGCGCACATGTGCATCGGATAGACGTGTTAGACCAAACCATGCGATGCATATTGGGAACCATCAAATGTACTCCTCGGGTTTGGCTGCCTGTGTTGAGTCATACAGCTCCCGCCCAGTTAAGAAGATAACAGGCACTGGTCCACGAAGCACAAAAATTCGTGAATTGTCCCAATGTGCCCATCCATGTAGAGTTCGCAAACCTGCCGCCTCATCGGTTGAAGTCAAGGCACCCACCGTACAATAGAAGAACTTATAATTGTATAATATGAATGACTGTACCTACATAATATGCCATACGAATAAATAAAATAAATAATAAGTAGGTACTATCGGTACCCACTGTTGTGAAACAATCAAAATGACGTTTATTTCGCTTATATTAAAAAGATTCATCGTAATAACACTAGAATTTACGTTATTCTTATAGGACGCAACTCAAAAAAAATATTATAAATGTATGCTATACAGCCACAACTGCCAAGTGTCTGTCTTGCAGGGAGTCAACTGACAATTTTTGGTCAGATCCATAAGGCCACTTGTGGAAAAAAGGCTTTTAAGGACACTTTTTCTTATGGCTCTCGAAATAAGGTCATAAATTAAACTATCCTGACTACGAATCTGCAAAAATCCAAAAAAAATTTTTTTTTGAGATGTGGCCGTATAGCAGGCAGGGGGCGATATGCCCTTATACAAAGTTTCAAGTCCTGCGCTCAAAAAAATGTTTGATCTCAATACAAACTATCAACCTCCTTTTTATCGCCTCAGGGGTTGAATTTTCAAAAACGCTGAAATAACTTTTTTTGATTTCTAATTATATGCTTTTAATCAAAGTTTCAAGTCCGGACGCTCAAAAAAAGGTTTGATCTCCATTCCATTCCAAACATTCAACCCCTGTTTAGGGTTCCGTACCCAAAGGGTAAAAACGGGACCCTATTACTGAGACTTCGCTGTCCGTCCGTCCGTCCGTCCGTCTGTCACCAGGCTGTTTCTCAAGAACGGTGATAGCTAGACAGTTGAAATTTTCATAGATGATGTATTTCTATTGCCGCTATAACAACAAATACTAAAAATAAAATAAAATAAATATTTAAGGGGGGCTCCCATACAACAAACTTGTTATAGATATATATATAGGTACGGAACCCTTCATGCGCGAGTCGGACTCGCACTTGCCCAATTTTTCACCATCTTCAGGGCTAGATATATTTTCAAAAACGCTGAATCACTTTTTTTGTATTCTAATAATACGCCTCTATTTAAAGTTTCAAGTCCCACACTCAAAAAAATGTTTAATCTTCATACAAACTTTCAACCCCTTTTCACCACCTTCAGGGCTGAATTTTCAAAAACGCTGAAATTTCTTTTCTTGTATTCTAATTATATGCACTAATACAAAGTTTAAAGTCCCGCGCTCAGAAAAAGGTTTGACCTCCATTCAAAGTTTCAACCCCTTATTTACCAGTTTCAGGGATGAATTTTCAAAAGCACTTAAATCAGTTTTCTTTTATTTTATTTTAATACCTATTTACAAAGTTTCAAGTTCCTAGCTTAAAATTAAAATTTAACCCCGAGACAAACTTTCATCCCCCTTTTAACCCTCTTAGAGGTTGAATTTATAATGACGTTAAATTAATGTTATTTTGTTATATTATATATGCCTTAGTCAAAGAATTTGTAATGGAATCAAACTTTCAACCCTTTTTAACCATTTTAGGGGACGAATTATTGAAAACGCTGAAATAACTTTCCTTGTATTTTAATTATATGCCTTTATACAAAGTTTAAAGTCCCACGCTCAAGAAAAGGTTTGAGCTCCATACAAACTTTCAACCCCCTTTTTACCACCTAAGAGGCTGAATTTTCAAAAACGCTGAAATCACTTTTGTTCCATTTTATTTGCATAACTTTGTACGAAGTTTAAAGTTCCTAGCTTAAAATTAAATTTGAACCCCAAGACGAACGTTCATCCCCCTTTTAACCCCCTTAGAGGTTGAATCTTTGATGATGTTAAATTAATGTTATTTTGTTATTATTGTATATGCCTTAATAAGAAGTTTCAAGGAATTTGTAATGGATTCACACTTTCAACCCCTTTTTAACCCTTTTAGCGGACGAATTTTTGAAAACGCTGAAATAACTTTTCTTGTATTCTAATAGTATGCCTTTACACAAAGATTCAAGTCCCGCGCTCAAAAAAATACTTGATCTCCATACAAACTTTAAACCCCTTTTTTACCATTTTAGGGGTCGAATTTTTGAAAACGCTGAAATGACTTTTCTTGTATTTAAATAGTATGCTTTTACACAAATATTCAAGTCCCGCGCTCAAAAAAATACTTGATCTCCATACAAACTTTCAACCCCTTTTTTACCACCTTAGGGGATGAATTTTCAAAAACGCTGAAATTAGTTTTCTTTTACTTTATTTTAATATCTTCTAACAAAGTTTCAAGTTCCCAGCTATAAAAAAAACTTGTATCCCATACAAACTTTGCACCCCTTTTTAACACCCTTAGGGATTGAATTTTTCAAAATCGCTTCTTATCTCTAGCCCACGTTATAAAAGTAACCTACTGTGCAAAAATCAACTCTCTAACATTAGTAGTTTCGGCTGTGCGTTGATGAGTCAGTCAGGACTTCTTCTTTTATATATATAGATAAATATTATATTCCACTTCTGCCATTTAGACGCCAAGAGAAAAAAGAAATATTTTCTACCCAGTAACTGCCAAATAGCATCATGGTGTTATCTTCAATCTTTCATAATTTTAACTTTTCAGGTGGCAGAATAGACCACGCCCATCACGACAGCCTCGCCCACCTCGCTCTCGATGAAACCGTAGAATACTCCAAAGCTGTCAAGAAAGCAAAAGACCTGACCAACCCTGAAGACACCCTGATCGTCGTCACATCAGACCACGCCCACACCATGACCGTTGCTGGGTACCCTTCGAGGGGAAACGATATTCTTGGAGCAGTTGATACCACTACTGGCGGTGACGGGAAACCGTATACCACAATAAGTTACGCCAATGGGAAAGGAAAGTCGATTGGTGAAGACGGTACGAGGGTTGATGTGACTTTGCACCAGGAGTTCATGGCACGTAAGTACTTTTGGAAAAATATTTGTTAGTTTAGTATACATACAGTCGCTTGGCCGGTACCTACACCGGTCACTTGAACGTATTAAGGTACTGGTATCATGGCAAAATAGCATTTCGAAACACTTTACCATCTTTCAAAACTCTAGGAGACACTTTAATCAGACTGAGGTATTTTATAAGTGTAGGTATATAATTTTCGAAATTAGTATAATGACTGCTTGGACGAACTCTGTAAAGATAATAATTATTAGCTTGCAAAGATGAACCGTTACCCAACCACGTACCCGTGGGAGACCCACCACTTGGCTGACCACGGCCTAAAAAGACCTCAAATAGCTCAAATTGGATCCAAAGCCGCAAAAACTCCTGCTCAGTGAAGAATGCGGACCAGGGGGGCTGACCCCACATAAATAGGATTACCGATCTAGGAGAAAGTAGAAGCATAGACAAACCGTGAAAGCATAATTAATCTTAACTATTCTTCTTTGACAGGTGACGTGAGCTACGCGTATCCTGGCCTAGTACCTTTAGATTCCGAGACCCACGGAGGTGAGGACGTCGCAGTCTTCGTAAGTGGACCCTGGCAGCACCTCTTCACTGCCAGCTACGAGCAGACCCTGGTCCCTCATCTCATGGCTTATGCCATGTGTCTCTCGGAAGACCAGCATGAGAACTGTAAGATAACCATGAGGTTTGGAAGGCTGTATCCCTCCAGCGCGGTGGACCATGGACCTTGTTTTCTGGCCTACGGGCTCAGTATATTGGCTGTGATTATTAGTTGTTTTAGGAATTTATAGTTTAGTACAGTAATTACTTCTACAGTTGTTGTATTCTGAAAATGATAAACAAAATTCAAAAGATCATGCAAAAGAAACTAATGAGTTGATTAGGTCCATACACTCAAACTATATGATTTTTTAAATGTAATATATTGGGTTTTGTGTGGTGATTCAGAACTCCATGTGTACTATCAAAGACTGGAATTAGGCGCCTGTGATGACACCAACATATTTTAAACAGTTCTTAGTACTTACCAAATTTTGTAATCGGAAGGGGTTCAAGGAAATAAAGAACATCCAGATCGTGACAGGCGACGGCGACTCAAGATAATAACGGGGTGGGTCTTAATGTGCCTGGCCAACTCAAAGTTTTTTTTTAAATATGTTTACTACGAGTGGCGTGGTGCCCATAGAACCTGATTCTCTGTGGTTAGCACTTTTCTCTGCTGTATCTAAAATAATAAGAAAGCCAATTCTGCTCCGGCTTATTCAGAGATATCTTTGATGCTAAGCCACTGCTATCTACGCCAGACACTGCACAATATATAAGCAGAATGAGGGTTGATCGGTTCATATTTTGGGACCGGCTGAATTCCCAAAACCCTCGCTCTGGGTACCGTGAATTCAGTACCTACACTTGTACAGTTTTCAGAGTGCAACAACTTTAATATTGTGACAACTTGATCCCCTTGTATAATGATAAGCGATTTCAAACTGTATAATATGTATCAACATTATGAGTGTGCAACTAAACAGTATTTTTATATTTACAAAACGAGTAAGAAGGTTCTAAGTTTATAGAACAGAAAGATAATTTCTGGAACGTCTTCTTTGTTTCGTAAACGCACATTTTGCCACTCATTTTGATAAATATTTACTTAAACCATGAATACAAAGATCAAAGCTTAAAGAAAAATTTAAAAAGGAGCTACCTGGTGGAAGGGACCGGGAATCGAACCCGGTACCTCTGGATTACCGGTCCAGCGCGTTAGCCACTTCGCTACCCTCGCTCCACGTAGACCTGACGAATTTTTCCTTATGCTTTGTGTGTCGATCTTTGCATTGTTTATTTGAAAAGTTTTTTACACCATAGCATATAGTCATAAATTTATAAATATTTACTTCACAAACGGGCAAAAGGCCATACAATTAATGCAACGAGCAAATTAGATTTTGAATCAAGTTGACAACGTTGTTAGCAGCTGCCCACTGAGCCAGCGGTCCTGGGATCGAATCCCGGCAAGGGCAATTATTGAAATCGAATATTTGTTCCTGGGTCATGGCTGTTATCTATACATGTATTTATATAATATGTATATTTTCGTCTAGTATCCATAGTACAAGCATTGCTTAGTTTGAGACTAAGTTGATTTTTGTAAGATTGTCTTAATATTTATATTTAACTTTATTGTCCTCATTTTAGACTCGTCGGGCAAATACCTGCGATACTTTATGCTAGTGTTTTATTTGTAAAAATACACCTAATTCTATTTAAAGTATGAAAATGAATCATAATCTTAATTCATTCTGCTCTTCTTTATCTTAAAAGTTCTGTCACAGTCGTATTCCTCTTCAGTGAGTATTTCAGAATTATTTTCTGACTTTTTTTTGTCAAAATAAAGAACGTCTCCAAATAAACAACATATAAAAGAAATACACACAAAACAAGCTGGGGCCAATCCCTAGTGTAGCGTAAAAGTATCGATAAGTAAATTTTTTGGTATAGCAACTCTGTTGCCGGTTGTACACACTCGCCGAGACAGGGCAAGACAAGCATGCCGTCCTTCATTTACTCATAGAGTTCCAAAGTGACGGCATGCTGGTCTCGCCTTGTCACGGCGGCGAGTGTGTACAACGGGCATATCAGTCCAAAAATTCCGAGGTCTATTAGTAATAAATATTAATAGTACGAAAAATAACAGTTGGTAACCCTAAATTTTGATTATCGATATTTATTTGTTGGTAACTTAACAAATAGGGTTAATCGTTGAACCGTTACCACTAACTTATATAATGAAAAATGAAAATAAAATTAGGTGTAGTATTTTGAACAAAACAATAGTTTTGTGGGGGATCAAAAACTGACTGTTGTTTACTCTAACAATGCTTTTGTAAATATTTCCTTTGTATTAGATAATTATGTATTTATAAAAACGTAACTAGATATAAGTAGTAAAATAATAAATATTATAATAATAAGTGAAAACCGTCCTAATAGTAAACCAATAGACGCATATTTAGCTGATGTGTTACTAACAAACTAAATGTTAAATAATAGTACAACTAACAAGTAAAAGTACAAAAGTATTGAGTACTAATTTTATCTTAAAAAGATAACATTCGTAAACACGATTTACCGCGATTTTATAGAGGCCTTAAGAGGCCTTATTCCTTTTAAATGCTGATTGTTTTAGACATTTCTCTCTGATCAAACATATTTCTTAACATACTAATTCGATACCTCCTACGTATACTGATACAAGTGCAAAATCACGATTTTACAGGACGGCTGTTCAAAGGTATGAAGTGCCATAACTAACTCATACGTTGAAATAATGTAATGAAAATTTCAAATACTTTTAATGAATATAATATTTTCCTTAAATCTACATATTTACTATTTCAAAATTAATTGTACTTTTAGTAAAAAAGGTAGATATACCAGTATACGTGAAATTTACTAGTTCTAAGTTCTTGGTATACTGATACAACTACCACTTGATCCAGTATACGTCGTAAACTATGATTAGATGAATATGGATAATTATATTATTATTTTGCCTATTATGGACATGTATCATTTATTAGATATATAAACAAACTCATAGTTCGTGTTTGGATGGATCTGATCGGTTAGTTTCATCTGATTTGTCACTTGTACCAGTATACGCCTGAATCATTCCGTTATGTACCAGTATACTGTTAAGGTTATTTTGTATGTTATGTCGAATATAGTAAGTTCAGAGGTTGGTATTTAGGATATTTTAGCAAATTACGTTTGAAAGACAATAAATAAAGCAAATTTACACTAAAATTACGTTTATTTAAAAGGTAATTAAAATCACAGCCTGCATTTAGGGAATAGTGTTTTTATCTTTCTTACAGCGGTATTATCAACATTATTACTGTTTTAATATTTATATATAGTAGATTCCGGTTCCAATTTTGTCCATCAGAATTGTCAGACCAAAACCTGAATTCATCTACATCATCTTGAAGTATTAATTTAATTAAGTCAAATAATTTGTCATTTAGTCATGTCAACAGTACCTAACAAGTAGCATTCCCAAACCAAATGCTGTGAATTATACAGTTTACATTTTTATTGTAATAAAACATGCTTATATTACCGTGAGGAGATGTCAAGGTTTTTGAAGGTCGAATACAGCAGTCGCATTTTTTTGTTAAGTTTGAGTTTTTTTCCTATTTATTTCAAGTCTCTTACCTCCATGTGCCAATGTGTTTGGATGTTTGTTTTTCAGTAGATGTTTTCAAATTCTCGTAAATGTGACAAGCGTCAACTTAATATTTTGACTGAAAATATCACGGTATTGTCGAACAGACTAAGCTTGCGCTTCGTATTTGGTAGAATTAAACGACTCCTTGTACAAATTATACATTTCAATCAAATTCAAACAGCCGCCAGCAAAAATGTGTGTGATGAACTTGAATATTTATTCCTGGTCATGGATGTTATCTCTACATGTACTTTATAAAGTATGTATATATATTATCGTCATCTTGTACCTACCCATAGTACAAGCTTTACTTTGCTTGGGACACTGGGTCAATTCGTGTTAGATGGTCCCTTAAAATTTATTTATTATTTAAAAAAAAATCCGTTCAGACACTAAAATTTAACGTAATTTTTGTCTTATATGTTTATTATTTGTTTTCTTGGCTTGTTTTTCCCGTATTTATTTTTTTATTTAAACTCTTGATTAAATTTTTACTTTCTTTGTTCGTTGATCCAAATATTTTTTAAATTACACGTAAGTTACCGACATCTTTTTTGCTATTTTACTTTACAATTGCCTGTTGTGCCAACTAAGCAGCTGCCATCTCTAAATTCGCCGAATACGGACAAAGACTTAAAAACCCGGACATTTGGCGTAACTTGGATTTCCCCCATTAATAAAAAAAAAATGCTTTATTTTTTATTGACATTAAACCCCGGACGGCCCCCGGACGGCCCCCGGACGGCTTCAAACTAGGATAAATCCGGGGTAACCCGGTTGGATGGCAGCCCTAGTGTTGACTATGGTTTACTGTAGGTAATGGCGACATATGGCTATTATTGTACTCCAAACAACCATCGGTACTGATTGGAGAAAACTGTATCATAACCAAAATTAAGCCTAATTTGATACGTAGTAGGTAGAAAAGACGTAGGCCGCATCGACTGTCCGTCGCGCGTAGTGGGACATCTTACGTCCGCAACGATGACGAGCAAGCATACTGAGATAACTGCCACTTGTACTTGATAGTTGTACTGCGTACAGTGGTACAAGTGACTTATCTCAGTATACGATGTTCTAAATTAAAAAACGGTGTTAGTTGTATCAGTATACGTCACTTTATTTCGAAAACTAGCAGTAATTTTGTCATGAAAATTGTATGGCATGTAGATATAAGTATTTTGATCCCAAATATGCAAAAAAACGAAAATCGTAAAAATGTCAGTTGCATCAGTATACGTAGGAGGTGTCGAATTGATGTTACTACCTAGAACAGGGCTATTGTGATGTATTGGTATATATTTAAAACCTACAGTTACTATTTTTCATTGATAATTTTTGTTACAAAAACTACTCGAAATTGAAAAAAATCACGCGGAAAATTCGTTTTTTCAATTTATTTTCGACTGCACGCAATTAAAGCATGAAAAAGCTATGTTACTACCTAGAACTCGGGGAAAAGTATTATTCACTTCAAAAAGTTGGTTGAAATTGTCAATACATTTGTCATAATATGAAAAAAATAAATATTCAAAGGAATAGCCTCTTAAATCTGACTGAGATTCATATCGCCTAGTGACAACCAAAACTCACTAAACATTCACACTAAATTTCTATTACTAGGTACTCTTCAAAGCCTCGTATCTAGTTTGTTAATTGATAGTGAGATACGAGCTTTGTTTTCAGTAGGTATTTGTTACAGTTTTGGCTGTCAAAAGACGATAGAGCTGAATTTGATGTTCAATTGTCATTATAAAATCTATTTCTGTTCTTTGAAAGCTCGTATCTCAGTACTAAATCAATACTGAGATACGAGGTTTAAGTATGTGTATTTTGTAAATTGTTATTCTAGATCATTTATTCAAAACATGCAGACAAATATACCAACGTATAATAAAAAGAATGTGAGATCGGACCTTTTGTGTTTTTTCTTCTATTGTTCCCCATTGCATATTTTTCCCTTCCTGATTTTGCAAAACATCATTATCATTAGGTACCTACGCGTAAACAGACTCCACGCGACGTATGAATTATAAATTAGTTCAATAAATATTTGTATGTGAATAAATTAGATAGGTACACAAAATATAATAAGCAAACACCCATAAAAATACCACAGCTATTTGCATAGAAATATTTTACAGAGCCATCTATCCTCATACTGACCGACTAACAACAACACTGCCATCTATTGTGACAATGACGAACTCGCTGCTCAGCAGTCATCACTTAGCATTCCCTACAATTTATTATGCTTGAATCTTGTCTTAAGAGTTACTCGTCAGTACGATAGATGTCTCTACAAAAATGTAATCTTTTACTGTCAACACAAAATAGTGGCAGATGTTCGCTTTCAAATACAAACATATGATTGGAAGTTTTCCTTTGGAAGAATAAATCTTTTGAACCCTAACAACATCTACATAAAGCGAGCCATCTTGAGACAGAGTCATTTTTAGCGCAGGATAGGGGTTCTGAAATTTTGTTGTCTGAATCCTATCATGAGGGTTATAATATTATGAAAGGATTTTATGAGTTGATTCTAATTATTTACCGCATTATTACATTTCAGCTACCTAATTATATGAAAAATAACCCTGAAAAAAAATGTTATTGAAACATACCAAGTTTGGGCTCTTGCAGGAAGGAGATGTCTGCGTTATTTTTTTTTATAAACAGTTTCACTTCACGCCAAACAATCCGTAATATTATACTCATATTTAGGATAATAGGAAGTTCTAATATAAATCTTTTATCTGACTTAACTGGGTAGAAACGTGGCACAACCGAGTTTTTATCCCTCGCTTTAAAATAATCTACGTCCATCTTAGTGCATGAAATATTGAGGCAATAATGTTAGGACATTTGGTTTTTATGACATATACAATAGACATGTTGACTGATGTTGAATTCTACAGCGTAATGTAGTTATATGAATAAAATTAGCTAAATATATCACGAAACAAAGAAAATAAATCCAGAAAAATACTCGTAAATCCATTTGGAAATATGTGACTTCAAAGGTACGCAAATTTTATGATATTTTTTTTAATGCAAAATAAATTATGAAAATGTTTTCAGAATCCTCATAAGTGTACAAAACAATAATTGTATGACAACCACTTTTTCACGGTGAAAATGGCAAATTTCTTAATATCTCCATACAATTATTGGTACCTACCTATACTATACCGGCCTGTGACGAAACTAGCCTGGACGCCAATTGTACGGAGCGTTTTTTTTTTTAACTTTGACGGTCATTTGTGACTTTTAGAGCAGTTTAAGTGTAGTCAGTCCCATATAGACATTTGATCACAATAAAAAATAGAATCGATTGACATCCTCAAAAAAAATTAGTCAACATGTCTATTATGATATGACTGTAATCGTGAGGAAAAATGAGAATTAGAACATGAAATATTAGGGCACATGCATTAGGTCAAATAACGTAAAGTAAACAATCATTAGGACCAAAGACATTAGGGAAAACAAAAATAGGACATATAGTTTTAGGAATTCCGATATAGACCCGACAGCTGGACATCCAAAGATTAAATTCCCTATGCGGATGAAGTTGCGGGCACATTCTTGTATAATTTAATTAATATATCTTTTTGCGATTACAAACTTATACCTATAGACGTACTGTCCGTGAAAGTGTTAACCCATATAACGTATCAATTTAAGATAAACAGAAGTAAGTCAAAGGAGGACATTCTCAAGGGCTGGGAAACTGCGATATTGTGACTTATACATTAATGAAACTGAATGAGACGTGCTCAATCGGACAGAGTCGTGGAGTCGTTGTTGTAGTAACAAATATTAAATTTGACGACTTATTATCGTTTAATAGGCGTCAGCTAACTATAAGACATTTACTTAGCTTAAAGCATACACAGGTAAAAAATCCAGTTTTATATTGCCATGCCCCACACTACAGGGTTTCATAGCAGTAAAATGTACCATCTTCCAAAGTAATAAATTAACTGTATTTATACGCGTGTCCCTACTTACATATATTTTAAGTATGTACTTACATGTACATATATAAGTTTATTTAATTATGTAGAAAAGCATTTATTATAATTAAGTTGATGAGAAATTATACGTGACGTCAATAATCAAATATCACCGTCCATTCAAGTCGAATAACACCCGACATGTTTTGATTGAAGCTGCCAAAAGGAACATATTTTTATAATTATTTATAATAGTTTATAGTATAAGGTTATTTGTTTTTTTTTTTATGTTTTCTTATAAATTAATTTTTCTTCTGTTTTGAATCGACATTTTCAAGAGCTTCGATCGGTTGCGAGGGCGCCTAATAGAAAACATCAATAACATTTTTATTTCTACTAACATTTAGGTATGTATAGGTAAAATTTCAGTTAAAAAAAACTATAAAATAATTGACCGAGCGAGCGAAGTGTCTCCGTTTCAGCTTCAACCAAAATTCTTTCGTATGTCCGAATGTTTGATGTCCAGACGTTTTTCGGCTGTTCTCGCCTATATATCGCATTTCTCAACCAATTTTTTTTTCAATTTTGTGAGTAGATTCGATAAGTAAGTATGTAGATAGTTTTTTTACATTATAGTTTTTGGAAATTCAAAATACCGTAGTGTGGGGGTTGAAAACGTAAAAAATATCATATTTCAGTCATTTCGAAACAGTCTCTCGAGGTCTACAGCTCATTGAACCACTAATTTAAACTTTAGCTTCCTAATATTTTTTATTATTAAAAAAACGCCTTTGAGCTTTCAACTCGCAACACCTATATTTGTTTACTTCGTATTTAAAAATTAAAAATAAATGTTATATCAAGTTGTTTACTACATCAAGTACCAACGTTCACAAGATGGAAACAATAGTGCTAAATAAGTGCTAAGAGACGTTTATAAAACCTGCAGAACCGTGAGTTACAACCAAAAATCTTCTTGAAATTCACAAAACCAGTTTAATTTTGAACTTGTATAGACCGAGTATTGTTTGACACCCGCCAATCAGCGCAGTACATTTTACGCACACAACCAAACACCTGAGGCGTTTTTAAGAGGCGGTCTACAACATACGCGCTTGAGACTGCTTGGCAATTTACGGTCCGTATTGGGCTTACAAAATACGGTCCGTATTGGACTTGAGATATTAGGGGTGCGTTCCAAAAAGTGTGAAATACATTTATATATTTTTTCATTTATACTTCTGGAGGAAAATTGCCACAATTTACTTTAAAGATGGATAGCAGCCAGAGATTTGTTTCTGATCGAAAACACAGAAAGAAAGTGAGGCAAAATCGTTCGCTATCGTTATCAAGTGCATCAGACGGCACTGGCAGTGACTCTGAACTATCAACAAAAACATTATTGAGCCTGCCCGATACTTTTGGAGATTGTACGCAAAAAGCTGAAATGGAAGAAAAAATTAATGGTTTACAGATAGAATTAAGCATAGCACATGCAGAAATAGAAAAATTAAATCAAGAAATAATAAAACTCAAGAAACAACTAATAGCTTGTGAAAATAAAATTAGACTTTATAAAACAGTCGGTGTAGAAGATCTTACCATGCATAGTGACCCAATCGGGTCAACTCCACTAAGTAGCCATCGTCGGAAGAAGAAGAAACGCCATTCGCTGCGCACTAGGGAACTGTTACTGGGAAGATTTGAAACAAGACACACTAGCTGTGTAACTCCAGAATCGGGTCCAATTTATACACCTGAAGAATCAAACGAGAAGGAACCGACTACCTATACAAGGGATATAAAAGAAACGGAAAATGATGCTGGCTTAAGAAGTAAACGTCATATTTACATACTTGGTAATGAACAGTTAACCGGACTTGCAGCAGCTATATCAGAATCCAGAAAAGGAAAATGGAACGACGTATATAACCCTAACGCACTCATCAGAACAAATGCTACCTCAGACCAGGTTTTATCATACTGCGATAGAATTAAGGAACTAGCATGTAAGGATGATATTGTAGTTTTGTGCACAGGAAGCCATGACGTAAACCCAGTTAAATTAAACACACATTTAGGTATTGCACTAGACAAATTATCAAATGTAAATAATGTTTATGTTTTACCTGTCTTGTTCAATCCTCATCTAAATGAGAAACTGTTGAATAACAATATAAAATTGGTTACTCAAAACTTTCAACATTGTAAATTCATCGATACCCCTACCCCTACTTATTTTAAGTCAAGAGCTGCGTATATAAGTTTTATACGTTCTAAGATTAATTCAGCGATCGACTACATTCAGTACACAACTCAGTTCTTGCAATTCAAAATTGTAGACCAAAAAAACGTCAAACTCCAAGGTTCGTCTATCGAGATACCGGTTAGAGGAACTATTCCATTCTACTTTAAGAGGAAAATACAAGAACAGGAAAAACAAGTTAAAGTAAATGAACCAAAACCGATGAGGGAAAAAAGAACAATTACTGACTATTTTCCAAAATTACACAAAAAACCACTTTTTTTTCGTCCATAAAGGGGAAAAACCATTTGTGATACTTCATCAAAATATTGCTGGTGTACTTAATAAAACTGAGGAATTAGAAGTCGCAATTCTGGATCTAGGTGAAAATTATACGGATGTGAATGTTGTTTGTCTTAGCGAAACGTTTATCAAGAAAGGTGATGAAATCTATTTGTCTATAAACGACTTCAAACTAGCAGCCTCTTACTCTAGGGAAAACAAAAGAGGCGGTACTTGTATATTAATAAGGGAGAGTTTAGATTTCGACATATTGACTTCAATTACCCACCTCACAAAAGAAAGGGTATTTGAGGTAAGTGGTATTGAAATAAAGACTTTAAATATCATAGTGGTGTGCTTATACCGTACTCCAAACTCTGATATACATAGCTTCTTTAAACTTCTTGACGAACTATTTTTAATCGTTAGCCGTCACAATGGAAAGATTGTAGTAGCAGGGGACTTCAACATAGACTTTTTGAGTAAGAGCAAAGAGAGGACTCAACTGGAAGAACTTCTTGCTAATTATAATTTTACCTACCATATTACTGAGCCCACACGTCAAAAAACATGTATTGACAACATCTTAAGCAATATCAATGAGGTCACTGGGAAAACGCATCGTCTCGGTTTGTCTGACCACGATACTGCGCAAACCATAGAAATCACACAAGATGTCCCATCCATGGATAAAACTACTGATTTTTTTTATAAGAGAGACTATTGTGAAGATAATATGAGAAAGTTTCAACAATGTATTAGCAACTTATCTTTCAGCGATGTATTGGCATCATCAAATGCGGAAGATTCGTTCCAGTTGTTACATGACACAATTTTGTTATTTTTTAATCTGTGTTTCCCAGTTATAAAAATACGTAAAACGAAAAATAAAATAAATATGCCATGGGTTACGACAGGGTTAAGGAATAGTTGTAAAACAAAACGTTTGCTGAGGTTCAGATATTACAAGAATAAAAACATATCTGGGCAATACAAGGTTCAATTTAGGATATATTCTAGACATTTAAGGAGCTGTTTTAGCACTGCCAAAAAAATACATTACAGAAATATTTTGCACAACGCGGACAACAAAGGAAAAGCTACTTGGGACATTATTAAAACTAACACGGGGAAAACTAGAAAATTAGTAAATATCCATACCATTGAACATGAGAATAGGTTGTTGACTGAACCACATGAAATCGCCAATGCCTTTAATGTTTTTTTCATCGATATAACCCAAAATGGTGCGGATAGTCAAAACCACGTGAGTTCCTTAGATAGTCTAAACAAAACAATATTTCTTGAACCTGTAGACCCATATGAAATTGAGAAAATTATAAAATCTCTCCGGAACACAAATTCAGCAGGGTTTGACAATTTAAATAGCAAGATACTTAAATCTGTTGCTAAAAATATAGTCACACCATTAGCTCATGTTATAAACTTATCACTAGAACAGGGGCATTTCCCAAGTGTGTTAAAGTTATCAGTTATTAAGCCATTATTCAAAAAAGGTAATAGGTTCGACAAAAACAACTACAGGCCTGTAGCACTTTTGCCTGTCATATCTAAAGTCTTCGAAAAAGCTATGTTTTCGAGAATCCTAAAATTTTTAAACAAGTATAACATTTTATGCCCGGAACAAAATGGGTTTCGTAAAGGAAAATCTACTACACATGCTGCTTTTCATCTGGTTAGAAACATACTTGACGCATTAGATGCTAAAAATATGGTAGTAGGCTTGTTTTTGGATCTAAGCAAGGCATTCGATTTTGTAAATCACTCTATACTGTTAAAAAAATTAGATAAATATGGTATAAGAGGCCCGGCATACAGTTGGCTAGTAAGCTATCTATCTGGTCGCAAGCAAGTAACGAGAATTAGCAGTACATCTATATCAAATAACACTGCGCAAATTGTTGACTCTACTCCAAGGATAAACCAAAGTGGGGTGCCAACGTGGTTCCAACTGCTTTGTATCGCACAATCAAGCAATAAATGATTTCTGATTCTGATTCTGATTCTGATATCAATAGATTAGTAAAAGGATTCGCGTTTCGCACTGCAAAATAATGTCCGGTACACATTGCTAGTTATATTTATCTCCTGACGTTTTATTAGCTTGATAATTGCTCATACATAATTTACTCCGAACTTATGATTGTTTTATTCATTAAATAACATTATTTCTTATATAAATAAAAAGTTAATAAAAAAGCAACTCCATGGAAATTTGCGTCAGTATAATATTCAAAACAAACTTGACAAAAAGAGAATTATTTTTTCCATCAACAAGCTTCAAGGGCAACACCTAAATATAATTAGAAATTCATATGACAATGGCCGCTCCATACCTTCCATAGTATGTCTTGTTGCACTTTTAAGTGGTATCAATTCAACACTCTCCGTAGTACCATGGACACCTTTGCTGCGTTGGTTGTGTAATTATATTAATATATAAAAAGTTACTTAAAAATTACGAAACGTTACTTATGCAGTTTTAGCATTGCGTGTGTTGAACGTGGTTAGGCAATGTGTTAGATTTCGGTCGTTTCAAATTTTAAATATGGAACTGTGGGCGCAGATTTTAGTCCGGACTTTTATTGTTTGTTTTTGTGTTATTTGTGCAAATGGACGCAGTTTGCGAAGAAATAGTGGTGAGTATAATAATGTTTACTATTATAAAATTCCAGACTCCTTTTGAAAATCAGTTTTCTATGGATGATTTCTGGAAAAATCTTGATAGCGTGATGCAGGATCGTCTTTTGTTTCGTATGGCCATACCATGCCAGTGTGGCGCCATCTGGTGGACATATTTTTCTTTGTCCTCTCATCACGCCAAAACGGCTGGACAAATATTAGCAATTTTTGGTAAAGGGATAGCTGGACTTTCAAAGATGGTTATAGGACACTTTTTACCCGACTACAGTATAAAAACAAATACACGTACGAAGTAGCGAGCACCTTCTAGTGTATAATAAAATCTCTATTCTATACGATCCAAAAAAGAAACCATCCATGTTCCATTCCAACCTAGGGATCCAATCGGATGGCATAAAATGTATTATCATGTACCTACTTATGTTTGGCATAGAATCGTCAGCCACTAATTCTGAATATTTTAATTGATTTTAAATTTTGAAATTGCTATATACATAAAAATATCAACACGCAACGAAAAGCTAAAATGCGCTGGCGCACACCGGGACCTATCTATATGTATAGCAATGAAATAAAAATATGGTGTTAATTTACCCACATAAAAGAAATCGGAATTCTATAAACATCGCCAGTTTTTCGAAACAATATACCTATTATAAGTTTTAAAAGGCAAACCCATGAGCTAGCTTAGGATAGGTTAGGTTTGTTTTATGTGTTTTATGACACTCCTGTAAAGTAATTAGAGAAAAGTTAAAATTAGCTAAGAAAATTATGCCAAATCACAAAATCATGACTACGAATTTTATTTATACAACCCAATATGGAATCGTTTACCTAATTATACAAATTTTGGCATTGCTGTGATTTTACTAAACATACATTAAATGTAAGATATATTGCGTAATTATTTATTAATCGCCTTCGCAGCAATCAGATATATTCTATTTGTTGAGTAAGGAATAACTATTTCTTGAATTAAATGTTTCAACTCCTTATGCATATTGCACAAATACAATGTTTATTTAACGTTTATTTATAGGCAATACCTACGTATGTTGTGCATTTTATTAATGTGTGAAAGAACAATAATTTTCTTTTTTATAATTTTGCTAAGAAAAAATCTTTACAATCACAATAAAGCACAAAATATCTAGTTCTCAGTAAAAAAAAAATAGTGCATTTAAAGTTTAAGTAATCATGTTATTTAAGTAGGTATTATTATTTTCTGCGTAAAACGAACTACAGTCGAGTTCATTTACATCTACACGATTACGAGAACAAAAATATCTGAACACGACCCTATTGTCAGGAGCATAAAGTCGTGTTCAGATATTTTTGTTCTCGTAAGTGTGTAGATGTAAATGAACTTGACTGTACCTATATTACCTCATTATTACGAAACGTGTGGAAGAAAAACATTAAATGAAAACAAAAGTCATTATTTACAAACACATTCGGTATCAAAATAATAAGTTAAAACGATGTGTCTTTTGATGAAACCATACAATCGGAACAGCTTTAACCACTATATTAAAGGGTTATATGAATAAATATTTCCTCTAAACATATGCAAAGTAAAGGATTTCAGTATGTTCTTTTCTGATTAGGTTTGTAATTGTTTAACTATCTGAAACACAATTTTTTTTTCCATCTGTAACGTTTCGCCAAATTTTAATTTGTCCGAAAGCCATTTCTTTTTTTTTTCCTTTTTCGGAAATATTATAAAACAAACCTAACCTAACCTAATTAGTTCTTTAAAACGTTGTTTATAAAATCCCGAAAATATTACGGGTTTCAGGAATAAAATACTTTCGGACAAATGAACATTTTGAGAAACGTGGGAAACAATATTTCCGAGTTGAGATAGGTTACCTTTGTAATTACACTTTCTAATACTTTGTAATAAGAGAAAACAAAAACATAACTTATATTATGTGTGAAGACAATGAGCTAACTACCACAGGAGAGACAAACCTACAAGACGACCCTTGTTTTATAAACAAACTTTTCATCGAATTTTGATTGCATAGAAATGTAATTTCATCGAAAGCATTTTTTCTGAAACCATAAAATATTGCGGAATGTTATAATTATAACACTGATACGACACGTGCCGCCGGTGGGGCTGCCGAAACCGCCGCTAAACTAAAGCACTTGAAATACAGTAACCTGAAACCAGTGTATGAGTTCGTCCCGGTTGCCGTAGAGACTGGTGGGCCATGGTGCGCTGAGGCTAAGGAGTTTGTCGCGGCTTTGGCACGAAGGCTGAAAGACCGAGGCGTGGACCCCCGTTCCGGCGAGTACTTGGCTCAAAGGATCTCCCTGGCTATAGTGCGCGGCAACTCCGCTAGTATTCTAGGGACTTTTGAGCCAGGCACCTTCCGGAACTGTCCATAGATCCCTTCTAGCTTAATAACTAGTTTTACTTATTATTAATGTTATGGTTATGTTCGGTAATTAAGGTTCTGTTATGCTTATACTTTTTAATAAATATACACAAACCTAGCCAATCCTAATTTATAGGTTGACATTTTCAAGATTTCTGAAATATGTATGACTTCCGGGAAAAAAATTGTCCATGAAATGGAAATTCGATGAAATGAAGTTTTCGGTGAAATTCATTCCCGGCACTATTTTATTTTTCTCGAAGCGCTTCGTGGTTTTTTTGAACCCTCATAACGTCCGGGGTTTGGATTATACCAGATAAACCAAATTCTCGGAATACGTTGTCAATAGCGGACTAATAAAACATATAAAAAAAGGAGACCGTTCTGAACCATCTAATTACCGTCCCATTGCCGTAACCTCAGTGTTGTGCAAAGTCATGGAGCGGATCATCAACGACCAACTGATCCGATACCTTGAAGATCACTCCCTAATTAATGATCGTCAGTATGGCTTCAGACCGAAACGATCAACGGGCGATCTTCTAGCGTATTGCCAAAGCTTTCGATCGTGTCTGGCATAAAGCACTTCTTTCCAAGCTTCCTGCCTACGGTCTGCCCATCCAACTGTGTAAATGGATTGCTGACTTCCTGCATGAGCGTAGAATCCGCGTCCTCGTCGAAGGGTGCGCTTCGCGGTTCATGACAGTGAATGCTGGCGTCCCACAGGGCTCTGTTTTATCACCCACCCTCTTTCTTCTGCATATCAATGATATGCTACCATTAGGGAACATACATTGCTATGCAGATGATAGTACGGTTCATGGTCGATATATTGGCCGGCCGGAAGCTTGTAGGGCAGATATCGGCGCGAAACGTGAGAATCTTGTCGTTGAACTGGACCAGGTTCTGGACCTCATTAGCAAATGGGGATCTGTTAACCTGGTTGAGTTCAACGCCAAGAAAACCCAGGTGTGTGCGTTCACTACCAAGACGTCTTCATTTCTCCCTACTCCTAGTCTCCAGAGCACTTCTCTTGGTTTGCGTGATAGCCTGAATATGCTAGGCATGGACATCCGCTGCAATCTTAACCAAAACGAATACATCGAGTCACTGATTACCACAGCTTCCAAAAAACTGGGGATCCTGAACAGGGTGCGACGGTTCTTCACGCCGGACCAGCTTTGCCTTCTTTATAAGACTCAAGTTCGGTCGTGCGTTGAGTACTGCTCGCATCTGTGGGATGGCTCCGCCCAATATCTACTCGATGCTCTTGACAGATTGCAGCGTCGGGCGGTCCGCATCATAGATGACGAGAAAAGTACCAGATTCCTCGAACCCCTTCAATTACGTAGGGACATTGGGTCGCTGAGCGTTTTCTATCGCCTATACCATGGCGAGTGTTCTGAAGAGTTATTTTCTCTTATCCCACCCTCCCCTTTCCGTCATAGAACCACACGTGCCAGCTTGCGATGTCATCGCCTCACCGTGGAGAATATTCCCACCCGTACCAAGAAGTTTGGCAATTCCTTCATCTGCCGAACTACTATTAAAGTATGGAACTCCTTGCCGGCTCATGTGTTTCCTCCTTCTTATAACTTGGGACCCTTCAAACGAAGCGTGAAGAAGCATCTCTCGGGCCAGCATGGCAGTGTCAACTGACTTGGCACCGTTGGTTTCTCGTCAGTTGCCATTGCGACTTGGGCTCCCCTTTTTGCTTACCATCAGGCTAAGTGGAGCCACTATGTTGTGCCGTTATAAAAAAAAAAAAGTTTTAATTGCATGGCTCTTATACTTTAGATTTTAAATAATATCTAAAAAACCTGATCTTGTCACTGACTCACTGATATAATACATCCGTTAGGTGATATTATTTATATTGAGCCCGTATTATCCCACTGCTAGGCAAAGGCCTCCCCCCTTTTCTTCCAGTGATCTCGGCTTAAGGCTATTTCTGGGCAATCCTTCAAGAAGAAATCCTTGTCGTCCCGCTACCGCCAGCGAGGTCTGCCACGTTTCCACTCTGAGTGGTCTTAGCCCACAACTCATCCAGCATACGGCAAACGTGGCCAGCCCATTTCCACTTTAACTTGGCCGCTTTCCTAGCTACGTCAACAATTTGGGTTTTGGAGTACAGTGGTGTTCCGGATTCGATCCATTAATTTCACACCTAATAGGATACTACGCTCCATGGCCCTTTGGCAGTTTGAACTTCTGTCAGAGACCAAGTCTGTGCACCATTGGTTATATTATTACCAAAATTTAAATTTATAACACCCCCGACACACCCTCATTCAATGAGTTATATAGAAAACGCTGAAAACTAAACATAACTTTAAAATTTGGAAATTTTGGCTTCAATATTGGCTGAGATCTTGTCACTTGTTCCTATTAAAAAGCTGAATCTTGGAAACTACTGGACCTATTTCTACGATAAGTCTTTCGACAAAAAAATCTGCACTCTAATTGGTCCATCCGGTTGGGAGCACACACAGTCACACATACACAGATACACGTGTTAAACTGATAACACCCATCTTTTTTCGTCGGGAGTAAAAAAATCGGAAGTCGTTTACTTTATCTAGACTTCCTTGCGGTAACTGTTTCAACAAATTCCAGTTTCCCAAACCAGTATAACTCGAATTGAAATAAAGCCCGCTGATAGTAGATCACCTTGTGGGAGATAATATATTTAATGTATGCGACTGTATTTAGAGAATTGTATGTATTTCAATTAAAACTTTTATTTGGAGTATAGCTTTATATGGGTGTGAGAAATAGACCACGACGCAAAGGGACAGGGAGGTACTGGAAACCTTCGATATTTGGTGTTGGCGTAGGAAAATTAGTTAGACAGACAATGTCAAGAATGAAAAAGTACTTTAAAGAGTGACAGAACAAAGGAATTTGTTGAACACCATAGAGAAGTTCCTGGCGTTGCAAGCGTTCATAGGCGGCGGTAACTGCTTAACATCAGGCGGGCCGCATGCTTGTTTTCCACCGTCGTAGTATAAAAAAAAAATTGGGCAAGTGCGAGTCTGACTCGCGCATGAAGGGTTCTGAACCTATATATATATATATATAATCTACAACAAGTTTGTTGTATGGGAGCCCCCCTTAAATATTTATTTTATTTTATTTTTAGTATTTGTTGTTATAGCGGCAATAGAAATACATCATCTGTGAAAATTTCAACTCTCTAGCTATCACCGTTCTTGAGATACAGCCTGGTGACAGACGGACGGACGGACGGACGGACAGCGAAGTCTCAGTAATAGGGTCCCGTTTTTACCCTTTGGGTACGGAACCCTAAAAAGAAGAGGAGAGGGAAGATGTTTGGTCACCTTATACGACATGACGCTTTTATAAGTAACACCAACAAAGGAAAAGTTGAAGCAAAGCGAGGCAGGGGAAGACCAAGAATAAGCTACATAAAACAAATAAAAGAGAAGGTTAACGTCACTTCGTATAGGGAAATAAAGGAGTTGGCTATGCATAGGTATAGATGTAGCCAGCTACATACAATATCAGTTGTTACACCAACAAGAGATTGACTCTTAAATTTATGATGATGTATTTCAATGAAACTAAATATGTTCGGTTAGTATCTTACAAGATTATAAATAATGACACAAAGGAAAATTAAGAAAGAAAAATTGAATGCGATCTACTACAATCGAAATAAGCATTTCAAAAAACATATATGACGCAGAGGGCGCTCCAGTAGCGTAAAGGATTAAGGGATGAAAGATTTGGTGTGATTGACGTAGCGATCGAATAGCTCAGTTGGGAGAGCAATGCGCCGGAAACGCAGAGGTCGCGGGTTCAAACCCCGCTTCGATTGTAGTTAGAGATCGCATTCAATATTTCTTTCTTAATTTTCCTTTGTGTCATTATTTATAAAAATAAAAATGTGGTATTACCACATAAAAAATATAGAATCGATAAAAAGATTCTATACAAATATCTTACAAGATTATTTTTTTATTTCATATTTCTATTTATTTATTTTATGTAAATTATTATAATATATTAGCGGATAACGCAATACAGTCAGTTTAAGATAATTATGCATTATCATCAGTATGATAACCTTATATTTTACGATTCAGATAAGGACCTAAAATAATTAAAAATATAAGAACCTAGAAAAAAAACACTTAACTTGAAAATTCTATTTATTTAAAGTTAAGTACTAGTAAGATATGTTTATTGGATGATAATATGGCTTTTTAGTTAGTTTTGCATATCCCAAAGCGGCATGGTACCGAAAACGGAGCAGCATTTACTCGCGGAATAGCAACGCTAATACGTTGGGCGAGGAAGCTGCCAGCTCTTCGGTCCCCCGTGGTGACGACTAGGCTCTTTCTTATTTTTGTATTAAAATCTGGTTAAATAGTTATCGACCAATGGGCCCCATGGACCAAGGATCACAAACCCGAACGGAAGAAATAAATACATAAGACTAAGTTCATTGATCTCTAAGCTTCGAGTTTAAATGTTAATTCAGTCTTAAAGGCGTTTTATTGAGAAATGTATTATTTGTGTAACGTTTAATATACAATTTATAAAGTAAGAAAAGCCGCTTCCAAACTTTTGCAATCTTTCATGGACTTTCGACAGTTTTAGGTAGTTATAATGCTTCGTTTTGTGTACATAATAAAATACTTGATTCGCCTAATTGGCAATATAATTAAGTTGAAATAAGTTTGCGGGCCACGACTTTAGGGATAAGCGGCAGCGGCGAGAGCGGCCATACGAGTGACCGAGACAGCCTGCTGGGAACTTCCGCTCCCACCTATTGCCGCCGCTGTCTGCTGCCGCTTGCCACTGAGGTCGTGTTATGTCCGTAATTGCGACCCCGTCCCCGTAAAGCCACGTTGCCTAGTACTTTCAGCCCAAAAATAAATGAAATCAAATAAATTGAAATGAAATGAAACGAAATGAAATGCAATGAAATAATGTAAGCATTCAGTAAGTATTCACCGAACTTTAAGTGCCGTGCTGGGCTGGCTTATAGCACGGGTAACCGTTGCCATCATACATGCAACTAGCATGAATGTGCATTCGTGGCACGCGGTATAGGTTCAAACTACTAGCGAAATGGCTGGGATTCGACGACGGCGCTGCCCTCCCACACATAGACTGAATGTTCTTTTTAACATCAATTTATTGTATTGTACCCACAATATTGAATAAAATATCCGTTAAATAAAAAAAGTAGGTATTCAGTAAGTAGGACACAAGGGCACTTTTACGAGTGCCGGCAGATTGTGAATCTGCAGGCATTTCCCAAGAGGAGACAGATTTTGAGAAGAAAGCCGAAAAAAACTCAACAGTCATACGAGGGTTGTTTGATAAATACACGTTTTAAAAAGTTATTCTTGTTACTGGCTGAAATTATGTATACGAACTTTTTAGGCATCCTTTATGGACTAGAAAATTAAAAAAAAAAACTGCGTCCTTTTGTTTTTTTTTCTTTTAATGGCTTTTTACGACGGAGTTCGCGTTGTTATTGCAATAATGGAGAAAGAGCAGTATCGTTCTGTAATTCGTTTTCTGTTTTTGGAAGGAAATTCTTGTGATGAAATAAAAGTACGCATGCAAGCTGTTTACAATGATCATACTCCTTCTATGACAACCATTAGATATTGGTACAATGAATTTAAACGAGGCAGAACGTCCATCTTTGATGAAGATCGCCCAGGACGTCCTGTTGAGGTGACCACAGGTGATATGGTAAAAAAAAATAAAATATTGTATTAAGCGATCGCCGAATAAAACTTAGATAAATTGTCGACATTGTAAATATTTCGATTGAACGCGTGCAGCACATTTTAGAACACAAATTAGGCATGAAGAAGGTTTCGGCGAGGTGGGTGCCGCGTTTGCTCACCGAGGAACAAAAGCTCACCCGGAAGCAAATTTCAAGGCACTGTTTAGATAAGTACGAAAGTAGTCCGGGTGAGTTCCTTCGGCGTTTTGTGACTGTTGATGAAACGTGGATCCACCACTATACCCCAGAAAGTAAAGAACAGTCTAAACAGTGGATTTTGCCGGGGGAATCAGCTCCAAAGAAGGCGAAGACCGTTCCATCGGCCGGAAAGGTCATGGCGACTGTTTTTTGGGACTCGCAGGGAATCATCCATACTGATTATTTACAAAAAGGAAGAATGATAACCGGGCAATATTACGCTAATTTATTGCAAGAATTTGATACCATTTTGAAAAACAAGAGACCACATCTAAATAAGAAAAAAGTTCTCTTTCATCATGATAATGCACCAGCTCACTCCTCAAGAATCGCAGACTCCAAATTAAAGCAATTACATTATGAATTGCTGCCTCACCCGCCCTATTCCCCAGACCTGGCTCCCTGTGACTTCTTCCTATTCCCAAATTTAAAAAAATGGCTCGGGGGAAAGAAATTTTCGTCCAATGAAGAGGTCATTGCCGCCACGGAGGCCTATTTTCACGACTTTCCGAAATCTTATTTTTTAGACGGCTTATTAAAGCTAGAACACCGTTGGAACAAGTGTATAGAGTTGGAAGGTGACTATGTAGAAAAATAAATATACACGTATACAAACCTTTGTTGTTTTTTTCTAAACACGGGTATTTATCAAACAACCCTCGTACTTAAAACAATAATGTATACATTAACATGTGTTTACATTTATGTTATTGGTATAACTAAATACATTGGTATGGTACACGTAAAGGAGATGTATAAATTCTCCAAAACTATGTTAAGTACATTTAAACTACATTACATTTTTTAAACTACATAAAAAAAAAATATTCATTTTAAAGCTCAGGCCATAAACAATTTAAAGTGGGCGAAGTAGGTAGGTGAACTCATTCGAGATTATTCTAATACGCAACTCAACCAAAAATATACGCCAAGTATCCAATACAGTATTTGACTATAGAGGAAATAAATTAGGTCATTGAAACCACTAAAGACACCATTACCATTAACTTTTACTACTACTACTACTCCTTAATGGCCCAGCGACCCGAAGCGAATCTTGGCCTCCGACACGAGTTTATGCCTCTTGTCCCGATCTAGCACCGTTTCCCGCCAGTTACCGGCTTGGAGTTCACGCAGATCGGCTTCTACGACACCGATCCAGCGATACCTGGGACGGCCGACCGGCCTTCGGCCAATAGGTCGTCCCAAATATAACCTTTTAGCGCCGCGATCTTCGTCCATCCTTTCCACGTGGCCAAGCCAGCGGAGACGTTTTAATTCCAAATTAACTTTTGGATATTTTTAATTCTACTGATTTCAGCTGTCATCAAATACCGTATTCCTGATGAAAACATTAAAATATTAAAACAATGAATGTTTAAATTTAACACAATATTGGTTCCCATGGATTGTTGATTCCACATTGTTCCGTCGACAGAACCATTAACAGTACTTATGTAAGGAATTATTTCCTCACATTAAGTACTTTTAGTGAATTGAGTTAATCCAACACGCTCAATGAAAATATTACAACTTCTCTTCATTACGACGTAGAGCTATCTACGAATAAAATACTATTCGGTGTCACAGTTTTCATCAAACAGACGGACATCGCTAAACTATAAATAGAAGAGTTCCTACTTTGACTACAGAACCTTCAACCTAATCGTATAATTAAGTTTTTTCTCAAACATGCAATGAAATGTTGTCATAAAGTGCGTTAAATAGGCTTCGAGGTATCACGTTTCGGGCGGAACAACTCGAGGGAACTGTAAAGGAAATTCATATAAATTTGAAGGCGTAAGCCGGGAAGTATTTTTTCTATAAACATAGCGTCTGTGTTCATGAACAGGCTATACAGATGAATAATATTTTTTCAAGGGGTGCATTTTTTATTTCATTGCATATGTTTGAGAAAATAACTATACATGTCTAGCCGTGAAACGGGTTTTCCTGGGGTTTGTATTAATGTATTATTAAACTATACACATTACAATACAGACAGTCTAGTTACTACTGCTAATAATTATGCATAAAGTTTTCAACAGCTGATGACATACGGCACTTAAACGTGATGGTCGCTCCCAATGGGTTTCATAAGAAGGCTTAAAGTTACTCAAAGGGTAATGGATCGAGCTACGCTCGGAATTTCCTTGCGGGATCGAATCTGAAATGATGACATACGTACGTAAGAGAACCAAGGTTGTAGATATACCTCAGACAGTTGCCAAACTTAAGTGGCAGTGGGCGAGGCACATTGCTCGTAGAACGGATGGTCGTTGGGGCAGAAAGGTTCTTGAGTGGCGACCGCGGACCGGAAGAAGCAGCGTGGCAAGGCCCCGAACAAGGTGGGTCCACGACCTGGTTTGGATTGCGGCCGAAATTGGATGAGGGCAGCACAAGACCGATCCTTATGTAGAACTGAAGATAGGTCTTTGTGCATCAGTGGAGGCCTATCGGCCGATATGATTATGATGAAGGTTTTCAACGACCCGTTAAATAAAGATTTATTTAACAGCCATTAATCCATATTGTAGGGAAGATTGCAAATCCTAGTAACAGATGTAATACTTGGAACTTGCTCATTGCAACATAAATCATTCGCAGTTTCAATGATTATCAATGATGGCACTGATTAATAATGATTTAAACAGATGTCATTGATTGTTCATTGTTCATTATGTTCGGCTTTAATGCTAAAAACATAGAATAATAAAATAGGTGTTCACGAATGGACATTGATAACAAAGCTATCTATAGATCGAAATATCTTTGTGATCGCACCACGCCAAAACGGTTTACGGATTTTATCTTAATTTGGGTATTCGATATCCAAAAAGAGCATGGTGTGGGAAGTGATACTTTCCGATGACCTAGAACGTGCTAGAACTATGAAATTTGGCAAGTAATATCGTCACATACTACAAATACTTATTAAAACTCTGAAAACTATAATTTTTTTAATAAAATCATAAAAAATATAGTCCTTTTAAAACATCATAATTGGAGAACTCGGTTGTGTTAAGTTCGCCACAATCCAGAGGTACCGGATCCTATTCCCGGTCTCTTCAACTCATTTAAATTTTTCTTTGAGCTACGATTTTTGTATCAATGTTTTAACGTCAAATTATGTTTAAAATGACGTGAACTTTATTGGAAGCGCGTTATTTTTATTTGGTTCTAAACCACTTCTTTGTTCTATACCCAGTTCTATTGTACCTAATTCTTTTTAAGTTTTCATAATAGATGACATACTTAATTGTTCATCTTATTACGAATATATCAATATTATTACGTTGCTGTCGCTCCAATTCCCGGCAAACGTGCCCTTGACCTCCGCTGACCTCGCCGACTTTCGGACATAACCTCACGTAACCAGACCGTTAGAAACTGTCAGCGCGTGGCCTTGACCTTGAAGTTGTTTGCAATATTTGTGTACAATACGCGAAATGACAAATGATTGGATTGTAAAAGCTAATACGTTCACAGTAAGAAAGTATTAGAGTCACAGACAACCCCCACGTGGGGGTGGTCTGTGATTAGAATTCATTACTTTTATTAAAGCAGTACGTCTGCTAACGTAAACCAAATGTTTACAATGAAGCGAAAATTTGAAAAATGTAATGGCTTAGGCAGGTTTAGAACCTGCGTTGACAGCGGCTGTCCGGGCCAACACGGGCGTCCTACCTATTGGACCACCGAACCTGATGCGAGAGCCATTGAATTTTTTAACCAGTTGCTTAAGAAGTCCCTATAAATAAAATATACTAAAAATAAAATAAAATAAATATTTAAGGGGGGCTCCCATACAACTAACTTGCCATAGATTATGGTACAGAACCCTTCATGCGCGAGTCGGACTCGCACTTGCCCAATTTTTATTGATCTTTGCGCGCGGTTCTCGCCCAATCGACTGGACCAATTTTAACCAATTATGGACTTAGAATGTTAGGATATCTATATATTATGGTCATAAATACTTTTTCCTCAGCTATAGTAAAGGAGGGTAACGCGGGCAAAACCGCTGGCATTTTGTAGTGTATTTAATATGTTATCTTTAGTAATCTTGCAATTAGAATCTACTTCTTGTAATCTGTTAACTAACACAAAATTTACATAATTGCGTGTTCGCTAATTACTTAAATACTATTATTGAGTGTCGAGTTAGCTAATTACTCAATGCTCACCTAAATAATGCCTATTGTGATTACGTAACTCAAAATTCATGAATAGCTACTATTATAATAGCTCAATGATAGAGACGTGGAAAAACATTACAATATAACGATCGCCGTAAAGAAAACTGTGTAATTCACTGTGAATTCTTAGATATCTGTCACTTTGGCATGGCAACACCACCATGAAATCTATTGCCTACTAATAAGTTTCTTATAGAAATCCTTTTGTGCCAAACTATTACTTCAATAATTTTATCAATTGTAAAAAAGTATTTAAATAGGATATATAAAGCGTTATTCCTAAAATTGCATATTGTTGATGCTGTCCTAAGGCACCCCGGAGGTGCAGAGGGCCTTCGTCAGCTCGCGCCACGCCTTTCTTATCCTCAGCAACTTTTCTGGCCTCGCTCCAGCTCATTCCAACGGCTCGCAGCTCGCTCTCCACGGTGCGCCGCCATGAGTGTACAGGACATCTGCGGCTGCGCCTTCCGTCCGTCGGCTTCCACTCGAAAGCAATGCTTGCGTCGTTCGCTCCTCCACGCCGAAAGGTGTGGCCTATCCATCCCCATTTTCGCGTCGCGATTTCCACACTTATGGGTGATTGGTGGCATATCCTCCACAGGTCGTCGTTACGCATCGTCCTCGGCCAGAATACGCGGAGAACATATTATTATTATTGCATATTATTCTTCTTCAATTTAAGAGCTACGCTCTTGTCTGTGAAGCAATCGCCTTTTTTCTCCTTCACTTCTTGGTAAGACATGACTTTAACCTTTCCTTTTATTTGATCAAAGTCTTGGCCTTCCTCTACCTCGCTTTCCTTCGATTTTTCCTTCTATGATATTGTCGAGGAAAAGTCATGTTTCAGCAGATGCCCTATCATTTCTCCTCTTCTATTTTCTATTAATGTTAGTAGTGTCCTTTTCTCGCCTATCCTATTCAAGACCTCTTCATTTTTCCGTCCAGCTTTTGCCTTTCCATCCTCCTCTAGCGTATTATTACCGACATTTTAAATCAAATAGTACTTTACCCTTTACTGATTGAAAATGTTCGCTGAAGTTTTGTCAGCGGGAATTGTGTAAAAAAATATGAAAATACACCGCCATTACTGATTTGACATTTGTTTTTGTTTACAAAGTCGTTGACTTTGACTCCTTCAAATATTAAGTTAACAAGATATTCAGCTCCAATGCTGATCCTATTTTAAGTGGGACCTGAACCCACGACCTCTGTTTAACGGAAACAGCACTCTTCTAACTGAGCTAAAGGACCGCTATGCATATCGCGTGAAATAATGAATGAGAGCATTTATTTCAGGCAACTGTACCCCATAGGTTACATACCTTAAAACTAACATACATACCAAAAATAAAATAGTAAAAATGTACGTAACTAAACTAGGTCACATTTTTCAACAGCGATGTGCTACGCGTGCTTAAGGTATCAGGTAGCCGTCCACGGAAACGCCGGAACATGACACTCTTTGGCCAAGACTCTTCCTTTGTGAAGCCTTCCTTTGAGATACTGCCTTCTCATTCCGCTTTTAAACAGCTGTATTATATGTTTTTAAAGAGCTTAGCGCATTTACCAAGCTTCAACAGGCACGCTTTTCAACGTATGTATTATGTCCTATCACTATCCAGCAAGTGTTAGAACAGCGAGCGAGATGGCGTTATAATCAATATTGATTGGCCAGAATCAATGTCGATCCTATAATATTTATCCTTTGTATAGGCCAACAGGGGGGCGTTTTACAACCCACGCCATATTGCGAATTTTTAGTGGCACTAATTTATTTTACTGGCAACTATGTACACATTTTTCGTAACTGACGTTGAAAGTCGGTGAATATCACTGATGTAAACAAAGAGGAAACAGGACCAAATATTCTGCAAATTTCAAGTTATTTTTCCAAATAAAAGCCAACGCTATCCACAGTGATGAAGATCAAGATTTTTTTTTATAGGATTCGTATTTATTTCGCAAAAATAACGAAGGATTGAGCAGCATTCCGGTAAACAATGCTTTGAATTTAGTCGATGACAAATCCTTGACAAATAGCTATTGACGTTTAATAATGCATATATTGTATAACTAGCTGTGTTGCCCGCGACTTCGTCCGCGTGGAATCTTATCTTGAACATTTTACATCTTTATTATATTATTTTTAGATCTAAGCAATGTTGAAATTACTTTTTTTTTTTTGCAAGTTGTATGAGATTTAAGTCAAGTGGATTTTGATGTTGGTTACTGTAATTCAACAAATAATAAATAGAGTGCTGCTCCCATACAACAAACGTGATTTTTTTGCCATTTTTTACGTAATGGTACTGAACCCTTCGTACGCGAGTCCGACTCGCTCTTGGCCTATTTTTAGTTTTTTTTTCGGCTAAATTGCTCTAATTACGCGGAATCATTATGAAATCAGGTTTCAAGTCCCGCTCTCTCAAAACTCAAAAAAATGTTTGATTTTCATACAAACTTTCAACCCCTTTTTCACCATCTTCAGGGCTGAATATTCAAAAACGCTGAAATAACTTTTCTTGTATTCGAATAATATGCCCTTGTCCCGCGCTCAAAAAAATGTTTGATCTCAATACAAACTATCAACCCCTTTTTCACCGCCTTAGGGGATGAATTTTCAAAAACGCTGAAATTAGTTTTCTTATTTTTTTATAAAATGCCTTTTTACTAAGTTTCTAATTCATAACTTAAGGTAAAACATACCCAATACAACATTTCATCCTCTTTTTAACCCCGTTGGGGGTTGAATTTTCAAAAACGCTGAAATCACTTTTCTTGAATTCTAATTATATGCCTTTATACAAAGTTTCAAGTCCGGCGCTCAAAAAAAGGTTTGATCTCCAAACAAACTTTCAACCCCTTTTTCACCACCTCCAGGGCTGAATTTTCAAAAACGCTGAAATGACTTTTCTAGTATTTTAATAATATGCCCTTAAACAAAGTTTCAAGTCCCGCGCTCGAAAAAATGTTTGATCTTCATACAAATTTTCAGCCCCTTTTTCACCACCTTCACGGCTGAATTTTCAAAAACGCTGAAATCGCTTTTCTTATACTTTAATAATATGCCCTTATACAAAGTTTAAAATCCCGCGCTCAAAAAAACGTTTGATCTCAATACAAACTATCAACCCCTTTTTCACCGCCTTAGGGGATGAATTTTCAAAAACGCTGAAATTAGTTTTCTTACTTTTTTATAAAATGCCTTTTTACTAAGTTTCTAATTCCTAATTTAAGATAAAACATACCCAATACAACATTTCATCCTCTTTTTAACCCCGTTGGGGGTTGAATTTTCAAAAACGCTGAAACTACTTTTCTTGAATTCTAATTATATGCCTTTGTACAAAGTTTCAAGTCCGGCGCTCAAAAAAAGGTTTGATCTCCAAACAAACTTTCAACCCCTTTTTCACCACCTTCAGGGCTGAATTTTCAAAAACGCTGAAATGACTTTTCTAGTATTTTAATAATATGCCCTTAAACAAAGTTTAAAATCCCGCGCTCAAAAAAATGTTTGATCTCAATACAAACTATCAACCCCTTTTTCACCGCCTCCTTCGAGGATGAATTTTTAAAAACGCTGAAATTAGTTTTCTTATTTTTTGATAAAATACATTTTTACTAAGTTTCTTATTCCTAACTTAAACTATACAACATTTCATCCTCTTTTTTACCCCGTTAGGGGTTGAATTTTAAAAAACGCTGAAATCACTTTTCTTGTATTCTAATAATATGCCCTTATACAAAGTTTCAAGTCCCGCGCTCAAAAAAAATGTTTGATCTCAATACAAACTTCCAACCCCTTTTTCACCGCCTTAGGGCATTAATTTTCAAAAACGCTGAAATTAGTTTTCTTATTTTTTAATAAAATACCTTTTTACTAAGTTTCTGATTCCTAACTTAAAATAAAACTTATACCCTTTACAACCTTTCATCCTCTTTTTAATGCCCTTAAGGGTTGAATTTTCAAAAACGCTGAAATCACTTTTCTTGAATTCTAATTATATGCCTTTATACAAAGTTTCAAGTCCGGCGCTCAAAAAAAGGTTTGATCTCCAAACAAACTTTCAACCCGTTTTTCAACACCTTCAGGGCTGAATTTTCAAAAACGCTGAAATGGCTTTTCTTGTATTCTAATTATATGCCTTTATACAAAATTCAAAGTCCCGCGCTCAGAAAAAGATTTGATCTTCATACAAACTTTCAACCCCTTTTTTACCACTTTCAGGGATGAATTTTCAAAAACGCTGAAATTAATTTTCATCCATTTTATTTTAATACCTTTTTACGAAGTTTCAAGTTCCTAGCTTAAAATTAAAATTGAACCCTGAGACAAACTTTCATCCCCCTTTTAACCCTCTTAGCGGTTTAATTTTTAATAACGTTAAATTAATGTTATTTTGTTATTATTATATATGCCTTAATAAGAAGTTTCAAAGAATTTGTAATGGATTCAAACTTTCAACCCCTTTTTAACCCTTTTAGGGGACGAATTTTTGAAAACGCTGACATCACTTTTCTTGTATTTTATTAGTATGCCTTTGCACAAAGATTCAGGTCCCGCGCTCAATAAAATATTTGATCTCCATACAAAGTTTCAACCCCTTTTTTACCACCTTAGGGGATGAATTTTCAAAAACGCTGTAATAAGTTTTCTTCCATTTTATTTTAATACCTTTTTACAAAGTTTCAAGTTCATAGCTTAAAAAAAAACTTGTACCCCATACAACCTTTCATCCCCTTTTTAACCCCCTTAGGGGTTGAATATTTCAAAATCGCTTCTTATCCCTAGCCCACGTTACAAAAGTAACCTACTGTGCAAAAATCAACTCTCTAACATTAGTAGTTTCGGCTGTGCGTTGATGAGTCAGTCAGGACTTCTTCTTTTATATATATAGATTATGACGTATGCACATTATTGCTAGAATATATGTAAGCTGTTTATAGCGCCACTATCCCTGGGCCGGACCGATGCTTGCTAGACTATTGTTACCTACTCTACTTAAGAGGCCTAATTCCTTTTAATATTTTTTTTTTTCATTTGCCACGGCAGTTAGTCACATCACGTAGTTAGCAGTGCTAACAACGCAAGTTCGTACAACTGTTCCACTTTTGACAACCTAATAAATAAATAAATAAAATAAAATAGCCTTTATTTCTAGCGTCATCAATTACAAATTATCGAATTAGTTATTAATTGAATGGTAATTCTATAGTACCTAGTATGAAATGAAATTAATGATCCAAAATAGTAATAAATAATAACATGCATTATTAGATTAAAATCGTTGTATCGCTAGGTGCCCATTTATAGGCAAAGGCCTCCTCCATTTTTTTCCAAGCTTTGCGATCTTTAGCCATCCTCGTCCAAGTCCCGCCTGCAATGTGTACGATGTCGTCGCTCCAGCGCCGCCGCGGCCGGTGGGCAGGGCGGGTGTCTTCGCGCGGCCGCCAGTGAAGCACTTTCTCGCTCCATCGCCCATCAGTTGTCCTCGCCACGTGCCCGGCCCAGCGCCATTTTATTTACACGCTAGCTCAGCCGCATCTATTAGATTAGTTTGTCCCCTTATTTCTTTATTCCTTTTTCGATCTTTCAGTCTTAGTCCTAGCATGCTTCGTTCTGCTGATCTTTGGAATATTTGTAATTTACGTATTATGTCCTTCGTGAGCGACCAGGTCTGACATCCGTAGAGTAGTGTAGGAAGCACCACCGACAACCTAACCTATTTAAAAGTAACCCGTGGATAATGCTGTTGGCTATGCATATTGTAATACTTACTGAATGTAACTCTGATTGTAATACATATTGTATGGTTGTTTGTTATCCCTAAAATAAATAAAATAAAATAAAATAAAATAAAATAAAAAACGCACACAGTGGCATGGCCGTGGCCTTACAATAAATACGCCTAGAAACCTAGTCAGCGCTTGAAAGTAAAGCCACACTCACACTTGCATTTTGTCAAAACGTGACGGATGCTTTGTCACTTATTCATCGCGTGTTAAAAGCTACCATCATAGGCCTGGCTTTACTTTCAAGCGCTCACTAGATTTCAGTTTTGGTAAGCCACGGCCCGTCACGGGCTTAGTTTCGTCCATCTGTCACAACGTCAATGTCACAAGCTAAACGTCACTATGATTAGTTCGTAGGAGACTTCCGGTTCGTGTCCCAAGATGGCCGCATGCGTTTAAGTTTAGTTGTTCATTATTTATTCATTTTAGTTGTTCAATGTGTAGTATTGATAGCGTATTGTGCAGTGATCTAACGTATGAGTGAATAGCTAATAAAGAATTCAACTTGAAGCGTTCATAGCCCTTCCTGGGTCAAGGCCCGATAGTCCGCGTGGTTTTTTGTAAATCGCTATCACTTTACAAAAAGCACGATTTTTTCAACTCACCGTACAACGTGGTATCAATCCTCTATCTAGTCGCCTAGTGCGATTGGCAACGAGACATTGGCAGTAATGGTCGCTTAACTGTGACCCGTCGCCATTTAAAAAAAATAGAATAGATTAGTTCGTAGACACACACATAAAACCAAAACCGGCTTCATCTTTCGCAAATTTGCGGGGCTAGCATATCTTCGACGTCGCTTGTCGCCCGACAGCATAATCTGTCTTGCTCGCACGATGTTGACAGGAAAGTGATGGGCTTGTGCGTGACAGAGTCGCGTGTCATAGTTATACTAAAGCGAGCTGTTGTATCTCTCTCTCGTTCTAGGCGTATTTACTCTAAGGCCGTGGCATAGCACAGCACATAAGAACTTGCTGGTTTCTCAAGCCTTGACCCTACTGAGTACCGATACCAAGTTTGCATATTTGGGTTTCCGTACCTCAACAGGAAAAAACTGAGCCTTCCAAGCATCATGCTGGTAAAAGATTGCCTGGAAGAGATCGCTCAGAAAGCGATAAGACCGCCTGTTGTCTACCTCTAATCGTAATGCGTTGTATTTCTCCTGTATGTTTTATGAGGTGTGCAATAATAGTTATTTGTTATGCAAGGCTGCAAAGTTGTTATTTGGCGCGAGTGTTGAAATTGAAAGCTGAGCGAGCGAAGGAATCTAAGATTGAACCATGAGCGAAGCGAATGGTTCAAAGATAGATTCCTGAGCGTAGCGAGGCTTTCAAGACACGAGAAGCTAAATAATTTTGCAGCCATGCGGAACACACAACTTTTCACCTCACTACAGCGAGGAAAATGCAAGATTCAAGAAAAACAATTAAAACATAAAAATAATCATATTTAATTTTGCCTTCTATTTAACATGTGATGGTACGGCTCGTGAAGTGATCGTCTAAGTTATAGCTGTTTATGTAATTGAATAAATTTTGAAGAGAATTAAGGCTTACTGTAAGGTTAAGAGAATTCGTTACTACATTTAAATACATCCAGGCTGAAGCAGTCATAGCTATCTGGCTACCAGAGGCCGGCGTTAGTGACATCGATTCCGTTATTAGGACAAATGAAGTAGCCTCCATTGTACGGGTTTTGTTCCCGTCGTGAACAACCGATCGCCCGCAATCACAGGGGAAGCCTACGCACAGGTAGACCAGATACCTGGCCTCGTACTCGAGTTATAGGGGCGCAGTTGACCCTCTTTCGCTGAGAAGCGATTTATTGCCTCGTATCCGAAGAGGAGGTCTTGTTAATGGGCTGTGAGCCCGCCCCATTCGACCCGGGTCATAGTTTATTTAAGTGTCAGTATGCAAATAGGTTAGGTTTTGATTTGGCCAAATCAAAGGTCGAGGGTCAATCTGCAAGACATGGCGTGTAGTAGAGTGACCAGCAATCGCCGCTGTCACGCCTTTGTAAACGAAATAGTTGTCACGCTACCGACTGCTTTGAGTCAGTTTCGCTACCTAGACTCAGCCTGCATTGTCCTACACTTAATGGTTAGGCCTTACGATGCCTACATTAGAAAATATCACCTTTCTCTGCTATTACGTCCTTCGCCTCCAACTGGTCCGGTGCTCGCCGTCCTCGATAGTCAACCGCAGCCAAGTGTGATCCATAGTTATATACTTACGTATAATGAGTAGGTAAATGTGTAAGTATTTCGCCCTCAGGTGTCACCCAGCGACTCCGCGTCAGATCAATAGGTAGTAACGGGTATCCAAGGACTACCCTAATGAGCTTTGTCCTATATGGCCTTTTAAATGAATGCCTGACCCAAGGTCCAAATTCCATTATCTCTAATTTACTCGACTAACTGCCACATAGTCTAGATTCGTCTTTAGGTCCAACTAGGTCTCAAAGAAATGACTCGACTGATATCGTTTTTAGAACGGAAGTCGTAATTGAGTATAAGATACGGGTTTTGATATCGGAGATTCAGTCCCAACGGTCGCCCTGGCTGTAACAATTATTAAACAATCTGGCGATGTACTATAGGCTTTAAGGGCCATGGCCTTAGTGCAAAATCTCCGTTATCAATCCCTAAGGGTGCCTACCGATGGGGTAAAATAAAAATATGGAGTTGTGCAAAATTAGATTTATTTTATCAAAATTGTTTATCTAAATTTATTTCACTTTTAGGTAAATTTGCAAAAGAAACTGTTCGATTAATTAGACTATGGTTGATGGGTTGCGTCAATGACATAACCGAGTGTTATATTCCTACCAGCCATACTAATTTAGAGGGAAAACATAACACTCAAATTAAAAACCCTCTAGGCTCTTAAACCTAGTTATACACACATGCACACAAAAGTTTACAGTCTTAATACTAAGAGTTGTCCCTAACTACCAAATTCAAGAGGAACAACAGTAAGAGAGGCTAACCTTCAAACTTTACTTAAATCTATCAACACAAAAGCACGTATTTACAGCTAGAGTGATTTCACACTTGCACTCCTCCTTTGATTCTAATTAATACGGACCATTTCGATTTTTATAGTATTATCTCCACCCGTACGCGGAGTACACCGCGTCACCAAGCATTAACCCTCACACAAAAGTCGGCGCAAAAAAATCACAATTAGGCATGCTACCTGCCTTCCAATAAAATTGGTAGCTCACAAATCGAAAGTGGTTCCAGCCGGGGGGATTTATTACGTCCTTGCTGGTAAAATTTATCTAATGATGCTCTCGCGTCCATGTTTGCTACTTTTACTGTAAGGCTCTACTGAGAGTTTAATATGAAATTGGGATGCAAATCTGAATCACTCTAATCGTTGCGGACAATGATGGTATTGAAGTACATTACCAAAAAATTCGCAGTCTATTCGAGCTGCTAGAGTTCGCCAATGCGCCAACTCGTCTCCTTTCGCAGGTCGGGTGGCCTCCCCGTCTCGCTCGTTCGACACAAAAGTTCCTTACACTCTTACACTGAACTAAATTAGACTATGACTTTGGGAATACAATTTCTAAGTTAAAACACAATAGGTACGCTTAGTAGATAAGATCCCGAGCGCGCGCTGTGATCTCCAGACGTAAACTGCCCCGAAGCCTCGCTCCAGTCCGAGTCGAGAGGCCTCCTTCCTGGTCCATGCCACACCTCCTGTAATCCAGAAATTCTCCCGCCAGTCAATGTGAACAATGTCCTAGGCTCCTCCCCAAACCAGCTAACTTTAGTCATTGGGCTTCGATTCAGAGCTAAACGACACGCCCCTATGGCTCATTAGAATTATGTCGTCTGCACAGTTAGAAAAAATTATGATGAATGCATCTTTCACATCTGCCTTGCTTCAGATTTCTCTCCATTATCCAGAAAGGTTGCGCAATTTAGTTTTACGACACCCCGTGGTGCGGTATTCTATACTTAAATCCTTTTTTCTAACTCGCTTTCTCGGTAATAAATTTGACAACCCCGGGAGAGATTTGACGGTTCCAAACAATCTATCCTGTAATAAATTTCCGTCACCCGTTGTCTTAACAATAATTTAGAATTAGTTAAATTGTTTTAGAGTTCTGTGACTTGTCCGAGAATAACATCGGGTTATTTTTGGGCAGCGCAGTATACATTATATTTTGGATTTACGATTCCAGCCTGCCAGATGTGATTTCGAGGTCTCACGCTTTCACAAACCTAAAAAAAATATAATAGTCGATTTGACCATCTCAAACACATCAAATTGAAAACATAACAGACTCAAATCCAAACCAAATAAATACGAGAGAAGCACACATATTAAAAATTGCAAAAAGTTGGCCGTAATTTGTACTATCGTCGTGTATATTTTATCGTTGAGTGTTTCTTAAGCACTGTTATATGATATTTGTATTTGAAATTACTTGACACATTCGTTGTGAATGTGGGAAAATGGCATTCTGGGAAGGATTAGTTGGCCACTCGGAAGTATTTTCCATAACACTTTCTTTGGAAGTTATTGGACGATGGGATCCGAACAAGATTATTTAGACTTTATCTTCTCTAAAAACGTCAATAGTTTCGGTAAATTACTTATCGTCTCCAAATATTTATAACAAATCCTTTTTCGTTTTAATGCAGCCTTTTAGCATTGAGTAAATACTCTAAATTGGGCTTAACTTTCTTGTTTTCGATATTTCTATAAAGTAAGACAACAGTATGTATTCTCCACAAAACAAATTTACGTTGTTTACGTGAATTGTGAAAACTTCCAACTTTTTAATTATTTATTTTTTCTCGGGTGCGTTCAGAAATTACACTCTTATGTTCCAACTTTTATAACAAATAAATATTAAAATTTGTATTGTATTTAATATATTTACTAGTCAAAATATGTAAATGAAACTGAAATGCTTACTATTAATATAGATATAATAAACATATTCAACATAAAATAAAGTGTAGAAAATAAAAACTTAAAAATCTGTAACCACAAACTAGGTTTCTGGACGTGATATTGTAGGTGATTTTTTTTTAAATAAGTTTTCAAACGTACATAGTGATTTTAGCCGGCCTGACCAGATCGCCCTGTATAAGCGTGCGTTGATTGGTTATTCGAAGATTTATCGACTGATGAAATCAGTCACGCGTTGAAGGAGTCTTAAATATAAAAAAGTTACATGCACCACAGAGAATCAAAATCGTGGTGTTCGAAATCCAAATGACTTTTGCACGCTAGTGGATAAAATAGACTTTTGCACGCAGATTTCGCCCTATAAACGGAGGTTTTCCGAGCGAGTGAGGTGAAAAGGGTACTTGTATTGTATTGTAGAAGAAGTCTGGTCATCATCATGTTTAAATAGAATACTTCATAAAATAAATTGGATCATATAATTTTTATAAAAATATTGTTTTCGAAAAAGTTCAACAATTTTTTGGCTTTCCTTTAAGGTTAGCTTAGTGTTGCTTGGATAATATTTCCTTTCCAGCGTCAAATTATGCCTATCTATACATTATGTGGGTACCTATGTGTATTGTAAAAATACATGCGATGCAACTTGGACATTTGATTACACGAAATGTGAATTAGCTTATTTGGTTGCAACAAACAAGACATTTTAGTTGTTTAGAATCTCGTGACAAGTTACGAGACCAGTTATTGTGCGTCGAGATTCAAGACTCATGTCGGATCTTACCGGAAGAATTATTGAGGAAATAACAAAATGTGTTGTAAGACTAAACTAAGATTAAAAGTTATTTTTAAAATTAAGACCTCTCGGTATGACGCAGGCAGCATTCCCTCGTTGTCTGGCTACTTGTAAGAAAAGCCTTTGTGCGACAAAGCTGCCCACGCGTGGGTCACCCGTTGCCTCCCTCGGGCGCTTACTGAGTTTCTTGTGCAGCCCACGTGCACCCAAGTGCACCCACGTGCCCCACCACCGACCTAGTGTATCAACGCCGAAAGCGATGAAGCCGTATTGGGGGTCGATAGCTGTATTTGAGGAAATACAAAAGTATTTAATAAGACATACTTACACAAGTTTTCGTATTTGGTAGACTAAAATTTTCCGCTTAGAAGGAGAACTACCTACGTTTTATTAATACTATGTTAATCACTATTTTCATATTTTTCCTAATATATTTTAATAATTAATTATTAGTTTATTAAAAATCTACTAATTTTAAAAGGAATATTATTAAATGTACATCTGTATAATTTTTCAGCACACTAGGTAACTCCACTAATTAACTGAATGCATACCAGAAAAACTAATGCTGTGCAAATAAACAATTGATTAACTGAACATGTCCTACAAAAAAAACTTAAACATCATACAAAACCAGATGACCTTTTTAACCGAATTCACACCAAAAATATGGTTCGTACGTCGGATATATTTGAAAGTTTCACCAAAAATACTGACTTGCACACTAATTATCCTCGCTCTGCGCACTAAGATCCGACTCGGCCGGGTTAGGTTAGGTTCGTTTTTTTTTTCCTGTAAAACCATTAGGTCTGCAAATACTTTTGAATAGTATATTTAATTCTCATTATTTCAAATATTTTGATCGAAAAAAGGGAATATACAGATATTGATTTAAATACATGCCATTTTAAAATATAGTTACAACTCCAAAACTATGACACAATGGATAGGTTACTTTAGTCTGGTGCCTAATAAAAAAAACCGGCCAAGTGCGAGTCGGACTCGCGCACCGAGGGTTCCGTACACATTATTTATTTATTATTTATTTATTTACACTTTCCATCCCTAAGTGGTTAAGTTAAGTTTGCACCTGGTATGTATAGCGCCCCATATAAATTAGGTGCAAAGTTAGGTATTAAAATATAAAAAAAACTACTTACTAGATCTCGTTCAAAACAATTTTCGTTGGTAGTTTTTACAGTAATGTACATCATATGTTTTTTTTAGATTTTTCATTTTCTTATTTTAGAAGTTAGAGGGGGGGGGGGGGGCAACTTTTGTCCACTTTGGAAGCGTCTGTCACGCAAACTATTCGGTTTAGAAAAAAAATATTTTAGAAACCTCGATATCATTTTTGAAGACCTATCCATAGATACCCCAGACGTATGTGTTTGATGAAAAAAAATTTTTTGAGTTTCAGTTCTAAGTATGGGGAGCCCCCAATATTTATTATTATTTTTGCATCAAAACCTTAATGCGGTTCACAGAATACATCTACCTACCAAGTTTCAACAGTATAGCTCTTATAGTTTCGGAAAAAAATGGCTGTGACATACGGACGGACAGACGGACAGACGGGATCCCCTTGGATCGCATAATGTTTTTTAGACTAATGCTGTTTCGCATAATTGATTTAGCATAATTTGTTTTGGCATAATAGTACTTTCGCATAGTAATATTTTGGCCTACTGTTTTTTTGGCATACTACGCTATTAGCATAATTTTAGTTGGACTAATTTGTATTGGACGAATATACTTTACGCATACTATTGTTTGGGCTAATAATTATTTGGTATATCTGTCATCATCCATAATTTCAGTTGTCTAAATGAATGAAACTCAGTTACGTGGTTAACATGCATTTATTATTATTGTATGTATATATTTCAAAACAAAATATTACGTTACGTAACGTTAGGTCACATTAGGTAGGTACATTAGGTTAGGTTAGGTTAGTATGATAACCAGGCGCGAAGCGCCTAAGCAACGCGGAATAGGGGGTCTGCGAAGCGGACCTCCGTCGACCTCGCTTTAGTTCATATACAGGGTAATTAATCCAAATGGGGCAGTTGGGAGAAAACGAAAACTATAAGAGATAGAGAAATCTGTTCGATTCCGGGTTATGCATGAGATATACGAAAAATAATTGAATGCAGTTTTTAATAAATCTAAAATCGAAGCCATGGTTCCTAAGAACAGGTTTCCCTATTTCTTATAGTTTTCGTTTTCTCCCTACTGACCCATTTGGATTGATCACCCGGAATACACACTATACTAACCTTCTCTCGTACCTAGTGCAACTTTTAATAGGATAATATAATAGTGTTATGCATTTTGATATAATGCCAATTGATTATTATGCCTATTTATGCTTATGCTTTTTGTTATTAGTCTTCATGACGGTTATGCTTTCTGTATTTATGCTTTTTAATGTTATGCGTAAAAAAATATGCGTAATGAGGCTTATGCAGATCTCATTTTCGGCGAAAAGCAATGCGTAACCATATTAGTATTAATGATTTTATGCCTTCCAATAGTAAACCCGGACAGACAGACATGACGAATCTATAAGGGTTCCGTTTTTTGCCATTTGGCTACGGAACCCTAAAAACGAATGACGTTGACCTTGACATTATTGACAGCTTATTTTTTTCGCGTATAGGTCGAAGACTAAGACCAACTACAACTGTGCAGGTGTTATGTTATGTATTTTCTTATATTTCTTTACATACAGAAAAATTAATTCAAATATTTTTTTTAGGGTGTACACGACGCAAAGCTCTCTTGATATCTATATTAATTTTCACCTATCTATCTATATATATATAAAAGAAGAAGTCCTGACTGACTCATCAACGCACAGCCGAAACTACTAATGTGAGAAAGTTGATTTTTGCACAGTAGGTTACTTTTATAACGTGGGCTAGAGATAAGAAGGGGTTTTTGGAAATACCTCCCCTAAGAGGGTTAAATAGGGGTGCAAAGTTTGTATGGGGTAAACTTTTTTTTTGGAGTTAGAGACTTGAAACTTTGTAGAATGATTACTTATTCAAAAACATAAAAAGTACTTTTAGCGTTTTAGAAAATTTCACCCCTAAGGGGGTTAAAAAGGGGTGCAATGTTTATATGGGAGAAACTTTATTTTTTTAACTAGAGACTTGAAGCTTTGTAGATAGCTTACTTAAACAAATACAAAAAAAGTAATTTCAGCGTTTTGGAAAATTTCACCTCTAAAGGGGTTAAAAAGGGGTGCAAAGTTTGTATGGGGAACACCGCTAATGTCGTTTAAAAAGAAGTGTTACGCTAACGTTATCAGTTTATATATTTTTTATTTCCTGTCTACTACCCAGTGACTACGTCCTTTTTTTAAAACGAACTTGCACCCCCTTTCTATGGTGGAAAAAAAATTGAAAAATGAAATAATTTATTCCAGAATACAACAAAAAATGAATGTCAACAATATTTTCTTAGTGCTGTCTCTTATTTATTGTGTTCCAAACTTTATGTGTTCCTATATTTAGTGAGTTGTCTATCAGCACACGAATAATTTATACTTTATATACCTATTCTTACTTTATTTAGCTTCTTGAGAGATATAGAGAACTATAGCACCAGAATATATTGAATCACTCTTCAAACAATACTACTAGCCTGTAGACCAAAATAGTAATCGCATCATTAAATTCGCTTTTGTGCATTTAGTTTTTAATGGTCACATTTCAGCATTATCTTTAAACACTAGCCTTTTTAATAACTGGGGTACCTGCTAGACCATTTAGAAACATTTTGGCCCCCCTCGGGAACTCCGCCACACCACTCTTTTCGTTTAATAGCCAGGCCGGCGTGTACAAATACCAGTGATGCCTTCTTATGAACAGAGGTCATTATTTATTATTGTTTTGAAATAAAGTTTATTATTTATTTAAGAGATACTCTTCATTAAACTGCCTCCATATCTCGATTTCCAGTGCTGAGTTTAAGATTGTTTTAACAGCCTTACGATATTTAACATTTTTTTTAAATCTCACTCATAATAACTAAGATCCCCATTTTCTAACTCCAAATCCATGCGTCGCGCTATATCTTGCAGTCATTTTTGCCAAAGATTAAAAGCATCAGGTAACTGACGGAATAAATATTAAGCATCCTGCAAACAATTCCCGTAATCTAATTCGAAAATCTTCAAAAATTCTTTAACAATTGCATTGTCTAGACAATTTTAACTAAGAATAAAATTCATTTACCTATTTTAATATCTTTGTCATCATCAAAAATCTACGCGGACGAAGTCGCGGGCGGCCGCTAGTTAGATATAAATGACATGTTGTGAATTTTTCGTTCATACAATTAATTGAACATTTTATTTGCAGATAGTACAAAAAGGGAAATGGATGAAAAAAACAAGTACCATTGGAGGCAGCAGGCGCAATGGACGCTGCAGAAGAAGGTAAGCGAGTCCTATTTACATGTATTTGACATCAATCGATAATGATTATCAATGACAATGCCATGATAGTACCTGCAGCTACAGTCTGACCAGAAAGAGTAGAAATTAAAAAGTGGCAATACTGTAGTTTCGTCCCTTTCTAATCAATCTAAGAAAACGGGGACGACTCTACAGTGTTGCCACTTTTAATTTCTACTCTTTTTGGTCAGACTGTACGTTGAACGTCTGCTCTTCCTGCAAAGCTAAGATATTTAAAACCTATCTACGTTATCTACGTAATTAATCTAAAAAAAACAAAATATGACTATGAGTATTGACTTAGTTAGTACTTAGAGTAGCAGACAATTTTTGTATTCAGCCTATAAAATGGTGAGCTAGTTCTGATGTTGACTATCATCCATCAATTAATTGTCGCAGTGTCTATCACTGTTTAAAATGGGGTACTCGGCATTTTCGCAGAATGTTTTCATTTCGCAGAAGTGTCACTTCGGAGAAAGCATTTTCTCTGAAACCGTAGACTATTTGGAATTGTTATAAAACAAAGCTAACCTAACCTAAATCCATAGGATAATTTGTATAGGATAGTTTATTATGAAAAAATTATGACTGCAGAGGATTAAAAAATATTTCTACCTAACATTGATTTGGAGTATCTATATATATCTACTTTACGTGTACGCATGTAATAAGTAGTTATAACACTAATGTGACGTAATTGTTCTAAGTATTATTACGAAAAAATTACTGTTGAGTTTATTTCGGCTTTCTTCTCAACAGTGGTCTCCTCTTGCAAAATGCCGGTAGATTCACTGACTTGTACTTACTAAAGAAATTATTTCATTTCATTTCTTTTCATTGAGAATCCGCTGAATATTTTTCCTTATTAATGATTTCAGCTAGCAACGCCCCTCAACACGAAAATCGCGAAGAACGTGATATTTTTCCTAGGGGATGGTATGAGTGTGACCACACTGGCTGCCACCAGGGTCTACCTGGGTCAGAAGTACGGGTATCTTGGTGAAGAGATCAAGCTGAGCTTCGAAATGTTTCCCTTTACTGGACTGTCCAAGGTTAGTTTTGAATCGTGTCATTTTTCCTTGGAAATGGTATGAGTGTGACCACACTGGCTGCCACCAGGGTCTACCTAGGTCTGAAGTACGGGTATCTTGGTGAAGAGATCAAGCTGAGCTTCGAAATGTTTCCCTTTACTGGACTGTCCAAGGTTAGTTTTGAATCGTGTCATTTTTCCTGGGAAATGGTATGAGTGTGACCACACTGGCTGCAACCAGGGTCTACCTAGGTCTGAAGTACGGGTATCTTGGTGAAGAGATCAAGCTGAGCTTCGAAATGTTTCCCTTTACTGGACTGTCCAAGGTTAGTTTTGAATCGTGACATTCTTCCTGGGACATGGTATGAGTGTGACCACACTGGCTGCTACCAGGGTCTACCTGGGTCAGAAGTACGGGTATCTTGGTGAAGAGATCAAGCTGAGCTTCGAGATGTTTCCCGTTACTGGACTGTCCAAGGTTAGTGTGTGACTACGCTGGCAGCCACCGGATCAGCACCACTAGCAACTGTCACAAGCAACTTTTTCTCGCTCGAGATACCTGTCTCTTTCTGTGCAGTAATGGGAGAGGGTGACGGGTAGCACTATGTCGCGCAACAAGAGTCGCGGATCATAGTTATGCTAGGCGTGCTTCACGTCTGGCATAACTTTGACAAGCGACTCTTTGTCGCACCACAAATACTACCGGTCACTTTCCTGTCAATACTGTGCGAGCTGCAGAGCTAGCATATTTTGCTGCGACTTCGGTGGTCGCGCGACTCAGCATCATCTGTCGAGCTCACACGACATTGAAAAGAAAGTGACAGGTAGTAGTTGTCGCGCGACAAGGAGTCGCGAGTTACAGTTACAGATGTGCATGTGATGCTAAGTTGCGCGACACTCGAAGTGGCGTCAAGATTTATGCTACCCCCGCTGAACTAGAAATACGGCTATTTCGGTTCGGTTGAGTTCGTCATAATTATACTTTAGCTTTGAGATGTTCTTCTTTACTGGACTGCCCAAGGTAAGTTTCACATTGTAACGTTGTTGCTGAGAGATGGTATGAGTCTACTTGGTCCACAAGTAGGTATTGATATTTTAAGGCTTCGGTAACTCAAAACAAAAAACGTGAAACCCTTATAAAAGGTCACTCTGTTTTCTGTCAAGATCTCGACAACGTGTGGAGGTATCGAGTTGAAATTAAAGCCATACGTCAAGCTTTAATTTCCTTGAAGCTGTGACAAACTCAAACTTCTAAGTTATCATTTAAATAGATACGGTTGTTTATGGCGCAAAAACGTATATCTCGACGCTTTTTTTAAGAGAATCAAAATGCATAGGACTTTTTCCCTTGACGTAGAATTATGAAATTTTACAAGTATAGTTCGAAGCCCATTTCTTAAGCGAATCCCATTAGCTTTGTACTCGATGAACAATACTCATTATCTGTATTGTTAACTGTGGCCACAGCTGCCACTTCGAAATGTAAGGCGTTATAAGTGCAAATTACTTTTACACTAAATTAGTATTTAAGTCAAACGAAATAAGGTTTACTCTTAAACAAAGAGAACACAGATGTTGGTCACTTCGTAAGTGAAAGAGCAGTGAAGTTCCTATCGATGCTTATAATGACAATGAAGTTACCAACATCTCTGTTCACTTTGTTTAAGAGTAAACCTTATTTCGTTTGACTTAAAGACTAATTTAGTGTAAAAGTAATTTGCACTTATAACGCCTTACATTTTGAAGTGGCAGTTGTGGCCACAGCTAACAATACAGATAATGAGTATTGTTCATCGGGTACAAAGCTAAGTGGATTCGCTCAAGCAAAAGGATTATTTCTATAATACCGTCTTATAGTACAAGTATAGGGGAAAACATGAAAACTATGCAAATGTAATGAAATCAATAAAATATAGTCTTTATTATAAGTATGTAAAACAGTTTCCAGCGGTAAAGTTAAGTCTGTCGCTCAGTACAGTTTATCTTTTCTTTTTTGTGCTATTTCATATTTTATTTGTTATATTTCTAGTATTTAAAAAAAATATTCGTGTAGTCTACAGCTACTAATTATCCGCCTCTAGTAATTATCAACTTTTACACCCAGTTAGAAACACACGCTCTAAGCAACAAAAGAGGCCAAGTAAATTAAACTTGTATTCAATTTTATGAATTACTGTATAACGAAAGCTCTGCCATATTTCGCTCAACAAACCACATATGTGAAAAGGACCAATTATCTCGCATACAAACCATCCTAATTTATTATTTTACAGCCTGTTACAACAAAGTGTACTAATTGCAATCAACTCTCCTTATCACAATTATCAGTCATCTCATTTTGAACTTCACCACATCGTACTAAAAGTCATTCTTGTTTGTATAAATCACCTTATATTGATGTAAAGGATTGTTTCCCTCATGACTACCCTCCGTAATGTAATTTTTGATTGCGCTAGGTGCCACCGGGCCACTCAGTAATAATTTGTATCATCTATTTCGTGATCGAATTGTATATCTCTTTGAAAGCACTTCAGTAACTTATTGATCCATAACGATGAGGTCAAAGGAGCGTATTTGAGTTGTGAATTGCGTAAAATTGGTAGGTAGTTTATTTTGGCTGCATACAAAAAATGGATCATTTCATTCTCATTTTGCGTCGTCGTGTGGTGTGTATAAAACTGAAATTAATGTCAATTAAAAGATTCATTTTATGCGTCTTATTACTCGTAAAGGTGCGTTGTGCTCTTTGGCCTCACCTTTGAAGTCACTTACATGGTACTTCTTCTTCTTCCACGATCCTTAGACATGAGGGACCGACGCCAGAGAGACATTAGTACTTTAGCAAATAACCCAAATACTCACACATCATTTTTTGAGCCATCATTTGGGTGAGATACAATCCATGTTCAGGGGCTTATGCTGGATACCTTTAGCACGTGATAAAGCGTCTGCCAGTTACACTCCCGTATTCTTGTCAAAACGTGACGGATGCGGACGTGGACTCACTTATGCGCACAGCGTGATAAGTACAAAAAGGACATCGTTTAACCCCTCACCATGTGTGGGTTGATTAATTATCATCATCATATCAGCCGCGTCTATCGGCTGCTGGACAAAGGCCTCCCCCAAAGTTCTCCGCAACGATCCGTCTTGCGCCGCCCTCATCCAATTCCCGCGATCCTAACCAGGTCGTCTTCCTTGTTGGGGGCCTTCCACTCAAGAACCTTTCTGCCCGAACGGCCGAGCAATGTGCCCCGCCCACTGCCACTTAAGTTTGGCGACTGTCTGAGCTATGTCTAACACCTTGGTTCTCTTGCGTATCTCATCATTTCGGATTCGATCCCGCAAGGAAAATCCGAGAATAGCTCGCTTCATTGCCCTTTGAGTAACTTTGAACCTTCTTATGAGGCCCTTTGTGAGTGACCACGTTTCAGTGCCGTATGTCATCACTGCAACACACATTGGTTAACAACTTTGAATGGGTTGATTATGATGTTGCTAATCATGTATTTCAGACATACTGCGTGGACCACAACGTCGCTGACTCAGCTTGCAGCGGCACTGCTTACCTCACAGGGGTGAAGGCTAACAGTGGAACCGTGGGCCTCAGTGCTGCTGTCAAGAGAGGGGACTGTGCAGGCCAGTTGTCTGGGAATCACTCTGTTACTGGGCTGGTGGACTGGGCGCAGAAGGCAGGGAAGAGTACAGGTAAGTTTTAATTTTTTGGTACTACTGGGCGTAGTGAGGCCTACGCAGACATCATGCACATTAAAGGGAATGGATGGGCCTTTTTTTATTGTACACTCCACTTTTTTTAGATTTTGGATATTTTAGGTATTCTCTACTCAGAATCACGATCTAATTTGGAGAAAAAAAGTGTCCCAATATTTTTACGTTCTTTTCGGCTACCATTACCATACAATCTACTAACTATAGCGGAAGCGGAATGGAAAAAACAAAAAATATATGAACATTATGAACATTTGAAGTTTCTTTCTCCGAATTATCTAGATTTTAAAAAGTGGGGTGTACAACAAAAAAGAATGGCCCACTCCGTGACCGGACTTTTGGAGTGACTCTCTCTGACTCCTAATTCCTAAAATGTTTGGGATATCAATGATGCTGTCTAGAGATTGGGCAGATGTCGGAAAACTATTCCGTCACATGTTTTTCGTATTCACGATTCACGGGGATCCGCCTAAATGATAGAGAATCCGTCAGCTTCAGATTCTTGCACATGTACAAGTAAAAAGCGACAAATGTTTCAGCATTTAACTATAAAGTGACAAACGAAACCATCACCGTATAATTTGCTTCCTTAAGTTCATCCGTGGCTGTACTTCAACAAATGTCTCTAGCTCACTTTATACTTTAAAGAGTAGCAAAACTTTTGCCTCGAGAGAATGAAGTAGGTAACCTAAGGCACTCTTACTGAAAGCAACGCAATGGTAATGGCAGGATAAAGTTTATATCAAAACAGAGAACATGGAAATGAAGAATCAACACATCGAGTTAAACCCTATATGTATCGCCTGTTATTTTCCATCAAAATAAAGAATATCATCTCACATATACAAAAACAACTATGATACTCGTGTTTAGATAAACACGACACGAGTATCATTTCCAACTCCAAATTACTTACGTTACATTGTTTTCGCTATATAAATGGTGGCTATAAATACATGTCATACGCCCAAATTTCATACACGTGTATGTCATTGGAGTAACAATTAACCTGGGTGCGAAGAGTTATATTAATTAACACCCTTTGCTGCTCTTTACTAGGTAAAATAATTAATAAGTAACATTTGATATGTCGGCATCATTTGCAATAAATTATTCAGAAGTGAGTGCCACGGAAAGCAATTTTCGTATCTCTTAGATCCACGTTGATGCGTAGATTCGGTGTAAGGTTTTCTGGGTTCCGCAACCCTCTACCTATAAAGGTATTTATTTTCGGGCCTCGGTATTAATCCGAAAAAGCAAATATTCAATAAAATAATAAATTTTACACTTGACGAGTAGTCGCGCCCTGGTTTTAAGCACACTTACTGACGATGTATTATGATAAAAACTGTAAACATAACATAAATTTATGTTTATTTTTAGATTAGGAAATAAAACCATCACTAACTTTTATTTTGCGAACTATCGCAAGAATAACGTTCTCTCTAAAGGAGACCGAAATTTGGAACTTTAGTAATGTTTAATCAAATTAAATATGAACTATTTTTCGCAGGTATCTATTGTAACAATCAAATTGTTTATTGAGGTATAAGAGACCTATTCCTGAAAATGTTTTCGGCCTTAACATAGTTCGTAATAATTTTTTATATCCCAATTCCAGGAGTCGTAACCACAACAAGGGTAACCCACGCTACACCGGCAGCTTCGTATGCACACTCGGCTGACCGCCGCTGGGAGGCCGACACCGACATGCCGAGGTATGGACCGAAATGCGAAGACATCGCCGCTCAGCTAGTGAGAGGGAAAGTTGGGAAAAATATTGATGTAAGTTACTTTATTATTAGATTTTGTCTTAGCTTTAGTCGCAACTACAAAACTAGACCTACTAACTTACTAGTTTGTTGTTTTTCTCTATTGAATGTTACGTGTAATCTGTATTTGTTTGTATCTATTTCCCGTTGAGGTGTGCAATAAAAAAATCTAGCCCTCCATGAGTAGGGGCTCCCGTTACTCTTTTTCTATACAGATCCAGTACCGGATATACATATATGTCTTGTGTAAGTCTGACATTCAATTCTTTGTCGTGCGACCAATACTACCCGTCACTTTCACCGTGCGAGCAAGACGGGTGATGCTGAGTCGCACGACAAGCGACATCGCGGCAAGATATGCTAGCCTTGCTGGAGTAAGCATTTTCGAGAGATTAAATGCACTTAAGCGTCATTTTAATTAAAATAATTTAAGAATGCTAATAAAGTTCTTCTTTATTACTATCTGTGAACACCACATATGAATATCTTTGTTACAAAGTAGAGAGACGTGATGCAATTAAGTACGAAATTTTTGACACAAACAAAGCGTAATAAAGTGTACCATTTGTTACCTCTCCAAATACTTTATATGAAAATGTTGACAACATTATAATCGTATAAGGGGAAAAGATATGGAAAGTTGGAGTAATTTCTGAGATTATTATATCGATCGAAGAGCAAAGTTAGGCTAGTTTTTATCACATAATTCTGGATTATTTAATCCTGAGGAAATAAGCCTTGTAACATGTATATGGATGCATAATAAAAAAATAAAAAATAAAGATTTTTGGTTTCGAATAAAACAAGAATCGGGAAAGGAGAAGAAACATTTAGAATAATAAAGAATCTTTGAAAAGCTATATACAGTAGCTCCCTGACAGACTGGCAGTTATCACTACACAAGACTAAAAAGGAACTTGGTTTTCAGGTAGTCTTAGGTGGAGGTCGTCGAAATTTCTTACCGTACCCACATAAAGACATCGAAGGCCACAAAGGCTACAGATTGGACGGGGTAGATCTGATCTCGGAATGGCTATCGGCCAAAAAGAAGCTTGGGCACAACCCGAAATTCGTATTAAGTAAGGAGTCTTTACTCAACGTTGATCCCAACGTCGTGGACAGTGTGCTTGGTTTATTTTCACCGGACCACATGCCGTACCATTTGGAGGCTGCTGATGATGACCCAAGCTTGGCTGAGATGACGCAGAAGGCCATTCAGATATTGTCAAAGAATGACAATGGCTTTTTCTTGTTTGTTGAAGGTATGTAACATTTTTTATTTGTCCTAGCTGAGATAGGAGCTTTGACTCAAGACTTAGAAACGGAGAGCTAGTTGTAGACAGGTCTAAGAACAAGGATCTCATTTTAATTGTGTACACTGTACTAGATTAACAAAGCGGTGGTAGCCTAGTGGTTAGGGCATGCGACTTTCAATCCGGAGGTCGTGGGTTCGAACCCGGCCCGTACCAATGAGTTTTTCGGAACTTATTGTATGTAAACATTTAGTTTACGTTAGCAGACGTTACTGCTTTAATAAAAAATAAATGTCATTTGATATTTACCACTCGCTTTTCGGTGAAGGAAAACATCGTGAGGAAACCATCTAAGCCCAATAAGGCCTAGTTTCCCCTCTGGGTTGGAAGGTCAGATGGCAGTCGCTTGCGTAAAAACTAGTGCCTACGCCACATCTTGGGATTTAGGTAGCCGACCCCGATTGAGAATTCATTCTCAAAAAATGGAACAAAGGCTAGGAGGATGATAACACTGTACTAGATTATCAATTAATGTTAAAAATGGGATGTTAAAAGTTACTTATTCTTATTAAACAATACTGCAATGAGCAAAATAACCATACTTCACCGTAAAACTAGTTTCATTGTTTGTAGGCAGTTTTTAAAGGGTTCTCAATTACCTAATTCATTGATCGTTGGGTTTGAGTTTGATTATCACTATACGATGGTTATATTTCTTAATTTAAAAATATGATTTTACCTCATATATTTCAATAGCTTTTATCATATCGTCAGAACATGGTCTTGGTTCACTGGACCCTTTAGCAACCAAAAGTGTTTGAAACTAGGGCGCGACTACTCAAGTGTTAATTTCCCTAGAGACTAATCCCAGCCATTATAAGTATAACTAGGTCATCAGCAAAGTAAATCAGCCTTCGGCTGAGTAACCATCTAAAGTTTAAGCTCTCGTTACACGTGTAATGTCACCTTGTATGCTAATTGTATATAATAGACATACAGCAGCGTGAGCAAAAAATGACTTCTTGTGTGTTTTTGTATCCCACTAATACTATAAAAGCGAAAGTTTGTGTGTATGTGTACGATTCACTTAAGAAAAACAATACTATTGTGTGGTTTTGTACCTCACTATCGTCCGTCATAAAAGGGAAGTGTGCTAACCACTTGACCGTCCAGCCCGCGAGACTATTTTCATGTCAACCGTCCTGGTTTTTTTAGCGACGCACGCCCCGCGCTGCGCATGGCATTAGCTTGATTCTCGGGTAGTCAGGCCTCAAGCCTAAACACCAGGATCGATTTCAAAACAATTTGGGCATTCCCGAATTGTTATAGGATACTTTTTACCCGACTACGGAGAACCAAAAAAAACATAACCCAAAGTCGCGTTGTCGCAGTTCGCGGATACCTTCTAGTTATTTTTATACAAATAGTATAGCTTTCCGATATAAACTGGTACGGGAGAATAGTTTGATGAGACCGAATGAAATGTGTTTCTTGATAGGTGGTGTAGATTTTCAATTTTTTTGTGTCCGTTAATAATTCTTTTCTGTGATCAAACGTGTGTTTCTTAACATCAATTAATGTTACTTTAGATCAGGGCTATTGCAATTTATTCCTATATTATTTGCATCCTGTAGTTTGAATTTTTCATTGATAATTTTTGTTACAAAAATTACTCATAATTTTTAAAATTCACGCAGTAAATTGGTTTTTTCAACTTATGTTCAACTCCACGCAATGAAAGCATGAAATAGCTATGTTGCTATCTGTAACTCAGGGAAAATATTAGTTCGGGCCTATTGGGTTTACACGACGTATTTGGTTGACCTTACTACATAACATAAATAATACACCTACAGTATGTTTGCTTTAGGTTTCATAACATAATATTCAAACTCCAATCCAGTTCAACATTAGATATTCAATATAATCGATCGAATTTGATCGTTCGCAAAGACAATGTATTTTCTCTCCTCATTCATTTTCCAATATATATCTATCTTGTGTTCGGGGAAAACAATAATGATAAATATTTTCCATTTTTAGATTGATTACTTATTTGACTTTTTTCTTTAATATAACTTTATACGTCTAAGGGTCAAAAAAATCTAGGTCGTTTTTTCCTATTAGTTTGTAGGAATACAATATATAATTATTTTAATTTAGATAATTATGTTTTTTTCCTATCATTTGTCATCTTGTAATTTAAATCCTTCTTCTCCTACGCAATCCATTTTTTTCTTTGGTCTTCCGTTTCATCTATTTCCCTCCAAATTCATTCTCAACGCTTTTTCGGGGCTATTATTACGTACCCATACAGCTCTAGCAGGGGCCTCTATACCTAAGAGCTAAAAATATTTAATATTTAGAAGTACGAACATCTTGTGAATTATATAGGGCAATATTGGTGCTCCATACAATCCAATTGTCATTAGACGTCTGCTAAGTAGGAGAAGCTGAATATCAGACTCTAGGTACTTTTCAGAATTAAAATCCACTTTTCGACTTTTTCCTTCCAGGAGGTAGAATAGACACGGCTCACCACGAGACCAAGGCTCGGAAAGCCCTGGACGAGACAGTAGAACTGGCGAAGGCTGTGGAAGCGGCTCTAAGGATGGTATCCATGAAGGACACGCTAGTGGTAGTCACATCGGACCACAGCCACACCATGACTTACAGTGGCTACAGTAAACGAGGATCTGATATTCTGGGATTTAGTAATAGGGTGAGTACAATTTCACCCTGGAACAGCTCAAAAAGGAACCAGGCTCAGAAACAAAGAAAAACGAAATGGCGTGTAGTTCATATGATACAGTTCATTTGAATTGACATACTGGGATTTAGTAAGTCAAAAATAAACTAGCATTTAGCAGAATGACGTTCAGTGATTAATAACATTTGTACTACACCAGAAAACAATCTAAGTAGGACCAAGGTGAAAAACGATGAGATTGTGACGAAAGACGAATGAAGTCGGTATTAGGCACGAAACTTATGGAAGTTGCTTTCACTCTGTTGCGCAAAATTTTTTGAGTGTATTAAGTAGGTCATTGGTTTTAAATTGTAACTATTTTACAGATAAACGCATCAGATCACCAGCCGTTCACAACTCTGAGCTATGCGACTGGACCGGGCCATAAGCAGAGCCAAGACTCACAGAGATACGACCTCACCTCGGATGATCTGAGTAAGCATCCATCCAAACTCTCCATTTATCTTAACAAACCAGTATTTCAAGAATAATGTCAATGTTTTCAGCAATTTGTATCCCTCCAACCTAGTTGGCGCTAGCTTAGTAAAGTTTATATCCCACACATTTTATTAGTTGAACTATTATTGGTTAGAGTCATTTAGCATCCACTGCGTGATTCTCATTTTTAGCACCTTTAACTACTTTCGTTCAAAAAGCTCCTGTACATTGCACGTATTGTCAAAAGTTCCTCTTTCTGCACCTCTAACCACCACTAGCTATAGCTATGCCTCATTTTATTATATCTTATCTTATAACAGGGGTCTTTATGGATGGATACACCTCGACCCAGTGAGATCTTCAGTGTATTTTTATGTCTATATTTTATTTTTATACCCATTTAACAGAGAAATCCTGTCGTTATCCTAAATCAATAAGTAAACTTAGGAATTGTTTTCACTTAGACAAACTCTGGAACTACGGTTCTTGTTTATTATGGAACACTTTAACACGTTCACTGCGGCAATCTAAAACTCTATCCTGAATTTCAGTGCGTTACGGGGCCTGATTGACCCCGTAGTGGTTTTCGTCGTGATGCGTTACGGGTATAAAAGTGCCCCGTACTCCCCCGTCAGTTAAATCTGATCTAAAATCGTGAAATCATATTTTTTTACAAATTTGTTTTCATCAATTCAAAGAGTATAATATGACCTATGTGACCCTGCTTCCGCACGTAGACACGATGAAAGGTTATTAAATTAGAAGGAAAAGAAAGTACGGGGTTCTATTATCGCACTAGAATTGACAGAGTACGGGGTTTAGCGGACCCCGGACCGCACAGACTTTGTGTGTGTCGATAAGTTGATAGTGATGGGAATAAAAACAATCGATAAATTTTAATCATAATTATGTTTTAAACGAGATTTAAACTGTAGGTATATAAAAAATTAAACAAGTGTAACAGTCTTAAGTAACTTGACTAACATACAAAATATTGCACATACCTACATTTGAGCTGTAATTAATGTTCTAAATTATAACAATTTAAACACAGTGGTTTTTGGCGCTTACGTACACATAATTTTCTCCGTATGATCTTATCTGCGATACAATTTACCGATACCGATAACAAGACTTGCAATAATGACTGCACTAGTGACACTGAGCTCATAATATCTATTCGGGGTTCTCAGTACCCCGTATCGCACTGGAAGACAATTTTTGTTCTGTGGTCGGTACGGGGTTCGTGGGAACCCGTTTATCTTTTATATATCACCTGATTAGACTTAAAAAAACCGGCCAAGTGTGAGTCGGACTCGCGCACCGAGGGTTCCGTACAAACACTTTCCATCCCTAAGTGGTTAAGTTTAGTTTGCACCTGGTATGTATAGCGCCCCATATAAATTAGGTGCAAAGTTAGGTTTTAAATTATAAAAAAAAAACTACTTACTAGATCTCGTTCAAAACAATTTTCGTTGGTAGTTTTTATAGTTATGTACATCATATATTTTTTTTAGATTTTTCATTTTCTTATTTTAGAAGTTAGAGGGGGGGGGACCAACTTTTTTCCACTTTGGAAGCATCTGTCACGCAAACTATTCGGTTTAGAAAAAAAATATTTTAGAAACCTCGATATCATTTTTAAAGACCTATCCATAGATACCCAACACGTATGTGTTTGATGAAAAAAAAAATTTTGAGTTTCAGTTCTAAGTATGGGGAGCCCCCAATATTTATTATTACTATTTTATTTTTGCATCAAAATCTTAATGCGGTTCACAGAATACATCTACCTACCAAGTTTCAACAGTATAGCTCTTATAGTTTCGGAATAAAATGGCTGTGACATACGGACGGACAGACGGACAGACAGACAGACATGACGAATCTATAAGGGTTCCGTTTTTTGCCATTTGGCTACGGAACCCTAAAAAGGATCATAATTGTCTCTATTGTAGACAAAAAAATACCAAAGTTACAGGCTCCAGCGAGTAAACACTGATTTTTGTCCCCCGCACTGAACGACGACGTCGTACGGGGCTCGGAGGCCCCCGTACCGCAGTGAACGTGTTAACTCGTTAAGCAAACAGTTATACTTTGAAATTCTCATCACTTTGGAGTTTCACGGAAGTAATTTAAAGTTATGAGCAGATAAAATATTTACTTTACTTTAAGGTTATGATCATGATCATAGTTTGGTAGTTTTGAAAACTTTCGTAGTATTCTGAGTGATTGTTTCGAAATAAAAGCAAGCTTATATATTATACTAGCGACCCGCCCCGGCTTTGCACGGGTGCAATGCTGATAAATTATGCATGTATTATACATATAAACCTTCCCTTTGAATCACTCTATCTATTAAAAAAAACCGTATCAAAATCCGTTGCGTAGTTTCAAAGATTTAAGCATACAAAGGGACATAGGGCGTGGCCACATGTCCACGACACGGCGTCGTAAACGTAAAACGACACGGTGTCGCGTCGGAGCGCGACACATTATCCACCGTGCGAATATACGTTGCCGCGTCGTGAAAACACATGCTGCACCGGGCACCGCAGGTCGCGCCGCGCGCCGGGCAGATTAACTTTGCTGTGTTGAGTAGATGCACGGTGCGGTGCCACGTTCGATTACGACGCCGCAGCTTCTCGTACATGTTCAAAATATTTTGCGATCAGTTTTCAATTCGACATGGATCCTATCACACGTATTCTACTCTTGTTGCTTTTAAGAAGAAGCATGAAGAAAAAGCAGAAGAAACGAAAATGTTGGATAAATCCATATCTTTCTATTATGAACCACCATATTGTAAACATGGCCCATAATATTGCATTGTCATTCTAGCGTTTCAAATTAAACGTGTATATATACATAAGTTTAGCTCAATCGGTTGAAGATATCTGCTTTAAAATAAGTTGCAAGACTTTACCCAAACCAACATAGATACTAGTGATACAAGATACGAGTACCTACAATTTACCTACCTACTCGTACTTACATATTGCAAGTTGTCTATATTGCAAGTTAAATAAAAATGCAAAAACGAGCGACTACATAGTTTTAATATTGATTTAATCGTGAAATTTAGTCGATTGAAACTAAAAATAATTCAATTGTTAGTCGAAGATTCTCACAACTAATTCAATCGCAACTAAATTAGTCGCGATTGAAAAATGACGATTGATATTTTCAATCGATTGATTAGTTGACTAAAAATTAATCGATTAATGCCTATCTCTGGTTTTCACGACGCGGCAACGTATATTCGCACGGTGGATAATGTGTCGCGCTCCGACGCGACACAGCGTCGTTTTACGTTTACGACGCCGTGTCGTGTGTTTTCACGACGCAGCAACGTATATTCGCACGGTGGATAATGTGTCGCGCTCCGACGCGACACAGCGTCGTTTTACGTTTACGACGCCGTGTCGTGTGTTTTCACGACGCGGCAACGTATATTCGCACGGTGGATAATGTGTCGCGCTCCGACGCGACACCGTGTCGTTTTACGTTTACGACGCCGTGTCGTGGACATGTGGCCACGCCCATAGGGACAGAGAAAGCGACTTTGTTTTATACTATGTGAGTAGTGAAGCGGGGTGTGGCCTGTAATAGGAGCAATAAATTAATAGATAGTTTCTACTCTTCAAGCTAAACATTTTTTTTTAATTAACTTACGAACGTAAATAATCGTTTTCAGTATTAATACGGTGAATAGAGACTAAAGTACTATGTGTGACCTTACAAACGGTCCGGTAGTTTTGAATTTTTGATATGTTGTCTAGGATGGTTAGTCAGTGCTTAAAATGCAAAATGCACAATTCCCCCCCCCCTCCGTGCCCGCCGCCATTTTGAAAAAACCGGCACTCTCTTCATATTTTTGCTCATATCTTCCTTTAGAAGCATTTTAGCTAGAAGAAAGCTTCGACAATGTTATAGAGAGTTAAATTTACTATATTCTCCATTTTACATTTTTTTTCTAGAACAGATAGTTACGGAGATATCCACATTAGGGTGGTCCACGGTTGTATGGGAAAAATTGAAACTGTAGGTACTGGTAGCGCCACCCCTCAAAATTGTTACACATATAATGGTAAATAAATACTGAAAGTTTTGTGAATTTATCTCAACTACTAAGCAGTGCTCAAGCGTCTTAAAGATTCATTTAAAAGGTATTTTTCGTAGCCCTATAAGTAATTAGTACACGGGCTTTTATTACAAATCAATCATATTTATTACAAATAATCATTATTTACTACAAATATTTATTACTATAATTTGCTTATTACTATAATTTGATCAATTTTTAAATGTTTGATCACCTTGAGCACTGTCCTGCAAGCAAGTTATGAGTCGAGGACAAGAGATATGTTCACTTGAAAGGTTTTTTTAGGTAAAAACAAGTTATCACTAAATAATTACATATAACCGTTTATTACAAACAATAATATTTATTAAAAACAACCATATTTATTTCACATATAAGAACAATTTTTAAAACTTTGATCACATTGAGCACGATCTTGCAAATAAGTTAGGAATCTGTAATTTAACATAAGTAATATAAGGGGTAGGTGTAACAAAATACGGGGGTGGCCGAACTGAAATTTAAAAAAAATTTTGGACCACCCTAATCCACATTAAAAAAAAACGTAAAAAATCGCAATTTCCTACTGATAAACAAACTTCTGGATTATATCTTCGTTTAGGAGCATTTTAGCTACAACAAAGCTTGGGCAATGTTGTAGAGAATTAAATTTACTCTAATTTACACTTCAAATTTTGTTTCAAGGACGGTTAGTTACGGAGATAATATGCACATTTAAAAAACGGGAAAAGTCGAATTTTCCGAAAATTTCTCAAAATTCTTGGTTTAGAACGCTGTCATTCAGTTATGGACTAGTCTGGGACAAATTAAAACATGTAGGAAATATAATTGCTTATAAAACTCATGTCCATTTTTACATACATTTTCGGAAAACGTGACTTTATTTTTTACATGTCTCCGTAATTATCTGTCCTAGAAACAAAATTTGAATTGTTAATTATAGTAAATTTAATTCTCTACAAAATTGCCCAAGCACTGTTCTAGCTAAAATGCTCCTAAACGAAGATATAATCCAGAAGTTTGTTTTTGAGTTGGAAATTGCAATTTCTTAAGTTTTTTTAAATGTGCATATCTCCGTAACTATCTGTCCTAGAAACAAAATATAAAATGGAAAATGTAGTAAATTTAACTCTCTATAATATTTTCGAAGCTTTTTTCTAGCTAAAATGCTCCTAAAGGAAGATATGAGCAAAAATATGAAGAGAGTGCCGGTTTTTTCAATATGGCGGCGGGCGCGGGGGGGGGGGGGGGGGGAATTGTGCATTTTGCATTTTAAGCACTTACTAACCATCCTAGACAACATATCAAAAATTCAAAACTACCGGACCGTTTGTAAGGTCAAAATCCTTTATTCACTGAATTATATTTGCAATGTACCTACGCAGTTCTAAATTGAAATTCCACTAGCATTGACATATCTGTCACTCCCTTATCTCTCTCTCTCTGTGTTTCTTTGAATAAGTCGTTGAATACAAGTTATTTTTAAAGCTGCTTAACAAATGTTGTCATTTTATGTACCTATTAATTTGAATGTTTTTTTACTGTAATTGTAAAGAATAAATAAATAAAATAAATAAATAAATATTAAGGGACAATCATACACAAATCGACCTAGTCCCAAACTAAGCAAAGCTTGTACTATGGGTACTAGACGACGATATACATAATATATAAATACATATATAGATAACATCCATGACCCAAGAACAAATATTTTGCACAAATATTTGCCCCGGCCGGGATTCGAACCCGGGACCGCCGACTCAGTAGGCAGGTGTCTACCAACCGAGCCAAACGCGTCGATAATAAAATGCATTGTAAGTAAAATTAAAAAAAATATCAGATTGAAGGATAGAAACTATGCTTTCATTTATTGCCCGCATAATTTCACGTCATTTTACTGACCCATACAATTATTCAACGCGAAAATCTACACTGATGTAATTACGAAGGTCATATTTTATTAGTTTATTATCCTCAATGGTTAATTTTGCTGAGACCAAAATCATTCCGATAGAAATTATTTTTCAATACTTACTGTTTTATTGAGATCCAAAAGAATCATTTTCCATTTTGATAAATTCCCAAAATAATACGAAACACATGTACATACCAATAGGGGAAATGCCCTATGGAACAAAAAATCTGAAATAAATATTTATTTCTAATTTCATTCTTCTTCTTTCGTAAGTATCATTATTTGCCAGATCGCAGTATGTTTTAACCGACGGAGGCAAAGCTAAAAGGAGAATGATTTTAGCAGACTATTTGTGTTTTTTTACGTATATATATTCAACAAGATCACCTAAACAATCTACATCCTCAACCCCGTAGTCACTTACCCTCAAGTGATACTGAGATCAATCGCCAGTCAGTTTATGAATAAAATAATATATTTATAAATACCCGTATATTGTAATTTAATTTATACACAGATGATATAACAGGAAGGATACGCCTAGGCAAGAAGTAACATTATTACTTCGCAAAACTTAGCGGAACTATTTCAGAAGTACGCAATTTGGAAACATTATAAGATATTTCGAGCAGCAACTTTTCGGAGTGTCGAACATACTCGTATTCCTAATGAAGTAGGTACCTCTTTTGACCAAAAACTTCCTAACAAAATTTAAGGAACAAACTTATCGTAGGAAATTCTAATTCCAAATTTAAACATAATTTGACACGTTATTCTGTCTCGCAAAGTTCGTCAACCTTTCGTACCGTATTTTGAAACATACGAGTATTTAATCCAATAACATCCCGGTTTATGAAGTACTTAGAAGTAAAACTACCGAGCTTCTCGTTATCTCTTGATGAACAAACCATACACATTCTGCGAGTCATTTACTACTACGTTGTCACGTGACCTTGATATCTAGTTCTAATTACGTTGTATAGAGGTCAATGTTTATTTTTCATTGTGATCGTTATGTTGTTTGTTTTTGCGCTGATGGATTTGCTCATAACCCATTAAGTTTATTGCATTTAGAGTGGATTTCCACTGACACGGAGCGAACTGCCCAAGCTAGCGAAAAAGCTGTATAGAGCCTATACAGCAATTACAACTCTAATTTAAGCTGTATAAAGGATGTATAACTGCTTATATATGCAGGCTGTGTGTTACTTGGGTGTGGTTTATCTATCACAGGCACTCAAAGCTACTCATGGAAAGCATAAAATCAGGGTGGACTTATGGAAGTACCACAAAAGACAGCTCATAATCATAACCGGAGGTGTTTACAGGTCATTTCAGGGTCAAAGAACTATTGGCTAAGCTGGGAAATTCTGATAATACAGATTGTAGAATATGTGGGAGACAATGAAGTACATACTGTGTGAAAGTCATGCCCTTGTCAGAGTTAGAATGATGAAATTTGGTACTGGCTGTCCTGAACTGAAGGAATTCCATTGGCTTCTATCATCCGATATATAGAATAGAATAGAATAGAATATAATACTCCTTATTGCACACCTCAAGAAGTAGCGGAGCAAGCCTTTTAATAGATGCAACACAAGGTAATTACCTACACAAGAGGTCCTACTAGGTTGAAGTGTAGCCGTAAGGACCCCTATCATAAGATAGGACAAGGGCATTCAAAGTTTCACGAGCTTGTCAGTGGAAATAGTGTCATTAGTCGAATCATCAGCCCAACTCCGCGCAGTCGTAACACACCTTTTCTGTTCCAGTAACTCCGATTGCATGATATGCATGAAGTTAACAGAAAAACACAATCCTTTTTACGTTGCCAATAGGTACTTGAGGCTTAGCCACATATTATACATTAACTGCTTGTACGTGCAAGTAATAATAGCCTTTATAGTACATCACTTAAATATACCTACTTACGAGTATCATATAAGGGTGATATTTCCGACAGATGCCATAAAAACATTGAATTGACGCCCTATTTACTATATTAAGTAATGCTCCATCAGTTTGGCATATTAGTACTTACCCACTCAATACATCCATCAATGTCTAGTGGGCTTTTGATCGCCTAGGCATATTTTCTCGTAATGTTTGTATCGGGCACATTTATTTTAAGAACAAAATGGGAAGAAATGTACGTTACAATAATAATATTTATTTTCTTGACATTTTTAGAGTTCCGTACGTCCGTTGGCAAAAACGGAACCCTTATAGGATCACTTGCATGTCCATCTGAACTGTCCGTTCGTCAAGACCCTTTTTCCGAGGAACGCGTGGCGGTGTCAAATTAAAATTAACATCGAATACCTAGGACTGAAAATCCTTGAAACAGTAAAAAATAACATTTTATACTAACACACAACACATAACATTTTTGACGACGCGTTTGGCTCGGTTGGTAGACACCTGCCTACTGAGTCGGCGGTCCCGGGTTTGAATCCCGGCCGGGGCAAATATTTGTTCTTGGGTCATGGATGTTATCTATATATGTATTTATATATTATGTATATCGTCGTCTAGTACCCATAGTACAAGCTTTGCTTAGTTTGGGACTAGGTCGATTTGTGTATGATTGTCCCTTAATATTTATTTATTTATACTTCCCGTTGACCTAGACTCATGAAATTTGGGAATAAGCAACATCATGTAGCACTAGTAAATAAAAAAGTCCAAACGCTGTAATTTTATAGATAAATTTTAATTAATATATTCTTTATTTCTTTCGATTTTTGTACTTGGTAAACTAACTCCTACCAATGTCGATGGATGGGGACAAATAGTTTATCAAGTCAATGTTAAGTTTGTCCAGCATTCCAGCTTATCTTTTCGTTATCAATATTCTGTGCTTTCAAGGTTTGTCCGCAACTGTCGGTGCAAGAGTTCGACTTACACTTGACCGGATTTTTTCATCTGATATTAGAAATCCGCCATTGAAAATTCATTAACGAAGACTGAATTCCGTTGTAAACCAAACAAACCCGATTTGTTTCAAATAATCCCCGTCTTTGAGCTCAAGGTCGGCTCCAAATTGGATAATCTTAATCAACCAGACGCGCCCGTCTTGCTGTAGGAATTATATTTTAACTTGTAAGTACTTCGTAAAACTGATGGCTGTTGGGGCAGAAAGGTTTTTGAGTGTCGACAGGGTTGCTTGTGTAAATTTGATCCTTTTTAGGGTTCCGTACCCAAAGGTAAAAAAACGGGACCCTATTGCCAGGGCTCTGCTGTCCGTGCTTCTGTCTGTCTGACCGTCTCTCACCAGGCTGTATCTCATGAACCGTGATAGATAGATGAAATTTTCACAGATAATGTATTTTTGTTGCCGCTATAACAACAAATAGGTACTAAAAAACATAATAAATTAAATATTTAAGGGGCTCAGATACAACAACAAAAACGCGATCGGTTGCGTTGACTTTGCACCATATTTGTATCCAGTGCCAAAGACACCTGGTGTAAGCTTAACTTAACTCGGCCAGTTAAGATGGCATAAGTTTTTGTACGGAACCCTTGGCACGCGAGTCAGACTCGCACTTGGCCGGTTATTTTAAATTACACAATTTGCCGCTAGATGACAAGTTTAATACAAGTCAAATTCTGCATCGCGGTATCGTTTGTCCGACGTAAAATGTACTAAAGCTTCGATATTTCTATGAATTACAACTTGTAGAAACCAAAGTAATGTTTCTCTCACTGGGTCGAGTCTCAAACAAGGGTTTCGCTGACACGATAATGTGAAATCTGGCCAGGATCACAGACCAGCAGTCGGGTGATGGTGAAGCCCCGATGGTTGTTGTGGAGAACCTTGGGGTAGGTCTTTGTCCAGCAGTGGACGTCTTTTCACATGATGATGATGATGATGACAGTTTGTTCTTGATTAGTAATGCAAAGATGTAAGTAATATACCATACTTAATTAATGATGCCTACTAGTTTAAAAGAGGTGGGAAGATGTAGTGCAAAAGAATATGATTGAGTGTCAAGTCGAGGACAGGGCGAAGTGAAGAAGTAATTAAAGCTGTTCCCACCACCATGTGGGATAATAGCTAAGAAAATAGAGAGTCCTTTAACAGACTTGAAATAGCTCCTTGTTTCGAACCTTATATAATATGAGCGTATTTCTTTTTCGCTTCCAATCATTTCGAACTTTTTAAGAGTGATGAAAGAATTCATAGAATTTAAATTTAGTCGACAACTTTTCTCTCTGAAGCCTTAAATTAATGATGCTTGAAACGATGTTAGTGTAGGATAGGAACCATTATAGACTTATTTAAGTTTGATGTTGATCCCCGTGCCTCATTCATTGCCGTTCGCTCAGTGAATGTGATTGTGAGTTATTGGCAATTTTCGATTAGGTGTGTTTTTTACGCACAAATTTGTCATCTTATCCCATGTTTTGCAGCGACGCTAGAGATATTCGGTACGAGTATTGATACACTTGCTCGTTATTGTTAGGTATCTTAGTTACCTGCCACTGTGGATTTTAATTATCTTTCTTATTTTACGAGATTTTATACATTTCAATCTTGCACCGACTCATTTTGAAGGGGTAAGACTGCAATATTGATATTTTCATCTTAACCTGCTTTCAAAACTCATAGTTACAATAACTGGTTCTCAAAATGTAGAAGCGGTATAACTACTTTGATTAATCCTTAACAACCTACGTGCGGTCTCTCAGACCTAAGGTTATTCGTATTCTATAATAACAGTTTAAAACACCTAGTCTACCTAACATCAACATTTTGATGTTAGGTACCGCTTTTCAAATATTAATGAAAGTTTTAAAGTACTACGTCGAGACACTGTTGGACTGTATGTATACATCAAATTTATCTAAGGCGCCTGCGAGTTTTAAAAACTAAATCAATCTTATCCCGTAAGCTTTTCATCTTGCTCCAAGACGTTTTATGTTATGACTGTAATTTTATTTAAACTTTTTTTATATAAATACGTGTTTTTTTCCAGAAAACCCCAACTACACATACCCAGCGCTGGTCCCAATGCCGCGCGAGACACATGGAGGCGAGGACGTAGCCGTGTTCGCTGTGGGGCCCTGGGCGCATTTGTTCACGGGCAACTACGAGCAAAACTTCTTGCCACACGCCGTGGCGTATGCAGCGTGCATTGGCACCGGGTTGCACGCTTGCCAAGAATATAGCTACAAACCATAGGGCACAAAAATATCTGTAAATTATAAGAGACATTTATTTTGTTAACTCACAACAGTGAATGTGTATATAATCAAAATGAGTATATGTCCATACCCTGCGCTGTTCCCGATGTCGCGCGAGAAACATGGTGGCAAGGACGTAGCCGTATTCGTGTGGGGCCCTGGACGCATCTGTTCACAGTTCACAGGCAACTACGAGAAAAACTTTTTGCCACACGCCGTGGAGTATGCAGCGTGCATTGCACTTGCCAATAATATAGCTACAAATCATAGGGCGTAAAAAAATATTTGTAGCTCATCGGACATTTATTTTTCATGTGTATTTTGTGAGCTCAACAATGAATGTTTCTTTAATCATAATAAAAACGGTTTAATCTCAGGATAAAAAAACAGAAACGGCCCGACGTGTTTGATTTTAAACCATTTTTATAATTAATAAAGATGTCTTCACGATAGTGTCTGTAATCTAATTTGAATACATAATATACATATCAATAAAAATGAGTATAATATGTCCATATCTATTAAATGGCTACAGTTAGAATATGAATATGTCACAAATGTGTAATTAAGATAGTTAATTTCGATGTTATCGTCAAAACTTGGTGTTATCCCAAGACCACATAAGACTGGACACATCTGTTTTAATTACTCATGAAAGATAATAGTACAACAAACCTTCTGAATATCTGCCAAACTGCACAGCAGTTTGTTGGCAGAAAAACATAAAATGTTCACAGGCAACTACGAAAGAAATAACATTATTTTTCCTTTCTTCTTTTTGGAAAACAAAGTTTCACTTTCCCAAAATATCCGTTCCAAAAACATTATCGCGGACTTTTTATGTTTAAAATTATTTATCTCGGAATCTGTGCGTGTTCTTTTAGAATTGTGTGTTTCCTGAAACAAGTTACCTGAACCTAGTGTTCAATACACAGTTTTAAGATTAAGTATTAATAATAGGTCTAGTATTAAAACATAACTGTTTTTAAGTTATCGTATCTTCTGAATAGGTAAAATTTCTTCAAGTGCACAAAGCGTTTAAGTACCTAGACATTTTTCCGCGTTTTCATTGTCACTTTTTGAAATTATACTATATTATTTAATAGCTAAAACAAATAAAACGTGTAGAACAAAATTGTAAATACAAATGTTAAATATATTTTAATACCTACTTCATTTCATTGTTTTCTTTTTTTTTGCTTATAGAACTTTTTTTATTGTTTCAAATTAAACGATTGAAACCTGTAAAGCATCCTAGGTGTTAAAAGAATTACATCAAAAACCACTACAGTGGGCAGTGGGTGTAACAGAATGGGCGACGTTATAGAGTTGTGTTGTTCTCGAGATCATTTTCCGATTTGGATGGAAAGAGAACGTTCGAGAACATTGCCATACAAAATGAGGAAAGTCTCCCCCAAATTCTCGGGGCATTACTATGGCGATGGCTAGCCAGGATGAGGTGGAGAAGGTAGGCCGAAATACCTATACAGATGCATTCCTAATCTACGTTACTAGGTAATGGCAACAGGTAAAATCATTTAAAAAAGTATGATTGTGTATTGAAACAACATGTTAGTAACAACAGTGCCATCTCTTCGTTCATTTGACACTGCTGTGACAGGAGTGCAATTTCTTTGCATGCTGATCTTGGTATCTAAGTATATAAACGATCCAACCCACACGTCACTTAAGATTGAACTTTGATCTTATTGACATATGGGTACTTAGTAAGTATTTTTTTTTATTTTCAGCTACTTGTGGGTTGGAACGCTTTTGCGTAATTACATCTAAATATAGCAATAAAAAAATGGTGTTCATTAACCACATTAAAAAATCATTTCGAAAAACAAAATTGTGCTTCCATATGAAATATAGTTAAAAAAAGTTGACGAAATTTTACTGAGAAGCTATTGCCCATCAGTTGTCTAATAAAAATAAACAGATAATAGAACTGGCTTCGGCTCCTTCAGGTGACCAAACCAATAATTTATATTCTAAAGGCAAAGACAATGGATGAATTACTGTCATGTTATTATTAAGCATCATCACTGCACAAATGTTTAAACAATCTTATTAAAAAAATCATGAGATATATTTACTAGTTAATTATTGTACTAAGCGGTTTACACTCACGTGAAATTGTCAGGAACGGCCCGACATGTTTCGAACTTCTCTCTCTTCAGGGACTGCTACCCGTACAGCAGCGCGGTAACTTCGTCGTCGACGAAGAGCTCCATACGAGTTCGAAACATGTCGCGTCGTTCCTAACAATTTCACGTGAGCCTAAACCGCTTAATACAATAATTAAATGTGTAAGTATTCGGGTAAAACGACTCAGTAAATCTTCACTTTCATATTTTGAGACCAGTCGTTCTCACAGCCAGTAGACCGACCTCTATTCACTTTATCCGTACTTACAGTACAGTGTGACTAGCTTCAGGTAAATTATCACAAAACTAGGTCAATGAGTTCAGACACGTCAACAAAACCCTCCAAATGGGGCTATTTTGACAACTAATTAAACGAGAGGTATTTTAACCGTCCAATCAAAATAACGGGCCGGTAAAATCAACGTTTGCGTAACATATTCCAAAGTTTCCAACAATTGGGCTGAAAAAATGCTGTTTGAACTTTGTATTTTTGTTTCAATGTTTGGGAATATTCTGTTTCCGCTAAAGTTTAGTAGGATTTTGATTTTATAAGGTACTGTTAAAGGGTCCCAAAAATGAAGCACTGAATTGTAAACAATAATACTTTAATAAGTAGTCAAACTGTATAAATAAACATTTAAAGATGGCAAAGAACTTGACACCCATATAGATCTCAATTCTTTTGACGGCGAAATCGACCACGTTGCACGCGATGTTGAACTTGGCTCTCATTTAACATTTACGTCTTTGATGGGATATCTTTACTTTTTGTACAAAATAATTAATTAATTAAATCCAGGAATGGCAGCTCGTGGCTTTTGCCAATGTCAGTTTATAATGATATTCACTTTATAAAGAATAAAACCATGAATAAAAACAAAAATTAAATTAATAAAACATGAGATGAAATGAACATGAACAAAGATGGCCGATGAATCTTGTACAAAATATATTATGATGTATAAATACATACGGAAAAATGAAAGTGGCATTACGCTGTCACAGGAAGGATACGTCAAGACTATTTTGGAAAAATTTGGTTTATTTAACTGCAATCCTTGTAAAACACCGAGTGAATTGTCTGATAATTTTTCAAGTGAGACCAATAAAAACGGAAGTGATAGCGAACCGAAAGAAAAATGGCCATACCGTGAACTCATAGGGTCGCTTATGTATTTGTCCGTAGCGACGAGACCCGACATAACGAATACTGTTGTTAAACTTGCTCAGTTCGTAAGTAATCCTGATCTGAGCCATTGGAAGGCCGCAAAAAGGGTTTTACGCTACCTCAAGGGTACAACAAACTATGGTCTTGTATATAGGAAGACTGGTAAGCCTGTTCAGGGATACTGCGATGCTAATTGGGGTAGTTGCATGATAGATCGGAAATCTTATTCTGGTTATTCATTTATTCTAGGAGGTGCTAGTATTTCTTGGTCTTCTAGAAAACAAAGGACAGTCGCAACTTCTAGTTGTGAAGCGGAGTACGTCAGCCTTGCGGAAGCGATGAAAGAAGGCTTGTACCTTCAAAGTCTACTGACGGAGATGAATTTACCAGGGTATGCCTCTATCTCTATTAATACCGATAGTCGATCAGCGATGTTTCTTGCGCAGGACCCCGTCTTTCATGGTAGGAGCAAACACATTGATATCAAATACCACTTTATACGGGGTGTTTTAAAGGACAATAAAAATATATTATTGGGACCCACGGAATCAATGCTGGCAGACGTGTTAACAAAACCACTGCCTAGCATAAAGCATGACAGGTGTATCGCTGGATTAGGTCTTAAACCTTGCTAATCCATAATTTATGTTATTTAGAGTTATGTTATGTTTCGTTTTTCTTTTCAATGTCGTACAAGTGCTGAGCTATAAACTAAGTACTTGGACACATGTTTATTTTATTATGATGTGATGATTAACTTGTGCAAGGCATTTTGCTTTTGAGGGGGCGTGTTAAAGTTCGTATCAAATGCAAAGTACCTTGCTGGCTGTTTTGTTGTAGACACATTTTTATATTGACGTGTTCTATTTTACTTCACTCAATGATTGACGACTGTAAACTAAAGTTGTGTTTATAAAACTGTTATGTTTTTCAATACTCTCTGCGTATTATTTTGCTGACTAACGTAGTAAACTGCTGCGCCTTTTTCACCTACCTCAACATAAATTACTTAAATACATATTATTTGTTAATTATTTGTGTGTGTGACGTGTGCTATTCTAGTACATCTTTCAAACAAAGAAAGAATTTTCCAAATCGGTTAATAAATAATCAAAAGGGTTCCGTAGTTGCCCATCCTTCACAATAGACGAAAATTACGAGAAAGATTTCAAGCTCTATAAAAAGGTCATAAACACCAAAGTAACAGTAATTACTTATTACCTTCTGGAAGTTATCGATTATACGCACGAGACTAAGCGAAACACAGTGTGTTTTAATACAGTGTGGCACTTAACTAATATCGTGTAACGTTCGAAGTATAAGGACACCGCGCGAGACTTACGTCATTTTAAAGAAAATTATGAATTTTTGCGATAACTCAAAAACGGCTCAACCGATTTTATTCAATATAGTTTTCATTGAAATTACTTATAAGGTCTCATTTTCATGAATTTTTCCATAATTTTTTGACCCTTGGTTGAAAAGTTAGAGGGGGGGGGGGACACAATTTTTTTTACTTTCGGAGCAAATATTTACAAAACTGCTGACTTTAAAAAAAAATTAAGTTCGGAGACACCTATTACATTTAAAAGACCTATTCAACGACACCCCACACACTAGTATTGGAACAAAAAAAAACACCCCCACTTTAGGTGTACCCGAGGTACCCGAAAAAAGTTTTTATTTTAGTTTCTATTTTATCGTTTTGGCGTGATACATACACATACTCATAACAAATTTCAGCTTTCTAGTACTAATTATCACGGAGCTAAGCCGCGGACGGACAGACAGACAGACAGACGGACAGACGGACATGGCGAAACTATAAGGGTTCCTAGTTGACGACGGAACCCTAATGACGGAGTTCTGAGGCAACGAGCATAAATAATAATAAAAAAACAAAAAAACACTGTTTTCGATTTTTATATGTATACACACACAATTACCAAGATGAATGCCAAATTTCTCCTTTGTAGGTCACCTGGAAGTGGGTTAGGTTTTTGATTACTAGTCAGTTAGTCAGTCAGTCAGTCAGTCAGTCAGTCAGTCAGTCAGTCAGTCAGTCAGTGATAAAAATACCGTTTTTTGGACTTTAATATCTCAATACATAACTATTTCACTTATATTTATGAAATTTGTAGTTCTAGTTGTTCTACAGGATCTTAATACATAAGCCAAATTTAATTTTTTTATGTTCAATAGATTTGAAGTTATTGAGGGATCAAAGGTGGGTCCAAACGGTTCGTGTAATATAACACACGGCTGCTGCTCGCCAGTTCCTGTGATGAACTTGGCTGGACACGCGTATTTAGTATTCTGAGTACATATTACTAGGAATAGGTATGAGCCTATACCTAGTGGTATGCTTAGGTTTAGTAATATAATCTTAATAAATTAAAGATTTCCTCTAAGCTTTGTAAAACAAAAATAATAATAAGTGAAATAAACAGCTGTGTTTTTTTTATATAATTGAAATTACTATTACCTTTTTAAATTTGTAATTGCTTAAAAATTTGTAATTGCAACTGTTAATTGTAAATTCAATTACTCATAGTTATAGCCCAACACTCATATCTATTTTATTATAAATATTAAAAATCAGTTCTTTATGGAGAGGGGTTTCAGGACACAATTTAGAACAGTCCTTTTCTTTGTCCTCTGATTACGCCAAAATGAATTGACAGATTTTAAAGTTTTTTAGTACCCCACATACTAACACTTTTACCCAAAAATTATAAAAAAAACACCTACATATTAAAGCATATATCGCTAAAGTAGAAACAGCTTGGTGATATTTCCGGGCCACCAAAATGCCACTTATATTGTTTACGTTTACATAGGGCCGACCATAATCTCATTTATTTTGTTTACAGCTCCTTGGGTTTCAATTTATGAATACAATTTCCTCATATGTTACCATTAGCACATTTTCTTAGACAATATCCATGGAACCCGTGCCAGCACAATAACCCGGCGGCGGTTGCCACGAGTGTGTGACAAACAAAAATGTAGGTTAACAAAATATCGGTATTCCGGATACTTTAATCGAATTGAAAACGTCGGGATGCCACAGGCAGAGAAAGCAAGAATAATATTACAACCCTTATTAAGCATAAATAATGCATGTACAATGGGTACTAGACGGCGATATACACATGATATAAATTTATCAAACAATCTCATACAAATCGATCTAGTCCTAAATTAAGCTCAAGAAGGCTTGTGTTATGAATGGGTACTAGACGACGATATACATACTTATATAGATAAATATATGCTTAAATACATAGAACAACCATGACCCAAGCACGAATATTCGAGTTTATCACACAAATATTTGCCCTGGCTGGGATTCGAACCCGGGACAGCTGGCTCAGTAGGCAGGTATCTGCAAACTGTGCCAACCGCGTCGTCAAAATATATATTACATTTATACAGGGTGATCAAACCAAATGGGTCAGTAGGGAGAAGTCAAAAACTATAAGAGATAGGGAAATTCTTGAGAACAATGACATCGATTTTAGATTTAATAAAAACTGCATAGAATCTAGACACGCGGCAGCGTGTCCAGCCAAGTTCACCGCAGGAACTGGCGAGCAGCAGCCGTGTGTTATATTACACGAACCGTTTGGAGCCACTTTTGACCCCCCAATAACTCCAAATCTATTTAACATAAAAAAATGAAATTTGGCTTATGTATTAAGATCCTTTAGAACAAGTAGATCCCCAAATTTCATTAATATAGGTTAAATAGTTATTGAGATATTAAAGTCCAAAAAACGGTATTTTTATCACTGACTGACTGACTGACTGACTGACTGACTGACTAGTAATCAAAAACCTAACCCACTTCCAGGTGACCTAGAAAGGTGAAATTTGGCATGCAGCTTAGTAATTGTGTGTGTATACATATAAAAATCGAAAACAGTGATTTTTTTGTTTTTTTATTATTATTATTCCCTTTATTCATTTTTGTACTTAGGCTAGGTTTTTTTTACAATAAATTTATATAAAAAGTAAAATATAAAAAATACATTACAAATATAAACACATTCTAAAAAAAACCTAACCTAGGGTGCCGCCGGCAGCGGGGCGGGGCCCAGGCTACCGGTGGTTAGGGCTACAGAGAGAGGAACCTCCTGACGATGCGCGCCGTGTCCAGGAGTACCGCCTTCTGAATCTGACCCTTGATCCAGCCATCTAGCGAGAGTCTCTTAAGATGTTTGTCGAGACTCTTCGCTATAAGACCGTTCGCCGAAACGACTATCGGGACAATGATCGTCGAGTCAACATCCCACATGGCGGTCACCTCGTGAGCCAAGTCAAGGTACTTGCTGAGTTTGTCCTTCTCGGCCTTCACGAGGTTCTCGTCATGGGGGATGGTGATGTCGACGAGCACTGCCTGGCGCTTGGATCGATCTACCAAAACGATGTCAGGCTTATTGGCTACAATAGTCCTGTCCGTGATGATAGATCGATCCCAATAGAGCGTGGCACGACCATTCTCAAGAACTGGCATCGGTGCGTACTTATAGTACGGCACCTCAGACCCCACAAGACCGTATTGAAGAGCAAGTTGCTGGTGAATGATCCTGGCTACTTGGTTATGTCTGTGCAAGTACTCACCGTTAGCAAGATGAGAACAACCGGAGATTATATGCCTGAGTGACTCACCGGGACGGCGGCATGCCCGACAAATGTCGACCGTACCGTCCTTCAGGATATATCTCCGGTAATTGTTCGTCATCATTACTTCGTCCGCAATTGCACAGACAAAACCTTCAGTTTCCCCGAAGAGATCCCCGAAGCGTAGCCAGTTCACCGACGCGAGCAGATCTACATCGGGCCCCGTAAGGGCCTTGTAGAACCGCCCGTGTAGCTCCTTGCTCTTCCATACGGCCCTGCGGTCATCGGTGCTAAGCACCTTTGGTCTGCGCCAGTTCTCGTTTGCTAAGGAGAGAGAGGTGAGGCCTTTGTCAACTGCTACTACATCGCGATGAATCCCACACTCGTTCTTTAGGAAATACTCCCTAAGACTGCACACCTCGCGGTTATGGAGGTCCTTGGCGTTTAAAAAGCCACGGCCCCCACACTTACGCGGGATGTACATTCTCATAACTGACGAGCGTGGGTGCCTCATGCGATTTGTAGTAAGCAGCTGACGGACCCTCGTATCCAGGGCGTCCAGCTCAGTCTGAGTCCACCTTAGTATGCCAAAGGAGTAAGTGAGCAGAGGCATCACCCAAGCGTTGAAGGCGCGCGCCTTATTGCCACCGGACAAAAGACTGTTAAGTACTTTTGTCAAACGACAAAAGAAACGCTCCTTCAACGCCTGTCTAATGTCTCCGTCCGCAATACCCAATGACTGTGACATACCAAGGTACTTGTAGGTTTCGACTTCGGAGATAGACCTGAGGGACATTGTCTCAGAAAGTTGTAAGTTCGCGGAATTTACGACTTCCCCCCGCTGTACATGCATGACCGCACACTTGTCTACACCAAACTCCATTTTGATGGCGCTACTGAAGGTTTCTGTTACTTCCAGTAGTTCCACCAAATCCTGGCGTTTTGGTGCATACAGCTTAAGATCATCCATGTATAGCAGATGAGAAATGACCTCACCTCCTCTTCGAAGTCGGCAACCTAGTCCTGAATCCTTCAGCAAAGTGCTGAGCGGATTCAGGGCTAGGCAGAACCACAGAGGACTCAAACTGTCACCCTGGAAAATACCTCTCTCAATCCTTATCAAGTCCTGTGGGCCAGGGGGGCCATCTCCGCCACCTGGTTGACGAAGGACTGTGGTCCACTGCCTCATACATGCGCCTAAGAGGGATCTTAGAGCTGTATCGATTTTATACAGCTCTAAGATCCTCTCCAGCCATGAATGAGGCACCGAATCATAGGCCTTCTTATAGTCAATCCAGGCGGCCGAGAGAGACCCCCTGTTCCGCCGAACTTGTTGGCAAATGGTCGTGTCAATGAGGAGGAGCTCCTTAGTACCACGGGACCCAACCCTACATCCATTCTGAGAAAAGGCCAAAACGTTATTCGCAACAATGTGCGTGTTATTATTATTATTATTATTGATGGTTGTTGCCTCAGAACTCTGTCATTTATAAACCGATTTGGAAAATTCTTTTTTTGTTTGAAAGATATACTAGATTAACATATACACTCACACGCACACACTTACACATACATGCACATAAAAATCCAATACGTACTAACCGTTTTGGAAAATTCTTTGTTTGTTCAAAACTTTCAAAAGATGTACTAGAATAGCACACAGAACTAATTAACAAATAATAATTAAGTAATTTACACATCATAATAATTTCTGTACAAAAAGTAATGATATCCCATCAAAAACATAAATGTAAAATGAGAGCCAAGTTCAATATCGCGTGCACTTCGCCGACAAAAGAATTGAGATCTGCAAGGGCGCCAAGTTCTTTGCCCTAAAATTTTTAGATACAAGGACATGCGACATACTCAATGCATTTATTTTACTTGAGGTGTAATTCAATATCAAGACTTGACTTGGCTAGTTTTAAAATATAAATTTATATTATAAATCAAAATCAATCAAATCATTAACCTATTTTCGTAAAGGTAAGTACGCAAGTTAGTGTACGGTTTGTTACTTATACTGTTAGCTTGATAATGAACTATGACTATGTTACTTTTATAAAATTTAGTTAGTTTGTGAAAACTAGCCAAGTCAAATCTTGATATTGAATTACACCCCAAGTAAAATAAATGCATTGAGTATGTCGCATGTCCTTGTATCTAAAAATTTTAGGGCAAAGAACTTGGCGCCCTTGCAGATCTCAATTCTTTTGTCGGCGAAGTGCACGCGATATTGAACTTGGCTCTCATTTTACATTTATGTTTTTGATGGGATTTGTTTTACAAGCTCAAACATACCTCACGATATTCTCACAAGATCAACTATAAGTCATAACAAACACGACATGCGATTACTTAAAGAATTATGAGTACATAAAAAATTATGCCATTTCATTTACCTAATCTAAAATCGACGACATGGTTCCTGAAAACAGGTTTCACTTTCTCTCATAATTTCTGACTTCTCCATACTGACCTATTTAGATTATTCGCCGTATAGATAACATCCATGACCCACAAATATTCGAGTTCATTACACAAATATTTGGCCCTACCGGGTTTCGAACATAGAACCGCTGGCTTAGTAGCTACAATCTGCACCAACAAGGATTCTCTCACAATAGGTAGTACATAATAGCCGAAGCCATGAATAGCTTAGATAACTCCATTCAAACCGAAACATAATATTATAAGCAGAGGCAGCGTAACAAAAGCTTGTCACTTACACCCAACGACATTTCATTTAGGTATTTAATCAACCTCGTTCCTATTCATCGAAATTTTAAAACATTATCTTTATGATACACACAATAATATTGTTTTATAATGCCCTTGACGTTGAATAAGAGGATCCCAAACTTACTTTACAACTAGGCCCGCAACTTTATCCGCGTAAATAGATGTGCAGCTATCCCTGTACCAAAATTGGTTAAAATTTGTCCAGCCGTTTTGGCGTGATGAGAGGGAAAAGAAATTACGACCAACAGATGGCGCTAGACTGGCATTGTGCTGCGCGCCCATATAAAACAACAGACGGTCCTGAACCACTTTCAAGATTTTTCCTGAAATCATTGTCTCTCCATAGAAAACCGATTATCAATACAAATCTAGGATTTTAAAATAATAAATCCTTAGGCTATAATTCGATACGACATAGTGTCGACGATACGACATCAATATCAATTTCACCAGCATATTATTAAGCATCATTTTTCGTTTAATGCTTCAATTCATCGAATTTTACCTTCGCCATCCTTATTAATTAGGTTAGGTTAGATCGAAATTAAGAGGGCGCCAATGTGATGGCTAGCTCTCTCTCTCACTGAGCGTAGGCGTGAGCGAGATAGAAGTGCGTGCTCAGAGGCGCGGATATCATGTTTTTTGAGTAATTTTAGTTATACACAATTACAAGATTTTTTTTTTATTTTTTTTCTTTATTTAAAGAGCTTTGTCACTTAGGTGACGATGTCGCTCTGTAGGTGTTACATTAGTCTTAAATCTAAGCTAATATGTACATTAATGTTTATGTATGCCTACTTTAACTAGTTTATAAACTAGTTTAGTTGTGTCTGACAGAGGGTGAGCTAGCAAAACATTGCACCCGCCAGTTTCAAAAAAGGTCCCATCAGTGATTTCTTTTCGCACCGATTCGTTGCGGACACATTCCATCAAAATATGGTACACATCTTCTTCAACGTCACACTCGGCACAATTCGGAGATGGCACTTTGCGCATTAAGTATGCAAACTTATTTAATGGGATGTGTCCGCATCGTAATCTCATAGCAAGTACTAAGTCCGTTCGATTCAGATCGCAGTCATCGAACCAAGGAGCCCGTGGGAGATGTGGCTGAACCGTTCTATACCATATCCCCTTTTCCAATGATCTTTGGTCAAAGAATTCGTTCCACAGTTCATGACAGTGAATCTTCGCCGAGCTGAGGTGGTCAGAGTAAGTAGGTACATAGTGAAAGAGAACACCGTCATTGCAAGCCTCCTTAGCTAGTTTATCGACTATAACATTACCACTGATACCAATGTGAGATGGGATCCATTGGAGTCTGACAGTTTTGGCTTGTGAATTTAATGTCAAGATTATTTTTAAAATGGTGTAGGCTATCGGTGCTCCTCGAATGTTCGAGGTGCATCGAGCCAAATGCTGCAGCGAGCTTTTTGAATCCGTCAAGATTACAAAGTTGTTGCCCTCAGTCGATACAATTAGTGACAATGCTTCCGCGATGGCAATAAATAAATAAATAAATAAATATTAAGGGACAATCATACACAAATCGACCTAGTCCCAAACTAAGCAAAGCTTGTACTATGGGTACTAGACGACGATATACATAATATATAAATACATATATAGATAACATCCATGACCCAAGAACAAATATTTGCACAAATATTTGCCCCGGCTGGGATTCGAACCCGGGACCGCCGACTCAGTAGGCAGGTGTCTACCAACCGAGCCAAACGCGTCGTCAAATGAGGCAATGAGTTCCACTTGCATAATTGAGACATCGGCATCTATTTTAAATTTCATAGATGAATTCAACTGGGGATCAAAAAGTGCTGCTCCTACTCCATTTTCGTCTTTCGATCCATCCGTGTATATTTGATAAAACGATCCGTAGTTGGTGTTAAGAAAATTAGTACATGCACATTTTAATTGGTTGGGATTGTAGGATTTTTTCGAATTGATCATAAAGTCCAGATTAGGGTTAATAATACTAAAATTACGATAACATTTACAAAAAATTACGGTCTCAATAGAATTTTTTGAGTTGTGTCACAAACATCAGTATCAGCAGTGACGAGGTTGCCGCGGAGGTGTACGGGCAGCCGTCCCTGATGAAGAGCTCCATACGAGTTCGAAACATGTCGGGCCGTTCCTGACAATTTCACGTGAGTGTAAACCGCATAATACAATAATAAAACAGATAATATAAATTCGGAAAGAAACGAGAAAGAGCCTCGTACCATTTCTCCCTGTATACTGATGAACGTATACTGAATTTGGTTAAAATGATAATAAAATTACTGTTTCTGTTTGCACTTTATCATATTTTGTAATGTTTTGTAAATCTTTGTATAATAAAAATAACCAGTGATATGTACCTATCACCAATAAACTGAGTTTGAGTGGTTTGAGTTTAATGATCATTCTCTAAAATGCGGTGGAGTCCGACCCCAATGTGTGACTGTGGTCTTGAAAACCAAACTGTGCAGCATATCGTGGAGCGCTGTCCAAAACAACACTACCAAGTTTGGTTTTGCGAGTCACATCAGAGCCTTTCATAACCCGGACAAGAATAATTGACGGAGTCGCTGTCGCCGGACACGGCGAGGGGACTATTAATTTTATTATTACTGGGGTGACCCGAAGGACGTCTAACTATATTAATTTGTTACCTGAATCTACGGACTGGTTGCGTTACCTAATAATAATCTTTATTAACTTTCAGAGTTACACTTTTATAGGCGATATAACATACGATTGGACGAAGATTTTGTATGCCGCCAGCGTAAAGAGTAGAAAAATATAAAAGGAGAGAAACCAACTATGCTGCCGGAGGCTAGCTTTATAAATTTATAACAATTGAGAAAATGTGCCTCTGCAGTACATGTCTCAATTGGTTCAATACATTGTATTGTGAGATGAAATAACAGACGCCCCCAAACTACATAGGCTCTGCCTGTATCTTGAGGTGCCATTTTGTGTAATACTTTGCATTACATTAAAAAATATAATTATGTACCTCTTTTTCATATAAAATTCGTACTTATACAATTAACCATAAATCTATGTATGTGTATAAATTGGATATAAATTAATTATTTTGTTGAACTTTTAACCATACGATTAAACAAATAAACTGTCTAAAATCGTGGCACGATACATCGTATCGTGTAAGTGTGATTCAGCCCTTATCTGAACAGTCCTAGCATCCCCCATTCAGTGCTTCTGGAGCGTCCGTCGCGAACACACCCTCTCGTCTGTTCAGAGACTGTTTACGTAAACAATTTGTGATAAGTGAATTTATTATACAAATGGGTGAGTGAATTGTATTTTAAATATATATTCACTTAAATTGGTTATTGCATAAGAGTTAAATGTTTGTTTTCTTAGAAGGGAAGGGTTAAATGTTTGTTTTGTGGGAAACGTAAATGATTTGAATTGATTTAAACACCGGTTTGGGAATCTAAGGGTAGTTTATTTTGAATTCGGAATTAGACCGGTGCTACAAAATACAGGCCAAGTGCTAATCGGTAGCACGCACGAGGGGACCCTATTACTAAGACTCCACTGTTCGTCCGTCTGTCTGTCTGTCGCCAGGCTGTATCTCATGAACCGTGATAGCTAGTCAGTTGAAATTCACAGACGATGTATTTCTGTTGCCTCTATAGCAACCAACAATATATTGACGATAAAATAATAATAATTAAAGGGGGATACAAAATAGGGATTTTGTAACATTTCGTTCGGTGGGTATCTTCTCATTAAGTTGAAACTTTTAGTTCGGTGAATAGAGACTCTAAACGTCTAGGGGTGACCTTACAAAAACGGTCCGGTCGTTCCGATTTTTTTACATGTTGTTTAGGATGGTTAGTGCGTGTTTAAAATGCAAAATGCACAATTCCCCCTCCTCCGCGCCTGTGGCCATATTGAAAAATCGGTCAAATTCTTCAGATTTTTGCTAATCTCTTCATTTAGGAGCATTTTAGCTAGAAAAAAGCTCACGCAACGTTGTAGAGAATTAAATTTCCTATAATTTCCATTAGGTATAATTTTTATGACCTATAACAATTGTTATAAATAAATATTTCATTTTATTTAAGTTCATTTCGAAATGTGCCGATCAATCAATTTTTTGACCCACACATTAGAATTGTAAGAAAAATATATTTTTACGCATCAATATTGACATGTCATCTTAGAATTTCTGAATTAGGCAAACATCAAAGACCTATAGAAATATGATGAAATACTTACCGCCCGGCTACGACTACGGGGGCCATAGGAGTAAGCGAGACACTGCACTCGGATCTTTCGTTCCCTAGGAGTCAGCTATCTCCATGCCAAATTGTATCAAAATCGGTCCAGCCGTTTGAGCGTGAAGATGTAATAAAGTTACAAACACTAAAATTTTCGATTTAATTATATAAATTAGTGTTAGCTTCTGCTCGCGACATCGTCTGCGTAGAATTAGTCAAACGCTATAAGGGATTAAAACGCCCAAATAAAATTGAATGGCAAACATGCAATGTTACACAAAAATCCTTCCCGGGAAAAACTAACCTTCCCAAGGGCATAGTATCTTCATATCAAACATCTAAATCGGTTCAGCGTTTTAAGCGTGAATAGACATATAGACAGACAGACAGGCAGACAGACAGACATGAAGGCAAACAGACAGACAGACAGATAGACAGACAGGCAGGCAGACAGACATACATTTTGACGCGGTTGGCGCAGTGTTTAAGCAACTGCCTACTGAGCCGACAGTCCCGGGTTCGAATCCCGGCAAGGGCAAATATTTGTGTGATGAACTCAAATATTTGTGCCTGGGTCATGGATGTTGTATGTATTTATCTATATAAGTATGTTTATCGTTGTCTAGTGTCCATAACACAAGCCTGAGCTTACTGTGGGACTATATTGATTTGTGTGAGGTCCGATATATATTTATTAAAAGCTTTTATTTAACTTGCTATGTAAATATCTAAGTATGTTTGTTCGGGTGAAATCTTGCAACTCAATTTTGAAGCAGATATCGTCAACCGATTGAGCTGAAATTTTGCATACTTACGTAACTTTGATGACAATACAATAATATGTTACCATGGGGCTGATCTGATGATGGAGCCGGAAGGTGGCCATAGGAACTCTATAATAGAAAAAGCAATCCTACCGAGCCTGGGCTCTTTAGAATTGTCTCAGTGAGCATTTGATGGATATCCAAAGAAAAGTACAGTCGGCTATAAAAGCTTGGCACTAAAATGACATTTTTGACAGAAACTTATTTATTTATACAGGCAGACAGACACACGTTCGCATTTATAATATTAGTATGGACATAGGTTAAACCAAGATCGCGGGCAAGCAATAAATAATGGAGAGCATCAAGTGTGCATTTTAATTGCTACGTTGAACTATTTATTTGTAATAGGAGTGCAGATTATTAGCTCATACGTTGTGTGAACTAGATTAAATAGTAATGCAGGAACTTCCTTGAATACATATAATATTATAAGCGTTCCGCTATAGGCCTTATTCCTTTGAAAATCAATTTTTTTCATATTGTGACAAATATAAGTACTTATTGATAATTACAACCAACTTTTTAAGTGAATAACACTTTTCCCCGAGAGTTCTAGGTAGTAACGTAGCTATTTCATGCTTTTATTGCGTGCCGTCGAAAATAAGAAGAAAAATCTATTTTTCCGCGTGATTTTTTTCAAATTCGGGTACCTAGTTTTTGAAACAAAAATTATCAATGAAAAATTCAAACTCTAGGTTTCTTATACATATATACCAATAAATCCCAATATCCCTGTTCTAGGTAGTAACATCAATAATATGTTAAGGAACATGTTTGATCATAGAGAAAAATATCTAAAGCAATCAGCATTTTAAAAGGAATAAGGCCTCTAAATGCAAAAAAGAATTCATACATATCGAAAACTATGTCCAGTGCCTTAAATGAACGATACATATAAGTTCATATTTTAATGACGCTGATTTGTTTCACATAACTAATTTTATTTCGGGAGCCATTAGACTCCTAAAAACTTACTTCATCGAATTTCGTTTCGGTGAAAAATCAATTCGCAGAATTTGTATCTCTCTGTAGTCATACATTATTCATAATTCTTGCAAATGTCATCCTATTGATTAGGTTAAGTTAGGTTTGTTAGGGTTCCGTACCCAAAGGGTAAAAACGGGACCCTATTATCTACTGAGACTTCACTGTCCGTCCGTCCGTCCGTCCGTGCGTCCGTCTGGCACCAGGCTGTATCTCAAGAACGGTGATAGCTAGACAGTTGAAATTTTCACAAATGATGTATTTCTATTGCCGCTATAACAAAAAATACTAAAAATAAAATAAAATAAATATTTAAGGGGTGCTCCCATACATTATCAAACTTACAGATAATGGCACGGAACCCTTCGTGCTCGAGTCTCACTCGCACTTGGCCGGTAATTTTTTTAATAACAATGTCAAATAGTTTAAAGTTGCATAAAATAATTGTTTGTACGAAAAGATTTTTCGGTAAAATGACACATTCGATAAAAAAAATTTTAGGAGTCAATATAGAATCAATATGGTAATGTCGCAGATTTTTAGAATTCCTATCAAAATGATGTTGATTGCTTTTATGAATTGGCCAATATTGCGGACACATTAATGATACGGTTAAATTGCTCAAATAATCGCCCCGAAACGGCATGTATATGTCTTTTTGCATTTCTAATATCGATATACAGGCAAAAGCTATTGTATGCTTATCGATATATTAGCTAATACAAATAAGTGTACAGCATACAATGCAGCGGTCTGTTAGTGTATTAGTATGAAAATACTTGTGACTGACTCCTGTCGAACATCCGTTTGGAACGGAAATGTTGACTGTGTTTGATTCTACTTAGATTAAAATCTTATTTTCTATGTAGCCAATGGAGAACTGTTATTGACCCACTGTTAATGTAACTAACTTTATATCATATGTATATATACGGCTGTTGTTATCCTGAATACCAATAAATAAAACAGCGGGGCAATACTGCTAGCATTTTTGGAACTTTTCCGCCAGGTACTCGTCAGACCGGAGTTTTATTTTTATGTTTTATTGATTATTATATTATATCACTTGGACGAAGCTTGTTGCTGATAAACATTTATGTGTGATTTTGAAGATGGTTGTTACAGATGCTCATTTTGTATTTATGACGAAACCTGCGCTTTGGATATACCTAATATTTGGATACATGCGTTTATTAAATAAAATACTTTCTGTATAAAAAATAAATAAATAAAATAAATACATGTTACATGCAGAAGGTGAAGGGTTAGATCATACTGCAAACAAAACTTCCTTGCTACAGTAAAAGGTTGTACCTTTATACGAATTACATAGTAAAATACGGTGTTTTATCGTAACACGACAGAAAAGTTAATTCACGGTTCACGTGGCGTACGTTTCCTTCCGAGAATTGCGTTTATTCGGGTTCAAATAAGCAGCTGTTCACCCTGTTTGCCGAGTACGTACAAGCCACATATTTGACATCTAAAGGGAAGCAAAATTGCATTTTCCGTAACCTTGACTAATATAGGGAGTACTAGTTTATGCCCTCGGCTTTGCTCGCGTTATAACGGACCCCAAGTAGCACACCTACAGCCCTTATAAATTAATAAAAAAAAGCCATGTATTCCTTAATATAATTCAATTAAATTAGGTTATTCTACATGCATAACAATTAATAATTACATTTTCATTTTCATAATGATTAAAAATTATAATAATAATATTATACTATTTAAAATACAAGATAATTACAATTGTGCTTTTGGCATTATATTATTATGATCGGTAAACATTTGATTTTTATTATTATTTATTATACACTTAAATAATAAATATTAAGGACCTCTCCTCGAGTAGTGGCCAACTCCAACTAACCAACTCCTTCCATTTTTCCCTATTAACGGCTGTGTTCATCCAGTCTTGTCCCGCTATTTCGGAGATTTCATCTGACCATCTCTCTAGCGGTCTCCCTCTTTATCGCTTTCCAGATGGTCCAGACCATGCCGTAACTATTTTTGTCCATTTATTGTCGTTCATTCGTGCTATATGACCGCCCCATCGCCATTTTAATTTTTTACAATATTTTTCCCTTATACAACTTAAATTAGCTGTACAAGACCTGTATAAGCGCTTATGCATCCTGTATACTACTTGTAATACAATATCCTACGGGAACCATGATTTACCCGGATTAAAGAAGCCTATATGTCTTTTAAGGTGGTTACATGAGAATGTCACTCTCTACATGCGCACCGTTTTCCTGAAAAATATTTAAGTTGAATCATCTCTTTAACTCGAGAGTGAATAAGCATATTTTAGGCAAACATGCTCCATCTTAGGCCTTACTGTTACTTAACATAATGCACGATCGAGGTCAAATGCTTGGCTATATGGAATAAAAAAATATAAATAAGAGACTCACGTTGTAACTAAAATAATACAATTCACTTGATGTCATTTCTAAATACTTTCTGACAATATTTTTTTTGCAAAAAGCTAGAAAATATGAGTTTCCTAGCCTTTAATATAATATTAATTTCTTTAATATTCATTTTACAATTTAATTCGATATGGTATTTAATACTCATTTGAACGGAATACGATAAAAAAAAACGATTGTGACTTTGCAATGATGATGATGATTTGGTGTAGGGACGCCCGGCCGGAAACAGGCGGGCTGTCGATCGCTTGACTGCGTTCATTCAGCCCAATTCCCAATTGGAGCCAACGGTTACTGTCCCGGCGGCGCTCCCATAAAGCCTTCTTCCTCGAATCTCCTTGTTCTCCTGCAGAAGGAAAGGACATCTTTAAGGTTAATGTCCCTCAGCTCTTCCTCTTCTAGTTTATCTTTTCTGAAGATGCTATAGCGTATTATCGCATACATGCCACACTCTACTAAAACATGCTTACTCGTCTCCTCCTGTCCACAGTGCGAGCAGTATGTGACTTTGCAATAGATAGATGCGGACTGCATGCTGACGTACCCGTAAAGGCCTTTTTATCACATGTGCGGATATTAGTAAACTCTGTCATTTGCATCGTCTTTGACATAAGTCGCACAGTATGCTGACCCGCGAAACCGTCCGTCTGGCTCCACAGAAAACCAGCGCCGTGTGCATTGCTATACCCAACAAAGCCAACAGCATTGCTGTGTGGATAGCATTTCTACACTGTCTGTAATAATTATACCTCTTAATATTGAAAATTGTTATGATACATTTATCTTGAATAAAGCGTATTCTATTCTAGCAAAATGGCAGCGGCACTTGCAATATGGTGGCACTGCCAGCTGAGTCGTTTGTTAGGATTTGCGGTTTTATCACTTGAATGCTCGGGGCCCACTCAGCCATTTATCTATGGACCACAGTTGCCCGAAAGTCAATAAATTAAAGCGATAGCCAATAACCATTTAACTGAACTGACCTAGCAAAAAAATATCACACCGACATGTTATGAGCTACATATACATCATTATGCCTTCTTTTGAATGGCTCTTTTGTAGTCACGAATTTGTATTTACAATTGTTATGTGAAAAACATAAAACACATATCGTCAGTACGTTCTAAATAGTTCCAACAGTAACTTGTGAATTGTTGTGTTAAGTTGTTTTTTATCGGTTTGCGCGAAAGCATAATTTACCAAAATAATAGCGATGCTGAATTGAAGACCCCTATAGCTCCCAAGATGGATCAATTTGATGACATAGGGAGTTTTAGCCTAAGGAAATTTATCTTGAAGTTCATTTGTATTCAAGAAGACTTGTGGGAGAGCGTTGGGACCAGACATCTCAAAGGTAAAATACATACGAATTTAAAAGATACTGAAGAGTTTAACTTTTCTGAACCAATAGTATAATGCACTAAGGCTATTTGCTTAGCAATGTCACTGCTTTTCCATAAAGTACACAAATATTTAAATATAAATTAAACAACCTCAAACAGATCATCTAATCTGAAATTGATCTCTAGCAGGCTTGTAGTATGGGTACTAGACGATGACAAATATTGTGCAAGTAGCAGAAAATATCCGTAAAGGTGGCTTTAATGAAAATCTGGAAACTTTCATAAGTATGTAAAGAAAGTTTATATTAAAAGAAAAAGGAAATCTTGGCATTATTAACGAGAATTTTCCTCGTGAAAGATTTCGTAATGCTAAACTTTCCCCTGGTTGTCGGTTAATACAACAGCAAGGAAGCTGACGTGATTAACATATAGGGGGTACTAGATATACAAACCCCATGTCGTTGCGTAATTAACACTTTGGCAACCAAAGATTTCGTAGCGCTACACGTGTAGCCGATAACATGGGAAATGCGTATGTAGCGAAAACTCGCTACTAGCACAGTGCCCACGGAGCGGGCTCCCGGGCTTCAAAGTGTTAACACATCAGGAAAAAATAATTTTATTACCTGATTTGAGGATCTAACTCGAGATGCCTGCTCGGTTTTGGAACGCTAAGTATCCAATCAAAGCTTCCAGTTTTGACACACATTTTAATAACTTCTTAGCCTTTCAACCTGTTCGTGATTTTAGCTGGAACCTAATGGAAATAGTACATTACATTACCTAGCCAAGGGTATATTATGGTATTGTTTTAGTTAGTTTAATGTTTTTATATTATTGTTTATAACTAGTGAAATATATTCCTTGTGTGTATAAGTATGTGATCTGGGGCTTTACTAATTACCGCCCGTGATTTTTCTAAAGGGACATTTTCTCCCAGCGTAGCTGACAGTAAATCCCACTTACCGCCTATGGTGACGTAAAACCTTTTATTTTCTCATTTCTCGATTTCTGTACATTAACTGATTCTCGTCTGTATATAAGCTGGCAGAGACAACAAAGAAAACAACAGGAAAACCCTAACCCACTATCAAAAGGGCTTACATAACAAGGAAAATCACATCATACACATCCTTCTTGAATAGACACCAGAATACATCTTATCTTATGTCATCCTTTGATCCGATGCTGTCATTATCATATTAATGGCATATTTGAAGTAGGCGTACAGGACGTGAGAATAGATGTATGGGTGGGATATATGAAAATGTACAACTCAATAGGTTAGTATTCAGAATAAAGCAGAATATCTTATCAGGTTATGACGTAGAGGTAGCACAAATTTTTGTTTTTTGTTTTCAACATACTTCAAAACGAGATTCTTAAGTCAACGCGTAGGTATAATATATAAAAAAGTGTGTGTGTCAGCTCCGACGCACGACTGGAGTTTACTCTTCAGGCCAGGCGCGCACCACGATTTTTTTTTAGTCGCGCGATAATTTTGTCGCAGAAATAAGCGTACTTATGGGTTTATGAAAGTCGTGGTGCGCGCACTCTCATATTAAACCCATATCTTGCATTTATGCGACAAAATTATCGTGTGACTAAAATCGTGGTGCGCGCCTGGCCTTAAGAACGATTATAAAATATATACTCAATACTCAATACGTTTATTGCACATAATGATTATACAGGTGGAAGACCGATCTAAATGGGTCATCCTGTATAATATCGGTTGACAACCAAAACTCACCAATAAACAAATATCTATAGTATAGGATCCCGATATAAAACGACCTTCACCGAGATGTTTATTTTATGAAATGTATTTTATATTTAATTCAATATGTCAATAAATATATTGCATATGGGTGCCTTATAAATTTTAGTCCAGGGTATGTTTAGTTTAAAATAAAAAAAAAATTAACATTTCACCGGTTGATTATTAGATAACTTTATAATAAAGTAATCTTTAATTTTATTTAATTTCAATTCAATAATCAGACCGTTGCAAAATGCTAGTAGGTATAGATTTACCTGTTTATACCTGGCTACCCGATAGTTGTGACGGGAAAAGAATAGACAACCTAACGTTTGCATATTCGATGGGCTTCATACTTTCGATTGGTATAGGATTTATATAGTACCCATAGTACAAGCTTTGCTTAGTTTGGGACTAGGTCGATTTGTGTATGATTGTCCCTTAATATTTAATAATATTTATTTTAAAATATCTAATATTAATCAAACCGGTGAAATGTTTAAAACATTTTTTTTTATTATTAATTAAACATACCCTGGACTAAAATTTGTTAGGCAACCAATATGCAATATATTTATTGACATATTAAATTAAAAATTTTCATACCCCGGGCTTATATATGAAAATCGATTCTTAAGGAGTAAACTCCAATAAATATATTATAAAGTTTTTATTAACCGAATACTGAAATTCTTGTCAGGATGTGATGATGGGATGCATGAAAAAATCGTCAATGTAACATTTTTTCTTAGGACGCGTATAGACGTTTTGAAAATTGCCATAAACCCACGCATTTTCTTCCAGAATGTGAAAGAACAGTGTATTTTTGGCGAATATTTTTTCTGACCAATTTATTTCGTTGTAAAAGAGACGTATCTGCAGAAGATACAGCACCTCTGACATATACAGAGACTGTGATGTTCTTACAGTTAGACAATTATATATTTCAAACTGTATTCTTAAAATTCATAAAAATTTGAAACGTAATCCCTATTCCGTAATAAAAATACCTAAAATTAGGACAAAATTTGCTAAAAAGCAGTTTAAAATTGCGTCAATATTACTTTATAATAAAATAAATAGAACTGAGAAAATTTACCACTTAACCTATAGAGAGTGTAAAAACCAAATAACAACCTGGCTTAAAAGTAAAAAGTATGATGACATTGAGTTACTCATGTCATAACACAACATTTTGCTCTACGAACTTACATAAATTCCTTGTTAAGATTAATTTAAATATTTCTTCATTCCTCATTGTTGTTTAGTAAATGTATATTTTTGGATTTAAAATTGCAGCTTCTTATGCACGTGTGTAATTAGCATGTAAGTTGCCTACTCGTTATTGTTAATATAAATAATAAACTATTAGATAATATTATTTTTAACTTAAGCACAACTTGGATGAAAGAGCGAATTCCTCCTAATACAAGTTTTTAACTTAAAAGGAGGATTCGACAACTTTGCAAACTCTGTTGAAAATAAATAATTTTTGTTTTTGTTTGTTGTTTGTTGTATCTGTTACTGCTCTGAATCAATACTCAATTCCGCGTTAGATTGTCGTAACTTTAAACATTACATTGTGACGTGGAAATAAAACTCCCGACATGTTTTTGCTACCACCTTCCAACAATGTTTCCAACGTAGTACAAGTCTGGTTGACAAGGGGTTAAAATAAGACATTGTGAAGTGATTATTTGGAGGAGTAAGTAAAACGAGTGAGTATAAAATATAATCTGAGTATCATAATGACTTTTTGCCACATGTTAAACACTCTGCTTTTCACTTCGACTGTGACAAAATATAAAACACCTCGCGGTGGTTTTTCATGCAGATTATTTAAAGGTTTTTATTTAATCCCCTGGGGACTGAAACGACCACTTTAGTCCCGCTTTGCAAAGCTAAAATAACTTACTTTACATGCAGAAGTGAATGAAAAAAAAACTTTTACGCGTAAGAATAAAATTATCTTTTAAGAAAACAAAAATAGGACTTACTTTCAAAGTCAACTTGAAACTTATCTTCAATACACAAATATTACCGTAAATCTCTGTCAACAGATCCCTAACCAGTATTCCCTGATCCGTCAATTTCCAAATATCTAAATAACTTTGTAAATAAACATTACGAATCCAGAGACCAAAGGGCCTAGTCTTCCTTGTTCTAGATGGCATGTTGCCAAAAATAAATAAGCCTGTCTTTGTCCGATGGTTTTATGGAAAAGAGTTTATAAAGATAATATATTTACATGCTATAGTTGCTCCGCGCGACATTATTACTGTTCTGTGGGATTTTTGTTAAGTGCGTGTTCCTTAAAGCGTTCCTATCACATTAATTAACTTCTGATTGAATCTCTTTTAGTACGAACTAAGTTTTGCAATATAATGAAAGCAATAGACTAAACTATTTATAATAAACACTTACTATGTGTTATGTATGTGTGCGTATGCGCACCACTACTGTCGTTACTCGCCAATAAACTAGTGTGTATAGAACCCTCAGTTGTTTCACTCGTGTCCCAGCCCGATATTTAACATTGGCGACGAGGATGGGATAATGGGTTGAGGCCTACAATATGAAAACCGGAACGAATACATCAGCTGTATGCAAAAAATTATACGAATTTATGGCTAGATTTGGGTTACCCGAAGTTATAGCGACCGACAACGGAAGCGCATTTATTTCACAAGAGTTTAAACATTTTTGTTTATTGAACGGCATCACACCTGTGACGTCACCGGCTTACCATCCGGCTAGTAACGGTCAGGCAGAAAGCTCGGTGAAAATTATTAAAAACGGAATAAAATCATGTTTGTTGAATAGTTGTGGCCCGAAAGATTGTAGCGATAAATTACAAAAATTCCTTTTTGACTACAGGAATTCAGTACACTCAACTACGGGTCGGTCCCCCGCTGAGTTGGTTTTCGGTCGAAAACTTCGATCACGCCTAGATTTAATTAACCCTTCCGCATCGGTGTCGTCGCCCTCGTCCACGTCATTAGATAACTATGTTAAAAATAAACAGTGTTTACAGAGTAAATCGTATAGTGGAAATAATAAACAACAATTTGAAATTGGTGACAAAGTCTTATATAAAAAGAACTTTGATATTAAAAAAAATACTTGGTGTAAGGGTATAGTTATAAATAAGTTAGGTAAGGTTGTATATTTAATAAAAGATTGTGAGCATGCAGATGTTTTAAAAAAACACAAAGATCAATTACGTTCATATAAGGGACCTGAGGGGCACATTTCGTTTGATGACGTAAATCTGAACGATTTGTTTTCGTTTCACGGAGAATCATCATCATCATCAATAACGAACACACCCGAGGATGTCTTACGAGGGGAGGTTGGACAAGAAAGCGAGCAAGGGGTAGGCGGAGACCCGCAGCACCAAGGCCCAGAACTAGCGGCCAGCGCAGCGCCCCCTGTCGAGGAACCTCAAGACGAGTTTATGGATGCTCAATCGGATGATACCCCAGAGGATGGACCAGATTCAGATTCAGATTCAGATTTCTTTATTTCGCAATAGTTTTACATAATTTACAAAATAGAAAATATGTTAACATATTGAGATCGTCATGATTTTACACATTTTATAGAAACTTTAAACAATATTAAATGAAGGTAAATTAACATTCAGGTGCTTACTTAATATAATTATTGACATTAACAATTATCTACCTACTGAACATGACATAACAATATGCTTAATATTTATTTATCATTAACTTATTAAACAAATACACTATTTTTATTTAAAAACATTATGAACTGTAAATATTTATTATTTATACTATTTATTATTATTATACACTTAAATTGTCATTAATATTTATTATTCATGTATTCTTTTATACTATATAAGGTTTTACTGAGTAGTAGCTTTTTTACCTGGCGACTGAAAGTGTTCATTTCAGTCTGAGCCTTAATTGTCTTTGGCAAATTGTTGTACAATTTTTGACCCATGATTTTCGGGCATTTCTTTGCCATATTAAGCCTACATCTACAAGGTCTTAGGTCATCAGCATATCTTGTTGGTCGTGTCCTATCGTCACCTATACGTTTAAATTCGCTTGGGTTATTTTTGACATACAATATAACTTCTAGTATATATGTTGACACTGATGTTAATATCTGCAGTTTTTCAAAATGTTCCCTACAACTATCACGATAGTTTGCATTGACCAGTATTCGAATGGCACGTTTTTGCATTTTTAAAACGCGTTCAAAATCAGTCGAATTTCCCCATAAGATTATTCCGTAAGATAGGATTGAGTGTATGTAAGCATAATAAGCTTCTTTTAGATGATGACTTGATATTAATGGTCTCAGCTGCTTAAGCACAAACACACCTTTTGCCAGTTTCTTACACACAGTGTCTATATGTGTTTTCCATGAAAACACTGGATCTAATTCAAATCCTAGTAATTTGACATGAGCTGTATTTTGAACTACTGTGCCATTAGGTAGGGTTATTTGCATTTTATCTGAATCCCTGATGCGCGGACTGAATTGCATAAAAGAAGTCTTTTCAGGATTCAATTTTAGTCCGTTGATTTTAAACCAATTCTCTAATTTCAATAGTATGTCATTAACTTTATTAATTAAAATGTCATTGGATTCATCACTTACAATTATGGTCGTGTCATCTGCATATAAAATTATTTCGCCATCTATGTCTAATGTTGCTATGTCGTTTAAAAATATAGAAAATAATGTATTTCCCAATGATGAGTCCTGTGGTACCCCGACTTTAATTAACTGTGGCTGAGACCTGTAGTGCTTTCCATCGACTTGTATCTCGACAGTTTGTTCCCTTTCTGACAAAAAAGATTTAAGTAAGTCTAAACTCTGTCCTCTTACACCATATTTTTTCAGTTTATCCAAAAGCAGCGTATGATCGACTGTATCAAAGGCTTTTGATAGGTCTAAAAAGATGCCCACAACCTTTCTTTTATTTTCCAAGCATGATATAACACTTTCCATGAATTTCTGTGTTGCCTCTGTAGTGGAGCGTCCTCGCCTATAGGCATACTGCGCATTCGACATAGCATTATTTTGTTCGACATGCCTTATCAGATCACTGGACATTATAGACTCAATCAGTTTCGATATAGTAGGGACTATAGTAATAGGCCTGTAATTTCCTACGTCTGTTCTATCGCCCTTTCCTTTATATATTGGACACAGTCGGGTTTTCTTAAGAGTTTGCGGATACTTCTAATTCTAATTTTAAAATATGGCTTCCATCAGGTTAATGATGATTTCGCCAATTTCAAGTTTGCTCGTAGAGCATGCCGTTGTTCGGTGAGGTTTTGCTTTTTGTAAATTGATAGCGATTTACAAAAAACCACGCGGTCTACCGGGCCTTGACCCAAGAAGGGCTATGTACGCTTCAAGTTGAATTCTTCATTAACCATTCACTCATACGTTAGTTCACTGCACAATACGCTATCAATACTACACATTGAACAACAAAAATGAATAAATAATGAACAGCAAAACTTGAACGCATGCGGCCATCTTAAGACACGAACCGGAAGTCTTGCGGATACTTATTAGAATTTAAGATGTTGTTAATAAGATACGTCAAGTGATCAGACAGAAAAAACATCACATCAAACAAAAACTTTCCCGAAATGTCGTATATATCTTTGGTGTGCGATCCAGAAATTTTATTTCTAGCAAGCTTAAGAAGGTATTCTGCACTAATATTAGAAAAACACAATTCACTTTTTATTTCTGGGCAGTTACGAGCGAGTTGTATTAAGGCTTGTTTAATATCTGGACTGTTATTAATGGCAAGATCTTCCCCTATTTTTACGAGACAATTGTTAATGTAATCTGGTATTTCACAGTAATCAATGGTCTTTTTAGTTGTTACATCTTTTAGGTAACAACTAAAAGATGTAACAACTTTACATCTTTTAGGTTCCAGTTACACTCTCGTACGTTACCATTTGTTTCTTCTTTTATCACTCTCCATATTTCCTTTTTAGGATTCTTAGAGTTCATGATACGTTCCTCAGTAAATGTTCTTTTCTTGTTTGCAAGTGACTCTTTTACTTGATGTCTTTTATTCGTTATAACTTCTTTAAAGTCAATTTGTGGGTACTGTTTTTGAAGTACGTGTAAATCATCCACGTCGCGTTGTAAATTAAGTATATCTTCTGATATCCACGGAATTCGGCTTTCATGTTTTTTCTTAATAATCTTTATAGGCATGTGAATATTCATATTGTATAATACTTTTTGCATAAAATTGTCAAAAGTGGACGATTTATATGATACGAAAATTGAATCCCAATCATACGACATCATAGCTTCACAGAACTGTGTAATATTTTCTAAATTCTGCTGGCGACATTCGATATATATATATTTGGATTTGTAGCATTCTTGTAATTGAAGCTGAGCTAGTTGAGCATCATGGTCCGATATCCCCAGAGCTAGTGGTCTTGCATTTAATATACTAGTGTTAATATTCGTGACGATACAATCAATTGAAGTCTTTGAGTCGCCGTCTACTCTTGTTGGGAAGTCTATAATATTGCGTAGGTTATATTGTGTCATTAAATCATTTAAATCACGTTTGTTTTGTCGTTTCAGAACTGAAATCAACATTCCAGTCACCCAGTATCATTACTAAGCTCTTTTTATATTTACTGCATAGAATTTTGAATAATTTTTTAAATGTCTCTAACAGTTTCGAAAAGTCTCCCATACCAGACCTATATAGACCAATTATTATTAAATTTGTAGGTTTTAATTCTAATTCAATTGCACAAATCTCACAATGATATTCCAAAGCAAGTATATCTATGTTCTTACTAGTAGTATATTTAAGTTTTTTATTAGTGAAAATGGATACACCACCATGTATGCGATTTTTGCGAACAAAATAATTAGCATGTGTGTATCCTTGAATAGCTATAGAGTTCACATCACTTTCACTTAGCCAAGATTCTGAGACAACAATTATATCTGGACGATACTGATTTACGGTCTTATGTACTATTAATAGTTTGTTTCTGATACTTCGACAATTTTGATGAAGGACATTTAATTTAACATCTTTATCTAGGTTGTTATTATTTGTTTTATTATCAACGAAAAAACTTTATATCAGCAGTACCATTGGTTGCTTGGTTGGTCATATTATTTTCTTTTGTGTTTATAGCTCTACTTTGTATAGTCTCTATGAACTTCTTCAGACTTATATTCTTAGTACCATATCTTGTTATTTTCCCCGAGTAGTAGGAAAACATATCTAGACTAACATCCCGATTTGTGTCAAATATAAAGGCATAGTTATTTGCAAGTCCATTGTTAACAAATTATTGAACATTTCCACTTTATAATTGTATATGAGAGCTCCGCACACATATGTAGGAACGCAAATATTTTTATTAGTGTGGGTTATTTTCTCAAGCGACTCTCGTATGCAATTTACTAAATTAATGCTATTTTCAGTAAGAATAAGATCATTTTCACCTAAGAATATCACACAATAATCACTCATAGTAAAATTTCTTAATTTATTATCTAATGAATTTAAAAGTTCTTTTATTCCTCCATCAGGCACACTGTAGTGACAGTACTGGGTATCTTGTTCGAACGCAGATTCTATAGCTTGCAGTGTCCCCATCTTCTTGTGGTTACTTAGTATACACAATTTAGTCTTTTCCCGGCATATTTCCGTCATGGCACCTTTGGATTTATTAATATGTGAGAAAGTCGTACTTTCCGGTGTAATTAGTGAACTGGAGTGAACTACTTCGATATTCGTACATGTAGAGGTTGAATTGTGCTCCTTAGTTCCCTGTTCGAGGCCATTTTCTCCGTCATTTGCTATTATTTCCGATTTACTGTAATCGATTTTGCTCTTGTTGAAGCTTTTTCTTCTTTTTTTATTTTTTATTGTTGTCGATGGTGATGTGCAAATTCGAGTAAGATTTTTAATATTTGTTTCCTTTTCTTCAATTTGCTTCTTTAGAGTCTCATTTTCTGAAATTAAATTTTGTATCTCATTCTCGGCTGACTTTAGTCTGGTTTCCAAGCTATCAATAAGAGTTTTGTATGATTTAAGTGTTTCCTCTTCATTTTCATTTTTTCTCAAGTCCGGGCAGCTTCTGTTGAGGTGACAAGTATCTGATGTCAACTCTGTCTCAATGTCTTCGGACTGAAGTGATTCGTATGATAAATCGGTGGATAATTCGGTGTCTGAGGACTCTTCGATCATGAGTCGTTTGTTCTGGAGCGGTTTTCGAAGCGTAATGTTACCTTGGGAAGGCGTACTGCTTGCTCTTATATTCGCAGAATTAGAAATGCTAGGTATTGCGTTCATGCTCAATATATCCTTAATCATTAAAGATGTACATGTCGGGCACATCCATGAGCATTTCCTTTCAGTTACTTCCAATAATTTATTACTAACTAGAGACCCGTTGCGGCGTCGAACCGCCGCTAGAATATGGAAATCCGGTAGTGTTACAGAAAATAACTACTTTATCGATAAGAAGTTTTTGGGGAATGAAGAATAAATTAATACTGTAAAAAAACACATTAAAATTATGTTTTAAAAACGTTAAAACATGCCAGGCTAGAGGCAGGCCTGATAGCCAACTGCCAGCTTCATCGTGACAATTTATTCAACTCTTTTGTAAAAATAACTTGTGCATGACATGTGATCTGCTGATCTGTTTCACAAATAAAATGCATATTATTCGATTTATGGAAAAATATATTCATGACAATAGTCCCATATCTTAAAAATATAATTGACATATTTTCATAGGACCGAACATAAGATTGGTAGAATTTTAATTTGTTGTTCTTTCTTCAGGACATAAATTTATCGATTTGATCGATTTCTATCAATTTCCAGAAATAGCACATGAATCGAAACGACAGATTTGAGGAAACAGGAAATCATGGAGTGCGTAACTGTTTATGTATTCATTTATAATCGTAAATATTTCACAATATTAATAATAAAAAATGTTACAAAAACTCAATTGTATGAAATAGAGAGTAAAAAACGTTTATAGATACACGAAAAACCACTATTATCAATGCTTGTTTTTTTTTATGAAATTCATTAGATCGTGCAAGTTTTCTTAATATGGGTGCTGCCATGTCATCATCATCAATCATTTATTCAATAACAATTACACATTGTGTTTGAAATTCTTACGCTAGTTATACTTAATCAAACCCTACTTACTAATCTAAATAAATTACTGACCAACAATACTCCACCATAAAAAAAAGAATGTGTCAAATATGTGTAATAAGAAAAAACAATATATAAAACAGCTAAACATGTTTGAAAAAAGAATAATTCAAACTTTCGTGTCTTTCCTCTCATTGAAATTGTGTCTGACAGAAGAGTGAGGGAGATGCTAAAGACTCTCAAGCCTATAATATAAACCTAATTTTAGGGTTCCTTACCATATTCGGTAAAAACGGAAACCTTATAAAATCAATTTGTTTTGTTGACCGCAGAATTTGTCAATTTTTATTTTGAATGAGAATAAGAATGATCAGCCAGACGTCATTAATTCAAATATGATTTATTCTTGAGCGCGTCGATTTTTTGAAATTTGCATCATATGTAGGTTATTTCTCCATCAAGTTTCGCATGTTAGCGTAACATGTTAATTATTCCACATTGCCAACTCGTCCACAATGTCAGCTCGTCTATATTCCCATCTGGGTCACAATGCCAACTTGTCCATACACCCAACACGTCTACATTGCCAACTCGTTCATACACCCAACTCATCTGCATTGCAAACTCGTCTATATTACCAATTCGTCTCCATTGGCAACTCGTCCATATTCCCAATTCGTCCATAATGCCACCTCGTCCATATTACCAACTCGTCCACAATTCCAACGCGTCCATATTGCTTACTCGTCCACAATGCCAACTCGTCCACAAATACAACTCGTCCACATTCTCAACTCGTACACAATGCCAAATCGTTCATATTGCCCACTCGCCCATACACCCAACTCATCTACATTGCCAACTCGTTCATATTACCAACTCGTCTTTATTGCCAACTCATCTATATTCCCAACTCGTCCACAATGCCAACTCATCCATATTGCTAACTCGTCCACATTTCCAACTCGTCCATACACCCAACTCGTCTACAATACCAACTCGTCCTTATTATTAACTCATCTTTATTGACAATCTCGTCCATATTATTAACTCGTCCGTATTAGCAACTCGTCTTCATTGCCAACTCGTTTATATTCCCAACTCATCCACAATGCCAACGCGTCCATATTACTTGCTCGTCCACAATGCCAACTCGTCCACAAATACAACTCGTCCACATTTCCAACTCGTCCATATTCCCACCTCGTCCACAATTCCAAGTCGTCCACATTGCCAACTCATCCACATTTCTAACTCGTCCATATTCCCAACTCGATGATACACCCAACTCGTCTACAATACAAACTCGTCCTTATTATCAGCTCGTCTTTATTGCCAACTCGTCCATATTCCCAACTTGTTCATTTTGCCAACTCATCCACATTTCCAACTCGTCCATATTCTTAACTTGTCCACGTTGACAACTCGTCCGTATTACCAAGTCGTCGTCATTGCCCACTCGTCCGTGTTCCCAACTTGTTCATGCCAACTCATCCACATTCCCAACTCGTCCATATTCACAACTCGTCCATAATACCAACTTGTCCGTATTACCAACTCGTCTTCATTGCCAACTCGTCCATAATACGAACTCGTCCACATTGCCCCCTTGTCCATGTTCTCAACTTGTCAATTTTACCAACTCATTCATATTGCCAACTCATCCACATTTCCAACTCGTCCATATTCCCAACTCGACGATACACCCAACTTGTCTACAATACCAACTTGTCCTTATTATCAGCTCGTCTTTATTGCCAAATCTTCCATATCACCAACTCGTCCGTATTACCAAGTCGTCTTCATTGCCAACTTATCCGTATTACCAACTCGTCTTCACTGCCAACTCGTCCATAATGCGAACTCGTCCATAGTGCCCACTTGTCCATTTTCCCAACTTGTCAATTTTACCAACTCATCCACATTGCCAATTCATCCCCATTTCCAACTCGTCCATATTCCCAACTCGACGATACACCCAACTCGTCTACAATACCAACTTGTCCTTTTTATCAGCTCGTCTTTATTGCGAAATCTTCCATATCTACAACTCGTCCGTATTACCAAGTCGTCTTCATTGCCAACTCGTCCATATTCTCAACTCGTCCACATTGCCCACTCGTCCGTGTTCCCAACTTGTTTATTTTGCCAACTCATCCACATTTCCAACTCGTCCACATTGCCCACTCGTCCGTATTCCCAACTTGTTTACTTTGCCCACTCATCCACATTCCCAACTCGTCCATATTCCCAACTCGTCCATATTCCCAACTCGTCCACATTTCCAACTCGTCCATTTTACCAACTCATCCATATTACCAATGAAGATACATTCCCAACTTATCTACATTGTCAAGTCGTCCATATTCTCAACTCGGCCACATTTCCCATCCCGTCGACATGCAAGCGGAAGGACTAAGTTTCTTCTTGTAAAATACCATTTAATTTACCATAACTCATGCCATTTTCCTTGGAATTATTTTTTTGATGGACTTATATATTCATATTTATAATAATCTACCATAAATTTACATATTTGAATGACGTTTAAATTAGTTTTACTATTTTTTTTCTGCTTTGATTTAGATTTAGTAAAACTCGCCTATAGAAATAATCTATTCTTGAATGACGGTCAGTTTTTCTAGTCTTTCGAGCACCAGTCCAACTCACACTTGACCGGCTTTTTTCTCCACATTTTTAACAGGTATGCGAAATAAGTTTCCATATCAACATTTAAAAAAAAAAAAACAACCTGGCAATTTAGAGCATTGACATAATAGCCCCCAATAAAAAAGACATTAAAAGTTGTCAGAATATGGCTACTGTCATTCATTGTCAACAAACTGTAAAATTATTTTTGCATATTTGTACATGTTTTAAGTGTTGCGGATATTATGTTGCCGACTCAAAAATAATATTTCATCATGCTGAACAACTTACTACAGGTTTGTGAGCAAATCATGCTTATTATTATTTGGTCATCTTATGTCAAAATAGGGATCACAGGTCACGTGGTCAAAGTCACGTGGTTAGCGCACAGTAGTTTTTTCAAATCCATTTTTCAGTACCTTTTCAGGAAAAAATTAAAATTCCAAGAGTTTTATGCACCTCTCCAGCATGAGACGAATCTAATGACATATCATTTATCAAAATCGGACCATAACTGTAGATCTGATGGGATGTACAAAAATCGGCCTCGCGTAATATATATATAGATGCGAGTGCAACTTTGGTGAAATGTCTGTTTACATTTGGAGCATTTAAGTAGGTCTTTGTTCACTATTTGTTTTTTGCATTTTTGACATGGGTATGTCCTTAATCTTGAATCCATTTTTAATGTTATAATTAGTAAAAAGAAAAAATAAAAATATATAAATGCAAAAAGTTGATGGTGGCTGGAATCGATCTTGAAACGTAGCGTTGTATGGGCGTAAACTCTACGCTTTCCCAAAGCGCCACTTGTGCGTTCGATGTGCCAGTAGAAAATATGTATTGCATATGCAACGTCTCATACGTCATGAACAGTGTCGATGACCGCCGTAATACGTAATGAAGGCACTCCGAACTTAGCCGAAGCTGTGGCCGGGGGCGGCCGAAGTCTTATCGGATCACTGCACTTAACTGCGGACGGTGTTTATGCGAATTTTAAATGGTATAACGATCAACACTGGTATTGTTTTAGCTTAATTTGGAGTATTCCGCACATGTTATTTAGCACTTGTTTTACAGAGTGAAGTATTAATTGTTTAGTTTACGTTTTATAAATATTTCTACAGTCACGAGTTAAAATTTGACCACTTTTCAATTTATTATTGCAGAGACACAGCCGTATACGTCCTCTTTGCACTAGCACTCGCACAAATGACCTGAAATATGTAACAAAAGAACCAAACGAAATCGCCCCAAGGTCAACTATAAGCAATATTTTTAATAACATGATTGTGTGTTACTTGTGTTGATTGAGTTATTGTAGTTTGGAACTATAAGGGAGGATTGTTATGTTGTATGTGTGCGTATGCGCACCACTACTGTCGTTACTCGCCAATAAACTAGTGTGTATAGAACCCTCAGTTGTTTCACTCGTGTCCCAGCCCGATATTTAACACTATGTTGAAAATATCTTGGTTCTTCGGCTGATAAGCTTCGACGCTAGTATTTTAAGAACGCGAAAATTTAAGAGCTTTTGTCTGATCCCATTGTAATTGGCGGAAGCAAATCTGCGCGACTTCGCTGGTTCGATCATGTCGAAAGAATGGAAGAGGATCGTGTGGCCAAAAGAGTTTACCTTAGACGTCCTAATGGACGACACCTGGTCGGGCGACCGAGATATCGCTGGATCGACGAAGTCTAGAAAGACGTGTGCCAACTTCAAGGAGCCGACTTTGATTGGTGACAAGCTGCGCAAGATAGAGTAGGATAGTGAGTCAGCGTAATATATGATTATGCACTTGCAATGGGAAGTCACCCAAGTTTGACGACGCGGCGCAGTGGTTATTAAGCAACTGCCTACAGCCGACGGTCCTGGGTTCGAATCCCGGAAAGGGCAAATATTTGTGTGATGAACTCGAATATTTGTGCCTGTGCCATGGATGTTATTTGTATTTAAGTATGTATTTATCTATATAAGTATGTTTATCTTCGACTAGTGTCCATAACACAAGCCTACTAGAGCTTACTATGGGACTAGATTGGTTTGTGTGAGGTTGTCCGATACTTATTTATATTAAGTCATCACTAGCTACAGTCCTTGCAAAGTCAGTTAGACACCAGATTTGTAACCGTTAATGATAATGGTTTCGGATACTCTTTATTAACGTATTTTTTTATAGTTTCAACTCTTCACTCTGAACGGCATTTGTTCAGCAACTTAAAAAGAAGAAAATGTTAGACGTATATTAATTTAAATAAATTGAATTTCATTGACATCCCTTCAGCATTGACATATACCTATACATATACCTATACCTGTATAAGTGTATAGTTTAATACTTTCATCGCTACTAAAATACCAAAAGTTTCGCAAAACCATTTCGAAGTTATTATTTAATACAATTTATTTTTTAAACTTGCTAAACAAATGCTGTTTAGTTTGAATTGTACAATTTATATTTCAATTTAGTTACTTCTATTCTATTACGGGCTATTAAAGACCTAGATTAAAGTGCCGAGAATTTAAATTGTTTCTACACACATTGCGTCTCCCAGCACGTGGTCGTCTCACGAAGATTCAACTAACTTTGCCAAACATCGTGAGTAATTATAAAACAGTATTTCATACTGTATAAGAACTCTAAAAATCTTAACTCATTACCATTGAGTATTTGAGTTTTCTATTCCAATAGAAAACTCAAATAAGTACCTACGATTCGAAGTTCGGTTTCAAGTTAACTTCCAAATTGGTTAAATCAAACAGGCTTACCTCCTCTGAACAAATTCAACGTCATAATTGTATATTAAAAATGTCTTGTGACAAATGTACTTACGAAATTCGAATAAAAAAGTAAAAAGTGAAATTGATTCAGATTTTTCACCAATTAGAAATTTCTAAAAAGTATAGTAAATTAATAAACTAACAAAAGGTGCTTGTTCTGTTGATTAATATGATAATGTTTGAACGGTGTTCTTACTTAACCCAGTGTAGGAATAGCATTTTTGACAATCATTATGGCCTTCGTATTTCCAAAATTGAGATGAGATAATGTCACTTGCAGGGGCTCAATTCGACGCTCATCGGCACTTGTGCTAACTCGGGGCACGGTCAATAGGGATTTGATATCGATAAAAAATATGTCAATACATGTGATCATTGAATATTCTCGGTTAATGTAAAAAAGTTCAATATCATGTCTGATAAAGTTAATATTTTCATCTGGACAGCAATCTTTTATACGAATATGGAAAAAATATCGATTGTATACTTACTATGAAAACTACTTAGTTTAAAATAGACGAATAATAGACGTTTTGTTTAAACCATTAATACAAAGATCAAAGCTAAAAGAAAAATTGAAAAAAGGAGCTACCTGTTGGAAGAGACAGGGAATTAAACCCGGTACCTCTGGATTACCGGTTCAGCGCGTAGGTATGTATTAATGGTTTAAATAAAAATTGTGGTGTACCCACTTAAAAAAATGAGACATTACATGTTTCATAAATTTATACCTAGACGTTTTATTGCTTTTATTTAAAAATGAAGAGAAAAAAATATGTTGTTAACATTTAGATCTTGACAGTAACATGGTTATATTTTTAGTCGATAAAATATTTTGCTACATCATTTTAGTATCGGTGCCTCGAGTAAGCACAGGTATCATCACGTTTTAAGAGCCCACCCATGCAAAATTCGTCAGGTGAATGATCCTAGATTTTAACATCCATAGTGATTAAAAATCTGACCCTTGGAAATAAGAAACTTAAACAGTTTTTCTTCAATCTTGTCAACGTGAAAGCACGATTGGTAATAATTTTCTCGATACTTTTATCTCTCAAACAACCTTTTTTTTAGATATTTTCGGTTGGATCTTCAAAACCCTTCCTTTTTTAACAATATTTTTTATGCACAATTATAAGTTCTTAAAAACTGTAAAACTATTTTCAATATAAAATGCACACGTTTATGACACAACTCAAAAAACATGATTTCCGCGCTTCCGAGCACGCACTTCCATCTCGCTTACGCTTACGCTCAGTGAGAGAGAGAGAGCTAGCCAACTTCAAAGGCGAGAAACCTGAGAAACGAGATGACTGATAATATTATCTAATGGGGATCTGACGTTTGGCGATTGACAATCGAATGAGCGCCCATTTTTTTTGTAGACATTCCACTTTTTTTTCATCCAACTTCCAAAAAGAGGAGAATCTCAATTCGGTTGTAATTTTTTTCTTACCTCAGCAGTGATCATTTATAAACCGATTAAGAAAACATCTTTTTTTTGTTCTAGAGGAGGAATGCCCAAGTTGGTCCCACTTCATTGATAGTGGATCGCAAATGTATATTTTTCATAATTAACAGCTTTACAAAATCTTCTTCGCAAAATGTTCTTAGTAAAGTACACAGCTCAATATTGTAAAAGTTTTTCCCAATCTTAGACTTCGCCGAAATGAAAATTATATATTTCACCTTTCTCAGTGCCCAGTCATGCAGTGTTTTCATTACAACAGTCCCCTGAAACTAAACTTATATGTCACATTTCATTAACTTTACTCGTATAATCATAATAAATATCTAGAATATATCTTTCAACATGACCTGACATTGTAGCCTAAGGCTAATATAGAGCTGATAGAGAGATTTAAATATAAGTATATGTATATATATATATAAGTGGGCGGGGCACATTGCTCGTAGAATCGGTGGCCGTTGGGGCAGAAAGGTTCTTGAGTGGCGACCGCGGACCGGAAGACGCAGCGTTGGAAGGCCCCCCAACGAGGTGGACCAAAGACCTGGTTAAGATCGCGGGTAGAAATTGGATGAGGGCGGCGCAAGATCGATCGTTGTGGAGAACTTTGGGGGAGGCCTTTGTCCAGCAGTGGACGTCTATAGGCTGATATGATGATGGTGATGAAGATATCTATAAATATCAGACAACCTCACACAAATCGATCTAGTCCCAAACCAAGCTCAAGAACTCTTGTGTTTTGGGTACCAGACGACGATTTATGTACTTACGAGTATATAGATAAATATATACTCGGGTCATTGTCAGATTTACGTGCGTGTCTTTCCGGTGGACATTTGCGAAATTAAGGATTCCAGGGCCTAATTTTCGGATTAAATGCCTGTGAGAATAAAGAACTTTCCCTCTTCTATAATCCTATGTAATAGCAACATAACCATATTCATACAAGCTCTTAACTTTTGACCACCGAAGGGACGAATTTTGTTTTTTGAACTGACAATGACCCACTTAAGCATTTACATAGAACAAACCCAAACACAAATATTCGCGTTTATCACACAATTAATTGCCCTGGCTGTGATTCGAACCCGGGACAGATGAGATTTCTTAGTATTATAGTAGACTAGCTGTGCCCCGCGGTGTTACCCGCTCATCCCTCGGGAACACTACATTTATTCGGGATGAAAAGTATCCTATGTCCTTCCCCGGGACTGAAACTATCTATATACCAAATTTTATCAAAATCGGTTTAGCGGTTTAAGCGTGAAGAGGTAACAGACAGACAGACAGACAGACAGACAGATAGACACACTTTCGCATTTATAATATTAGTATGGATAGTATGGAAGTATGGATTTCATTGCAATCTGCCCTTGGGACAGATGTCATTTTTAGGGTTCCGTACCCAAAGGGTAAAAACGGGACCCTATTACTGAAACTTCGCTGTCCGTCCGTCCGTCCGTCCGTCTGTCACCAGGCTGTATCTCAAGAACGGTGATAGCTAGCTATCAGTACAGTTGAAATTTTCACAGATGATGTATTTCTATTGCCGCTATAACAACAAAAAATAAAAATAAAATAAAATAAATATTTAAGGGGGGCTCCCATACAACAAACTTGTTATAGATTATGGCACGGAACCCTTCATGCCCGAGTCGGACTCGCACTTGCCCAATTTTTTCAATGCGCTTATAAAAGCGCCTTGTAAAAAGTGAAACCAATTTTCATAAAACACTTAAATCACAAGCATTTGTTTAGGCGCTGCCGATGCTGCTACACTACTGGCTTACAATGCTATATGAAAAAAAAAAACTTAAGTACATAGATATAAGGGGTCGTTGAGCTGGGGTAAGATAGGGTAAGACTCTCACCGGGAGATAAACGCTACGGTCCTACTAACAAACTGTCAGTCTTAGGTACCCCATTAGACAATAAACCGAAAGTGGGGGTGATTTTATTTTTTTCGTTCCAACACTAGCGTGTGGGGTGTCGTTGAATAGGTCTTTTAAAAATAATAGGGGTCTTAAAACACCATTTTTTGATAAAGTCAACAGTTTTGTAAATCTTCGCTCGGGAAATCAAAAAAATAGTGTCCTCCTCCTCTAACTTCTCAACCACGGGTCAAAAATTATGGGAAAATTCATGAAAATGAGGCCTTATGAGTTCTTTCAATGAAAACTATATTGAATGAAATCGGTAGAGCCGTTTTTGAGTAATCGCAAAATTTCATAATTTTTTTTTAATTGACGTAGGTGCCGCGTGGTGTTTTTATACTTCGAACGTTACACATATTAGTTAAGTGCCACACTGCATTAAAATATTTCGCTCAATCTGGCGCGTATAATCGATAACTTCCAGAATACCTTCTGGAAGTTATCGATTAAGTATATAGGTAATTACGGTTACTTTGGCGTTTACGACCTTTTTATAGAGCTTGTAAACTTTCTCGTAATTTAAATTTTATTTTACTGTCTATTGTGAAGGATGGGCAACTACGGAACCCTACACTGAGCGTGGCCCGACATGCTCTTGGCCGGTTTTATTACTAAGACCATTACATGAAGCGTGACTAGCTATCACCAAATACTAAAATATAGAATAAAATAAATATTTCGGTCGGGTATACAAATCGTGATTTTTTTGCTCGATACTACCACCGGGTTGTCCGTGGCCTAAGGCATGTCGAAGCAACTGGTTGAAAAATTCAATGGCTCTGACATCTGATTCGGTGGTTCAATTGGGAGGACGCCCGTGTTGGCCCGGAAAGCCGTTGGAAACGCAGGTTCGAATCCTGTCCGAATCATTAAATTTTTCAATTTTCGCTTCATTTTAGTTTACGTTAGCAGACGTTACTGCTTTAATAAAAATAATCAAACAAAATGTTAAAAATTATTTGACAACGCGGTTTGCGCGGTTTGTATTGCAGCTGGGTTCGCATTCCCGGCCAGGGCAAATCTGGTATACTAATATTTGTTCCTGGGTCATGGTTGTTATCTATTTATATGTATATCGTGTATATCGTCATTTAGTACGCAAAGTAATAAGCATTGCTTAATTTAGGACATGGTCGACTTGTGTAAGATTGTCCCTTTATATTAATTTATTTTACCTATTTATTTAGTTGTACGGAACCCTCGGTGCGAGAGTCCGACTCCGTTTTTTATTTAATGTGGACTTCGGACATTATCAATATGTAATTCCAGCTAGGAACTACATATTGACTACATCCACGGGACGGCGTTCGCGCCATTTGTGTGACCATGTTACTATAAAAGTATGAATCATGATTATTCATGATCTAAACTAACGGATAAATTATGATGTTCACGTCAATTTTTTCATTTTACAGTGCGCAATGCGCTGAATCATTAGAAGACGTTATGACTTCATTTTTGGAAATAATTGTTATCATAAAGTTATCGCGGCAGTACCTAAATCTCACCTACGGCCTAGGGCGGTGAATTTGTGAATGTCGCAGGTATTTGTGGATCAAACCGAAGGTGAGGGCCATAAATATGCGATCTAGGGCTTTAGGTACGAATTACCGCCCGTTGCTTGTCTAAAGTTTTACGATTTGCTTTGGCCAGGAAGGGAGATTTTATCAGGCAGAAAATTCCATTTATTACGGCCTCGGATGACGTAAAAAGCCTTAATGAAAGATTATTCTATTGAGAGTGAAAATATGAACCGTTTCTGGCACATCATCCATTCAGTTCGAAAATACTGCCAATATCTATAGAAAACCGCAGTCCATTGACATTTTGTGAATGGCACCACCCCGTAAGTAGTGAATGTTTTCACATCGTTCTTTCCAGAATAAGCTCGTATTTATGGAGACGCTTCCGCCTCGATCATTTTTCACCGTAAGCTTATTGAGAGCAAGTTAAATGTAAACTTAGCAGATACAATACGATTGCAAAATATTGCTTACTATTTGTGCATTTCGAATTTCCGGAAAACCAAATGGTACATTTTGCCTTGCATTAAGTCGGGTAGTTCTGATTTTTTTATATGTTCTATATGATGAAGTGGTTATGGAAAATCCAAGTTTTCGACCTCGGGAACCCTCCGGATCATTGTGAAATTCTTGAAAAACCATGAATTTTTCGGTGTTTTTTCAGTTTCCACCAATTTTTACCATGAGGGACCTATTTTACCGCAAATATCACTATGTATACTTTAAAGAAGACTAAATTTCCAACAAATTATGTTAACGTGAGAGAGCGATAAATCAAATAGTTTGTAAGATGCAAGCGTTCAAAAATTAGCCAAACTTCGAAAAAAAAATATTTTTAGACGTTTTTTTAAGTTTTCGGCAACGAGGTCAACTAAGGACCCATTTTACGTTATAAGTTCATATATTTTATTAAAGTACACACCATCCGCAACTAAATGAGACCAATTTGGTCTATTAAGACTCGATAGTTCTTTAGATACAGCTGTGTGAAGTTGCTGAGGTGAGTAAACAAAATAATGGAAGGGTTTGTAAAATGAAATGCGACGTATGAAATAAGCATTATAATTTACAGAAACACAGTAATAATAACAATTATTAGTCTTTTTTGTACATCTTTGATGGATCAGGCTGATCTTCCAGATCTACAGCACTTCTTTTGTGGAGGGCTTACTCTGTTAGCATTTCTTCATCGACCGGCTCAAGCCGCTCGAAACCGCCATCCAATGATGGGTCATCGATGAATTGTTCGTCAATGTCGTCACATATCAAGTCAGGTTTGTTTTAGCAAGATTGATCGCTGCAGTGTTTGCAAACAGCCGAGCATTTGAGGCCAGATTTTCTGCAACTACAAGTTGTATTACCAACTTTTTTTGCAGTTGCGGGAAATCATTTTAAGCAGGGGTTGAGGAGCTGATGGCTTCGTCATCAGCTGAGGAATGAGGCCTCGAGTGCGAGGCCTCATTCCTCAGATGTGAGTGAGAGGAATTAGGAAAACCGCAGCGTTTTGTTTGAGGCGCGGCTGTTTTTCAGTGTCGACAGAAACTTCATTTTTCCTTGGCCAAAAAGTGCTCAAGTTGTATCACAACCACTGCAAGCGTGAAAGAACAGTGCCATTACGGGTTGTGCTTGGTGGATGAAGGAATCCGTCGAGTAGGTAAGAAGAAGCTAACGTCAGATGAGGACTTTGTTCCAACTCTACGAAGACGTGCTCTTGGTGTTTTTTTCTAAAGCGTCAGATGGATACCCATCGAAAACCACAGTTATATGGGAGCCGTAGCGACTTTGCAAGTATTGGACATGACTGGAACCGATTTACTCAAAATACACCACTAATTTGAAAAAAACATTTTTAGGTAAATTTGTTAACATTTGAATAGCTGTATTTTAGAAACTGTTGGGTCTAATGTAACCAAATTACTTTTATTTTGTTGCAAATTTAGTGTACATAAAAGTGTTCATAGTGATTTATACTGTAACAAAAGCGTTTGGTGGAAATAACTAACAAAAAATGAAATAACACAGAGAAATTCATGGTTTTTCATGAATTTCACAATGATCCGGAGGGTTCCCGAGGTCGAAAACTTGGATTTGCCATAACCACTTCCACATATAGAACATATAAAAAAATTAGAACTACCCGATTTAATGCAAGGCAACCCCACTTTTAAAGCACGATTTCCATGTACTAAGCTCCCAGAGAAAGCTTCTAAATAAATCAATAGATGGCACTAGTTGGACTCGACGTGTCCAGGTTTCGTTTACCGGTACTCTTACCATGAGTTTACAGTGACCGTACTCGCTAGCAACTGCGTAAGTTGTATGGAGAATTGTAGTTCTACAAAGTAATCGCTAGGGGCGTTGTACCATTCCCCATGTCGCTGTCGCTATCGAGTCCAGTCACGTTAACTCGTGATAAGGGTACGGGTATCAATTTTCGTGTCACATGATACCGGTTTTCTGGTCCGTTTGGTATGTGTAGTTAAGATCCGTATAGTGTAGCCGTATTTCTACGGATCTTAATTCGCGGATCCGAAACCATTCTCGACGGAAATACGTGAATTGATCCCGAAACGCGCGGACATGCTTAATTACACGGGAACACGACTCGGCAAGTAGAACGGATATCGGGAGGCACTAACGTGTTCAGATGGCTCTAAGCGCCATACGAAGTAAATGGGTTAGAAATCTCCTTAAGATTACGTCATCTGAAACGGATCGATGGAACGACTTATTTACTCCATAGTATAAGTCATGCCTCAACAGTTATCACTAGTCAGTTTGGATAACACAGATTGATGTCCCACAGCCTCACCAAGCACATCAAAACCTGAGAGGCGATGCTGCAAGCTCCGACGCTGGTGCAACAGCCGGCGCTTGCAACTGTGGCGGCTCCTGCTGCTACCCTTTATCCCGATCCTGGCCCTCATCGTGCAGACTACCCTGTCTCTGCGGTACAGCATCACAAACGGCCGGGAAGTCGCGGATGTGGAGGAACAAGTGAGTAGTGAAGGAATTGTTTATACATTTACACAATTATTATTGAAACCGCTTGTTTAGCTGCCTACTGAACCAGCGGTCTTGGGTTCGAATCCCGGCAAGGACAAATATTTGTGTGATGAACCCGAATATACCTATACTCGGTTATACGATATCATTACACTAATATAATAAAGTCGAAAGTTTGTGAGTGTGTTTATGTGTATGTTTGTTACCTTTTCACACTCAAACGGCTGGACCAATTTTGTTTAATTTTGGTATGAAGGTAGCTGACACCCTGAACACATAGACTACTTTTTATCCTGAATAATGCAGTGTTCCCGTCGGATGAGCGGGTAACACAGCGCGGGGCAGCTAGTATTATTTAAGTTGAAAGCTCTTAAATTATTAATTAGGTAGGTGAGATGATTCTCATCAGCGTGAATGGTACGCAATGACGCCAATGACTGCCGTGACGTCCACAAAATGTAACTAAACTTCTGACTTATGCATATGAGTCACAAAATTTCCGTGCGCTATTGACATCATCTTTAGTTGCAATCACACCTACTCTTAACTGAATTGAAGTAAGTAACCAATTTAGCTACATTTAGGTCCATTCGAAAATACAGGCGTTTTTAATGTTTATTAGTGAATAGTAGTGAATATCACATTAAACACGAGTTATTAATAGAAAATAATTAACTATTAGTGTTCTATTATGCAAGTTTTAATTGCGTTTTGTTTTATCTTACCCCAGTCCGTAGGGTCGGAGCCCTGGGATTACGTTGCACAAGGTGGGGTAGTAAATTACTTTCCCAACTAGTAAATTACTTTAGAAAAGATAATCTTTTTAGGGTTCCGTACCTAAAGGGTAAAAAACGGGACTCTATTACTAAGACTCCCCTGTCCGTCCGTCTGTCTGTCTCTCGGCCCGTCTGTCACAAGGCTGTATCGCATGAACCAAGATAGCTAAACAGTTGACATTTTCACAGATATAAGTGGTAGATAATGTTTAACGAGGTAGGTACTACACATTACGAGTATCATAGATTGACCATGATTGTACGAAAATAATATCAGTTGGAGTATAGGCACTAGTGAATACCCCGTGCTTCACCTGGGTGAAACACGGGACCAGGTTATACCCCGTGCTTCAACCAGGTGAAACAGCGAGGTGAAGCACGGGTCTGTACCCACTCTAAGGGCTTAAGGGGATTAAAATAAGATAAATGTTTGTATGGGTTGAAATAAAAATATACATATATGGAAGTAGTAAGATTGTTGGTTACTCTTTGGTTAATATTGCCATAAGATAAACGTCCCTGTACTTGACACTGTCCCAATAGTTGCCATCTTGAATGTTATGTCATTAGCAATAGAGGTGACAGCATTGTGTCGACTATTAGGCATTAGCGTGCCGAGCACAGGGACGTTTACCTTAGTTTTGCAATAAGGTAAACGTCCCTGTGCTCGATACTGTCCCTATAGTTGCCATCTTGAATGTTATGTTGTTACTAGGCATTAGCGTGTCGAGCACAGGGACGTTTACCTTACTTAGTTTTTATGAGTTTGACAGTTGATTTGCTTGGAAGTGTTATTGTGGTCCAGTCGGACAGTATATCACGTGCGACAAAGCTTCGCTTGTCGTTGTTAAGCTACCGGTACAGCCTGTTTGGCACAACTATCCTTCGCGAGTCTTGTCGCGTAGCATAGCATCACCCGTCACTCTCTCTCATTACTGCACAGAAAGAGAGGAGTAATTATCTGGCGCGAGAAATAGTCTCTTGTTATTCTAGAGATTCAGGATCCGATTATTTCCGTCGCGCAGCCAGGTAAAAATAATATAAGTAAAGTAAATGTTTATGTTTGTTCAGGTATTGGAAACGTGGTAAAGACTACACTCGCATTGAGGTGGAACCTTGTACTATTATCTATTCTGTGGTGGAACTGAGATAAGGTGCTAGAGAGGAATCGATAGTTGCACAATAACCATAACTTATTCGCTTCAATGCTTCCGAACGGTGCATTTGATAAGATTATTTTATAATATAAATATTATGTGGGTTTGTTGAACTAAAGGGTAGTGCTATGCTAAGGGTAGGAGCTTTGGTTAATTGTTTATGCATGAAAGTTATTTTAATAAAAAATTGGGCAAGTGCGAGTCCGACTCGCGCATGAAGGGTTCCGTACCATAATCTATGACAAGTTTGTTGTATAATATTTATTTAATTTTATTTTTTGTATTTTTTGTTATAGCGGCAATAGAAATACATCATCTGTGAAAATTTCAACTGTCTAGCTATCACCGTTCTTGAGACAGTGGTGACGGACGGACAGCGAAGTCACAGTAATAGGGTCCCGTTTTCACCCTTTGGGTAGTACGGAACCCTAAAAAAGCGCGTCGCCGAAAAGACTGAGATGGACTCCGGTTCCGTATTATAACAAATAAAAAAACCTCTAATTTTTAGGGTTCCGTAGTCAACTAGGAACCCTTATAGTTTCGCCATGTCCGTCTGTCCGTCTGTCCGTCCGTCCGTCCGCGGCTTAGCTCCGTGATAATTAGTACTAGAAAGCTGAAATTTGGTATGAGTATGTGTATGTATAACGCCGACAGAACGGTAAAATAAAATTAAAAAAAAAAAAACTTTTTCGGGTACCTCTCGAACACCTAAAGTAGGGGTGTTTTTTTTTTTCTTTTCAACACTGGCGTGTGGGGTGTCGTTGAATAGGTCTTGTAAAAATAATAGGGTCTTCTTACATTATTTTTTGATAAAGTCAGCAGTTCTGTAAATATTCGCTCCAAAAACAAAAAAAATAGTGTCCTCCCCCCTCTAATTTTTCAACCACAGGTCAAAAAAATTCGGAAAAATTCATGTTAATGAGGCCTTATAAGTACCTACTTTCAATGAAAACTATAAACCCTTAACCACCTACCTCCCGTCTCACAGACTCCTTCAAACTTAAAATTGTGAACATACCTATGTGCGAGCTATATTCTCCCCTCCTGCCTCAGTGCCGCGCGTTGCTCGACAAGGTCGGTCGTGGACGCATTTAATTTTGGTGAGCATATTACTGTGTCCGACCGTCTCTGAGACGGGTGGTAGGCGGATACGTATTTTTTTCTTAAAGGTCTCGGAGACGGGTGGTAGGTGGTTACGTGACTATGGATACTTTATTTCTTTACTTAGCCGACTGCTTAATCAGGTTGGTCGTGATTGGAAGTACGGAAAACCTGATCTACTTGTGACCCGAAGAAAAAACGGGACCCAGTACGTATGCAACAAATCTGTTTGCCTAGAATGTGCAAACAAACTTCCATTCACTGCCGCGAACAAATTGAATAAATGAGTGGTCTGCAATTTTATAAAAATATTACCTTTATTTTAACGAAACTGATTGATTTAACATGGATAATTATTGAATAATTAAAAATAATTACTTAGACCTTTATATAAAGTTACATTTTTTGTTAATCTATAACCTTCCAAAGGATATATAGTTCCTAAAGTAGAAATAAGGACTGTTGCCATATGTTTACAGTAAAAATTTGTTTTGTTAATGTTTCCAGAATAATTATTAGTTTAAAAAATATTTTAATATGTCTATATTAACATTATTACTTTAAATTTCCCATTCGATCTATAAAATTTAATATAAAAGGCCGACATTATGGATCCGTCCTGAGGACGGGAGGTAGGTGTTTGTGTGACTAAAGAAGCAGGTAGGTAGTTAAGGGTTAATGAACAAAATCGGTCGAGCCGTTTTTGAGTTATCGCCAAATTTCATATATTTTCTTTAAAAGGTCGTAAGTTGACTTCCAGAAGGTAATAAGTAATTACAGTTTCTCGGGCGTTTACGACCTTTTTATAGAGCTTAAAATCTTTCTTAATTTACCTAAACCTCGGGCTTAAAACAGCAGTTTATTGTGAAGGATGAGCAACTACGGAACCCTACACTGAGCGTGGCCTGACATGCTCTTGGCCGGCTTTTTATGAGTATTTGTAGTTATGGTGACTTTTAAAAATTTCTTCAATTTCAACATTCAATCTCTTAAAAAACACTTTTTTGTATGACGAACCCGCTTGATGTTTTTTTTTTCAGTAATTCTTGGTATAGCGGTCATACACATTAAAGTCGAAAAGATGTACCTGGTGACAGACGGACCGACGTACAGATAGCTCAGGCTCAATTAATAATAAGGTACTGGTAACACTCTTAGTCAAAATACTTATCATGGGACTATGCCTAATGTTATGTCTGTATGAAGAAGCTTTATTTTCACTAGAAGATGCCCGCGTACATGTCATAACCCCCATATAATATATGCTTCTCTGTAGTAAGGTAAAAACTATCCTATAACCTATACTCATAAACACAACACCTTGGGTCGCTGAGGTCACTCGAAGTCAAGACGTCGAATTGCAGACATTCAGCCCGCGATAATTTATATTTATTACCTATATCCACCCGTGAATGTTCAGTTCAACTACAAATAGTTTGCCGATCATAAAATCAAATCAATCATTAATAGCTTACTTTTATGAAAAATATTTTTATTGTAAGTACTTAATGTAATGTTTTTTTGTTACAATTTAATGTAGTATAATTTGTGTAATAACTCATAAGTTTTTTATTTGTTCAACATACGGTACAAAAGGTCTTACAAATAAATATTGAGATTCAACTATCTTGTCACTAAGAAAATAAAAATGTTTTACAATTTAAACTAAAATGAATATAAATCAAACCTAAAAAGTAGATACACACACCATGTTCAGATATAAAATAAGTTAATATATTGCCATTACCCAGACTTATTTTGATCTTATAACTACTTAATCAAACTCCGTGGCGTCAAAATAACACCCACTTTCGATGCTGTCTGTACGTGATGGAAAAATCTCCAAGTATTTTATTCAAACCGTTGAAATCTGCGTTGCGGCTGTGTTACGCCGGGAGCGACGACGCGAGTTGACGTCAAACAAATTAGAACGGAATATTGTGAATATCAAGATGGAAAAATTGAGGTTAGGTCGGCTAGCGAACACGTGGAGGGGTAAATGGACACGAGGGAGCGTGGCCTGTAGTATGACCCTTTATAATTAGATCATTAGAATAACATGTTTTTCTGTTACCGTTGCTTCACTTAGAGTAGTGAGCCATAGTGCACGGTTTCACCTTTCACTTCTGTTCAGGTAGGTAAGGCGCGCGTTTGTAGCCACTCAGGTAAGACTAACTGCCAACATTTCCTATTTCTAACAGGTGGAAATTAATACAGAGATCGAGAGAGCCATGTGTCGTGTACATCCTAAAAAATATAAGAATTAATTTTTCCGGGTACACTACATAAATACGAAAAACTAAATTCCGATTATCGGAATCACGAATTTCATAATACCGATTATTATAATTCCGAATGTTTTAAAACTCCGAATATAAGTATTTCGATTTTTCATTTTTCCGATTTTTATAATTCCGAAATTTCAAAATGTCTAACGTTTACAATCAAGGTTTTCATAATTCCGAATTTCAATACACCGAACAATAAGAAGTCCGAATGAATAATAATCCGAAATATCAAAAATACGAATTCCGATTATAAAAATACCGATTTTCAAAACCCCCAATATCATTACACCGACAAATGATAAACCCGACTAATCAAAAGTCCGAATAGAATTTTAAACCAAAATATGTGAAAGTTTTTCGGGCTAACAGAGGCCTGCCTCAAGGTGAAATAGGTAATGTTAGGATTTACCTTACCTACAGTTTTCGGGCTTCAGCAAATCTGTTGACGCTCCGCTCGCTTCGCTCGCTCCGCTACACGTGGTCACAATACAAACCTAACCTAACCTACAGTTTTCAGGGTTCAGCCAATAACCTAACCTATAGTTTTCGGAGTTCAGCAAGTCTGACGCTCCGCTCGCTTCGCTCGCTCCGCTATACGTGGTCACAATACAAACCTAACCTAACCTACAGTTTTCGGGGTTCAGCAAGTCTTTTGACGCTCCGCTATACGTGGTCACAATACAAACCTAACCTATTCGGGGTTCAGCCAATTCGATATTTGTCCAAATCCGGTTTTCTATTTTTGTTTTAACGTAAAAAATCGGTTAAGTAAATAATCTTTACCCAAATACTCCGAAATATTTTATTCCGAATTTACTTATTCCGATTTTTAAAACTCCGAATTTCATAATTCCTAAGAAATAAATTTACGATTATTGAAAATACGAATGTCATTATCCCGAATATCAAATTTCCGAATAAGTAATGAAGTTTCGGAAAATTAATAATCGGAATTTTGTTTTTCAGGCCAATGACACTTCGGGCTTTTCATTATTCGGAGTTATAAAAATCGGAATAATATACAATCGGAATTTCTAAATTCGGTTACATAAATTTCGTGTTTTTTAGTAATCGGAATTTTATTTCCTAGAAATTATGAAATTCGGAGTTTTAAAAATCGGAATTAATAAATTCGGAATAAAATATTTCGGAATATTTGGGTGATCCCAATTTTTCCATACTATGTAAAAAAATATAAGAAAATACATAAAATAACCGAAATTACGACAACTATGATTGCATAGAGTAGTGGTTTTCGATCTATTCGCGAAAAAAAAGCTATCAATAAAGTCAAGCTCAACGTTATTCGTTTTTAGGGTTCCGTACCCAAAGGGTAAAAACGGGACCCTATTACTGAGACTTCGCTGTCCGTCCGTCTGTCACCAGGCTGTATCTCAACAACGGTGATAGCTAGACAGTTGAAATTTTCACAGATGATGTATTTCTATTGCCGCTATAACAACAAATACTAAAAATAAAATAAAATAAATATTTAAGGGGGGCTCCCATACAACAAACTTGTTATAGATTATATATATGTATAGGTACGGAACCCTTCATGCGCGGGTCAAGCTCGCACTTGCCCAATTTTTTAAATTTCAGCCCCAGACTAAAGTAACCTATACATTGTGTCATAGTTTTGGAGTTAATTTACTTTAGAGTTAGTAGATTTTAATCAATGAATTATAAAATAATCAGTAATCTCAGGCGAAATATTAAAACAGTGATAAGTCCTATTTCTAAGCGAAATGCAGAAAAGTAATAAAATTGTAGTACTTACTTATTAAAAAATATAAAATTTTGTCGATTGCGTCACATTTTACACAAATAACCAATAAAATAACCGAAATTACGACAATTATGATTTCATAGAGTAGTGGTTTTCGATCTATTCGCGAAAAAAGCTGTCAATAAAGTCAACCTCAACGTCATTCGTTTTTTTTAATTAGACCCCAGACTAAAGTAACCTAAGATACATTGTGTCATATTAGTTTTGGAGTTACTTTATTTTAGAATTAGTAGATTTTAATCAATGAATTATAAAATAATCAGTAATCTCAGGAGAAATATTAAAACAGTGATTAAGTCCTATTTCTAAGCGAAATGCAGAAAAGTAATAAAATTGTAGTACTTACTTATTAAAAAATATTAAATTTTGTCGATTGCGTCACATTTTACATAAATAACCAATAAAATACAGTTATCAAGCGGCTTTTTCGTAAATAAAATGAGAACAACTTTTGGTGTTTTCTTATGTGCCACAACTTAGGTACGCCTTGTCAGTAATGTCGGCGTATTTAATTCAAACCGTTGAAGCCTGCTGCGTTATTTATCATAAACGACCAGCTTGATTAGTGTAAGCGACGCGAGTTGACGTCAAACAAATTAGAGCGGAATATTGTGAAAATCAAGATGGAAAAATTGAGGTTAGGTCGGTTAGCGAACACGTGGAGGGGTAAATGGACACTAGGGAGCGTGACCTGCAGTATGACCTTTAATAATTATAATAACACATTTTTCTGTTATCATCGTTTCACTTAGAGCTGTGAGCACCATGATGCACGGCTTTACCTTCCCCTTCTGTTCATGAATTTTCGCGCGCGCTTGTAGCAATCAGGTTCAACCAATTGCGTCACATTTTTCACAGATAACCAATAAAATACAGTTATCAAGCGGCTTTTGCGAAAATCAAATGAGAACATATTCTGATGTTTTGTTATATACCACAACTTACGCCCTGTCGCTAATGTCAGTGTTGCTGATACAATACAGTAGTTCAGGTAGAAAACAAACTGGTTTGGATATTGGTATAATGAAAACGACTAAGTCACATAAAACAAAAGCTTACAAAAATATAATAAGTATTAAAAAGGTAAAAGACTATATAGAGAGGTGTGTCGTGCACAGTCGGTGTACTTTATTCAAAGCGTTAAAGTCTGTTATGTTATTTATCATAAGCGACCAGCTTGATTAGTGGAAGCGAGGCGAGCTGACGTTAAACAAATTAGAGCGGAATATTGTGAAAATCAAGATGGAAAAATGAGGTTAGGTTGGTTAACGAACACAAGGGGTAGATAAATGAACACGAGGCAGCGTGAGCTGCGGTATAACCTTTAATAATTACATTCATGTGTCTTTTCTTTCATATCCATCCATACCATACTCCATACTAATATTATAAATGCGAAAGTGTGTCTGTCTGTCTGTAACCTCTTCACGCTTAAACCGCTGAATCGATTTTGATGAAATTTGACATGGAGATAGTTTAAGATCCGAGGAAGGACATAGGATAGTTTTCATCCTGGAAATTATCCCTAAAAAGATTGAAAAGTGAGTAAGTAATTCATGATGACATTGATGACCCTGTAGAAAATGTAATGATTAAACCAAAAGCACAATTGCTCTTACATTTGCTTAGGCGCTCTTTTATTAATTAAGGTGATTAGGTGGATATCTATCGTGTTGTTCGAGGTTGCCTCCATACTTCCAAGTTCCACGCGGACGTATTCGCGGGCAAAAGCTAGTATAACATAATACCTTCATACCGTTTTCTACTCGGAGCTCGCTAGCGGAAATCGCAATCATGGGGGCAGTTCCTGCGCTACAAAGATGTTTTGAAACGCCATCTCAAAGCTTGCGACATCCCATTTGAGCGTGGGAAGGACCTTGCGTCTATAATAATAATAATAAATATCGGACAACCTCACACAAATCGATCTAGTCCCAAATTAAGCTCAAGAAGGCTTGTGTTATGGGTACTAAACGACTAAATTATGATGGAGTGAGTCCAGTAACCACTACCATCAGATACTATGATCAGTTGTCGATCTGTTCCTGTAGTTTTTAGACATCTTTATATAGTAAAGTGTCCCAGCCACCTGCCCTACCGCTGTAATGCTGTGTAATTCTATTAAATAACAAAAAAATAATTACTATGACAGACGTCAACAGGAGCGGGCAGGTCGTGATCTACAGTAAACCCGTTTACGTATTTTATTCAATCTATTCCCACCCTAAAACCCTGGACGTCACAGTTCACAAAATAAATGTTACAAAAAGCCGGACGGCCGTTCTTTGTTATAGGTACATATTTGAAAATGACATAATAATAAAGGACTCACAGAAAGATCAACTCGCACTTGGCAGATTTATATTCTACTTTATCCATTGAAGTCTGTTGCGTTATTTATCATAAACGTCCAGTTTAACTAGGGACGTGTCATTGCCGGGAGAGACGACGTCGTCGACATGACGTCGAACAAATTACGGAGGAATACTGTGAAAATAGAGATGGAAAAATGGAGGTTAGGTCAGTTAGAACAATGAACGGACACGAGGGAACTCGACCTACGACCTATATATAAACTTTGAATAAATGTATAATATTATCCTATCAAAATAAAAATGAGTCCTTGTTTATTTTTTTAATTGTTACTTCTTTGTCCAACTTCGGCTTTTGCCAATCAACGTTTATTATTATTTCAACGTAATATGTTTCGAGCGTTTGGCGTTTTAACTCGTGTGTCAATATCACTCCAAGAATTCATATTTGGGTCATTGTCAGTTTAAAAAACAAAATTCGTCCCTCCGGTGGTCAAAAGTTGAGAGCTTGTATGGATATGGTTATAGGTATAGCTATTACATTAGGATTATAGAAGAGGGAACGTTCTTTATTCTTACAGGCATTTAATCGGAAAATTAGGCCCTGGAATCCTTAATTTCGCAAATGTCCACCGGAAAGACGCACCTAAATCTGACAATGACCCATTTATTAAGCTTTTTTGCACTACCATTGGATCTATTTTAGTTGAGGTTGTTTTTATTTTTGGTAAAAAGTTTACGCAAGACAAATGAATTATGGCGATATATTATCCGTATAAATTGTTAATAAGTTAATTTTTTACTTCGACAGCGTTCTTACTGTAAATATTCGCCTGTGATGTAGAAAAAAATTAAAATAACCTAAATTCAAAATGTGAAAATCCCGATCCAACCAAACATAGCTAAGAACCATCCACCCCGACAGACAAGGCTTTCAATTACAAAAACCCCCATTAAAATTGGACCATCCGATTGGGAGATACCATTGACAGACACACGACAGATACAAACATACACGCACACTCAAATACGCATGTGACATGTTTAACCTAGCACCTCTCTTTTTGTAAGGGTTTAATAACATGACCACAGAATACATGTTTTTTATATTTTTTTATCACAAACATGACTTGAACTGTATCAGGGCTGTTTAGCCCTCACTACCATTGAGGCGGACTTTGTGTGGGAGTATGACCCGCTAATGGGATTTCTCCGCGCCAAAGGAGTGCTATACATGTTTCTATGAATATCATCTTTGCAGGTAAGCAGAGCAACAGAACTCGGCAAACTAGTGACCAGATTACAGCAAGAACGATCCGAGGTCGCCTTCTATATATTCACCAACGGGAGTACGCTAAGGTAATTTAGAATAATAACAGAGAAAATACTTATTTTATTTATAAGGCCGAATTCGGAGATATTTTGAGTAAGCCCGCCGAAAAAAGTCAAAACTCCAAACGACGACGACGCGGTTGGCTTAGTTTGTAAGCATCTGCCTACTGAGCCAGCGGTCCCGGGTTCGAATCCCGGCCAGGGCATATATATTTGTGTGATGAACTCGAATATTTGTGCTAGGGTTATGGTTGTTATATGTATTTAAGTACTATATTTATCTAGTATGTATATCGTCGTACCTATAGTACCTACTCATAACACAAGCCTTCTTGAGCTTAATTTGGGACTAGATCGATTTGTGTGAGGTTTTCTGATATTTATTTATTTATTTATTATTTATTTTGAAAAACTCCTGCCATCTGGGGTAAATATCCCCGATGACAGGAGTTTTTGTCATTTACACAACTCACCGCCCTAATAATGTAATGTAGTATTCCATATGTTAGTCTCTTTGACGCTCTCTGCACCAGTTGCGGTAGCTGTTCGCTACTCCTGCTATTTGCATACATCCATTTAGTTAATTAGTGCACTCCTGCACCTGCACTTAGACCAACTTGTCCCGGACAGTACTTCCCTGGTTCCTGGGTGCCCAGGACTAAAACAGCTCACTATAGTCTTTGAAACGAGTCGTGTCCCTTGAATGACGCGGTAAATTAAAAAAACTAACGAATATGAATATGAAATGTCCACACTCAACACTAAATATCAACACAAACTCAAAAAACTTTTTTATAAAGCCCATATATCAATTCATATTAGTGTTGAGTGTTGTATTACCTAGTGTAGATATTCGAGAGATTTTTGTATTTACCGCATTTTTCAAGGGACACGACTCGTTTAACAGACTTATACTTCAATGAATATTGAATATATATTTTTTTTTAACTTGCTACTACATTTGTTTGGTTTTTTATTTATAATGGCATTCTTTTCTTTCTTATAATAGACCCGGGGCCTATGATGGTTACGTTTATCACGTGATAAATAAGTGACAAACATCTGTCACTCACACTCGCATTTTGTCAAAGCGTGACGGACACTTGTCACTTATTTATCGCGTGATAAAATCAACCATCATAGGCCCACAGGGATCTATACCGGTAGTAAATTAAAATTGAGATATCTTTCTATTCCTATTCGAATTTAGTTATAGATATAGATATTTGAAATTAGCCCACTAAAATATAAAAAGATAGTAAGCGAAAAACGGACATTGAATAGTATTTTGTATGGAGCCGAATAACGGTATCCGATACCTGAAATAGACAACAAGAAGTAAAAAAATACACAGTAATAAGGTTTTAATATGTCGTTCTGTTATGAACAAAACTCACTGTACTAAGTATAAAGTAAATAACGACACGTATAAAAAGAAAATGAGCAGTGAAGAATGTATTGTCATCGTATTTTTCAACCGTTGTTTCGTTTCTTTTATTAGCCTTAGGATTCTCTGCCTTTTCGCTGAATTATTTTTCGTTCAATGTTCAATTTCGTAGAAGTGTGAATATCTCATAGAAAGCATTTTTCTCTAAAACCGTTAACTATTTGATTCATTGTCAGTTCAAAAAACAAAATTCGTTAGACAAATTATGATTGTTTGACAGATATACATACCTATACTTACTTACAACTTCTCTTTTCGTCAGCGGTTAAAAAAGCTACCTAATCTTATATTTCTGTACAGATCAAATTTATCACAACGGTTCACGATGACTGACAACGCGCTATTGCAAATGGGAGACCTTCCACTCCTGATTTTCAAGACCAAGAGCAAAGCAATGGATGAAGAGACCTTCAGGGCGGAACTTGGAGACCTGAGGTCAGTTGAGAATACAACAGTATGATAATTGCATGTGGGTCTCATGATGGTTTTTAACGGTTAGGTACTGGTAAAGCTTGGGCTCATTTCTTTGTTTATACTTTGAAACCTCACGTCTGTTGAGAACCTGACTTACCGTCCTTCCGCAGTTCTCAACATTTGGCGTATTTAGGGGGGTGGCCGGATGGGCCGTGCCCACCCCAATATGGTGTAGTGCCCACCCCAGAATTTTGGGTTACCTATAGAAATTCATGACTTCAACTCATAACTAGGCCATGGCCAGGCCCCACCTGAAAAATAATCTTAGATACGCCAATGGTTCTCAAGGACAACCTCCAAATTTCCGCTCCTTATAATCAAGACCGAGAGTCAATCGGTGTACAAAGAAACCTTCAGGCCAGAAATTGGAGACATCAGGTCAGTTGATATCTCGACTTAACGTCCTTACGCTGACCTGCACCTTATAATCAAGACTAGGAGCAAACCAGGGGGTGAAGGTACCTCCGAGCATAACTTGGATACCTGAGGTCGGTTGATAACCTGACATATCGACGCTTAAGAAGCAACACCGTCTAACTAACATTTTTGACGTTTTTCACCTTTTAATGCAGTTAGGATCAGAAAAAAAATCGAATAGAATGCCATAAGCGTCTAATTTTTTTTTGTTACTTAGACAATATTGATTCTTAAGCGTCGTTATGTCCTCTCGCTGTTATTAAGTTTTCGTTCTTGATGTTCAAGGCCAAGAGTAAACCAGAGGACCTTATTTTTAAATATCGCTGTTTTTGATGGTATAATGAGAACTTGGTACCTTCTTACTTATGCTCGCTTTGTTATCTGCTTAGAAAAAATAAAAAACAAATCTTGAAAGTCAATGTTAACCTACTTCTAATTTTCGAAATGTTTTATTTATGAAAAATTGCGGCTATAGTTTTTGTTTTATAATTAGGAATAGAGTTAGTCAAAGTAGAAGTAGGACAGAACACCTTTATGAAGATGCCATGACCTTGCGCAACCAGCGGCACGGCGAGCGGTTGACCGAGAGATCCGAGCGCGGCGGCCATATGAGTGAGCGAGACACACGTCACGTAGCGCACACCGCTGCCGCTGTCGCGAAAAGTCGTGATATCTCCGTTAGCCCTTTGTCATCCTTAACCCAAGTAGCACAAAGTCTGTTTGATCAGCCTATGTGCCTGCTACATGGGAAGTAACAGAGCCATCACATGTGTTACATCTCTGAGTGATGGAAGAGCGGGTCGTTCCTATACAAACATACTATGCTTACTGGAATGTCCCAGCCATGTATGTTGTTATAACGTGTAAAAAAACGAATAAACATTTTTGATTTTTTTTATCAAAATCAAATCATGCTATCCGCAAAGCTTTGCTTTCAGTTCAATTCCAATATTAGCTCACAAACAAATTGAATTCTAAAAACAACTTATCTTAGTTCAGCGACCCGCCGACAAAGAAATTAAATGAATTGTTTTATTTTTACTCAATCAATCGTCATCAGAGTTGATTAAGTTGTAAATCACTATCAAGGTCCAGGTGATGGAAACTACTGAGTGATTGTACTGAGATTAATTGTCTCGCAATTAAGGTTTATTGGAGGTTGGAGTGCGTAAGTGAATAAGTAACGGTCAAGTGCGTGTCGAGCCACAAGCAATGTAGGTTTCCGTAGTCGTTATTTATATTATATTTCAAGAGATTATTGTCACTGGAAATTTTAAATATTTTGTTTTATTTATCTTAAATTTGCATATAGTACATTTATCAATCCTTCCAAATAGGACGACTATTATTATACTTTAATAAAACGACGTTAAAACTTTCAAGCGAACAGATTAGTCTATTACATTCGATTTTAACAAACCTGTGTATGTGCATGTGTAAGTAGGAACAGACGCAAAAAGTAAATACCTACCATATAAGGACGATAAATTTACTTTAGGTTGAATATTTTTTTAGGGTTCACTGTATCAATTTGATGTGACTAAAACCTGCGTTTAACTGGTTTATAAATAAGTATCGGAATACCTCACACGAATCGATCTAGTCCCACAGTAAGCTCTAGTAGGCTTATGTTATGGGCACTAGATGACGATAAACATATTATATACTTATATAGATAAACTAGCCTTATCCCGCGACTACGTACGCGTGGAATTTGATAAAAGGGATTATAAAAAGCGCCTAAGCAAATGTAAGAGCAATTGTGCTTTTGGTCTAATAATTACATTTCCTACAGGGTCACCGCACCCCAACAGAAATGTTCACTCACTTTTCAATCTTTTTAGGTATAATTTCCAGGATAAAAACTATCCTATGTCCTTCCTCGGATCTTAAACTATCTCTATGCCAAATTTCATCAACATCGATTCAGCGGTTTAGGCGTGAAGAGGTAACAGACAGACAGACACCCTTTCGCATTTATAATATTAGTATGGATACATTCTTAAATACAAATAACATCCATGACCTAGGCACAAATATTCGAGTTAATCACACAAATATTTGCCCTTGCCGGGATTCGAACCCAGGACCGTCGGCTCAGTAGGCAATTGCTTAACCACTGGGCCAACCGCTTCATACTCACCAAAAAAACCATGTTTAAGAGGGCGCCGAGCGTTAGCGACTGAACCATAGAGCGCGGGGAATGCGTATTTAGATCGGCGCGCGGCCGCCATAGTAAAAATGTATGGAGAATTAAAGCACGTTTTGATAAATCTGGACCTTTAATACCAAACAATAATTTTAATACTTGATGCGGACAAATTGTAATGTAAACATTCATCTTTTTTTTAACTGAAAATCAGAATAGATTTCCATTGTTATAGTATAAAAAACACTTAACGCCTGCTTACGATTTTACAATTTTCGTCCAACTTTACTTAGTTATCTAGGGTAAAATATTAATAATCTTATAATTTTTCCACTAAGAAGTTGTTAACACATTCTTCGAAGTGCTAAATATATAGTTTAGAAATGGATTAAACAACTAGTGTTGACGTTATCTACTTAACGGCAACTGCCTATTTTTTACATTTCTATCGGCGAAGTCTTAACTCTTAAGTTAAGCCGCGTGGGCACCGACCAGTCGCGTACCATCAAAAAGAGAAAATCGGGAAAGCCGGTTTTCGCTTACTTTTTCTTCAGTAGCAATTTATTTACATTCAAATATACGTTAAGAAAGGACGAGAACTGTAGCTGACATTTAATTTAATCAGCATTTTAATATCTAGAACCGAACTAACCTACATGTTAAGGCGTATAAATGTGCAATGGTTATTAGCAAAAATCACCCAAGTGACATAAAAGCTGCATAAGCCGTTATACATCTTGAAATTAAACGAAATGAAATTATTTATTTGCTTTAGATATGGTGCAGATAGATTGATAAAAACATATAAAGCACTAATGACATATCTAACCAGCAATGCTGGCATACAAAAAACATACAATAGAGTCCATATTTAAGTTAACAGAATACATATCATGTCAAATCAAATATAATAGAAAATGTATTCTCATCACCCACATACACATACAAATTAACTAAATTTTACACATAATGAAATGAACGTCCTCAATTAATTATTTAAATAATCCTTAACCGAATAAGATGTCTTTTCTTTTAACCAATTGTATGATTTAGTTTTCACTTCTCATGCTCTTAAAATGTTACTTTAGTCTCTGCATATCGGGACTAAAGCTCCTTATTAATCTCTAGGGACTAAAGTAAAATTGTTTTAATCTACTTTGAAAAACCCCTAAACAGCCAATCACGACGTTTGTGAATGGAGGTTTATAGCCATTTTCATTGATAGGTATACAAACTTTTTGGTGCGTGAAAATAACCTCAAAATTACAACTGCTCAAAAAAAGTAAAATTGTTTTAATTTACTTTGAAAAACCCCTAAACAGCCAATCACGACGTTTGTGAATGGAGGTTTATAGCCATTTTTAGTGATAGGTATACAAACTTTTTGTTGCGTGAAAATAACCTCAAAATTACAATCGCTCAAAAATTCAAGATTTTATTTAATGAAACACGATTAATTATTACATATACGAATGTAATTTTATCATGCGTGGTCCATAAGTCCTTATTAGTCTTAAATAAAATAGTTTTCAAGTTTGAATCTGTTGGCTAAATACATATGCAAGCATTTAAAGCGTCACTTTACAAAAAAAAGAAAAAACCACGGAACATTTCTGTTTTCTATTAGAATTTTGAATGGAACGAGTAGATGTCCATTACTTTTGTATTAAGCTTGAATTGTAATCACCAATTAGACCAATTAACTGTGTCACTTTATAAGTTACGGACAAAATATGTAATCATCATCTTCCAATGAAGAAGATTAAAGCTGAAGGCTATATAGAGGAGTCAATCCAAAATAAACACAATATCTATCGAAGGCTATACTATATTAAAGGAATTAAAATATCCTCAAAGCAAAAATCACAACCAACATTTGACCCACGCCCATCAACATCGCGGGTTGAGAATGAGCCTAATGAAATGACCATCGGCAACCTTTTTGAGAAAAGGTCTACGTCTCTACTATACCTACTCTCCATTCACTCCAACTTTTACTTCGACTTCGAGTGAAAATATTGAACATAGTTACTTCTCAATTACAAACCACGCCGACCCAGCTTAGTTTACAGGGGAAAACCATACATTTAAATGTAAAGAATTGTGCAAATTGCCCTTTAAATTTTTCTAAGGTTACATTAACGGCTGTACTACGTAATTGTAAGAAACTTTGTTATAATAAATATCGTAATTTTATATTGAAATTCGTTTATTTTGCTCGCATTCAAAGTGAAAAGTAGAGTGTTTAACGCGAGACTAAACAACCATAATGACACTCGAACTATTAGCCACCCTCGCTTAGCTCGGGTGGCTAAAACATCTCGGTGTCATTATGGCTTGTTTTAGTCCCTTGTTGAACAATCTACTATTTAAATGTCTGCAATTTTAGGTCCTTGAGATCATCTGGTAACTTATTAAATATACGGATAGACATTGAAAAACTATTTTCACACAAGCGGGCATTTACCAAAATAAATATTTGATACAAATATCGCTGTCCCATGACTTTGGACTACTTATTTTCTATGAAATATTATTCTAAACTATAAGGTTTGTTTGTCAAAATTGTAAAGTAACTTATTTACTCTATAATTAAAGTGAAAACTCCCTTTAAAACCTACTTAAAGTTTTTTTTTGTCTTAAAGTGGCGATTTTTGGGTGTCCTACGTACACTTTTCTAACTTGAAACGAAGTTTAAGTACCTACCTGTGCAATGTTGTGAGCTGTATGAACCATTCGCATCACGCTTAAACTTCCAACAGGTTTCTGTAACGCGTGTTAATTGTAAATTATTTATGTTTACTTAACTTAAATAAATTTAAAAAAATATATATCTGTCTCGTTCTAGGCCTGACCCTGTTGTGTGAAATGATCATAAACGTTTAAATGTGGTTTTCACGTTACGGAAGCGGCTTGGCACCGCAAAGTGACAGCGCGGCGCGACAGCGACTTTCAACGAGGCGTCCAATTTATTTTCGGTTGAATATGTCATACGAGTGACATTAACGTGCGATGCCTCCCTCCACCGGCAGATATTTATAGTGCGACCAGCTTATCTGTGAAACGGCGAAATTAAATAGGAACTATGACAGTCATGCTGACAATTCATACGATTGTGTCTCTGCGTCGACTGCTCTGTGTGTGAAGATTGTGGCGGCCCCCTTCAGTTTACAGAAAAGTTGCTCGCATCATTTACTCGACACAAGCGCGTTGTCGGCGTGCTGCAGGGCTAGCATAACTTTGAAATGCGACTCTTTCTCACGCGAGATATATTATACTACTTGTCTCTATCTGTACAGTACTATGAGATAGTGACGGATGAAACTATCTCGCGCGACATGAGTCACGTGTCAAAGTTATGCTAGACACGCTGTCCACGTGCCGAAGCAAGTTGATACCAATACAGATAGGCAGACATTATAAGTGTGCGTTGCAGTTTGAAATGTCATACAAAGAATACCCTAGAAGTCACTGGGACAGTGACATGGCTACTTAAAAAAGTAGCTGGTCATCATGAGACTCTCATTCAACGAGTGATATAGAAAACGCAACTAAAATTTAACTTAGCTACAAAATTTGGAGTGCTTAGCTTCAATATATCTAGTCACTTGTTCCAATCAATGCATAATATCTTGGAAAATACTGGTAGACTTTCGATTTAAAAATACCGCACTCGAATTGGTCCATCCGTTTAGGAGCTACGATGCCACAGACAGACACACAGATACACCGATATTTAAGAAGATACAGAGATACATTAAACTTATAACAAAATACCTACACAGATACGACTATACATATATTATGTTAAACTTAAAACACCCCGCTTTTTTCGTAGAATTAAAATGGCGTAGCGTATATTGTTAAAATTTTATGATTATCGAATTAAAATATAAAGTAGCATGTGACAAATTAGAACTCTGGAAAATTCTGACACATTTTATACGAAGTAATGAACTTAATGGAACAAACAGTGCATCAATCAAGTCTTACGTCTAAACTTTATCTGTGACATTCCATTAAAGTTTGAGATACTCACGTTAATGCTTCTACTAGATAGTTCTTACTAGTTACTTTTAATTTTTCTTGATAAGTTGTGTTATGGCAAAAAGAACAACCATATTTTTTCCATAGTTTCAATAAATATTTTATTCACTTCAACACTAAGCCACTATCTAACTACAATACCACTAAGCAATTTTCAGTTAAATCTTCGAAATTGGACGTTATATTTTAATATTTAAAATGGGAATTTAGATTATGTATTTAGGTACATTGGTATTTCGAAAATAAAAGAAAGAACGTATTTCAATTGGAATCAGGCGATATCTTAGTAGGCATCATAAATTTCCTGTAAATAGCGTCTTTGTAAAATAGGCATTTTCGTGAGAAGTGATACCCTTTATTAAGATATAATTAAGAAATATTAATAATGTTCAATTATGTAACCAACAATTTCATGATAAGTACTTAGTGACAATGACAAAGTGGAATGTTGTTCGGTAATAATATGGCTTACTTTAATGCCAAAAATGTCTTCCTTAATTCTGTCTAATCGGTCCATTTAGTTTTTAACTTTTTCATATTAGTTTCAAATAGTAACAAAGTAAATGTATGTCAATAATGTCAATTCTCGCGAAAATTTCCAAATAACGGAAATGAGAAAACCTTAATAATTGAATTTTCAATGACTTTATATTCTGGCTAGGTACATATTTTCCATTGCATTGTCATACAAGTACTCGCATTTAAATTGAATCATCTAAAGTTTTAACCTTTTTAGTATGAATCAAAAGCAAAAAGTTTATTCTTAAAGTAGGCCAAAGCGACCGTTTTACAAGTTTGAATCAACAGGCATTTCTCAAGAGGAAACCACTGTTGGGAAAGCCGAAAGAAACTCAACATTCAGTGATTGTTTTGTAAATAATACTTAAAACTATTACAATCATGATTAATTAATTGGTACACGTAGACTTAATTGATAGTATAAATAAACTGAAATAAGTAACGAAACTTAGACTCAAGTAAAATTATTTGTACGCACGAAATATGAGTAGGTTTCATTATGACTAATGAATCACTTAGATACTTACCTACTTGGATTTTCCCATGATTTTATTTACATCCTTGTGACTAAGGTTAAATACTAAACTTTGAATACTGTATTTAACTATGGTGAAAATTAATTATTTCATTGAAACCACTAAACATACATCCAAAAATACACATGAGAAAATAAACTACCACTAACTTTTGGACATTATACTTTTTCTTATTGGAAAAAACTGAAAAGAAGACGTGTTTTGACTACTGATTCTTATGACATCACAAGCCAGTGTCTTCATAGAAACTTCATACTGACAAATCGTTTTTGCTATTTCATAAAGAGTAGCTGATTTGAGTTGTCATTTAATAACGAATTATCCAAAAACTCGATGATCCGAGATAATGTAAGTGGCTGAAGGCTAATTCGACGTTTATGACATTTCGCCGCGATATGATATATCGCTAATATACCTGCCAAAATTGAATTTTATCCACTAGCTATCCGCATATTACATACACTATATTGTCATTTTATTTACTTATCAAATTACATCCATTTTATTATGAAAGAAACGAATCTGAATCTCAATATCACTGGTGTCTATTTTACTCCGATTGTACACAAGTGAAGAACAGGAAGATCGTCTTATTTGATAGCAAGAAGCGAATTGTATTACCTTTTTTCATTTTCTCCATGACAACAGTCGTTACTTCACCACTCCTTTAGTACGTAAGGGAAAGACCCAACCTCCAGCTAGTTAATGTATTGTTTAATACCCCTTAATGGATATAATCGCATGCCACACCCGTCGTATAATGGTGTTATTTATAGTTCTTATAATCCCTTAAGAGCATTTCGTGCAAGTCACGACACCTTAGGTGTTTAAGGTTTGTAGTTAGAATCGCGTACGACAATTTTGATCCCAGAGGACTTGTTGTACCTGTTGTCATTTCTCTTGCTCTCGTGTTAAACTGTATTTAAAAGAACGGTGTGACACAATCTTCGAATTTAGATCTTTAGGGGAACACCAGACCAAATACTGAGTTTTGCTAAACTGGACAGTCACAACATGCGTCTATTATCTAACCCTTGACCAGGTACCATTCGTTTACCATTTACGGTAGTATTCAAAATTCCCGCCGCTGTTTTCTTCTTTTCCCTTATTGTGTGAGCTCACATGTACGGTAATAGGGGATCCTCTTCACCGAATGCTTCATTTCATAGACAAAATGTTTCCTCGGAAACCTGATGATTTCAGAAAAAAAAATACTTTCGATGGAATGAGAATTCGATGAAACGTTTGTCTTTAAAACAAGGGTAAACCTAAAATGTCTTACGTCATTTCCTTTTTCACGATTACCACAACGGAAGAGCCGTTCTTCCGTTGTGGTAATCGTGAAAAAGGAAATGACGTTATTAGAACGCTCGGAGAATCACCCTGGTCTTTTGCAGTTTTAAGCATCTAGTTATTTCAATGCTAGGTTTACACTTACCTCTGAAGTTTGTACAACCTAGTCTCTAAACACTAAAAAACGCTTACAAAAAGTGTGTTTATTTTTCTATTTATACATATACCCATGTTACATATCTGGATCTGGTCAACCTTAGTTATTTATCAAAGGGCCTGTAAAGGCTTGCTAACATTCATAGCAATTTATGAGTGAGATATCTCACAAACTAGGTAAAGGTGTTCTTATTTATGGTATTACTAACAATTTATTTTAATGCTAGTAGTTTAATTGTCAATTTAACTCTAACCATTACTCTGTTATAGGTAGGGTTAGTAAAATGCGAGCAAAATTCATTGAAGTGTTAGGGCCGTCATTTGTTATCATACTTTACGTGATTTCAATCGATTTTGCTCGCATTTTACGATCCCTGGTAATAAGTCTATCAATTTTATTGTTCGTTTTCATTCGTCAAGTTTTATCTCAATTTCAATTAAGGTTCAACACACTTGGAAAAGAAAGGCCTATTAAAAATATACGAGCACCCGTGCCTACTCATACCGATGTCTACAATATTACACCATAAAAGAGACATAATAGATTTTATTGACGATTTATTACAGCACCCGTAAAAACGAAACAGGTACATTATTTTGAGGCATGTTATGGGAACGATAATTCTATGGGAATGTACCTTTGTTCTAATTTTGGAAGTGTAAGTACGTATGTAGATATTGTAGATTCTCGTAGTACAGTCAGACCCGTCGCGCTCCATTGTTAGTACGTTTACCATGAAGCGGAGTGGAACGGAAAATTGCAGAATCGACAAATAGTTATTTATAATCTGTATCTCGGTTCCGCTTCGCTTATGAGAGCTGCCAATTCCGCATGTCGCGCCAGCGGCATAATATGTAAAACATTTTTATATTCCACCCTTATGTTGTCGATATACCACTGATTCGTACGAAACGCTGTCTACTTTCCTTATGAGGACAGCTAAGGAATGGAACTCTCTTCCTGCGCACCTGTTTCCTGAAAAATATAACTTGGATCTCTTCAAGTCGAGAGTGAATAGGCATCTTGTAGCCAAGAATGCTCCATCTTAGGCCTTATTGTCACTTAACATCAGGTGCAATCGAGGTTAAATGCATGGCTATTTTGAATAAAAAAAAAATGTAACCTGCAATACCATATTTTATGTAAATAAATCATTCATTCGGGTAGGGGTCGGGTTGCATACAGTTTAAAGTCATATTTTTGATAGGCATACGTGGATTCGTCATACTCATCATTACGCATAACTGTAAATAGTCATACATTTATGAGCATGTTTTTAATCATAATGTTTAAGAACATACTGTGTAATGGGGATGCCCTTCGCTTGGTCTAAAATTGTATGTTCTAAAATTGTTTGGCCGAAAATGTTAGGTATAATATTTAATGGTATATACTTATTCTTTAGCATAAAGATTTTTTTGCATACATATTTTTTGTCCTAAAACATGTTTGACCTAAAATTGTTAAGTATATTTTTTTATGACTAAAAGGCTAAAAGTATAATATTGTTAGCTATAATTATTCTTTAGCCCAACATAAAACCTCCTAAAACCCATATGCTGAAGCGAGGTTAGGTTAGGTTAGAACTGCGTCCCCAACAAAAATAAGGCGCTCCCAGAACAATAGATTAGGTAAGGTAAGAACTGCGTCCCTAACAAAAATAAGGCGCTCCCAGAACAGTAGGTTAGGTTAGGTTAGAACTGCGTCCCCAACAAAAATAAGGCGCTCCCAGAACAGTAGGTAAGGTTAGGTTAGAACTGCGTCTCTAACAAAAATAAAGCGCTCCTAGAACAGTAGGTTAGGTTAGTACTGCGTCCCTAAGAAAAATAAGGCACTCCCAGAACAGTAGGTTAGGTTAGAACTGCGTCCCTAACAAAAATAAGGCGCTCCCAGAACAGTAGGTCAGGTTACGTTAGTACTGCGTCCCCAACAAAAATAAGGCGCTTCAATAACAGTAGGTTAGGTAAGGTTAGAACTGCGTCCCTAAACAAATAAGGCACTCCCAGAACAGTAGGTTAGGTTAGGTTAGAACTGCGTTCCCGACAAACATAGGGATTATTAGTGACACCAATATTCGGAATACCAATTTTATGCCTAAAATACATTCGACCAAACAATATTATTCTATAAAAATGTTACACTTAACAATTTTCGGCCAAACAAATAAATGCACAACAATTTCGATCAAACAATTTTCGACTAAAATTAACAATCGACCAAAAATTATTAAGCCAAAAAATATGTGCCGAAAAAAATATCGGGCAAATTTTTTTAGACCAACAGATAAAGAGTATAAACCCGTGTAATGGGCGTAAACTTGATGCGCATAAAATTATTTATGCATACTTTGTAATGGTCATAAATTGGTTACTCATAAAACAATGTAACCATACTTTATAAACGCATACATTGCGAAACGCATAAGCCTACGTTTTTCTTAGTAGCCAATTGTTAATTCACAACATTCGCTCGCTCGTTAGGGTCGCAGTTCAACCTGACACTTCTCCTCGCTTCGCTCGTCGTCATACCTAACCTAAGCCAATTCGGACCTGCCTTAGAACTAGATTAATGGGTTAGGTTGGGTAGGGGTCAGTTCTAACCTAACCTAACCTACTTTTGTTATAATCTTGTGTAGGGAGTATAGTCATTAAAAATACCTACTTAAGTAGTTACTTAATATAATTCTTCGTTTCTTTTTTTAAGAATCCTCACTATTGCAAGTCTGTTGTCGTAATTTAAGCTATACGATTGTTATGATTAAAAATAATGAAAATTATCAATATTATGACAAGATGAATGTATTATACGACATTATGGCTGAAACAATTATGACGTAGTGAAATTATGACAGCGAACAATTATGGCAACGTACAATTTATGCCAAAAAAACACCATGGGCAGCAACTTTATTCGTAAAGTGTTATGACAATCGATATTATGATAATAGTGGTTATGCGACTAGAGGGTTGCCCCATTCATTCATTAATCATTCGTTTATTTATTCATTCATTCATTTATTAATAAATTCATTTATTCATTCATTCATGCATTCATGTATCTGCTCCACTCCGCCTCAGTGACAACGCACTAATAATGGAGTGCGCCGCGTCTGACTGTACTACGAGTACCTACATAGTACAAGCACCCTGAAGAGTATCCTCAAGCCAGGCTATAACGCGCAGTATGATCACTTCTTTGTAATCACTTCACTTTAAGATCACTTTTTGTAAAAACTGGTAGCTTGCTGGTTTTTTTTAAGACATGACTTGAAATGTACCAGGTCTGGTTAGCTCTCACTACCAGTAGTCGGACTTTGTATGGGAGTTTAACCCGCTAATGGGATTCTCTCCGGGCCACATGAGTCATTTGAGGGGGTACGCGGGTGCACTGGGCGCATGGACTGCGTCGTAAATAGACTGAACCGAATCAATCTGATAAATTTATGAAACATGTAATTTCTATTTTTTTTATGTGGGTGTACATACCTCAAGTTTTATTTAAACCATTGATACAAAGATCAAAGCCTAAAGATCACATTATTTACATAGAGGTCGCTACGGTCTAAAACCTTACAAATAAACAATGCAAAGATCGACACACAAAGCATAACAAAAAAATCGACGGGTTACTTGGAGTTAGGGTAGCGAAGTGGTTAACGCGCTGGACCGGCAATCCAGAGGTACTGGGTTCGATTCCCGGTCTCTTCCACCTGGTAACTCCTTTTAAAAAAAAATTAAGCTTTGATCTTTATATATCAATGATTCGGATTAATCAGACTTAGGGCGGGAGGAGTGGAAAGAAAATCGGGCTTTCTCGTTCACTCTCTCGGACGCATATGGTAACTTGGGTCATTTGGTAAAGGGTGTTAGCTCACCAATCGATCGATTTTGACTATCTCGTTCTGCCAACTATTGACGACTACTCGATTGGTATCGTAACTCTATAGTGGGTGGTGTTCACCCACGTAGTATACAGCATTGATGATCAGAAGGTTAACACGAACACCGCCCACTATAAGGTCAGTTTTGGAGTAGTAGGGCCTCGTGCAGGGTCCGTCCGGATTGTTACTACCGTCTTGCCTGCTAACCCACCGCCAAACAGCAATGTTCGCATTGTTGTGTTCCGGTGTGGGGGTAAGATAGCCGGTGAAATTACTAGCATAGAGGCATTCTATCTCCGTCCTCCGGGTAGGCAAGCACTTGTGACTCCTCTGGTGTTGCAGGTGATTATGGGCGACGGTAATCGCTTTCCATCAGGCGATACGTTTGCTCGTTTGCCCCCTATGACATAAAAAAAAAAAAAAAACTGACAATTTTTTTTCAGTTACTAAGAACACTTGTGTAAAATGGACCGAATTATCCTCCATCCTAGATACTCGTATTAGTGTACATCCAGAAATGAATTCATCGATGATTATTCCTTATCCCCAGGGATTCCATATACGCGGAGAAGTCCATGAATATGACGGACGCCGTGGAATGGTACACGAACGCAAACGCAGCGCTGCTGAACCATCTGACAAAGGAGATCAAGGACACAGACAGCAGTACCATATGGAGGTAAATCTTAAGTGTTCACTAAAGGTACATGTGGAAAGAGCTCTATCAAAACAGACAGAAGATCACACTTGTACGTCTGGCATGACTGTGTTACGCGACTCTTCGTCGCACGATAAATACTATCTATCTCTTTCCTTTCAATATCATGTGAGGAAGACAGGTTGATGCTGAGTCGCGTGACAAGAGACGTCGTGGCAAGATGTGCTAGTTCTGCTAAATCACGGGAATCTTATCGTTACAACAAGTTTGGAGCAAGCCTTCAGCTGCCAGCCGAAGTGCGTCCAACACTGGGTCACCAAAACTTCTATAAAGTAAAGTAAAGTGAAGTTAAGTACTCATTTATTGTGAACTATGTATAAGAATGAAGATTATTCTTTTCTTCATATTTTGGGGACAGCATATCTTTTCACTCTATTAGTGGCCATATGTCATATTGGTATTTCTATTAGTAGGTTTGCATTGCAAACTAATCTCGGATGTTTTACCTCATGAAAAGACACTCATGCTAACGAAACTTTATTCAACCTGATATTTAGGGTCCGTGTTGTTTCAAAATGTAAAAGGTGTAACTACTAAAACGTCATCATCATTAGGGCTTGTACTTTTAGAAAGTTATGTTAACTACTCAGTTAAGTAGTGTCAGTATGAGAAGGTAACGTCCCTTATATGACCGCAGCCACTCCTCGTGCCCCGTCCTCGATTCTGTCTCATTTTATATTTAGGTTCACGCCTAGTCACAATTGAAATTTGGGGCTGTCTCTCACAAAGAGTGCATTAAAAACAAAAGTCTGAACTAGTTCTCTGTCAGGTCGGCAGCACGCGTGCGAATCAGTTGCAAGTATATATAGGCTACGGTAACCGCATCAAACCGTACGCTTGTTTGCCACCTCTGTACTATATAAAAAAAGAGGTCCATTTTCTTTCTCGGGTCTTACCATACAATCGATAATTGAATGGTCGATGTCTAGGTATTGTCAATTTTTACAACACCGATCAATTGATGGATATCGTCGATTGTAGGTTGGTTGACGGTTATTGTTACTATCGAGCGATAAAATAATTAATTGCTATGTGTCGATCGAAAGTCTTTATCACGCCGACCGGTCAATGGCCGAGTTCTGCCTAAACGGCGACCTTTTTGAATGGCGTTCCAAAGCAAAAGATCGCTTTTTACCTTAGCACGGCATTGTTGCTATACCTCTATGTCCATCCATTAATGTGCTAACGTTTAAGGTCTAAACCCTTTTATCATTCGCCTTAAAATATGCATATTTTCAGGTATTTAGTTGGGTTTAAGAACATCCTTCGGAGCATAGAATGCAAAGGCATCGCGTCTGTCCTAGGCATCAACTACTTCGGGCGCGGCACTTTACAACCAAGAGCTCATGAAAGGTAAATCGACATTTTACCTTTTTTCTGTTAGCTGCTGTATATATGTAGCTGGTGTACCATTTGTAGATAAGATAACACACAAGCTATCAACTAAATGTCAAGTAAATGCTTTCATTTGAAGTATTACTTCATAACTTACTTTACTTTTCTCAAACGTAAAAGGAAGTCTTATGCTCGCAATATTATAATATAACGTGCTCGTGCATTTTGAAGCAGGTTTGCGGGAAGGCTGGTCATACTTTCCCTGTTTTTATAACCTCTTTACCGTGTCAACAACTTTGTCCAACCTTAGAATGCATCTTTTTTTCTCAAAAGATATATTTTCTTGTAAGTAAAGAAATATATAACTTCTTCTTATCAAATATGAATATGTACCTACATTGATTTTTTGTCATGGAAATTGAAGTTTCAGCAAACATTGAATTTTAAATACCTAAGGATAAATCTAGCATCAAAATTTTATATTTTGTAAAAAACAAACGGTTTTACCCGCGTAATAGCAAAAGCAGCTCACCTATCCTTCGACCATATATTATTACATTACAGTTTTCTTATTTTTTACTGATTCGTCATATTCCTGATTGGTCAGACCATTCCTTATTTAACACTTTCCTAACTGGTCATATTCCTGATTCGTCACATTTCTCACCCGTCATACCATGTACATTTTCTTGCACAAACTTATTTTAGAAATCCAAAATTTAGCTTATGTGCCAAGTCATACAAATTAGCCGTTTGTTTACATTATTTACCGTTTCTTTGGGACTCCAACTTAAGTAAATTGTTGTCTAATAACCGTAGTACAAAGTATAACTGGTTCCATATTGGGTTGCATAAATTTTAAAGCCAATTGTCGATGTGCATAACCACTTTTGTCATAATAGTTCTTGTGCATAAGGTGTATAGTCATTAATTGATCCGCAAAAATTTTATGACCATAATGTTTTTACGCATAAGTAAGGAATGTCATATAATTTTGGAGCGTATCAACCTGAATCATAATGATTAATAGTCATAATGTTTTTATGCATATCGTGCATTGGCGCATAATACTGAAGAACATAAATATTAATCTCAAAATGTTTTTATATCAACATCATACTGCTTTTCAGCAGTTCATTTCTGAGGGGGTCGCAGTTCTTTCAAACCTAACCTAACCTGCTTTTCTGGCCGATGTTCATATTTGTAGGTTCACAGTTCTAACCTAACCTAACCTACAACCAAGAGGTCAGTGTGGAGAAGGATTTCATAATGCGGGGGGCTTTGCCCCCCGAGCCCCCCTATTTGTTTTTCTGCTCATGTAAGTTTTGTATCATTATTTCAAATTTTATATTGGGTACATGTGATATCTTATACTATATGATGTCTATTGCCATTAATTATGAAAGCCATAATTTATGCGTTGCTCTTCTTCGTAGGTACTATCAATTATTATGACATTCAATAATATGATTTGAAATTTAGTGCCATGCTAAATTATGCTTATGAAAAGCCAATTGCCAAAGCCAAGGCAAACAACAATTATGACATATAAAATTTTATGCAAATAACAATTTATGACAAATAACATGTATGAGAAAAGCCATTATGCGAAATGAGTTATGACAATCAAATTTATTTGACAAGAATTTTTATTCCACTAGAGGTGATCCCAGTATAACTACTTCGTGTTCCCGACTTAACTTGACTGTACGATGACGAGTGAGGAATATGACGAATCAAGAATATGACGAGTTAGGAATATGACCAGTTAGGAAAGTGTCGGAAAAGGAACATGACCAATCAGGAATATGATGAATCAGGAACAAATCAGTTTTAGATATCAAAATATAAACCTTTAATAATGTCCACTTCAAATTCCATCTTAATTAATAAAATAACGTTGTCACGCAAACCGACAAGGCAATAGACAGTTTCTCGCTTGTTAATTGAGTAAACATCTTCAATTCGAGGAAAATAATAGAGTTCTTACGATAAAATAATCAGTTGGATTAATTGAAGCGTACCGTTTTGAAGACTTAATCGGATTAAATTATCTCCCTACACGTTCTATATTAAGTCGAAATTGAAATTCAAACGCCTCCTTGACATCACTGTGAATACATCTTAGCGAAGTGTGGAAATAACATTTTAAATCGACTATGAATTAATTAATTTATTTACTAGGTCGCCCGCAACTTCATACGCGTATTTTTTTTACACCGTAGTCAGATAAGAAGGACAACTGACAATTTCACGTGAGTGTAAACCGCTTAATACAATAGATAAGAAGGATCCTATAATCATCTATGGATGTCCATAAAATCTTTCCTTCTTTTTTCTAACAGGTTCATAGCTCACATGGTCCTAGGAAGGGATCTTCTGGATAATACTCTGAACTTGGTGCCTTCTCTCATACCACTCCACATGGACATCAAGGAGGACAGTCCAGAGTACAAGGAGTTGGAGAAAAAGTGAGTCTATTAATTTAGCAATATTATTATCATCAAAGATCGAACGGTCGGGCGTCACTATACACGGTGTCCTGTTTTTAATGGACAATCTTCTAACCCCCGATATCGATACCCTATTGGCCGCTCTGGTGTTTATTCATTTTATTTTCACCGTAGGTGGTTAAACTTGTAAAAGTCCTATTATATTTGTTTCTAATTCTGTAAGTCTATAAAGCTATGTACGTACTTGAATATATATATTGTCAAAAAATATTTAAAATGTAGCTTTTATGCAGCGGCTTAGATAATAATAATCTAAATTGTATTTCCTGTTTCTTATCTGTCTTTTTGACGCTGTGATGTGAAATAACTACTTCTAAAAAGCCCTTCAGACCCACCGTACCCCTGGCCATACCCCTGGTGGTACGGTGGGTCTTTTAAAGTTAAACGGTACCACCGAGTGTAGGTCACTAGTGGTGACCTGCATATCTCTCGCATGATTATCTACATATCGTCGGGGATAGTGCAATACCGCGTAAGTAAGAAGTGCAGATACGAGCCAATATTCGAACAAATGCCAAGTATTTTATTGAAATGATTACACTACTCGTACTTATTGCATATCCAAATGATACCGTATCAAAATGATATTAAATTATTTTAGTGGTTCTGATTCATTATGATCCAAAAACCAAACGTTAGCGCGCGCAAACATTTTGCACGCCTGGATGCAGACTGAGTACACGTAGAACTATAAACCTATATAATATTAAACCCTTTGTATACTGTACTGACGCAAATAAAACATTTTGATTTGATTTGATAACAAAATTTCAAAATTCAAAACTTTCTTTTCCAAGTGGGCTACAAGAGATTTTAAATAAGTACATCGGATTCTAAGTTACATAAAAAAAAATATATTACAATAAAAAGCAATAATATTTGAACACTTAATAATTGTGTAGATAATTTGCCTGCTGCTGTCTGCTGTAGAAAGAAGGAAAACCTCTAATAAATATACATATTCTAATTTTGAATAACAACGGTTGGTGAATATCAATGAATGAATGGAGGAAATAAACTTTCTCAAACATGCAATGAAATATTGTCTTTGCGTTCCTTATAATAGGCTCGGAAGTATCGGTTTTTGGGCGCAACAACTCGAGAGGACTGTAAAGGGATTTCATACTGCTTTTCAGGCCTAGGCCTGCAAAGTAACTTTTTTTTTTGTTTCAACAACAAGTTCATTCACACAGCTGGCTGGTTTGACAAAAAGCAGGTTTTGTTTTTAAAGGTTGATTGTTACACTTGTGGAAAAAAAATTCAAGATGGCGACTTTTTTTTTCAAAATTTCAAATTGGTGCTAGGCGGCTAAAACTCGGTATCGGGGGGCTCTCGGGGCTCAAAAATATGAATCTGAAATCTTGTCCGAACATTCGGTCAAATTCGGAAAATATCGAAAAAAAAAAAACTATTTGTATGGAGAAAATTTCAAATTGGTCCTAGGAGGCTGAAATTCGGTATCCGGGGGTTTTTGGGGCTCCTGAGTCAGAATCTGAAATCGGATTTTTAAAATTCGGTCAAATTCGGATTCGGGGGCTCTCGGGACTCAAAAATATGAATCTGAAATCTTGTCCGAAAATTCGGTCAAATTCGGAAAATGTCGAAAAAAAAACGATTTGTGTGTGGAAAATTTCAAATTGGTCCTAGGAGGCTGAAATTCGGTATCCGGGGGTTTTTGGGGCTCCTGAGTCAGAATCTGAAATCGGATTTTTTAAATTCGGTCAAATTCGGTATCGGGGGGCTCTCGGGGCTCAAAAATATGAATCTGAAATCTTGTCCGAAAATTCGGTCAAATTCGGAAAATGTCGAAAAAAAAACGATTTGTATGGAGAAAATTTCAAATTGGTCCTAGGAGGCTGAAATTCGGTTTCCGGGGGTTTTTGGGGCTCCTGAGTCAGAATCTGAAATCGGATTTTTTAAATTCGGTCAAATTCGATATCGGGGGGCTCTCGGGGCTCAAAAATATGAATCTGAAATCTTGTCCGAAAATTCGGTCAAATTCGGAAAATATCGAAAAAAAAACGATTTGTATGGAGGAAATTTCAAATTGGTCCTAGGAGGCTGAAATTCGGTATCCGGGGATTTTTGGGGCTCCTGAGTCAGAATCTGAAATCTGATTTTTAAAATTCGGTCAAATTCGGAAAATATCGGACAAACAATATTAAGTGTTATTCTTTGAAGTATATTTTTTTATTTCATTGTATGTTTGAGAAAAGCACTATACATGCCTCGTCGTGAAAACGGATTCCCGGCCTCGTATCACTATCCGGCCTCGCTCGCACGCTCGCTCGGCCGTATATACCTACTTGGCCGGAAATCCTCATTTTCCCGGCCTCTGATGTAATGTACTATTGGTATTGGTAGTCCTTGACACTGAATCCGGGGAAAACCGACCGCAAATTCATTCATAGATCCTTTGTTTTCAATTTAGTCATAATATTTTACATAACATTAATCACGAGACCAACATAGGTATTTTATAATAATTTTACATAATTACAATTACAATATCGATTTAAGTTTTATTGAAAAAATCGTTCTCTAGTTACCTAGTTCTAAACTACCCTATGTTAATTTATTGAAATGTGTAAGTGGCTCCTTAAAATAAAAATAATACAATTATTTAGTACGCACCAGCAAGAAAAATATTACAATTGAAACCTTAATATAAAAATAGTAGATGATAGGCGGTCTTATTGCTGAAGAGCGATCTCTTCCAGAGGACCTAAAATAAACAATAAAAAAGTAGGTGAGATTTAAAAATTTAGAAACACAAATAACATACAAGTCATACGCATACTTAAATAAATATATGAAGAGATAAACATACATACAACACAGCTGATATTCCAGTAATCTAATGCTCGAGTTAATGATATTGCCTTGTTTGAGTAATTTCTGTTTTTTCTTTTTTATTCCAAGGTCACTCTAGGATTACGCTAGGCATTTACGCTACCTATTTGAGTTTTGACCGCAACTGTGTATTTATTTGGGTATAATAATAACCTATAAACCATATAATTATATCTAAAAATCACTTCCGTGCGTAATAACCTGCATAATAATGTTTATTCAAATTCACAGAAGCAATGTATTGCGAAACATTTGATATTTAGTAGGGTGACAGCTATGTTAATGATAAAGGGGATGTCAATGTTGGACGGCATACATTGAAAATACATTTTGTTTTTTAATAATGTAAACTCTTTTCCTTAAAGCGGCTGAACAAATGTTGTTCAGTTTGAAGAGTAAAATTGACGTTGTAATGAATTGCTCCCGTTACAGGCCACATCCTGTATATATATGATTACTGCCAAGTATGCAGCATATCAAACGTAGATAAATTGTGATAAACCGTCAGGCTTTCTTGTAGTTTCTATTTTATTCTTACACTTTTCCTCACTTATATCTTAAAATACACTGTTAATATGTTGTCTTGTAGAACTACGTATAGTTAAGTTCATATCATTATAATAGTTAAGTAACTACTTATGCTTTCTGAAAAAATGACTTACTGTTGAGTTTCTTTCGGCGTTTCTTCTCAACAGTGGTCTCCTCTTGTGAAATGCCGGTAGACTCAGACATGTAAAAGTGCCCTTGTGGCCTACTTGCTGAATAAAGTTCATTATTTCATTATGAGTATGAGTATAAATAATGAAAGAGTCGTGGTATTCTCTCATTGTAAATATTTGTCAAATGCATCCATAACTGTCCAGGAATCAGCGGATCGTGGACAACAATCAGCAAGCAGGAAACCTGAGTGAAGCCATCTCCTACTTCGACCAGACTGCCACTCTGTTAGACAAGCTAAGAGCCGTGCAGAAACAGCTCCGAGAATACATTAGGTGAGTTTCTATATTCAAGCATCAAATATCAAATGTTATTCAGTCAACAGGGGCCGGTACGTAGGAACTGCTATCCGTAAAGTGACGAAGTAACCGCGCCGCTGACCCGTACAGCGGCGCAGCCAGCAGTCCCCGATGAAGAGCTCCGACTTCGAAACATGTCGGGCTGTTGCTGACAATTTCATTTGAGTCTAACCGCTTAATACAACAATTATAATGTATCACAAAAGTTTTAATTAGATTATCAGATAGATGTTTAAATTGCAGTGAAAAATTGGATACTTTAATGGTTCAGGCGGGGCTTGAAGCCGCGTTTCTAACGGCTGTCCGGACCTACAAAGGCGTTTTCACTCGTACATATTGATTACCGAACCGATGCGCGATCCATTGAGTTTTTCAAGCAGTCGCTTGATTTAATATGCCCTAGGCCATCTTAAAGATCAAATTAGACTACAATTCGTTCTAAGAGCCGTTAAAGAGGATCTTTGAGCCGTTAGCTCAAAGACAATCACACTAATGTTATAAAGGCGAATGTTTGTATGTGTGTTACTTATTCACGCTAAACATCTGGACCAATTTTGATAAACTTTGGTATGAAAGTAGCTGACACTGTGGATTAACACATAGGCTACTTTTTATCCCAAACAATATGGTGTTCCCGTGGGATGAGCGGGTATCACAGCGAAGCACAGCTAGTACGTCAATAAAGATATAAGGCATGCAACTGCATTTAAATTGGTATTTTGAACCTAAATATAAAATACTAGCGACCCGCCCCGGCTTCGCACGGGTGCAATGCTGATAAATTATGCATGTATTATACATATAAACCTTCCTCTTGAATCACTCTATCTATAAAAAAAAACCGCATCAAAATCCGTTGCGTAGTTTTAAAGATTTAAGCATACAAAGGGACATAGGGACAGAGAAAGCGATTTGAAGTTTGGTGCAATATACCATTTTTATTTAAATAATCATCAAAAGTTTTATTGACATATTCCTTCCCATTATCACTTCGAAATACTTTTATCTTTTTATCCAGTTCATTTTCTACTCGAATTTTAAATTCCATAAATTTATTAAATACCTCCGCTTTGCTTTTCATAAAATACACAAAGACTTTACGTGAATAGTCATCAATAAAAACTGTGAAATACCTTGAACCTCCAATTGATGTGGTTTGTAGCGGACCACATTCATCACTGTGTATGACCTCTAGCAATTCTTTTGCCCGGGAGCCATTACTTGGAAAAGGTTTCCTGGTTTGTTTTCCTTCTAAACATGACACATACACAACTTTCAGATTGCGGTGACAATTTCACGCCGGTAGTACAGTTTGGCATTTTATCAACATCAAAATGTGCCATTTTTTGATGCCACAAGTAGGTATCAGTCTCTGTAGAAGCTGCCATCGCTCGGTTCTCGTTATTATAAGCTTTAAGTCTGTAGGTATCATTTATCAGTGTAGCACTTACTACCATTTGCCCATTTTGATTTTTTATCTGACAGCCATCAACATTAAATTCTACTTTACAGCCTGCTTTAATTATCTTACTCACAGACAGCAAATTTGTGGATAATTCTGGTATAAATAGAACATTTCTCACCTGGATTGCTTCACTGCCAGTCTTATTGGGTACTTGTATTATAACATCACCACAGCTTTCGACATGTAGCATCTTGTTGTCAGCTATTCTTATGTGGTTAACAGGTGGAGCTGTCTCATTCACCAACCATTCCCGGTGCATCGTCATGTGGGTTGATGCGCCAGAATCCACGTACCAGTTCATGGTATCATTCACCTGCATGGCTGAAAAGGCTGCTATAAAACCATTATTATCTTTCTTATTTCTAACCTCAGTATTTATTAAGTCTTTCAATAAACCGACTTTACGGAGTAAACCTGAGTCTTGAAATGCATGTAATAAATTGTTCCAAACCTCTTTCGCTGTTTTTGCCTCTTGTATGTGAACATAGCATAGGGTCCACTAAGAGTATAAGCTTTGATTTCGTTTTAAGATCCTTCTTTGAGTCAGCTTGTCCAGTTGTCACGGCCAGTGAGCTTTTCAATTGTCATCATATGATTGCTTGATCCCTGTTAGTTGTAGTAGGGGTTCAGCGCTAAGAAAAGGCCGGAGTACTGACACGAAGACGGTATAATTTTCCAAAAAGCACAAGATACAAAAATATCACACAGAGGTCGCGTGATTAGGCTCGCGGACAGCAGCAGACTGCCCGCGTTTGCATGGTAACGGGTTTACATAAAACATTAACCATTATAATTACACCTTAATGCTAATACAATAAGGAACAAAATCCATTGACAAATATATTTCAATACAAAAGTAAAATCCTAATGAGCGCATCGCTAACACTCCCCACCCCAGTGCTGTATCAGCACTCAACACTAACCGGGATAGGAGCGATGCGAGCCGCGGAACGCCGCAATGTCCCGGACGCCGTCCTCACCTCCACCACACGGATGCGGCCGTCTCTTCCGGGGGTCACCTGTGTGATGAGCCCTTTAGGCCAGACGTTGCGCGGGGAGTTGGGGTCAACTACCAGTACCAGGTCTCCGACTTGGAGCGGCTTCCGCTCCTGCTGCCACTTTGTCCTGGGCAAGAGGTCGGGTAAAATCTCTCTTACCCACCTTTGCCAATACATGTCTGCAAGCCGCTGCGCCTTCCGCCACTGCTTGCGTAGGTTTAAATCTGCGTCGTCGAATTCTCCTATAATAGGAAGGTTTGACGATGATCCCAAGAGGAAATGGTTAGGGGTCAAAGCCTCCCTATCATCAGGTTCGACTGAAACGTGCATCAGGGGACGACTGTTAACCATATTCTCAATTTCAGCCATTAACGTACTCAACACCTCGTCCCGTGGTGCACGCTCCTTAAGAATTACCTTAAGAGCTGACTTAACTGAGCGAATAAGCCGTTCCCACGCCCCACCCCAATGGGGGCTAGCGGGAGGGTTAAAGGTCCACTCCATGTTGTTGTTGACACCTTCAGCTTGCAGCACATCGGTATCCAGCGCCTGCATCGATCGCTGCAGCTCCGTGTCTGCGCCCCTCAGGTTAGTTCCATTGTCTGATTGTAGATGGCGCGGCCACCCACGCCGAGCTGCCATTCGCCTTATCGCCATAATCAGGGAGTCGGTAGTGAGAGAGACAACCAGCTCAATATGGATCGCCCGCACAGTTAAGCATGTAAACAATACACCGTACCTTTTTTCGCGCCGTCGACCCACCGTAACCTCCATTGGCCCGAATAAATCCAGACCGCAGTAATAAAAGGGTTTCTGATGATGTGCCACGCGAGCCTTGGGTAAATCTCCCATGCGTGGTACCTCAGGCTTACATTTTAAAATTCGGCACAGCATACACCTCGACGAAACGAATTTAACAGTAGGTCTAAGGCGAAGTATCCAAAATCTTTGTCGGACTTCGTTAACTACGGTTTCGTGGTTACCATGGGCTACCTTCACATGGTAATGCCGAACAATGAGTCTTGATATGTGATGTCGGCCATCTAGAATAACTGGTCTTTTAATGTCCGTGCCCACGTCTGATGCGGCGTCAATGCGCCCGCCCACGCGCAGTAGGCCATCTGCATCTAATATCGGTGTTAATTTTAACAACCGACTGCTACGGTGCAGAGCCAGATTCTTCTTAATTCTGGCCAAATCTTCTCCAAATGACTCGAGCTGAGCGTGGCGCAGCAACAATATCTCCGCGCGCTCCATCATACTGCAGTCAATCTCGCTCGTTTGACCTTTGCACCTGGCAATAAATTTTAAAACCGCGGCAGTGGCGCGCGTGAGGCGCAGCCAGCTAGAAAAGCGCTGCGGATCCGGCACGGGCGGGGACAGAGGTTCCTCGCACATCTGCACGACAGCTACGCATTCCATTGATGACTCATCATCGTTACTGCCTGTGGGAATGATGTCTTTGGGCCACGAACTTTCGTCATATAAAAAAGATGGACCTGTAAACCACTCACCTTGTAGGGTTAAATCGAATGTTTCCCGCGTAGCTAAGTCGGCAACATTCAACTTCGTAGGAATGTACCGCCATTCGTCCACGCGGGATAATTCGTCGATCTCACCTAACCGATTTGCTTCGAACGTCTTATACGTTCGTGTATTGTTGCGAATCCATTGAATGACCGTAGTGGAGTCGCACCAGAAGTATCGGCGTAGCGGCGCGAGTTTGTGCTCCTTTTTAATTGTGTTAGCTAGTCTCGCAGCTAACAGAGCGGCCTGTAACTCAGCCTTCGGGATCGTCAGCGGTTTGACCGGCATAACTCTGCACTTACTGGCGATAAATGCAACATAAATAATTCCTTTATTGCTCCAACGCCAATAGGCCACCGCCGACATAGCTTGGGAAGACGCGTCACTAAATAAATGAATTTCTAGGTTATTATAAACATTATTATAATGACTAGTCCCAGACGTAGCACTCGTAGAGGCCGCTACGCCGTCGTAGCTCGTAGCATGTTGCGTAAGCATATAAGGCGACTTTACTACGGAGTCGACATGCGTCTCGCTCGCACGCGTGTCCTTTGGCTCGCTATCGCTTTCGCCCTTGCGCGCGACAGCTGCACTGTAGCACCTAGGTATACGTATGTTGTTTATTACCTTAAGTAAATCTATCCATTTGCGCCACTTGTTATGAATGTCATCAGGGATATAATCATCCCATCCCGTATGAGACCGCCAAGTCTGTTGCAGCATAATACGTCCTTGGATGGTGAATGGGGCTAGGAATCCTAAAACATCAAAGATAGACATGATTACCTTTAGCATTAGACGTTTTGTGGGACGTTCCTTTCCATTTATAATACTCTCGGGAATCCGTTTCAATGATACGTCAAATCCTAACATATCATCAGCTGGGAACCATATAAGTCCGAGAGTGCGTTCACCTTCGTGCTGCTGGCCGACTTTAAACCTAACGGCGGCGGTGCCTAAGGTCCCTTTTGGCAAGCTATCCAAAACAGCCATACTATTGCTTGTCCAATTCCTTATCTCGAAATTGCCGGCACTGTGTATGGCGCTAATATTTTTAACCATTTTAATTGCAGTTTCCTCGTCAGGAAAACTGTCAATGTAATCATCAACATAATGGGAGTTAATTATTGCGTCAACAGCGCCCGGCATGGATGACTCAAATTGCCGCGCATTTAAGTTTTTTACAAATTGCGCGATAAATGGAGCACAATTGGCTCCAAAAATAAGAGACGTACTAATGTATGTTTTTAAATCATCAGTAGGGTTGTCCCTCCATAAAAACCGAAAGGCGTGTTGGTCTTCGGCGCGTATTTTAACCCTTAAGAACATGTCTTTAATGTCACCGGTCACTCCAATTTTATTTTCCCTAAAGCGGAGCATAATTCCAAAAAGCGATGACAGAAGGTCCGGCCCTGTGAGTAGGTAATCATTTAAACAAAGATTATTTACCTTATTAGCGGCGTCGAATACCAAACGGAGACGCTTTTTGTTGGGATTGTCAACCCCAAAGTGAGCCAGGTACCAAGTTCTTGGCCTCACCTGAGTATCTGGCAGCTCCATGGCGTAATCATTTTCCAATAAATGATGAACGCGCTCCCGGTACCGTTCTGCGAAACCGGCGTCTTTAGCCATCTTTCGTTCCATACCTTTCATCCGGTTTAGAGCACTGGGATACGAGTCGGGCATGCTGCAGTGCTCATCTCTCCACGGCAGGCCGACGTACCAGCGGCCGTCGACGAGTATCGCGGAGCGCTCCAGCTGCGCCACGGCGCGGACGTCCTCGGCGTTTTGGCGCGCGCTTGCCGACACACCCATAGAATCTATAAGAAACGAGCGTCTAACATCCTCGTGGATCTCTCTCAGCAGGCTCTCGTCCGAAGAATTCCTATGGTCCGTTGCGCTTTCTGAAAGAAACAGGTTAATATGGGCGTCGTCGGCACGGTCATATGGACGTCCGGCAGACCGGACGCTTCGCGGCACGCATATTTTCCCACTGACGGACCACCCCAGGGCGGAGAGAGTAGCGGATGGCTCATTCGGTTTTCCTACTTTTAGTTGTATAGGTAACAAAAGATGATGGTTATCTTGACCAATTAACAACTCAGGTTTGGAATCAGTAACACATAAATTATGCTTTATATCTGCCAGATGAGAATAATTAACAAGTTTTAAAACTGACAAAGTTTGTAATGGTAAACTTAACTCATCAACACAGCGCATTTTAATATTATAAACCTTATTGTCCATACCTGTAAGGTCCACATTCACAATTGACGACATACACACAAGTTCATTATTAGCAAAGGCACCCTGAACGCGCAGTGTCTCGGGGCGGCCGCGCAGGCCGGCTCGCTGAGCGAGTTCGGCACTTATTAGTGAGACCGATGAACCGCCGTCGAGTAACGCAGTACTGTCGAAGATGCCGTTAGGTCCCTGAACGCGCACCGGCACAACTTTTAAGAGCACTTTGTGATCACTCGCGTTAATATGTGTCAAAGTCTCGGAAATACGATTAGACTCAAGTTCATGCGACACCGATGCACTTGTAGTAGGCCCACTCGTAGAATTAGATTTTGTAGATTCCGTTTCCGATGACAACGCACGCGGTACTTCGGTTTTGTTTACTATGTAGTGCAGGAGACGGTGATGCGCCTCGCCGCATCCATCCTTATCACACGCAGGGGCGCGGCAGGTTTCTCGCTCGTGCCTTGATAACAGGCATTTATAACATAAACCATTCTTTTTAACAAATTGCCATCGTACTTTGCGCAGCGCTCGTTTAAACGGTTTGCAATCTGTTAACTCATGAACTGTTGTTCGGCAAAATAAACACTTCGTAACGCCTTCTTCGGCTTGTAGCAAAACAGTATGATGGCGTGATGACGAATGATCGCTATATTTGTTTCTGTGCTGATCGTTGCGTGTAGTAGTCAGGAAACTAGTAGTCGTCGAAATCTTTAAAGCCTCGTCATTAAGGAAATCCGATAGAATGACTAACCTTGATTTCTGCGCGTCCTTGAGGAGTGCGAAGCTATAGTCTGACCATTTTGAGATAAGCACAGTGGGCAGCTTGGACAGGATGGTGGAGACGATGTTCATGCCGTGCAGGTACTCCTCGCGTCCAACTGCTCGCACTGCTTCCACAAAGTTTTGAACTTTTACTGCAAACGTGACGATTTCTTTGTGATAATCTTGTTGTAACGGCTGTAGTTTTTTAATATCGTGTAGAATGCGAGAAATAATGCCATCCGGGTTTCCGAAACGTAGCTCCAAGGTCGACATTACCCTGTCGGGCGACGTGGCGCTGATAAACAAAGCCGAAACGGCATCTCTCGCGGCTCCACGAAGACATTTACGTAGCCGCCATAAATTCTCTTTATCACTAAATTTGCATACCTCGGTAGACTCTTCGTATGACTGTTTGAATTGTAGCCATTCCAGCTGGTCACCTGAAAACTCGGGAAGATCCCTGGGCGTGCTGATGCGGCTGAGCAAACTTGTAGGCGCCTGGTTATTTGCGGTGGAGAGATCCTTTAGAGCGCCAGCTAGTAGTTGCACTGTGTGGTTGAGCGCCGTTACTGTGCCGTCGGGCGCGTGTGGCGCGAGGCCAGCAACGCGTGGCGCCGGGCCGGGCGCCGAGGGCGCTGAGGGCACGCGGGGCACGGTGGGCTCGGCGGACACCGGCAAGGGTGCCGTCGACGGTGGGACTGGTATATGCAGGATGATACCATTATTGTAGGATTGCTGTTCTTGATGAGGTGTTTCCTTGTGGTTACTTTGGGCCTCGACCCATTCCGCTATGTCGCTGCGAGGAGGCTGATTTCCATCGATTTGTGAACTGTATTCCTCTTGTTCCTCCTCGTCGCTGAGTGCTGCGAGTTGGGCATCCAAAGTTTTGTCGATAAGGTCCATTTTTATCGCGGCCTTCTGTTTCGCGGCCTCTAACAACAACTGTTTTCGCTTCGCTTCCTTTGATGCCGACGATATTCGTGAGCCTTTGCTGCTTGAAGGTGCGCTGACACGAGAAACGACAGACTTTGTATCACGGCCATGGCCGTGTGCACGTGGCGGTATAGGTTCCGACTTTATACTGCCGGTCACATTTCTCGTGGCGTTTAACAACAACGTAGGCACTTTCTTTACCACTTGGTCCTCGACTTTCATATCGGAGGCTTGTGCACCTGGTGGGATAACCTCACTCTGCGAATTCCTTTGTTCTTGCTCGCGCGCCTCGTGTTCGGCGTGTTCTCGACGCATTTTCGCGTTGCGCGTTTCCATTCTGGGCGTATGGTACATGATCTGGTTCGAAGACCACTTTGTTAGTTGTAGTAGGGGTTCAGCGCTAAGAAAAGGCCGGAGTACTGACACGAAGACGGTATAATTTTCCAAAAAGCACAAGATACAAAAATGTCACACAGAGGTCGCGTGATTAGGCTCGCGGACAGCAGCAGACTGCCCGCGTTTGCATGGTAACGGGTTTACATAAAACATTAACCATTATAATTACACCTTAATGCTAATACAATAAGGAACAAAATCCATTGACAAATATATTTAAATACAAAAGTAAAATCCTAATGAGCGCATCGCTAACAATCCCATTATTTATACTTTATTATACGCAAGCTGAAAGAAAATCCGGCGACCGAACTAACTTTGAGGTTAAGTTAACAAATTATTTTCGTTACTATTTTAAAACTGCACAAATTGACTTCATAACTTTTAGGTAGGGCTGGGCCCATAACCTGATAAATTAAACAAAAGAAATTAACTTTCTTCAAATATAATTATTAAAACAAAAGAAACCTTACAGAACACACAATGACATGGCAAGGTTATATAGCGCAGAGACAGTCCTTATGGAATGTCATAACGTCAGGTGAGGGCGTGATCATTGTTGCTATTAAATAAGAGCAGGGGGTAGCGTCCATGCATTTCCATCATATAGGTACATCGCACGGGTGCAATGCTGATAAATTATGCATGTATTATACAAATAAACCTTCCCCTTGAATCATTCTATCTATTAAAAAAAACCGCATCAAAATCCGTTGCGTAGTTTTAAAGATTTAAGCATACAAAGGGACATAGGGACAGAGAAATCGACTTTGTTTTATACTATGTAGTGATAGTGATTATTAAAACAAAAGAAACATTACAGAGCACACAATGACATGGCAAGATTATATAGCGCAGAGACAGTCCTTATACTCCATATACTCCTTATGGAATGTCATAACGTCAGGTCAGTTGAGGGCGTGATCATTGTTGCTATTAAATAAGAGCAGGGGAGCGTTCATACATTTTCATCATATAAGTACATCGCACGGGTACAATGCTAATAAATTATGCATGTTTTATACATATAAACCTTCCTCTTGAATCACTTTATCTATTAAAAAAACCGCATCAAATTCCGTTGCGTAGTTTTGAAGATTTAAGCATACAAAGGGACATAGGGACAGAGAAATCGACTTTGTTTTATACTATGTAGAGATAATCATTGGTAATTAGCTAGTATTACTATTTAATCAGGAACTAATGAAAATATAGTTATTCTAAAGTGGAGGTGATAAAAATAATAAAATTAAATAGAACCCGTTTTCATAAATCTCAACATGAACGCTGTCGCCAAAGTTTATGTATAAAGTGATCCGACTTTCCGATGCCTGGTTATATCTTTTTCTATATTATCCCTATTTGATGTTTGTCTTTGACGTATTTTATTTATTTGCGTCACTAAAATTACTTCTAAGGTGCCGTTATACCGCGGTATCAAAGCAGTTTCAAGCAAGTTCGAAACTTTTAAGTACATGTAATATTGATAAAACAATATCGATACCTTTGGGTTCAATTGGCGTAAAGGACATTTTGGCGAAAATGAGTTATATATATAGTTTTGTTCAGAATTTCAAGCTCTATCGTTCTGTGTAGTTAAAATTTCGATAGCTTTAAAAAAAATGCCTTTACGACCCAGTTTTTATTCATCATGTTCGCAAATCTAGCTGAGGTTAAGGGACGTAAGTGTCCAGTTATAAATTACGAATTAAAAGGTGTATCGTAAAGTAAGCCGGTAAATATTAATACTGTCGTAGATGACGTATTTTTTTCTTGGTAACCTTTAAGCCCTTAATTTCTCACGATTACTTTCCATTAGCGCATAGTCGAAATGGGCGTTAAGGACATGTTTTCTTTTACTTGTCCTTTACGACCTGCATTCAAATTATGATACTCGAATTTGATAAACCGAATAAGGTTGTAAAGGGCATGTATTATTTTAGTTGTCCTTTACGACCTCCTTAAAAATGATTACACCATTTTTTGATAGAATTAAGTAGGTTGTAAAGGACATGTATTCCTTTACATGTCCCTTACGACCTACCTTCGAATTATTATACTTGTTTACATACCGTAATTTGATAAACCGAACACGGCTGTAAAGGGCAAGTAGTCTTTCAATTGTCCTTTAAAACCTGCCTTAAATCTAATCGATACTTTTGGGTTCAATTGGGGTAAAGGACAAAACGCTGGTTTTGAGGAGAAGCAAAAAACTGTTTTATTTTACAAAAAATGGCTATACTTTTTTTGTTTCTCGACCTATATTTTTGACATGTATATGAAATATATTTGAGTTGTCCATATCTTTAACCTTTTATGACAGTTATTCCTGTAAACAATCAATTATGGAAGTTAGATGTCCTTTACAACTGGTAAAAATGCTATCAATGTCATTTACACCCGTGACTTTTTGGGGTATTTGGAAATGATGAGGTTGTAAATGACGGTCTCAGATGACTTTAGTCTAATTTCGGGGCGTAAAGTTAATAGCTATGTAATAAAAATGGACAGTTTTCAACTTAATTTACCTTAAAGAGACTTGAAAAATATATTATAAAGATAATGAATTCAGCTAGGCATGTCCAGATTATATTTAAAATGAATTTTTTTTTGGAAAACGCAATAATAACTATGAAAGAACTAACGATTTTGTAATCAGATTTGAAATAAAAAAAATATTAATTGTTTATAAACTGACTAGATTGCGGGAACAAGGAGGGAAATAATGTCATACTAGTGTCTCTCTCTAATCTAGTCTCTCTTCCAATAGCACTAAATAATAGTAATGGAAATGACAGAGTGGCTAATGATTATCGACATTAGGATGTCAAACATTATTAGGACGAGTACGTAGTGAGTAAAATACTGTAAATGTAAACAATAAGTATAATAGTATGAAAAATAATGCAGTCTTGCGTACATAATGACAGTTACATTAAAAAATCTTACTACTAGGTCTTATTTTAATTAGTAATATTTTAATTAGTAAAACTTCCAGAAACTGACGAAGAAGTGATCGAGAGTGAGTAGAAGAGCAACAATAAGTTTAAACTGTTTCTATTAGGTACCTATATATAGCAGGGACCGGAACCGGTATTTGCAGCAATAACCCAATATTTTATGCTCTTTATACGGGGCTCAATCATGTATTAAATGACGAATACGTATGTTTATATTGTCCGATTAAATATAAAATAATAAACGAAAAACAAAGGAAAGCTTTTATCCGATACCGAGAATTCATACAAATAAATTATATTTGTATGAATTCCGGTTACCGGTTCCAGTCCCTGATATAATTATAAGTATTTATAATTTAATATTTCGATTGGTCTCTAACATTTTATTATAGTTAATCGTGAATGAAGGGATTGCAGGGTAAAAAACAGCGTAGGTTTATAAAGTGTTTGAAACATATTGCTACGAATTTATAAAGAAATAATACGTCCATTAAGATCTGTTAAGTTTTTATATTTCTATATTCAACAATCGTTGAAACCAGTAAGTTTTTTGTTTTAAATTTGGGCAATAAACCCTAATGGAAATGTATAGTGGAAAATGGTACAAGTTACGTGAAACTAAATAAATAATACTTGTACCGTGACTTTTCTCATGAGGTACAAATATTACTAATTAAAATAAGACCTAGTAGTAAGATTTTTTAATGTAACTGTCATTATGTACGCAAGACTGCATTATTTTTCATTATGTACGCAAGACTGCATTATACTTATTGTTTACATTTACAGTATTTTACTCACTACGTACTCGTCCTAATAATGTTTGACATCCTAATGTCGATAATCATTAGCCACTCTGTCATTTCCATTACTATTATTTAGTGCTATTGGAAGAGAGTAGAACACTAGTATGGCATTATTTCCCTCCTTGTTCCCGCAATCTAGAATCTATTCAGTTTATAAACAATTAATATTTTTTTTTATTTCAAATCTGATTACAAAATCGTTAGTTCTTTCATAGTTATTATTGCGTTTTCCAAATAATATTCATTTTAAATATAATCTGTACATGCCTAGCTGAATTCATTATCTTTATAATATATTTTTCAAGTCTCTTTAAGGTAAATTAAGTTGAAAACTGTCCATTTTTATTACATAGCTATTAACTTTACGCCCCGAAATTAGACTAAAGTCATCTGAGACCGTCATTTACAACCTCATCATTTCCAAATACCCCAAAAAGTCACGGGTGTAAATGACATTGATAGCATTTTTACCAGTTGTAAAGGACATCTAACTTCCATAATTGATTGTTTACAGGAATAACTGTCATAAAAGGTTAAAGATATGGACAATTCAAATATATTTCATATACATGTCAAAAATATAGGTCGAGAAACAAAAAAAGTATAGCCATTTTATGTAAAATAAAACAGTTTTTTGCTTCTCCTCAAAACCAGCGTTTTGTCCTTTACCCCAATTGAACCCAAAGGTATCGATATAGTTTTGTTCAGAATTTCAAGCTCTATCGTTCTGTGTAGTAAAAATTTCGATAGCTTTAAAAAAAATGCCTTTACGACCCAGTTTTTATTCATCATGTTCGCAAATCTAGCTGAGGTTAAGGGACGTAAGTGTCCAGTTATAAATTACGAATTAAAAGGTGTATCGTAAAGTAAGCCGGTAAATATTAATACTGTCGTAGATGACGTATTTTTTTCTTGGTAACCTTTAAGCCCTTAATTTCTCACGATTACTTTCCATTAGCGCATAGTCGAAATGGGCGTTAAGGACATGTTTTCTTTTACTTGTCCTTTACGACCTGCATTCAAATTATGATACTCGAATTTGATAAACCGAATAAGGTTGTAAAGGGCATGTATTATTTTAGTTGTCCTTTACGACCTCCTTAAAAATGATTACACCATTTTTTGATAGAATTAAGTAGGTTGTAAAGGACATGTATTCCTTTACATGTCCCTTACGACCTACCTTCGAATTATTATACTTGTTTACATACCGTAATTTGATAAACCGAACACGGCTGTAAAGGGCAAGTAGTCTTTCAATTGTCCTTTAAAACCTGCCTTAAATCTAATCGATACTTTTGGGTTCAATTGGGGTAAAGGACAAAACGCTGGTTTTGAGGAGAAGCAAAAAACTGTTTTATTTTACAAAAAATGGCTATACTTTTTTTGTTTCTCGACCTATATTTTTGACATGTATATGAAATATATTTGAGTTGTCCATATCTTTAACCTTTTATGACAGTTATTCCTGTAAACAATCAATTATGGAAGTTAGATGTCCTTTACAACTGGTAAAAATGCTATCAATGTCATTTACACCCGTGACTTTTTGGGGTATTTGGAAATGATGAGGTTGTAAATGACGGTCTCAGATGACTTTAGTCTAATTTCGGGGCGTAAAGTTAATAGCTATGTAATAAAAATGGACAGTTTTCAACTTAATTTACCTTAAAGAGACTTGAAAAATATATTATAAAGATAATGAATTCAGCTAGGCATGTCCAGATTATATTTAAAATGAATTTTTTTTTGGAAAACGCAATAATAACTATGAAAGAACTAACGATTTTGTAATCAGATTTGAAATAAAAAAAATATTAATTGTTTATAAACTGACTAGATTGCGGGAACAAGGAGGGAAATAATGTCATACTAGTGTCTCTCTCTAATCTAGTCTCTCTTCCAATAGCACTAAATAATAGTAATGGAAATGACAGAGTGGCTAATGATTATCGACATTAGGATGTCAAACATTATTAGGACGAGTACGTAGTGAGTAAAATACTGTAAATGTAAACAATAAGTATAATAGTATGAAAAATAATGCAGTCTTGCGTACATAATGACAGTTACATTAAAAAATCTTACTACTAGGTCTTATTTTAATTAGTAATATTTTAATTAGTAAAACTTCCAGAAACTGACGAAGAAGTGATCGAGAGTGAGTAGAAGAGCAACAATAAGTTTAAACTGTTTCTATTAGGTACCTATATATAGCAGGGACCGGAACCGGTATTTGCAGCAATAACCCAATATTTTATGCTCTTTATACGGGGCTCAATCATGTATTAAATGACGAATACGTATGTTTATATTGTCCGATTAAATATAAAATAATAAACGAAAAACAAAGGAAAGCTTTTATCCGATACCGAGAATTCATACAAATAAATTATATTTGTATGAATTCCGGTTACCGGTTCCAGTCCCTGATATAATTATAAGTATTTATAATTTAATATTTCGATTGGTCTCTAACATTTTATTATAGTTAATCGTGAATGAAGGGATTGCAGGGTAAAAAACAGCGTAGGTTTATAAAGTGTTTGAAACATATTGCTACGAATTTATAAAGAAATAATACGTCCATTAAGATCTGTTAAGTTTTTATATTTCTATATTCAACAATCGTTGAAACCAGTAAGTTTTTTGTTTTAAATTTGGGCAATAAACCCTAATGGAAATGTATAGTGCAAAATGGTACAAGTTACGTGAAACTAAATAAATAATACTTGTACCGTGACTTTTCTCATGAGGTACAAATATTACTAATTAAAATAAGACCTAGTAGTAAGATTTTTTAATGTAACTGTCATTATGTACGCAAGACTGCATTATTTTTCATTATGTACGCAAGACTGCATTATACTTATTGTTTACATTTACAGTATTTTACTCACTACGTACTCGTCCTAATAATGTTTGACATCCTAATGTCGATAATCATTAGCCACTCTGTCATTTCCATTACTATTATTTAGTGCTATTGGAAGAGAGTAGAACACTAGTATGGCATTATTTCCCTCCTTGTTCCCGCAATCTAGAATCTATTCAGTTTATAAACAATTAATATTTTTTTTTATTTCAAATCTGATTACAAAATCGTTAGTTCTTTCATAGTTATTATTGCGTTTTCCAAATAATATTCATTTTAAATATAATCTGTACATGCCTAGCTGAATTCATTATCTTTATAATATATTTTTCAAGTCTCTTTAAGGTAAATTAAGTTGAAAACTGTCCATTTTTATTACATAGCTATTAACTTTACGCCCCGAAATTAGACTAAAGTCATCTGAGACCGTCATTTACAACCTCATCATTTCCAAATACCCCAAAAAGTCACGGGTGTAAATGACATTGATAGCATTTTTACCAGTTGTAAAGGACATCTAACTTCCATAATTGATTGTTTACAGGAATAACTGTCATAAAAGGTTAAAGATATGGACAATTCAAATATATTTCATATACATGTCAAAAATATAGGTCGAGAAACAAAAAAAGTATAGCCATTTTATGTAAAATAAAACAGTTTTTTGCTTCTCCTCAAAACCAGCGTTTTGTCCTTTACCCCAATTGAACCCAAAGGTATCGATATGAAAGTAACTAACCCATATCGTAAATAAAACTGGACTCTACCTTTTTGTCAATGGCGTGGCCTAGAAATCATGTTGTGTTTACCTATAAATTATTGTAAAACCAATGTCCAACGCGTAATAATGTAATTTACCATGGTTTGGTGTTAGTAATTGTTGGTGGGTTAATTAAAACATAACAACATACGCCGAGTGAGCCTGAATTCAAAGATGAAGAACATGTCGAACCATGCTCAGTGTGAGGATCCGTAGCCATTATTTTTTATTACAAAGAAATGGAACACAGATAAAAATATATGTTTTCATTATACTAAAGATTTTTAAATTTGCACGATATCTTCATTTTAATACAAATAACGCAAGAGGCATAACTCAGAATCTAAGAATTTTAATTTTCAAAAAAAAAAAAAAAAAACACTTTATGATTTTAAATACATTATTTGCAATTGAGCGTTAAAGTGATATCATGCAAGACGGTAAACAGAACATAATTGGATTTTAAACCAATAAGTTGATAACGTATAATTATGGAACATCGCTTTAATAATCTAACTTACGGACTAAACAACTGCATTCCGAATGTTTATACAGTGTTGCTGGATAAAGTTATAGACTGAGTTTTATAAATAATTTAAAAAGGTTATTAGAAAGAAGAAAGAAAGAAAATTTATTTCGCCGCAATTAGTATTACATATTATAACATAAAAATTATAAGTATTGTGCGAAAAAGGAGTCCACTCAGCACATTGCCAAACCACGGGGGGTGACTTGACGGCTGGTATTATGTGGATCCACAAGTTGAGCGAAACAGGACTGCACGTTAAGCTCAAGATCCTAATTGTTATAACCTTTGTCTCATACGAATTGTATTTTGGGAATATCTTCATTGATGTATTAAAAGAATTTAAATAAATAAATACAAATCGGACAACCTCACTCAAATCGATCTATTTAGTCCCAAATTAATCTCAAGAAGGTGTGTTATGGGTACTGGATGACGAGATACCGACTTATAAAGATAAATATATACTGAAATACATAGAATAACCATGACCCAAGCACAAATATTCGAGTCCAACACACAAATATTTGCCCTCGCCGGGATTTGAACCCGAAACCGCCGGCGTGTCTCAGTTATGTGTAGACACACTGGGTGAACACAAACGATAGCTCTCATTGGCTCAGTATTTTCTATCCCTTAAGCCAACTCCCTAGCCGCAATGAGATTACTTCCGCAATATATTTGAATCAGTGCAGTGGAAATGTCTTCACGACTTAGACTAATGGTATTGTGGCTTTAGTTAAGGTCAATGCAGATTTACTTCATTCCCTTAGATTTCTTTTTTATTGATTTGAATTTCATTGCACAAGAAAGGTCAGTATAAATGGCGGTCCTAATGCCAAATGGTATTGATTCTCTACCAGTCAACTCCTGACTTTTGTAAGTCATCGAATGTCACTGATTTAAACAGAGAAAACAGCGTTAAAATATATTCCTTGATTTTAAAGCAAGTTTCGCTTAACAAAACCAAAACTATCCACAGAAACAACTCGCATCAGCGAGGCAAGTTGTTTTCAATACATTCGATTATAATATTTCAGAAGAAGAACAAAGTATTGAGCAGCATTCCAGTAAAAATGATTTGAAATTAGTTAAAAACCACTACTGGCATTTTATATTATGCACATTATTGCAATAAGTTAATAAACTGCAACTTGTTAATCTATAATACAATTGATACTTATATTACTTATGTACAAGATTCGTAAAATGCGAGCAAAATTCATTGAGCAGAGCTGCTAGAAACGTGGGTTATCACGTGATATTTGAATTTCATTAGATTTCGCAAATAAGGATCCTTGCTTATGTTTACTGACAGGGTGATCAATCCAATGGGTCAGTAGGGAGAAAACGAAAACTATAAGAGATAGGGAAATCTGTTCTTAGGAATCATTGCTTAGCCTTCTTGAGCTTAATTTGGGACTAGATCGATTTGTGTTAGGTTGTCCGATATTTATTTATTTATTGCTTCAATTTTAGATTTAATAAAAACTGTTTTTTTTTTATAAATCTGGTACATAACACAGTCTAAACCGAAAAAAGAATGTTACAATATGCTATTAGTTACAGTATTTTAAACAGTTGCAATACCCGGTAATGTATCATATTTATAAAAAATGCAGTTTCTATCAAATCTGAAATTGTGCCATGGTTCTTTAGAACAGATCTAGACACGCGGCAGCGTGTCCAGCCAAGTTCACCGCAGGAACTGGCGAGCAGCAGCCGTGTGTTATATTACACGAACCGTTTGGAGCCACATTTGACCCCCCAATAACTCCAAATCTATTTAACATAAAAAAATGAAATTTGGCTTATGTATTAAGATCCTTTAGAACAAGTAGAACCCCAAATTTCATTAATATAGGTTAAATAGTTATTGAGATATTAAAGTCCAAAAAACGGTATTTTTATCACTGACTGACTGACTGACTGACTGACTGACTGACTGACTAGTAATCAAAAACCTAACCCACTTCCAGGTGACCTAGAAAGGTGAAATTTGGCATCCAGCTTAGTAATTGTGTGTGTATACATATAAAAATCTAAAACAGTGATTTTTTTATGTTTTATTATTATTATTATTATTATTGATGGTTGTTGCCTCAGAACTCTGTCATTTATAAACCGATTTGGAAAATTCTTTTTTTGTTTGAAAGATATACTAGAATAGCATATACACTCACACGCACACACTTACACATACATGCACATAACAATCCAATACGTACTAACCGTTTTGGAAAATTCTTTGTTTGTTCAAAACTTTCAAAAGATGTACTAGAATAGCACACAGAACTAATTAACAAATAATAATTAAGTAATTTACACATCATAATAATTTCTGTACAAAAAGTAATGATATCCCATCAAAAACATAAATGTAAAATGAGAGCCAAGTTCAATATCGCGTGCACTTCGCCGACAAAAGAATTGAGATCTGCAAGGGCGCCAAGTTCTTTGCTCTAAAATTTTTAGATACAAGGACATGCGACATACTCAATGCATTTATTTTACTTGGGGTGTAATTCAATATCAAGACGTGACTTGGCTAGTTTTAAAATATAAATTTATATTATAAATCAAAATCAATCAAATCATTAACCTATTTTCGTAAAGGTAAGTACGCAAGTTAGTGTACGTCTTGTTACTTATACTGTTAGCTTGATAATGAACTATGACTATGACTATGTTACTTTTATAAAATTTAGTTAGTTTGTGAAAACTAGCCAAGTCAAATCTTGATATTGAATTACTCCCCAAGTAAAATAAATGCATTGAGTATGTCGCATGTCCTTGTATCTAAAAATTTTAGAGCAAAGAACTTGGCGCCCTTGCAGATCTCAATTCTTTTGTCGGCGAAGTGCACGCGATATTGAACTTGGCTCTCATTTTACATTTATGTTTTTGATGGGATTTTCCTATCTCTAATAGTTTTCGTTTTCTCCCTACTGATCCATTTGGATTGATCACCCTGTACATGACGTATGCACATTATTGCCGTACGAAACCTGTTTATAGCCCTAATATCCCAAAGCCAAACTGCAACTTGTCAAGCTTTAATAAAATTCATACTTATATTACTAATGTAATATAGATTAATTATCCTTTATTGTAGTGCAACATTTTCCAATATATAATGTCAACTACCGACTGCGTTGCAATCACATTTAATTCAATACGTGACTTGACTCCGGTCAGATGACACCATTCGAATTTCAATCTTGCGATCATTAAAATAGATTTCAATTTACTTGTAGTGCCACCATTTTCCTATAGTCCTGTTTGTTTGAACTGGGCGGAAATAAAATTCTATTAAGTGAAGGAGCGAGCGCTATATATATTATATTAGAATGATCTTTTCAGCCGGGCTAGCGTAACTTGTCGTGACTTGTAGTTAGGGAATGCAAACTGCATGGTAGAATTTTCGAAGTAAATTACCGGTTGCATTTATATAATCTAACTTATATTAGATTTTTTTTTTCGGTAAATGTTCGCTCGTTCAGTTGTTCTCGGAAATGCGATATTTTCTCGTTTGATATAAAAAAAGTTATTTTATTATTGTAACAGTTTTATGGTGCAGATCATTATTTAAATTACTACTCTTCTCTCTTTTCCAGGGAGGGCGTGACGGAGAGCCTCACAGAGGCGAGGCGCAGCGAGGCAGTTTGTGCCGGCATTCTCATATTGGTGTGTGTGGTGTCTCCTATCATCATTGCTCTTGTCAAAACTGCTGTCAACACTATTCAGGTTTGAGTTTCTTTTATTACTTAGAATAAATACGCCTAGAAATGATTTTATCTTTACGACACGTTTGGCGCTGTTTGTACCTAAGCACTTGCCTACTGAGCCGGCGGTCCCGGGTTCGAATCCCCGCCAGGGCAAATATTTGTGTGATGAACTCGAATATTTGTGCTTGGGTCATGGTTGTTCTATGTATTTAAGTATATATTTATCTATATAAGTATGTATATCGTCTGGTACCCATAACACAAGCCTTCTTGAGCCTAATTTGGGACTAGATCGATTTGTGTGAGGTTGTCCGATATTTATTTATTTAACTAGAGTCTTCATACGACAGATTTGTGAAATTAACCTGGTTTCTATTTTATGTGTGGACTACTCATGCTTAGAACCGAACACGGACTCTGTGGGGGTTAAATGTTTAACACTTTCTCGACCAAGTATAAAAAAATACATCCGAGATAGCGAAAGAGCCCGCCAGGTGGGCGCTTTTATAGAACAAACCGCCCGCGAACTGGGCCGACGGCTGGGTAGATGATACGAGCGCCCACCAGGCGGGTTGTTGGTCGCGAAAGTGTTGGCGGTGAAATTCACCGGCATGTGATTGCGGAGCTCCTGTGCAGACTATCCACCACATCATCTAGAACTGCCCATATCGGAAATACGATGGGGTATCCCTGGATTTATTCTCTCCAAGTGTGAACTAAGCCCGATGGATGAAGGAACTAGATGTTTAATTATAGTTTCACACTTGTGTTTGCCATACGATTAAATAAAAATAAACGTTCTAAGTGTAGCCAACGCATCGATTATATTTTTTATTATTTATATACTTTTATGATATTTTTTTATTATTTAACCGATTTTAAAAAAGGAAGAGATTCAGTGTTCGTCTGCATTGAATCTTTTAGTACGTATGTTCACCGATTTTCTCCATAAAATGTAGAGACTTTAAGAAAAATATTCATAAGAGTAACAACTACGGTTTTCCCATTGTCATTAAGTCAGGATCTGATGGGACACCTGCCTACTAGATCTCAGGGTTGGATTGGTTCAACGCAGATATGTGTGGTATTCGTTATTCTACTCACCTCAATGAAGATTAATTTAGAGCCAGTATCATAAAATTGACCTGATGTTAGACCCTGGAAACAGACATGTGCGGTTTTCACATTTTGATTCACCTCAATAAACGTTTAGACCCAGTATCATAAAATTGACCTGATGATGACACTTATTTCATCACGTAATAAACGCAACTATCATAGGCCCGCTGATATGACACACTGACTTTCGCGTTCACCATTAAAGTATTTAAAGTGAATCAAAGTGGTACCGTTGGCTTAAAATAACTTATTTAGTGAAATATGGCGACATCTACAGATTAAAAAATAATTATTTAGTTATTATTTTTTCTGTGTCTCTCTTTTCCAGCTCCTCATTGCTTTAAACATGTTACTGATTGATAAAATTTAATCTTCGTTCAGGTATACGCTACAAACTTGGCAGAAAAGGCACGAGAATTAGAGTATGAGAAAGAGTTAAGTGACTCTCTCCTCTACCAAATGTTGCCGGCTACAGTGGCCAAACAATTGAAGCAGACACAACAGGTGAGAATAACGCGATGTGCTTAAAGTCGCGGTAGCTCAAGAGTCAAAGCACTGCTTCGGGTAAGCAGAGGTCTTGTAGGTTTGATCTGATCACCTGCAATGTCCGTACAATTTTGTATTTATATCAAATTTAACCTCTGTATCAATATTCATAGGTAAAAAGTTAATGGATTATGGGTAACAGATGGAAATAGACATTCGATATTAGAATTTTAATATTTTTCCATGCTGCACACAAACATCCAAAAGAGATACGTACACACACACTCACACACAAATATATATAAACATGTGGAACATCGCTTGATATAGCCGTACTAACAAAGAAAATGCTACAGGCTTCAGGAATACTTCATAAAGCTTAGTACCTAAATTAAAATTTATTAAATTATTGAAAACGACGAGCCGTAAAACAACCTTTGTGAAATTATCAAGACGTGAGCTTAAATTTTAGAGAAACTGCTTGCAGAGGCGTATTTTGAATTATAATCCTATAAGCAATTATTTCCGCTGTTCCTAGTTTAACGTGAGGGTATTTGTGGTTCAATGAGAATTTTCATTATTTCCAGGTCCCAGCGGAGTTCTTCGCTTCAGTGACCGTGTATTTCAGTGACATTGTCGGTTTTACAGCCATCGCCGCTGTGTCCACTCCTTACCAGGTGAATGCCTTTTTTCATCGCCTCTTCAACAATCTCAGTTCTGTCCAAGATTAAATCAGTTTGTACTCTCTCTTGGCACTGCCTTATGACTGAGAATCGTGGTTATCACTGAATGGCTTACACTTGGAGCGAATGATTTGCCTCCATCGAGTCCTGTCCATTGTTTCCCTTACAACCAAGCAAAACTTGGAGGAAGACCTGACCTTTACTTGGTCGGTCCATCTGGTTGGGGATCGTCCACTCGAGCTCGTTTATCATCAGTGTTCCCAATAACGATCAACTTTTCCAGACTGTCATCTCCTCTTCGTAAGTCAGTTTGTACAGACAGCATCAAGTAATTTGGACATGTTATGGGCCATTTTAAGAACCTTAACATTTTATGCTCATTCGTCGCTGCAAATCGTTTCATGCTCGTGGACGTAGGTACTGTTAGGCTCTGACTCTGACACACAAAAGTCTAACTGAAAATGTGTCTGTATTATCAAACTGAATCTGAATTCCACTACTTTTAAGCAACCATTGAGAATTCAAGACTGTCCTTTTAGATCTTACAAAAAATACGAAAAAGTACATGGTACTTAACTCCTATTAAATTGTTATCTAGTTTCTTCTGGTTCTCCCTCTTTTTCCTTATGTTTAAATGTTTCTCATTCACGTTTCAGGTCATCAGCTTCCTGAACTCCGTGTACAAACTGTTCGATGATCGAATTGAATGCTACGATGTGTACAAGATTGAGACTATCGGCGACTCCTACATGGTTGCGTCTGGCTTGCCTATCAGGAATGGTAATGGGATCTTTTCGGCTGCTATAAAATTTATTGGCATTAAATCGTTAGCCATAATTCTGAAATTATTAACTACCTAACCCACACGAGTTTTGAGAGAAACCCCCATTAATTTGACTATACCCCCGAGGGTCTCGTGTTACGTAGTGGTATGCAATTCAATGCATTTCTCCAGGTAAAAAAAAGGTTTGTTTTATAACAATCCAGAGAAGTTATCGGTTTCAGAGAAAATTTAAAATTATGGCTACGAGAAATGTCAAATAACAAAGATGACTATAAAAAGCAACCCAACCCAATATTGAAAACTAACGCTAATACCTACATACTTTGTTGATCCACATTATTTCAATCGAACGTCACGAATCTGTCCAAAAAAATAGATTATGTATGTAACTGAGCCATTTGTACTCGAACTAAAGAGGTACAATATACCAGTGAAACCAGTGTAGTATTTCATACCAGAACTTTCTTTTATCCCGAACTCTTGCTACTGAGTTCTCAAAAATAGATTTTTACAGAGGCTTGGGCTTTCATTGATAACTTTTCTGCCCAGCAAATATTCTATATCTTCATAATTACTAGCATTTTCACTGTCTAAGCACAGGGCTGTACATTGGACAAGCTTCTGAAGAAGTCGTTCGCTACTGCCGTACACTTCCTTTATTGACTGTACAGAGACAAAGAGACAGATATTGAGAGACAGGTTTGATTTCATCCAAACTCAATAGTTTTTAAAATAACCGAAGGTCAGTCTTTAAGTTGTACGTTGTTACGGGCTGTATTTGTTATTGCCAAACTGCTTGCGGCTTATAATATGATAGTCACATTTTTTACGCTGACTAATTTCTGACAAGCTTGTGATAGAGCCTTTAAAATATACTAATTGCGTGATAAACACCCAGCCGGCAGAAAAATATATGATCTTAGTAATTATAAAAACGGTTTCAACTCACGTAAACATTGTCAGGAACGGCCCAGTCAGTGGCCAGAGGACCGCGAGACGGGTAGCTGCCCTTGATAAAGAGCTCGAAACATTGAGTTCGAAATATGTCGGACCGTTCCTGACAATTTCAACGTGAATTTAAACCGTTTTTATAACGATTAAGATCATATATTTTTATGCAGGCTGGTTTTTTATCACGCAATCAGTGAATTTGAAAGCGTCTAAATATCACAAGCTTGTCAGAAATTAGTCAGCGTGACAAATTTGGAAATAGTTTGACAACAACTTAAATACCGCCCGTAATAACGATAGTTTTAATAGTCTTATGTTGCAGGCAACAAGCATGCCACGGAGATCGCCAGCATGGCACTGGAGCTTTTAGCAGCCACGGCGCACTGTCGGCTGCCGCATCGGCTCGATCAGGTACTTAGGTAATTGTCTCAGTGTATTTGCTTACCGTGACTTTGGATGAATTAGTACTCCTCTTCATGGGTTCACATCTCCACCGGCATTTGATGCATATGGTTTGTTATACTTTTGTAAATTTATGTAGCTGTCTGCGTGTACTTGCGCTATACCATTATTTACTTTAGTTACCTACATCTTGATTGCCCTACGTACTTGTATATCGTGCTATCTTCTGTGTACATTTACTTCTTGTATGAGCTTAAGTAGAATATAATTATGCCAGTGTCAGTAGTTCGGGATGCAAACTGATGCCTACGACCTTATCTTATAATAATAAATCTTGTTTCATGTTACTATTTTAATATCTGTATCGTTGCCTTGCATGCGGATTTTTCTGTATCCATTTAGCTAGATTATGTTACATATATGGATGTGAGCTATACGCGTCTATTGGCTACGTTAGCACACTTTTTGCAGGGAGTATGAAGTTAGCAGAGTAGCACTTATGTGTGTTTATGGAAAAAAAAAATATCAATAGGTGGCGGTACTATCGTTTGGTCATTCTTACTACAAATCTACTCCTCATACATTATATTAATCTGTGCTCATACTTGGAAAGTAGAAACCATCTATAGTAATTCCATGTATTTTTCTTAGACAATAGACGTGCTATTGGCACTCTTTCCAGTTGGTGGGTACATATTTAAATAAATTTTCCGTGTTAAATCACACTGATTTTCCTGTGATTGGAAAAGCACGTAAACTTAGATTTGTAATTATTATAATGGTATTACTATGATTAACTTTATAATTAGTCGCATGAAGATAGTTCTTGACACCTATCTGTTATGCAAAATAATGAAATCTTGAATTTAGTATCTGATTCTTCCACCCTTTGCTTACTAATTTATACCTCAGAGTTCATGCGTAAACATACAATAATACACGTGTATAACACGTGTGTTAAATTACCATGTTTCTTTGTTTTCAGACTCTTTGTATGAGAAGCGGCATTCACACGGGCCCATGCGTCGCGGGCATAGTAGGAAGCAAGATGCCAAGATACTGCCTGTTTGGGGACACCATCAACACGGCTAGCCGTATGGAGAGTACGAGTGAACGTAAGTTTGTAGGGATACAGAGAATGGTGAGGAAACGCGTAAAAGGCTATAATCAGTATGAGCCACACTTCAAAGACTTCAACGCAAAACGCGATCCCCAAAATACGCGACACAGGCCCTGCTACAATTACACATAGTTACAGTCTCGTGACCGTCAATTTACCTCTTCTGGCAATCTATCTCTCTCCATCCCTCGTCACCGTTCTGGTTATATGTCCAAATAGTTCACCGTCCAAGTGTCCGTCAGGCCTCTGGAACCGCCTTTCCCTCAAGATCAAGCAAGCTCCAAACAAGTGCGCTTCCAAAAAATGTTTGCGTGACCTAGCAGAGTCGTGAATTATTAGCTTATCTGATTAGGTTGTTTCAACTGTATTTATTTATAGACATGTGCATGTGTATATTACATGGATAAGAATTTACAAAATCTCATCCGCTTAGCACGCTTAAGAAGAGTTGCTATGTGTACTCGTATCATTTCTGTTTCGTCATTAGGTATCATAATCTTATTGAAATCAGCCAACACTCTTATCTGTATTGTTATATAAAATCTAATATTTATGGAATTTACTATCCAATTCCAGTATCTTATTGAATATTTTTTCAGCGATGAAGATACAAATATCTGACGATGTCAAGCGAGCCCTAGACCGAACCGGAAAATTTATCACCACGCCTCGAGGCGTCGTAGACGTCAAGGTAACTTATATCATTTATCATCATCATCAAACGAGTGATGATCTCTTCCAAATCTCTAATTTCAAAGAGATTTTCAAAATAAGAAGCAGGACATTATACTATTTATTTAATCTTTACAAGTATACCTTCCTTCGAACCTTTAAAGAAAACAGCGTACACCCATCAGAAAGGCTAGCAACGGCAGCAAAATCCATGGGCGCTGGTAATTTCTTACCATCAGGCGATCTGTCTTCTCGTTTACCTTCTACACCATTAAAAAAATTGGGCAAGTGCGAGTCCGACTCGCGCATGAAGGGTTCCGTACCATAATCTATACCAAGTTTGTTGTATGGGAGCCCCCCTTAAATATTTATTTTATTTTATTTTTAGTATTTGTTGTTATAGCGGCCATAGAAATACATCATCTGTGAAATTTTTAACTGTCTAGCTATCACCGTTCTTGAGATACAGCCTGGTGACAGACGGACGGACGGTCTATAACAAGTTTGTTTTATGGGAGCCCCCCTTAAATATTTATTTTATTTTATTTTTAGTATTTGTTGTTATAGCGGCAATAGAAATACATCATCTGTGTAAATTTCAACAGTCTAGCTATCACCGTTCTTGAGATACAGCCTGGTGACAGACGGACGGACGGACAGCGAAGTCTCAGTAATAGGGTCCCGTTTTTACCCTTTGGGTACGGAACCCTAAAACCTACTTCAGTGGTTATAATTATATTTCAGGGTAAAGGCGAGATGGTGACACATTGGCTCGAGGGTCGATCAGGGCCGTCCCCCGCGCGGCCTGTTCCGGCTTTCGATTGCGATGCTCCCAGCAGTTTCCTGGCCCGTATACACTCTCAGCGCGGGCGCACCGAGTCTCGCTACCAGCCTGATACCAGACCACACTGATTTGTTATATCTTACATCAAGCTATGGGCTGAAATACTATTAGTCTAAGATCCCGATATAGAACGACCTTCACCGAGATGTTTATTTGATGAAATGTATTTTATATTTAATTTAATATGTCAATAAATATATTGCATATGGGTTGCCTAACAAATTTTAGTCCAGGGTATGTTTAATAAATAATTAAAAGAAAAAAATTTAAACATTTCACCGGTTTGATTAATATTAGATAAATTCTATACCAATCGAAAGTATGAAGCCCATAGAATATGCAAACGGTAGGTTGCCTATTTGCCTATTATTTTCCCGTCACAACTATCGGGTAGCCAGGTATAAACAGGTAAATCTATACCTACTAGCATTTTGCAACGGTCTGATTATTGAATTGAAATTAAATAAAATTAAGATTATTTTATTATGAATTTATCTAATAATCAAACCGGTGAAATGTTTAAATATATATTTTTTTTTAATTTTTAACAAAACATACCCTGGACTGAAATTTGGTAGGCAACCCATATGCAATATATTTATTGACATATTAAATTAAATATAAAATACATTTCATCAAATAAACATCTCGGTGAAGGTCGTTCTAAATCGGGATCGAAATGAAGTATATTTTTTCATTCATGTCAGTATTTACTGTCCCGCACTCCACACACTGGTGCCCAGGTGGCCTATGATGGTTGCTTTTATCACGCGAATAAATAAGTGACAAAGCAACCGTCACGTTTTGACAAAAATTCGAGTGTAGGTGACAGATGCTTTGTCAGTTATTTATCGCGTGGTAAAGCAAGTATCATAAGCTCGCAGGTCTCACTAATTTCTCCCGTCACTATGTTCTTCTCCGGACTATAATGTGTTAACATGAACATTGTGGCTTGAGTAGTATAATGTCGATGTAGATATATTGCGAGTCCGTTTGATTATTCGTGTAATATTTATAATCTTTAGGGCAAAAAGCAACATTAATTGAAATAATACTCCATGCCAACTGTAAGTTGTACGAGTACGAGGCAGGAAATATAAATTTTGGTAAAAAGTTACGCCGCCGAAATGTTGCCAAAAGACAACGACCTCGCATTTTATAAGAATACAGAGCTATTTTGCGGTTATGCGGTCCTGGGTCCTTGGGTTTAAATAGCTAATCAATTATTCAATGTTGTGTTCAGACTCGCTAATATAATATAAATAATAACTAGGCTGTTTTCATACTGGGCATACGTTACCACGCGGTCGTTATGAAAATTCACGCGGCCGAGTGGTGCAGTGTGTTGTATATGTATTGTACCTGCCGCGACTATTTGACAAACGGAGATAATTATAGAAAGAATTATTTTTGGACTCAGAATCTACTAACCTTTGTTACCTGCGAACAATGCCCTTATACTATTCTTTGTCGCGCACTTCACTACTGTATTAAATACACAATCTCTAAAATCTATGTAGCTACACTGTTTCAATATGAACCCTGTTTCATTCGACTTAACTGGGTGTATACTTATTAGTTATTTTTTACGGGACAACTCTGTGGCTTACTGAACAATAGAGATAAAGAAATATGAGTAGATTCGAACTCCAAATAGAATGCTGAAATCGTTTGCAGCACAGTATGTCTCAATGTAGGGTCGGGTTGCCAACAGTGGCTCGGATTTTTTCGAACGCTCAAATTGTGAAGAAAAAGTCGTGGTAGCGGGCTGAAATTCACACTCAACGTGCTTTGGTTATTAAACTTTTTCCCAAAATTATCAGTTTTTCAATCAAGGCAACAATAAAGTAGTCAGACAATGTTTTTAAAAAAATGGGAAATGAGCCACTGTGTACGGGTACTGGGCTATTGTGACTCGCCCCTGTAGTACACAGAGACTCTAACAGTATACAGTGGCTCAAGTATATAATATTTAACTAAAACTATAATTTACATTCAGTTTCATTTATTTGTTTGAGTAGAAATATACTCTAAGCCTCATATCTATCAATATCAGACAATAAAAATTATAAAATCAAATCTCTTAGGATATTTGAGATCAAGCTCTTTTCTGACTTTGTTTCTTTGTCGTTAGAGATCTAAAAATTAAAAACGAGTTTAATTTTTATTCTTAGTCCAAGCAAATAACATAACAGTTATCAAGATACATTAAAAGGATAAAAAATCCAGAAAAATAACCAAAAAAAAGTAGGTTTACACTAGGATTGGTTACACTCGAGTGCAAAAGTGTTTCATGCATATAGGTTTATTCTTATAAAAAAAATACAGTTTTGTTTTTATGTTTTTTTATTTTATTAATTAGTTGGCATTGAACAGTAGCATAACATAACATTATCCAATAGAAATAATATAAGTAGGTACACAGTGGCTCAAGGAAGTACATAGTGTGACTCACGAGTCACTGTGGACTTCTTAAATTTGAGCCACTGACCACGCCGCAGCCATTTTGAATTCACCGGCGCATAACTATCACGTGGCTTGCCGAAGGACATGCGAATCTATGTCATTGCCTAGCATAATAACGTCACTTTGCATCAAAACAACAATACTTGTCTTAATGCTCAAATTTCTCTACATAAAAACAAGTGTAACTTACCTTAAAATGTAATTTTGCACCCTCGGCCACACGAAACACTTTCCTACACATGTAAACTGCGCGGGAGCGGGCGAATAACTGGTTTGTACGTGTTTGGGTGTCGAACGCTCTCGGCTAATGAAGGAGCCAGATAGATCGCGATAGATAAATATAGCCGCGAGTCAGTGTACCCGACCGAGCCACTGTTGGCAACCCGACCCTACGTGTTGTAATGAATCCTCGTGAGACCCGCTTGCAGGGTTGTGTCTGCAGCACCTAATCTAAACGTGCACCGTTTGACAGGGCTGCTGCATACGTACTGCATATGCACTGCACACGTACTGCGTACGCATTCGGTGTGCCTTTAATCTGCCACCACGTACCACGCGTTGTAGCGCGTGGCCAGTGTGAAGACCACCTTAGCGTTAGGTATAATCAATTCGTAGTAATTATTAATTGTGGTACTCATAAAGTAGGAAACAAATACGTCTAATTAAATAAGGAAATATTTTATACGCCATTGACGGCCAAGTAATACGGTAAATATATATGTTCTATACCTAGTTGCGGTTTTATTAATTATGGAATTCCCACAGATATTTGCTTACCTACCTACTTAGCTAAAAAGCATTTTCTCAATAATGTATACCTTGGAACAGAACTACCTTTTTGCAACTGGGTTGCAGTTCAAAAAGGAGAACGTGAGAGTCAGAACGCCGGGTGTATCTTTACACTGTAATAACTTTATGTAAGCAGCGGTTTTTTTTTTAAGTTTTACTACTTCGTGATGGTACACCCGCCATTCTGATTCTAACGTTGGAAACACTTATCTTAGAATTGATACAGACAGATAGTATTTGAACAGCAACTAGACATGTGCCGTTTCTTTAAATTTCCGGACACTTTTCTCATCTTGTATTGGAAATAAGGAGTTTTTGGAAATTTTGGAAACGGCACATTTCTAACTGGAATCCAGTTGCAAAATGGCAGTTTTATAATATGCGTAACTGCACTTCACTTGCAGTCTACACGTCAGTTGGTAGCTATGCAACTGCATCAGAACTACCGTTGAACTGCAATGATTTGTAGTATCTCCGTCTGTTTCGGCCCTTTTCCTATTCCTTCTTTTTGTCCTTATGGATACTCTACGGTCCAGTGGGACTCAAAGGATTGTTCCATCACCTCCATATATCGGATGCAGGAATCCAACGGCAACGCCTGGAATCCCTTTGGTTCTGGGTGGCTAATATTTCTAGGTCTGTGGCCAACACCAAATTTCTAGTTAGTCAGTTCCGAACTCCGAGTTAAGCATTTTCACAAAATCATTAATTTTCGTGTTTTGCATTTAGAGAAAATTTAGGTTATTCCGACTCATAATCATGAGCACTATTGATTCTTTTAAAAGAAAAAAAGGATCCTAACTTTTCCGATTCCACTTAAGCTCCTTTTTAGGGTTCCGTAGTAAACTAGGAACCCTTATAGTTTCGCCATGTCCGTCTGTCCGTCCGTCCGTCCGCGGCTTAGCTCCGTGATCATTAGTACTAGAAAGCTGAAATTTGGTATAAGTATGTGTATGTATAACGCCGACAGAACGGTAAAATTAAAATATTTTTTTTTTTTTTTTTCGGATACCTCTCGAACACCTAAAGTGGGGTGATTTTTTTTTTCATTTCGACACTAGTGTGTGGGGTGTCGTTAAATAGGTCTTGTAAAAATAATAGGGGTCTCCTAACATTATTTTTTGATAAAGTCAGCAGTTTTGTAAATATTCGCTCCGAAAACAAAAAAAAATAGTGTCCCCCCCCTCTAACTTTTCAACCACGGGTCAAAAAAAATCGGGAAAATTCATGTAAATGAGGCCTTATAAGTACTTTCAATGAAAACTATATTGAACAAAATCGGTCGAGCCGTTTTTGAGTTATCGCCAAATTTCATATTTTTTCTTTTAAAGGACGTAAGTTGACTTCCAGAAGGTAATAAGTGATAACAGTTTCTAGGGCGTTTACGACCTTTTTATAGAGCTTAAAATCTTACCTTACTTAAAACTCGGGCTTAAAACGGCAGTTTATTGTGAAGGATGAGCAACTACGGAACCCTACACTGAGCGTGGCCCGACATGCTCTTGGCCGGTTTTTTAAGTACATTCGTATGAAATGTAAGTAACATAATGGGAAATAAAACGTATACTTAGTATGAACATATTCGGATACCTTTTTTTCCTACAAAGATAAATAGTGTTCAGGAAAGGAAATGAACCATCTAACTTATTATTTCCATACGTTGTAATTATTAATCACGAGGATGAGTCCAATAAAACCTTTGGTGGTTCAGGATAATATGAACTTCGCAATAAAACACCATTTAAATATTCATAATAACATTTAATTGACACTTCGATAATACAATAACATTGGCCGTGAAGTTCGTAATAACCTATTACATAATTATACCTACTATCTTACAGTACAGCTTACATCATTTTTAGTTTTAGCAATCTGCTACTAAGAGTATTTTACACTTATGATCACAATTCGAGAAAAAAGTAGGTACGTATATTTATATGCGTCGTATAATGCCTATCATTCTATAATTATTTGGTCAATTAAAATACGAATCTGTTTCGTCCTTATTTGACAACAAAGACGAAAATACTAATATTTACAGACAGTAATTTCTGATAGCATTACATTATATACCTACCTACGAGATGACCTATGCGCTATAATACTTACATTACTACAGAGGCCGGGAATATGGACATTGTGTGACTAATTATAATTACTGGTCGCCTACGTTCTTTTAGAAAGAGGAACTGAGAAAATGAAAATTTCACTCACAAATTGGGATATTTACGAAAATTTAAAAATATGGTAGGTATTTATATTTTCTTTCCTTTATTTGGTAAAATCGATAATACACCTGGATAAACAAATGAAATGTTGTCTATTTTGACTCTACCTATTCCTATCGCTGCATATTATTATAATTAATACTGAATAATTTGGCACACTCAAACTCATAATAAATAGTTTCTGACACTCATTTACAATAAAACTATGTTCTGTAGCAGAGCAGAAAAGTGTGAATAATTAATATAATTAATGTCCGCGTACCCGAACGCGCTCCAGATATTAGCCAATTAGAGGAAGCCTCGCGCGCAGGCGCACTGACAGCATCGCCATTCGCCATCGATATGCGCAGAAGGCGATTTTTTTTCACTTCATACTCAAGGAAGAGCACGCACGCGTCCAAAAAATAAATTAGGTAATTACATTATTGTAAAACCGGCAATACTATGGTATTAAACCTATCTAACTTAAAAAGGCTATTTTAAATTCTATGCCATCCATATAATTTCTTATACCTCTACTTATTTACATAACCCCTGATTCCGTCAAATATACCGGTACCGGTAATTTTGATAATGTTAACTTATAGACATTTAATATCAACGTGTGATGTGCGAGAATGCGTGGCGAAGCTGTGAAACTGTTTGTTGATGAACGGTGCGAGGATGGGAAATTAACTTCAAAACCCAAAGTATTAAGTAAGTACAGTCAGCAGCTGAAGTAGCTAAGCAGAATAACACGCTAACAATGATCCGTAAAAGCCTAATTTTCTTGATAGAGTGCGTTTGTATATAATTTTGAACACTCGGCGTGTAGGTATAGCAACTTCTGTTACCGACTAACAAGCACACCTAAGAATAATTTTAAATTATGATACATAGTTTGTAAAAAAACTGTTTCTCCTCGATTAGTTTGATTTGATCATGATATACTGAATTAATTTTTACATAATACAATAAAACGAGAAATTAAAAATTTGATGTTGACAACTTTTAGTCGAAAATAATCCATAAAAAATATTAATAAACTTCTTTACAACTTAAATATTGTATATTATTTTGATAATGGAATTAAAAGGCTTTTATTTTATTATTTTTTTATTCAAGGATGTGTTACGATATACTTGGTAACTTTGGGTGCTAATAACCATATCATGCGTATTTTACGGTTAACATCAAAAGCAGCTGACAATTTACTAGGTACCGGATTATCTCAAATGAGAGTGGAGACCGCGGATCGGCAAGCGTAGTGTGGGACGCCCTCAGACTAGGTTGAGCGATGATCTTTGCAGGGTGGCTGGCAAGAGCTGGATGAGAGTAGTCGAGGATCGTTCACAATGGCGTGAGGTTGGAGAGGCCTATGTCCAGCAGTGGACAGGAATAGGCTGATGGTGATGATGATGATGACTATCTCAAATTGTCAGCTAATTTTGGTACTGACTGTCTGAGTCGCTCATTAAAACTTCGGGTTTCGGCGTTTATAATTACAAGAAACTTTGTAATTGCAAGTTATAAGTCAATTTCTATGTCAACTATCTACTGACAATACCAGTCATATACTGTGGAAAAGTTGAATCACTATCGTCCCCTGAATTTAACGGGACAGAATAACAACGAGAAAAAATTGATCCTCATGTATAATAATAAATAATAAATAAATAAATAAATATCAGACAACCTCACACAAATCAACCTAGTCCCAAATTAAGCTCAAGAAGGCTTGTGTTATGGGTACTAGGCGACGATATACATACTTATTTAGATAAATAAATACTTAAATACATAGAACATCCATGACCCAGGCACAAATATTCGTGTTCATCACACAAATATTTGCCCTTGCCGGGATTCGAACCCGGGACCGTCGGCTCAGTAGGCAGTTGCTTAACCACTGCGCCAACCGCGTCGTCAAATAATAAATATGAATTATGCTTTTCTGCCAGGGCCACTACACCGTGCGTCGATAGTACACTTAGGTATGTACCTACATATCTTTATCTACACCCATCTCGTTAAATTTCTATAACAAGTTCAGATATTATAGGTAAGGACCTACATTACTTGGCAGCGGACAAAATCAGAGATGTAATTTGATAACAGTACTATAGGCAACGCGAGGTCACCATTATAGTCTAAGATCTCGATATAGAACGCGACCTTCACCGAGATGTTTATTTGATGAAAAATGTATTTTATATTTAATTTAATATGGCAATAAATATATTGCATATGGGTTGCCTAACAAATTTTAGTCCAGGGTATGTTTAATTAATAATAAAAAAAAAAAATAAACATTTCACCGGTTTGATTAATATAATATTAGATAAATTCTATACCAATCGCGGTGGAGAGCGGTGGTAGCCTAGTGGTTAGAGCGTGCGACTCAATCCGGAGGTCGCGGGTTCGAACCCGGCCCGTACCAATGAGTTTTTCGGAACTTATGTACGGAATGTCATTTGATATTTACCACTCACTTTTCGGTGAAGGAAAACATCGTGAGGAAACCACCTAAGCCCAATAAGGCCTAGTTTCCCCTCTGGGTTGGATTGGAAGGTCAGATGGCAGTCGCTTGCGTAAAAACTAGTGCCTATACGCCACATCTTGGGATTTAGGTAGCCGACCCCGATTGAGAATTCATTCTCAAAAAAAACCGGCCAAGAGCATGTCGGGCCACGCTCAGTGTAGGGTTCCGTAGTTGCTCATCCTTCACAATACTAAACTGCTGTTTAAGCCCGAGGTTTAAGTTAAGAAAGATTTTAAGCTCTATAAAAAGGTCGTAAACGTCCTAGAAACTGTAATCACTTATTAACTTCTGGAAGTCAACTTACGTCCTTTTAAAGAAAAAAATATGAAATTTGGCGATAACTCAAAAATGGCTTGACCGATTTTGTTCAATATGGTTTTCATTGAAAGTACTGATAAGGTCTCATTTACATGATTTTTTCCGAATTTTTTGACCCGTGGTTGTAAAGTTACAGGGGGGGGGACACATTTTTTTTTTGTTTTCAGAGCGAATATTTACAAAACTGCTGACTTTATCAAAAAATAATGTTACAAGACCCCTATTATTTTTACAAGACCTGTTCAACGACACCAAACACACCAGTGTTGAAAAGAAAAAAAAATTCACCCCCACTTTAGGTGTTCGAGAGGTAACCGAAAAACATAAAAATTTTAAAAATTTATTTTACCGTTCTGTCGGCGTTATACATACACATACTTATACCAAATTTCAGCTTTCTAGTACTACTGATCACGGAGCTAAGCCGCGGACGGACAGACGGACAGACGGACAGACGGACATGGCGAAACTATAAGGGTTCCTAGTTGACTACGGAACCCTAAAAATGGGACAAAGGCTAGGAGGATGATGAAATTCAATACCAATCGAAAGTATGAAGCCCATAGAATATGCAAACGTTAGGTTGCCTATTCTTTTCCCGTCACAACTATCGGGTAGCCAGGTATAAACAGATATAAATCTATACCTACTAGCATTTTGCAACGGTCTGATTATTGAATTGAAATTAAATAAAATTAAGATAATTTTATTATGAATTTATCTAATGAACGGTGAAATGTTTTAATTTTTTTTTTAATTTTTAACAAAACGTACCCTGGACTAAAATTTGTTAGGCAATATAGTTATTGCCATATTAAATTAAATATAAAATACATTTCATCAAATAAACATCTCGGTGAAGGTCGTTCTATATCGGGATCCTCTACTAATACATTTTGATCAAAATTTATACTGTTATGGTGACCTCCCCCCGCCACGCGACTGGCAGGAATGAGTGTTTCATATTTTTATAAAAGAAAATCTATGAAAATGATTATGAATATGTGTGTAGATAAAGTAGTGTATGCAACTGTACATAATTAGGTCTTAAAGCACTCGTGTGATCCTATTATGAAACCTCTCATTATGTAGCAGTTGCATAAACTACTATATTATAATGATATCAATAATGACTTTATTTACATTACCCGCATTTTACTACAAGCAAAACGTAGGTGTATAATTAATAAGCTCGAAAGTTGTATTTACATTTATTTAAGTATTATATTATATACTAAAAAGAAACAACAAGACATGTAGGTGTCCCTCTAAAATAAAAGACGACTTTAGAGAAAGAGCTTTCAAATTAAGTATAAAACCTACACTGCGATTGGGAATCCATCTACCAGTGGCCTAAATCCATATATGTCTCTCTGATATCTCGGGGGAGATCTCCAAGGTGGCGATATATCTAGCAAATTGCTACTTCACCAACGCCGTCGCGTTAAATTGGCGCCTCATTTGTATGCGATGTCATATAGAAAAATTGCGTCTGAACGCAAACTTAACTTGACCGGGTAGCAACGTGAAAGGTCACTAACTGTATGCAGTTCGAATAGCAAACAACGCATTTTAATGATAGTTATAGTCTAGTAGACAGTTATAACCTGAGATATATCTCCTAAAACTACTCGAATTAGTGGACTGGTTCCTATTCAAATCATGATGAAATGGTTTACATATTACTAATTATTTACATACAATTTACATCGGTGTTTAAGATTAAGACAGCCTTCAAGTAGCAACATCATGAAAAAATGGGTTCAATGCAGTGCCACAGTTTCAGTAGTAGCAATAAATCAATATACTTACCTATAGAGTAGATACGTAGGTACATACTCCTCCGCAAAAGTGAAGTCCAAGGTTTTTAAAGTAAACAATGGACAATTTTGATAAGAATTTAAAAAGACTCATCTGTTTCTGCACAATATCTTACAATGTTTGCAGAGTGTATACACCTATGATGTATTTATGATATACCACCACCACCATCAATAATGTGATCACCAAAATGGACAACGGACGATGTTTATGAAAATTATGATATGATATATAGGTATACAAAGATTAGAGCACAAAGAAGTTTCAGAGCACAGATTGAAATGCGTAACCTGGCGTAAGAGGCCGGATTCGAACCCAGTACCTGGATTACCTAGATCTGGAACACGCTGGACCGGTAATCCAGCGGTATACCTACCGGTACCTACCGGGTAAAGGTAGCTACCGGGTTCGATTCCCGGTTTCTTCCGCCAGGTTACGAATTTAATTTAATTTGCGCTTGTTCTTTGTATCAATGGTTTAAGACTGCACCGAGCGAAATGTGAAAAAATAGGCAGTTGCCGTTAAGTAGATAACGTCAACACTAATTGTTTAATCCATTTCTAAACTATATATTTAGCATTTCGAAGAATGTGTTAACAACTTCACCGTGGAAAAATTATAAGATTATTAATATTTTACCCTAGAGAACTAAGTAAAGTTGGACGAAAATTGTAAAATCGTAAGCAGGCGTTAAGTGTTTTTTTATACATTAACAATGGAAATCTATTCTGATTATCAGTTCAAAAAAAAGATGAATGTTTACATTACAATTGATCCGCATCAAATATTTCAATTATTGTTTGGTATTAAAGGTCCAGATTTATCAAAAAGTGCTTTTAATTCTCCATACATTTTTACTATGGCACCCGCGCGCCGATTTAAATACGCATTCCCCGCGCTCTATGGTTCAGTCGCAAACGCTCGGCGCCCTCTTAATATAAAAAATGTGGCGTGTACCCACATTAAATATAATGAAACATTACAAGTTTCATAAATTTAATAAGATATGATTTTTTCAAAAAGAATCTATAAAATAGATCCACAGATTTTTCTGGATTAAAAAATAGATAAAAATATTTTTTATTTGCTTAAAGCTCCAGAAAATCTGTAACTTTTTTTTAGGAATAGGGTATTCTTTTACTAAAAAAAAACTAGCTTTTTGTAAAATTTCATACATTCCCCGACGCTCTGAAATTGTCCCTAATTCATTACTGATGAGCGACTGGTTGCCCCAAATTCAAGCATATTTTTCCGGTTCCTCGAGGGTTCACCATCGTTTGCCAGAATTTCATTTGCCATAATTTTACAAGCTTTTTTAACTTGCAAATTAGGTAGGTATGTGTAATGTTGAGGTGGAATTTTGCAAATCAATTTTGAAGCAGATTACCTTCAACCGACTGAGCTGAAAATTTGTTTTTTTTTTCACAGAAACTAATTTCACTAGTCATAATATTAATTTGACATAAATCTATTTTTCTCTCTGAGCTAAAACTTTTCGGGATTATTTTAAAACAAAACCTTACCTATCCTAATGATTTAAAGGAAAAAATATTGTTTAAAAAATCCCGAAGAGTTTACTGTTTCTGAAATAAAAAGTTTATGGCAAGTGATACATTATTTACGGGCAAGTGAATGTATAGGTATCGTTTCCTCGAGAACATGACTCGGAGTCCTACAAACCCGATTACAATCTAAAGCGCATTTTTATCACGGTTTATTTTAGGATATGAGCATTTCCAGGAAGTCCTGATCGTAATCCTTGAGACAGGGTCCTTTAGGGCTCTCCTCCTGAATCCCTGACTCTTTACCGATGAGCCAAAAGGTCTCCATCTCTCCTTTGCCCTGCAAAAAAAGAGTTGGATAAAAACAAAATGTATACTAGAAGCAAGTATCTGTGGCGAGCTATGGGGGCGGCTTATGTTCAGAAGTAGACGTCTGTGGCAGGTAACCATGAAATTTGTCCGCGTGGAAGAAAAAATGGGATTATGACTTATTTGTGTCTTCGTAGTTGGGGAAATATGAATCAGTTGGGGAAAAATCATCAATTCTTCGGACACATCGCAAGAAAAGGCGGCGGCAACCTTAAACGACTCATCGTGACCGGCAAAGTAGATGGGAAAAGGAATACGTTGGTCCGACCAAATCCGCTCCGCTCTTGACTCCATAGTTCACAGCGCCCTGCACACCGCCGCAGACAGAAACAGGTGGAGGAAGGTCGTACGAGAGAAACTGTTGGACAAAAGGTATCTTATAACCATGTGTGGCTGTCCTGTTACCCATGTACCAAAAACTTGAACATGTCCGTTAGGTGTGGCGTTTAGGCGTGATGAGAAGAAAAATACACTTTTACCAATATGATGGTGATCTCTTCGGGGAAACTGGAGGTTTTATCTGTGCAATTGCGGCCGAAGTAATGATGACGAACATTACGAACAATTATCGGAGATATATCCTGAAGGACGGTACGGTCGACATTTGTCCGGTTATTCTCATCTTGCTAACGGCGTGTACTCGCACAGACATATTTAACCAAGTAGCCAGGATCCACCAGTAACTTGCTCTTCGATACGGTCTTGTGGAGTCTGAGGTGCCGTACTATAAGTACACACCGATGTCAGTTCTCGAAAATGGTCGTGCCATGCCCTATTGGGATCGATCTATCATCACGGATTGTAGCCAATAAGCTTGATATCGTGTTGCTAGATCGATCCAAGCGCCAGGCAGTGCTCGTCAATATTACCATCCCGCATGACGAGAAGCTCGTGAAGGCCGAGGTGGACAAACTCAGCAAGTACCTTGACTTGGCTCACGAGTTGAACGACATGTGGGATGTTGATTCGACGATCATTGTCCCGATAGTCGCTTCGGCGAACGGTCTTATAGCGAAGACTCTCTCTAGATAGCTGGATCAAGGGCCAGATACAGGAGGCGGTACTCCTGGACACGACGCGCATCCACAGGAGGTTCCTCTCTGCAGCCCTAACCACCGGTAGAATGGGCCCTGCCCCGCTGCCGGCGGCTCCTTAGGTTAGGTTTTTTTAGAACGTAAAATGTAATATATTTTGTAATTACTTCATTGTATTTTACTTTTTATATACTTTATTGTAAAAAAACTTAACCTAAAAAATTAAATGCTTGGCGGTCTTATCGCTCTTTAGCGAAAGAGATACCTACTCCTCATTAAACTGCCTCCATCGCTCGATTTCCAGTGCTGAGTTTAAGATTGTTTTAACAGCCTTACGATATTTAACATTTTTTTTAAATCTCATTCATAATAACTACGATCTCCATTTTCTAACTCCAAATCCATGCGTCGCTCTATATCTTGCAGTCATTTTTGCCAAAGATTAAAAGCATCAGGTAACTGACGGAATAAATATTAAGCATCCTGCAGACAATTCCCGTAATCTAATTGGAAAAGTCTTCAAAAATTCTTTAACAATTGCATTGTCTAGACCATTTTAACTAAGAATAAAATTCACTTACCTATTTTAATATCTTTGTCATCATCAAAAATCTACGCGGACGAAGTCGCGGGCGGCCGCTAGTTTTATATACAAATCGAGGTTGGTTCTCAACTTTTTCCTCCTACTACTCCTTGCTAAGAAATTATGGCCAAAAACCACGCACATTACGTATTACAATAAAAATAGAAACAATCCAACACAGACTACTTTCTTTCTATTCTGTTCCCAAAATTTCGTTCGCGATTGGTTAAGTTTTAGAGAGGGCAATAATCAAAAACGAAACCTCGATTTGTACAACCCGCCGATGTTAAGTTTGCACCTCGTTTGTATGTAACGCCGTAGTTACCAAGTGCAAACTTAACGTAAACGCACAGGAGTTGGAGTTTGTAGTTCTAAGGCTTCTAAGCAATGTATTTACCAATTGTAATGTGGATTTGTTGACTTAATTAGTGTAGTTCACTTGACTAGCCCCGGCCGCACCGGACGACGCAGCGTGGGTAGGCCCCCCACAAGGTGGACTGATGACCTGGTGAAGGTCGCTGGAGTCCGCTGGATGCGGGAGGCGCAGGACCGGTCATGGTGGCGTTCTCTGGGGGAGGCCTATGTCCAGCAGTGGACGTCTTTTGGCTGATGATGATGATGATGATGATGACTTGACTAGCAGTTTGTACTTACAGGTATATCAGTAATTCCCCTGGACTCTACTTGATAACCTCCAATAACGTCTAACGCTTTCTTCGTCGTGTCTGACATGTGGATTTTCATAGCTGCAAAAATAACATATTTAACAAGTGAGATTAGAATATTTTGTTACAAGCTAGTGTAACAGCTAATTTTAGCCGTCTAGCCTCCATTCAGGATATATGGCATTGTCTGCATTTCATAAGAATTACTTATCTCAAGTAAGAAGATAATATGTCTATAAGGCTATTATTGCATATTGATGAATTAGATGTCTCGCGAAACAGCTCATTTGAGATTGTTCTCGCCTGCGTGCATACTTTCCATACGGCTTGACCCCGTACCTCATGTTCCCGGACAGACAGTACCAGGTCATTGATGTGCCTTTCACTCCCGCTGCGCAAGGCCCAGTATTCATCCCAGCTCGGATTTTAAGCTCTTCACCAGGACTTAGGGACTGTCGCTCAGTCCATACTTCGCAGTAACAGAGACATGTCTGCGATCTTGGAGGAGATAGATAATTTGACGTGCTCACCTTCTCCCGTACTCTCCATTCGACTTGCTGTGTTGATAGTGTCCCCAAACAGACAGTATCGGGGCATGGATGTGCCGACTACTCCCGCGACGCAGGGTCCGGTATTAATACCGGCTCGGATTTTAAGCGCATCACCAGGACAGTGGGGAACTGTCGCTCCGTCTAGACTCCGCATTAGTGACAGAGACATGTCTGCGATCTCGGAAGCATGTCGGTTCCCTGGAAATATTTACACATAGTCAAATTAATACTTTAAGTCGTCATTCAACGACACGGAGGTCGAGACAGAATCGCCGAGAGTGGAAAAAGAGGGAAGAGGCCTGTATCCAAGTTTGGATCTATAAAAGGTCACAATGATGATGATGATCATGATAAGTCATTTATTAAAAATTACGATATCACTCTCTTTTGTGTCAAAAATGGACCAATATGTTTCGAAATCGTATGTCAGTTGATTAGTGAACGTGATCGTTTTTGATATTTTGTATGGGTATAGGCAGTTCACGCTCCGTAATTTGTTTCTCTGAATTTAGCTAAAAGTAGCGTCGTGGTTATTGTTAAACATGTCAAAGAGGTTTGACGGACTCAATGGACGAAATTTGAAGTTAATTTTTCATAGAAGAACTTTTGAGAAATATAAGCTTGTTTTGAGACTTTCTACGTGTGTAAGCTATACAAATCAGGAAAAGGAAGGAATATAAGATATTAACTAACCATTCCGTTGAGGAAGGCCCGACACTGCCATGTAGGCGTCGCCTATCGTTTCCACTTTGTAAACATTGTACAGTGTTATTTTCTCGTCAAATAACCTGTAAAAAAGCACCATTGTGATTAATTCTTGCCATCATTTTATCGAGATATGGAAATATAACAGAAGTCGGTCTCAAAACCAAAACCACGTCTAAGTCATGATTGCTAGCACAGCTAGGTGGTGATATTCGGAAAGGTTTTTAATGGACGTCCCTTGATCCCAAGACCTTTAATGGTATGTCCATATGACTCGCCTAAAGAGGCGAGATAGTTGTGTAAATTACAGTAACACGCGATGGAATCCCATTTATGTGACAATCGGGGAACTTCTTGACCATCTACTCGCATAGGCAGTGACCGGCTTTTGGAGGGCAATAGTCACCATCACTCACCTGTAAAGCATGTTCAACATGTTTATAATCTCCATAGGAGTACTTTTGGCTGATATGCTGGTAAACCCGACGATGTCACTGAAGAAAATGGTGACAGCATCAAAGGCTTCTGCCGGCACAGTCTTCTGAGCTCGCAGCCGCTGCAGGACTGGCATGGGCAACATCCGCGACAGCAGGATATCGCTCTTCTGCTTCTCCGCCATCAGCCTCTGGGTGGTAGATGCGATGGATGTGGAGAAAGTCTGAGGAATAGAAAAAGACATTCATGAAGGGCTTTTATGTGTCCCCTTAAATATTATAGGTAGGTACGGCAGCTGTGTCACCGAGATAAAAAGGCGAATCGGGATTGCAAAGGATGCTATGGTCCGTTTGAACAACGTCTGTAAGAAAAGAGGAATTGGTATCAAAACCAAGATCCGATTGATACGTGCTCTGGTATTCCCTATCTTCCTGTACGGAGTGGAAACGTGGACAATCCTGGCCCGAGAAAGGCAAAGGATTGATGCATTCGAGATGTGGTGCTGGAGACGTATGTTAAGAATACCATGGACTGCGAAACGCACCAATGCATCGATCCTGAACCAGCTCCAAATAAGAACTCGCTTATCCACCACGTGCCAACAACGCATTCTTTCCTATTTCGGCCACACAATGCGCAGAGACGACGAAAATCTCGAAAAACTGATCGTGGTTAGGAACACCGACGAGAAAAGATCGCGCGGTCGTTCACCAACAAGATGGACCGATCAAGTAAGGACTCATTGAACTCTAAATTCTACTCGGTTGTAAGAGACGCGCTGGATAGAAACCGGTGGAGGCAGATCATCCGCGCCAGATGCAACCCTGAAGCTGACCACGATCCTCAGACACGAGGGACCGACTCCAGAGAGAGAGATTATAGGTACCTAGATGACTTCTTATTATAGAATTTTTTTTAAAGGCGTCTGTTAGCAGCGATACTTTAGCCAAAAACACGCACCTAGTACACAAATTGTATAATTACCGATATCGAAAATTCGGTTAACTTTTGGAGGAGGAAGCATTCGAGAACGAAACCTGAATTAGTATAACCCGGCTGCGTTAATTTTGGACCTCATTTTGTATGCAATGCAATGCGACAGTTACCAAGTGCAAACCTAACGTGAACGGATAGTATGGAAAATATGAGCAGTGGTATTTCCTCTTAAGAAGTGAATTTATCTGAGTTCACCCGAACCCGTCACCCTAAATTACATATTATAAGAGCAGATGGACGTTACCTATTATGTAGCAGTAGGTAAAAAGTTTCGTTATGTATTCATTCATTCATTATTTAAGAGCTTCGCTCTTGACGGTGGAGTAATCGCCACTCTTCCCTATTTCTTGATAGTGTTTTGGTCTCCTCATACGACATAGTGCCCACTTTCTCTTTCACTTGACTAAAAAACGTAATTCTTGATCTTCCTCTGCCTCTTTTCCCGTCCACTTTGCCTTCCAGGATGTTCAGAAAGAAAGATCAGGTGTCCAATCATCCATCCTCTTCTATTTTGAATGGTTTTCAGTAAGCAATGTATCATGATTGATAAAATAATTAGTATGTAAACAAATATATTAAATGAATTATTTATCTATATTAAACTTTCATGCCAAACCATTATTAGCAAAGCAGGGGCTGCGGCTGAAATTGCAGCTAAATTAAAACATGTCAAATACTCTAACTTGGAGCCAGTGTATGACTTTGTTCCGGTGGCTGTGGAGACAGGTGGACCCTGGTGTCCCTGGTGCTCAGAGGCCAAGTCGTTGATAAAAAAAATCGGACAGCGTTTGAGAGAGAGAGAGGTTGTGACCCCCGGTCTGGCTCGTACCTGGTTCAGCAAATGTCGCTGGCAATACAGTTTGATTTTTGATGTGTTATTGACAAAACGTGTTGCGGTTTATTATATTGTATCGCTTGGACGAAGCTTGCTGCTGATAAACATTTATGTGTGATTTTGACGATGGTTGCTACGGATGCTCATTTTGTATTTATGACGAAACCTGCGCTGTGGATATAATATTTGGATACATGCATGAAAGTTTAATAAAGACAAATATATTTAATTAACATTTCGTTTTTAATATCACAAGGATAACTTCTTTCGACGCACTAAGAACGTATTTTTATGGGTGGTATTTCCTTGACGCATTTTGCTATGACCGCGTTTATTCTTACATTATGTTCATTTCAAAGCTTGTATTATCTTAATCACACAATAATTTTCCTTGTCACATTCAATCTCAAATATTTTACGACTTGTCATATTTGTTACAATACCTAGGTACTATTATAATATTAAGTTCCAAGATATTTTACAAAAATTTAATGTTAATATTTGAATTTTTGTAAACCGGACCGCTACCAGTATGGTAGTAGTAACATTTTATCCTGCTTCATGCCAACTAAATACTATTAGATATAGATCTCTGGAAAATACATAATCGAAGATGTAAATAGATATTATTCTTATCAATAATATGCCAAATTAATATTCTGTACAACAAAATTATGTAAAATTACTCATTTTACATAATTTTGTAGCACGAATGTTTTAAAAAATGGTACGCCGTCAGTAGGCGTTAAACCAAACCATTCGTGCTCCGAAACCCCCGATGTATGAAAATGACAGTATGAGATAAAATATATGCAACAAAATCGGCAAAATTGTGATTCTGTCGAAGGTTGTTATGCAAGATCAAATTATGACAATATGCAACATATTAGTGAACCATAATGCGACATATTTTGGTATATCTAGGTTAAATACAGAGTCGACGCCCTCAACTATAATTACCTATATTCTAAGAAGGGGACTCATATACTTATAGGTAAAAGTGTATATTATACAATTTTACCTATATTAGTCGCCTTCTAAGAATCAACTGAATATTGAAAAAAACTCCGAATAAAATAAAGTCGATCGTTCAGCTAAGAATTTAAAAAAAGAATCGGACACATCACACGGAAAATTAATTCTTGGAAACGTTTGGTGACACGAGGTCGAATAGACGCCGCGACCGCGTGGACGATCCCCAACAAGATGGTTAGGCCTTATCAAATCTGTCACACAATGTCATGGAATGGAATGTACCCAAAATGCTATAAACATAGACAAGTGCAGAAGCATCACGAAAGCAGCAATCAAACCGAAGCTAACGATCCATAGCCACGACCACTCTGTAAAAGAATGTCGTAAGTTAGCTTGCTATACCGGATGTTGATTGTTATAGAAGCAATAAATTAAAACGTAGATTGTATCCTTCAAACTGAACAACATTTGTAAAGATGTAAAGCAATTTCTGAAATTAACTTGTATTATATGATAATTTGTAAAATAAAGTTAATAGGTATGTTCGATATATTAGTACAGTGACAACTATGTTAATGCTAAGGAAATGCCAATGTTGGACGACGTACACTGAAAATACTATTTAATTTGTTTAAAAAAAAATGTTGTTCTGAAAACTGACTTTTTCTTAAGTTACTGAACAAATGTTGTTCAGTTCGAACTATTTGAAGAGTAGAATCTATAACATTTTCTTCGGTTTCCGCGACTGTCACCAATTTAACTTTAACAGAGAAGAATTTTGTTTCTTTCAGTTAACCTTTGACAACGGTAACTGGAAAGCTACCGAAACCTTTCGTACCGGTAACCTTTCAAATAATTAATATACTTACACGATATAATCCGTTTAAACTGTTTTACAAAATACTCTTTATTGCACTCCTCAATCATCAAGAAATATACGACACAACATGAGATACATTAAAATAACAGGCCAGAGGTAAACAACAGACGATCTTATCGCTAATTTGCGATCTCTTCCAGACAACCTTTAAATAAATAAATATCAGACAATCTCACACAAATCGATCTAGTCTCAAATTAAGCTCAAGAAGGCTTGTCTAGCTACTAGACGACGATATTACATACTTATATAGATAAATATATACTTAAATACATAGAACAACCATGGCCCAAGGACAAATATTCGAGTTCATCACACAAATATTTGCCCTGGCCGGGATTCAAACCCGGGACCGCCAACTCAGTAGGCGAGTGCTTAAAAACTGCGCCAAACGTGTCGTTAAAATAAAACTTTAGATAGCGGAGTAGTTGAAAATTATTTAAGTGAGTAGTATCGATGTTTTAATTTTTTGCGCCTATTGCCGGCAATGATTATAGCTGCGTGTGCGACGAGTTAACGAGCGGGGATTCCTCAATCGCATCTTGATCTCCGAAGTTCACATCAGATGGCCTCGCTAGACGGTCAGCTCAGTCGCTCCACGCGATCGTCGAAGGCACACGCGATCTGCGCTCGCGCCACCCAAAATGATACGACTCGCGCTCATACTCGTTGTAGCGATATACCTGACATGTGTTAATTCAGCTCCATATATATTATCAGGCAATAATAACCTTCCAAGTGCATTTTTAAGGAACGGTCTAATAAAATGTCCGAAAGGAAAAACTTTATTTCAGTTGAATGACTATATTGATTGTGTTAATACGATTAAACCAGATCGCCAAAAAATGCAGGAACACAAAGTGCACAGGAAACATTATATTAATAATATTAATAAATGCCCTGAAGGAACTGTACGAAAATATATTAATGGAAAATATAAATGCGGTAAGTAGAGAGGTGATTTATTTATTATTATTTTATTCAACCATTAATTAATTATGATACACTTATTTTTAATTTGTATATATTTTGTATTTTGATGCACTTAATGACATTACAAAATTTCTGTTTTTGCCTGTTTATTATTAGAATGATTAGGTATTTAATAGTTTCAGAATACTTATATAGATATACAATTTAAATAGGTATGTAAGTCAAACATCGACAACAATTATATTTAATGACTGTAATGTATAAACAATGAAATAAAATAATCAAAGTTAAACATACAATAGTCCGAATAGTCTTTCGAATTAAAAATGGATTACAAAAGTATGTATATGCTTAATAATTATAGACCAAAGAAATTTGTGAAAAATTATTAGTTTAAATTAATATCTATATTTTTTTTAACGTTCATTCAAGATTTCAAGATAATGTATTATTATTTACTACGTGTATCTATATTTTTATTATTTAAATACATCTCGTTACTACACAGTATCAGTTTGCCTATCTCCTTCCTAACTCAATTGCCTAAGAGTTAACTGTAAGAGATTCCTAACAGAGACAAGTTCACCTTTGTTGTTATATTTGTTACGTATTTTAACCTCTTTTTGTGTAATAAACTGTTTACATAACTACATACACTCTAAACTGAAGAACTTATAGAGCCTAACACAATATTATGATCTGATTATTTGGTATTTTTTTTATAAAAACGGTTTAAACTCACGTTAAAATTGTCAGGAACGACCCGACATGTTTTAAAATCCTATCCAAGAAGTTTTTACGTGACTTAAAACCGTTTTTATAATTATTAGAGATGTCTCACGATAGTTTTAATAATAGTATTACTGAATATTTACTCTGTTTATTTTTTCTTACAGTAAAGAATTTACGTCAGCGTCGTGCTTAAGATGCAAGTTCCTGATCTGATACAAGATATACAATCATCAGAGAACTTCCGAGTCGCTGCCAATGCCTTTGTAGGGAGAGTGCCAACTATGGGTACATTACGTACCCAACTATCGGCCTTTATCAAGGAAGAGCTTTGGGCGAAAGGTGACCCTAGTCTACACTACTTGCGAGGTTGACCGAATTGGGCGAATATGATAGTGTCGGAGGCACTTCGCTACCAAAACCCATGCTTCGGCCAACTTCGGTCAACAACTACGCTTGGAGCCGCAATAAGAAGTTGCGTCACAAGTGGCCTACTAGTATTGTGTATTTTAATAATTGTTTATCTGATATATCGATACCTTTGGGTTCAATTGGCGTAAAGGACATTTTGGCGAAAATGAGTTATATATATAGTTTTGTTCAGAATTTCAAGCTCTATCGTTCTGTGTAGTTAAAATTTCGATATCTTTAAAAAAAATGCCTTTACGACCCAGTTTTTATTCATCATGTTCGCAAATCTAGCTCAGGTTAAGGGACGTAAGACGTGTCCAGTTATAAATTACGAATTAAAAGGTGTAACGTAAAGTAAACCGGTAAATATTAATACTGTCGTAGATGACGTATTTTTTTCTTGGTAACCTTTAAGCCCTTAATTTCTCACGATTACTTTCCATTAGCGCATAGTCGAAATGGGCGTTAAGGACATGTTTTCTTTTACTTGTCCTTTACGACCTGCATTCAAATTATGATACTCGAATTTGATAAACCGAATAAGGTTGTAAAGGGCATGTATTATTTTAGTTGTCCTTTACGACCTCCTTAAAAATGATTACACCATTTTTTGATAGAATTAAGTAGGTTGTAAAGGACATGTATTCCTTTACATGTCCCTTACGACCTACCTTTGAATTATTATACTTGTTTACATACCGTAATTTGATAAACCGAACACGGCTGTAAAGGGCAAGTAGTCTTTTAATTGTCCTTTAAAACCTGCCTTAAATCTAATTATAGCACAGTTTTTTAAAAAGAGCTGGGTCGTATAGGGCTAGCCTTTATATTTGGCATTTACTGCCACAAATGTGTGTATAAATTCTGAAAAAAAAGCAATTGACGTAATCGTAAAAAATAAATAGTTTTCTTGGTCCTTTATAACTACAAAAAGTTGTTCGATCAGAAAGTGGAAGATCAGAAATGGAAGTTAGATGTCCTTTACAACTGGTAAAAATGCTATCAATGTCATTTACACCCGTGACTTTTTGGGATATTTGGAAATGATGGGGTTGTAAATGACGGTCTCAGATGACTTTAGTCTAATTTCGGGGCGTAAAGTTAATAGCTATGTAATAAAAATGGACAGTTTTCAACTTAATTTACCTTAAAGAGACTTGAAAAATGTATTATAAAGATAATGAATTCAGCTAGGCATGTCCAGATTATATTTAAAATGAATATTTTTTGGAAAACGCAATAATAACTATGAAAGGACTAACTATTTTGTAATCAGATTTGAAATAAAAAAAAAATTAATTGTTTATAAACTGACTAGATTGCGGGAACAAGGAGGGAAATAATGTCATACTAGTGTTCTACTTTCTTCCAATAGCACTAAATAATAGTAATGGAAGTGACAGAGTGGCTAATGATTATCGACATTAGGATATCAAACATTATTAGGACGAGTACGTAGTGAGTAAAATACTGTAAATGTAAACAATAACTATAATAGTATGAAAAATAATGCAGTCTTGCGTACATAATGACAGTTACATTAAAAAATCTTACTACTAGGTCTTATTTTAATTAGTAATATTTGTACCTCATGAGAAAAGTCACGGTACAACTATTATTTATTTAGTTTCACGTAACTTGTACTTGTACGTTGAAGCATTTTCCACTATACATTTCTATTAGGGCTTATTGCCCAAATTTAAAACAAAAAACTTAATGGTTTCAACGATTGTTGAATATAGAAATATAAAAACTTAACAGATCTTAATGGACGTATTATTTATTTATAAATTCGTAGCAATATGTTTCAAACACTTTATAAACCTTACGCTGTTTTTTACCCTGCAATCCCTTCATTCACGATTAACTACAATAAAATGTTAGAGACCAATCGAAATATTAAATTATAAATACTTATATATCAGGGACTGGAACCGGTAACCGGAATTCATACAAATATATTTGTATGAATTCCCGGTATCGGATAAAAGCTTTCCTTTGTTTTTCGTTTATTATTTTATATTTAATCGGACAATTTAAACATACGTATTCGTCATTTAATACATGATTGAGTCCCGTATAAAGAGCATAAAATATTGGGTTATTGCTGCAAAAACCGGTTCCGGTCCCTGCTTGTATGTAGGTACCTAATAGAAACAGTTTAAACTTATTATTGCTCTTCTACTCACTCTCGATCTCATCTTCTTCTTCAGTTTCTGGAAGTTTATTTTTGATTGGAACGGTAACGTTGCGTATTCAAGATGAAAACGCCGTGGTACAGTAGCCTGGTCGCAAAGCTTTTTCAGGTCTCTATACTTTGCTTCTGAAATTGGCAATCGTTCAGTGTATAAAGTTTTTGGTCTCATTACACCCACATCAGACACTGTTTTTACTGTTTTTTTTCCTTTTCCTTTCCCTTTTGATCTCACTTTAACCGGGCCAGAATCAAATAGGATTACAGGGTGTACTTCTGCACCAACTGCCATAGAATATTTAATTTCCATCACATTCTTGTGTTTTTTTCGGAATGTCGCTACTCCCACTGCACGCATTTGAATTTGACTCAAAACTTTGGTCGTGAATGTTTTGTTAGTAAGGTCATCAAACACGCATTGACTTTGCTACTATACCGTTTTCATCCTGAATACGCAACGTTACCGTTCCAATCAAAAATAAAAGATAAACTTCCAGAAATTGACGAAGAAGATGAGATCGAGAGTGAGTAGAAGAGCAATAATAAGTTTAAACTGTTTCTATTAGGTACCTACATACAAGCAGGGACCGGAACCGGTTTTTGCAGCAATAACCCAATATTTTATGCTCTTTATACGGGACTCAATCATGTATTAAATGACGAATACGTATGTTTATATTGTCCGATTAAATATAAAATAATAAACGAAAAACAAAGGAAAGCTTTTATCCGATACCGGGAATTCATACAAATATATTTGTATGAATTCCGGTTACCGGTTCCAGTCCCTGATATATAAGTATTTATAATTTAATATTTCGATTGGTCTCTAACATTTTATTGTAGTTAATCGTGAATGAAGGGATTGCAGGGTAAAAAACAGCGTAAGGTTTATAAAGTGTTTGAAACATATTGCTACGAATTTATAAATAAATAATACGTCCATTAAGATCTGTTAAGTTTTTATATTTCTATATTCAACAATCGTTGAAACCATTAAGTTTTTTGTTTTAAATTTGGGCAATAAACCCTAATGGAAATGTATAGTGGAAAATGCTTCAACGTACAAGTACAAGTTACGTGAAACTAAATAAATAATAGTTGTACCGTGACTTTTCTCATGAGGTACAAATATTACTAATTAAAATAAGACCTAGTAGTAAGATTTTTTAATGTAACTGTCATTATGTACGCAAGACTGTATTATTTTTCATACTATTATAGTTATTTAATGCTTAAATAAAAATTGTGGTGTACCTACCCACATAAAAAAAATGAGACATTATATGTTTCATAAATTTATTATAGTTATTGTTTACATTTACAGTATTTTACTCACTACGTACTCGTCCTAATAATGTTTGATATCCTAATGTCGATAATCATTAGCCACTCTGTCACTTCCATTACTATTATTTAGTGCTATTGGAAGAGAGTAGAACACTAGTATGCCATTATTTCCCTCCTTGTTCCCGCAATCTAGTCAGTGTATAAACAATTAATATTTTTTTTTATTTCAAATCTGATTACAAAATAGTTAGTTCTTTCATAGTTATTATTGCGTTTTCCAAAAAATATTCATTTGAAATATAATCTGGACATGCCTAGCTGAATTCATTATCTTTATAATACATTTTTCAAGTCTCTTTAAGGTAAATTAAATTGAAAACTGTCCATTTTTATTACATAGCTATTAACTTTACGCCCCGAAATTAGACTAAAGTCATCTGAGACCGTCATTTACAACCCCATCATTTCCAAATACCCCAAAAAGTCACGGGTGTAAATGACATTGATAGCATTTTTACCAGTTGTAAAGGACATCTAACTTCCATAATTCATTGTTTACAGGAATAACTGTCATAAAAGGTTAAAGATATGGACAATTCAAATATATTTCACATACATGTCAAAAATATAGGTCGAGAAACAAAACAAGTATAGCCATTTTTTGTAAAATAAAACAGTTTTTTGCTTCTCCTCAAAACCAGCGTTTTGTCCTTTACCCCAATTGAACCCAAAGGTATCGATATATATGTTAGTTCTAAGATACTAATTTATGAACCACAATTACCAGAAATTTGTGTTTTTTTTTTTCAGTACATTTCACTGGAATTAACATTGTAATTTTCAATTCAGTTTATAAGTTTTATACATAGTTTACGAGTTTATTCCTCGCTGGTATCATAAATCATAATACTCTTACATGTGCTATCAAGCCACGTCTACACTGATTTGTTATCAGTAGCCCAAATGTTAGCTGCTAGTTACATAAATCTGACGACTGACAAATTGAGGCCTCAAAATAAGTTTTGAAAAATTTGCATAATTTGATCAGAATTGTGTATTGGCAACTCCCTTAGCATGCAGGGGCTGTTCTGTATGAACACCTTTTATCAGAAAAAGCCCCAACGGAAGTGGACCTGGAAGAGCCCCGACGGTGTGACGAAGAACGAAATAGACTTCATCATAGCCGACAAGAAGCACATATTTAGGGATGTCTCAGTGATCAGCAGGTTTAATACCGGTAGCGATCACCGGCTTGTGCGAGGCACCCTAAGTATCAATTTTAAGCTCGAACGTAGTCGCATGGTGAGGTCTGTTCTTCGTCCAAATGTGCCCCAAGCTGGACATGATGCATTCCAACTGGAATTGAGAAATAGATTCGCCGCACTGGAGACCCCGGCAAATGTTGACGAGGATCTGGACGGCTTAATTGGGGTGATACGCGAAGTGGGAACGAGGCACTTTCGGAAAAGGCGGTCAGACAGGAAGTCCAAACTTTCTAGCGAGACCCTGGATTTGATGCGATTTAGACGTGAGACACCAGAGGAAACTTTGTCAGATCCCCAGTCACTCCACAAGAAAATCAGGAGCTTGGTGAGACGCGACCTTCGCAGCTGGAACACTCGCCTAGTACATGAGGCGATCAAGCGAAATCGGGGGTCGAAGGTCTTTACCAAGACACTGGGGAGGAGTCATCTGACAAAGTTAGCTACCTCGAATGGTGAAACCGTCACATCAGTCCCGGGGATACTAGCTGAAATTGAGGACTTCTACGGACATCTGTATGCTTCGCATGCACCGAAGCCTACACCTGACGCAAGAGACCCTAGAGCCCCACTTACCCGCCACTTCACTGAAGATCTCCCAGACGTAGATGTCAACGAAATCGAGGCGGCTCTCAAACAGCTTAGTAATGGGAAGGCTCCCGGTGAAGATGGAGTAGCCTCTGAGCTCCTCAAGGCTGGAGGTAAACCTGTTCTTGGGGAGTTGAGGAGGCTCTTCAACTCTGTAATAACCAATGGGACTACCCCGAAGGCGTGGAGCAGAGGTGTAGTGGCATTGTTTTTCAAGAAAGGAGACAAAACGCTCCCTAAAAACTATAGGCCGATCACGCTTCTGAGCCACGTCTATAAGCTGTTCTCGAGAGTCGTCACGAATCGTCTGGCATCAAGATTTAACGCCTTTCAGCCACCGGAACAGGCTGGGTTTTGGTAAAGGCTATAGCACCGTGGACCACATCCATACTGTTCGGCAGGTTATACAGAAGTCCGAAGAGTATAACCAACCGCTGTGTATGGCGTTTGTGGACTACGAGAAGGCCTTCGACTCCATCGAAACCTGGGCCGTTCTGGAGTCTTAACAGCGATGCCAAGTCGACTGGCGGTACGTGGAGGTGCTGAGAAGTCTCTACCAAATGGCGACTATGTCCGTCCAAGTGCAGAACCACCAAACAAGACCCATCCAGTTGCTCAGAGGTGTAAGACAGGGTGACGTTATTTCCCCGAAACTCTTCACCAATGCTCTGGAGGATGTCTTCAAGACCCTGCGGTGGAATGGAATGGGCATCAATGTCAATGGTGAATATCTCACACACCTCCGCTTTGCTGACGACATAGTTATAATGGCAGAATCGCTGCAAGACCTGCAGGAAATGCTGTCCGGTCTTAATGATTCCTCGAGACGCGTTGGGCTAGGGATGAACTTAGAAAAGACTAAGATCATGTTCAACGAGCACATCGTCCTGTGCCCGTTTCCGTCGAAGGTGTAGCCATTGAAGTTGTCCAGGAGTACGTCTACCTAGGACAAAAGTTACAGCTGGGTAGAGACAACTTTGAGAGTGAAATCACCAGAAGAGTGCAGCTTGGCTGGGCAGCATTTGGAAAGCTGCGTCACATCTTCGAGTCACCCTTGCCACAATGCCTGAAGACCAAGGTATTCAATCAGTGCGTCCTGCCGGTCATGACATACGGAGCCGAGACGTGGAACCTGACAGTGAAACTAGCCCACCGACTACACGTCACACAGCGAGCTATGGAAAGGGGTATGCTCGGAATCTCGTTAAGGGACAAAGTCCGGAACGAGATTATCCGACAAAAAACCAAAGTCACTGACGTAGTTCAGAAGTGTAGCAGACTGAAGTGGCAGTGGGCTGGTCACATCTGTCGCAAAACCGATGATCGGTGGAGTAGACGGGTTCTCGAGTGGAGACCACGACTCGGCAAGCGTAGTGTAGGACGCCCTCCGGCCAGATGGACCGACGACCTGAAACAAGTGGCTGGTGGTGACTGGATGGCGAAAACGGGAGATCGGGCCTTGTGGCGAACCCTGGGGGAGGCTTACGTCCAGCAGTGTACTGCAATAGGCTGAAATGATGATGAATGATGTGTATTGGCTTTTTGTCAAGTAGTTAAACTAGTTGAGCATTTTTTTTTTTTCAGTGTATAAATACATATTATGTCTTTCTGTTTCTCAGAAAAAACTCTAAAAGTACCTACTGATACGCTTTGTTATACTTTTTGCTAAGGTGTAGCTTGATTGTTAAGAATATTTTTATTTATATGGCAATAATGTGCATATGTCATATGTATCCATTATAAAATGTCAGTAGCAATCTGTCATCAACTAAATTCAAAACATTGATTACCGGAATGCTGCTCAATCCTTCATTCTTCTTTTGAAATTAATAGACTCGTGGGTATCAAAAAAGAAATGTTTATAACAGTGGATAGTTTTATTATGCAAAAATTACTAGAAAATTGCAGCCAAGACCTTGTAAATTTACGGTAGTTAAACCTGTTTAAACGGAATAGGGAAAACATACCTCTTCACCACTGTTATAGAAATTAAGTATAACCGTTATAAGTGAAATTTGGTTTTTAGACTTTTAGTATTTACCTTTATTATTGACACAAGTAGATTATTTATATATAGCGTAGATATTTGTGTATAATGAACTTTGCATTTATTAGTTTGTGATACTAACATAACGTTGAATAAACGTAAATAGATTGTTCAGTTTATAGAGTGGAATCTCGCTTTGCTAACTAAACAATAAGAACGAAGAATATTGTTAATTTTATCAGAAGTAAGAAATTAGGTAAATATTCTGGTATAAAACCGAAATGTTTTGCTAAATTTAAGATAACATCATCCTTCATTATCATTTAAAGCAATGAAAAGACTTTTTCACCTCACTAGCTCGGAAAGCCCAGTTTGTTTGTTTGATATCTATTGAGAAAATCGCTTTTTATCCACATGTGGAGAAAGAATTTTGACGTTTCAACGCAGCTAAAGTAAAATTTGACATGAGCTTATTTTCTGAAAAATCGCGTTTAAAATACCTACATGAAGGCTAATTAGACCTTAGTTTTAATAAATGGCAAATTGGTTGATTATTGCAGATATTTTTCAAAGATATAGTACAAACCCTTAATCTTTTTTCCTCGCTGTAGTGAGGTGAAAAGTTTTGTGTTATACACGGGCGAAAAGTTATTTTACGTCTCGTGTATTGAAACACTCGCTACGCTCAGGATTCTATTTTGAACCACTCGCTTCGCTCGTGGTCAATCATAGGATCCTTTCGCTAGCTCGTGTTTCAAATAAACACTCGCGGGTAAAATACAACTTTCCCCCCTTGTATAACAAAATAACTATTTTATTACATAGGTACCAATCGAATAAGCAGAGATCGTAAAATGAGCAAAATTAATTGAAATGACGTATGACGACCTACTTTGTAATGTAATTCTAATTGTAATGTAATATACGTATTTTGAAATATGTTATTTTCTATGTTTGTATCAAATGCCAAGTCTGTGTGCTCGAAATATTTGTTGATTTTTGACTTCAATCAATTTTGCTAACATTTTACGCTTATAAGACAATACATATAATATCATTTTAGAAAGTAGGTACCTATATTGAATCTTAATTTATTGGTTGGAGTTAGCTTTATGTTGTTAATTCCGCCTCTTCCAAAAATGTATATCATAACACCGAATTAAGTTTGAATGTATTTGTCATTGTGTTAATAAATTATAATTGAAAATTAAATACTCGTATTGTTATTATCCTGTCTTATACATACTTTGTAAATGAACATAAATTATTACGATTTTTTTATATCTTCGTTAAAGTGGTATGTCTATCTCTCTTTATCTGACAAATATGTACAGCGAATAAAGATAAAGGAATAACGTTTTGCATAATATGTCAGGCGGTTTTTAGTAAAAACAATTTTGCGATAAAATCACTAGCGACATCTAGTGTAGAGCAGTAACCGGGCTACCACGACGTAGGTACTCCTAGTCACCAATAGATGGCGTGTAGACTTGACCGCTGCGTAAAAAGTCTCATCGAATTAAGAGGCCTTATTTCTTTTAAAATGGATTTTTCTCATATTATGACGAATATATTGATAATTTCAACCATTTTTTTAAAGTGAATAATACTTTTCCCCGAGTTCTAGGTAGTAACATCGCTATTTTATGCTTTCATTGAATGCAGTCGAAAATCAATAAAAAAAAAGCAATTTTCCGCGTGAATTTTGTCAATTTCGAGTAGTTTTTGAAACATAAATTATCAATGAGGTATTCAAACTGTAGGTTTCAAATATATACCTTTAAATCCCAATAGCCCTGTTCTAGGTAGTGACATCCATACTATCCATACTATACTATACTATACTATCCATATCCATACTAATATTATAAATGCGAAAGTGTGTCTGTCTGTCTGTCTGTCTGTCTGTCTGTCTGTCTGTCTGTCTGTTACCTCTTCACGCTTAAACCGCTGAACCGACTTAGATGAAATTTGGCATGGAGATAGTTTGAGACCCGGGAAAGGACATAGGATACTTTTCATCCCGAATAAATTTAGTGTTCCCGTGGGATGACCGGGTAACACCGCAGGGCACAGCTAGTATACTATAATATTATAAATGCGAAAGTGTGTCTGTCTGTCTGTTACCTCTTCACGCTTAAACCGCTGAACCAACTTAGATGAAATTTGGTATGGAGATAGTTTAAGACCCGGGAAAGGACATAGGATACTTTTCATCCCGAATAAATTTAGTGTTCCCGTGGGATGAGCAGGTAACACAACTAGTCAATAATATGTTGAGAAACATGTTTGATCATAGAGAAAAATGTCTAAAACCATCAGCATTTAAAAGGAATATGGCCTCTTAACTCTGTCCTGATTCACTTTTCGGAAATAAAACGCGTCACTATTACATTACAAACTGAAATTCGTAAATCTCCGAACTGCCATTCCCGGCTTAATAACACTTTTTTGAAGCTATCCCGAGTCAGCAACATCCACCCGGCCGGGGTTCACAGAATAAAATCCCACCAGGCTTAAATCTTCGAAGAAGTCGCCTGAGAATTTGGCCTACACTGTATTTTATTGGTTTTTTGTGTAAGCGTGACCTAATTGTTCGTGGAGCTTGGTGAAGTAACCAGCCAACATGTGTGCGACGTTCCCAAATTGGTCGAACAACGGTCATAAAGGTTACTTAATTATTGTTTAAAAAAAACTTGTACGATGAGTATTAAAAGCACTGGCTTATGTCAAAAAGCATACTTACCTATCTTGTAAGATACTTTTGATGCTGACTGTATGTAATTAAGGCCTGAAGCTAATCTTTTCCTTAATTATTTCTTCCGTGTGACGAACGTTACGTACCCATATAAATGATCGTCTAAAATGTACGTTAAACAAATGAATCGATTCAAGAAGAGATTAGGTTAAAGCTTTAACTATGTACAAGTTTTCGAAAACAACCTTACTTCGAATAGAACCCATCGCTAAATTGCATAGACAGTGGCGATATCTTGGGCATATGTTATTAGGAACGTTGAATTTATCCCCGTTCCGATCAATATTTTCGCACATGCACTCATCAAACCTTTGACCGTTAAATATGCAACCTCTCCAGATACTACGATGATGATCATAAATCCAGGAGTTAAAATTTTACTGGCCTGTTATGTGTAGATACACGACAAAATGCAGGGAAGCTGGCTTACGGGATCGCCGCCGGCCAAGAGAACCTGGCATTTAACACTACTAGCGACACCTAGTGTTAAGTAGCTGGACAACTCAACTCCTCCTAGCCGACAATAGATGGTGCACTGACGGACTGTGGTAGATAATGCCTGTATGTTATGGCATTAGATTTAGATTTAGATTTATTTATTTCATAGTAACAAATTATAAATTATCCTAATTTACTTAAATCTAAGTCCGCCATTTGTACTTTTACTTTTCTGTTTTGTGAAATAAATGTAAGTTTTCCAGGACTTTCTCATTCAGCTCTGCCTGTGTAACAAGGGCATTTTGCTTGTCATTCAGGATCAAAATGGCATTCGACTATGACCCATATTTTATCTATTGTAATCAGTGATCCATTTGGCGTGATAAACTCAGACACATTCGTACCATTTAATCTTCACACAAGAGTAAGGATACGTTTCTGTCTCAATAATCCTTTCAATTTACTTTCGGACTTGATATCTTTTATTTCCGTAGGTACCTCAATCGGCGAAAACGGAACTCTTATTATGGGATCACTTTGTTTTCCGTTTTCCCACGTTTGCCTTTCTGTCAAGGTTTTTTTCTCAAGAAATCGTGAAGTTATCATTTGCTAACTTTTGATGGAAAAATTAAACTTCTAGGTAAGTCAAAGGACTCAAAAGATACGAGCGTTTATCTGCGCTCTGTTGACGCTGGCAAGGGAATCAAAACATAATAAGAGGGCTTATTCCTTTTAAAATGCTGATGGTTTTGGGTTTTTTTCTCTATGATCAAACATTTTTCTCAACATTATTATTAATGTCACTAGCTAGAACAGGGCTTGGGATTTAAAGGTATATATTTGAAACCTAGTTTGAATTTTACAGTCATAATTTTTGTTTCAAAAACTACATAAATTGACAAAATTCACGCGGAAAATTAGTTTTCTCAACTTATTTTCGACTGCACCCAATGAAAGCATGAAATAGCGATGTTATACTACCTAGAACTCGGGGTAAAGTATTATTCACTTTAAAAAGTTGTTAGAAATCCATACTTAATATTATAAATGCGAAAGTGTGTCTGTCTGTCTGTCTGTCTGTCTGTCTGTTACCTCTTCACGCTTAAACCGCTGAACCGATTTAGATGAAATTTGGTATAAAGATAGTTTCAGTCCCGGGGAAGGCCATAGGATACTTTTCATCTCGAATAAATTTAGTGTTCCCGTGGGATGAGCGGGTAACACCGCGGGGCACAGCTAGTTATTAATATATTCGTCATAATATGGAAAAATACATTTTAAAAGGAATAAGGCTTCTTAATTATACAGTACTTCCGGTTGACCTAGAATTATGAAATTTGGCAAGAAGTAACATCATGGTAGCACAAGTAAATAAAAACGTCCAAAACCCCTAAATTTGTAGTTAATCCCATATTTTTTTTTGTGCTTACAAGCCTATTTGCAGTTTTGGTGAACTAACTGTGACCTACGATGTATGGGACAACAGTTTTAATTTTTTTGATACGCTGATATTCAGTGCTTAAATTGTTTGATTGTACGAAACCCTCAGTGCGCGAGACTGATTCGTACTTGGCCGTAATTTAATAATCTTTATCTTATCTATATTTATTCTATACTAATATAAAATTCTAAATTTGTTTTGAAAATCAGTTTGTATAAAGAGGAGATATCAGGAAAAATCTTAATAGCATGATGCAGGATCGTCATTTGTATTGTATGGGCGCGCGGCGCGATGCCAATTTGGTGCCATCTGTTGGTTATGATTTGCTTTGTCCTCTCATCACGCCTAAACTACGGGAATGATATTAAACAATTTTGGTATAGGGATAGATGGACTGGACATCCAAAGATGGTTATAGGATATTTTTTACCCGACTACGGTATAAGAAAAAATTACGCGTACCAAATTGCGGGTATCTTCTAGAATAAGAATCACATTAATTAATTTATTATTATTATTATAGTCGAAAGTGTTTGAGTGTATGTTTGTTACTTCTTCAGGCTCAAACGGCTGGACCAATTTTAATAAACTTTAGTATGAAGATAGCTGACACTCTGAATTAACACATAAGCTACTTTTTATCCCGAAAAAGTTAAGTGTTTCCGTGGGATGAGCGGGTAACACCGCGCGGAGTAGCTAGTATTGTATGGAATGGAACCGGTAGCATCAGAGGTTCACGTATGATGGTCAAATGACGAAAGTGTGACTCAATACCAATTGAGTAATAAAATACGTACCTGTTACGTATCCAGACGATTGGAAATAATGGAGTGTGATTCAGAAGGGACCCGAGCTATTGAGCAATACCGGTACAGCATGGGCAACGATACTTTTAATACTCGAAGACTTTAATTTCATAAACTTTTCGTTCTATATCAAAAGTCTAACTCCAGTTTCCAAAAACTTACCGCACGGAAACTTTTCGGCCATAGGAAATTTCCCAATTGAAATATTCTTTTAAATTCTTGTGAGTTTCCAGAAATTTCCAGAAAAATTCTCAGCTTTTTGGGAACTTTTCGCAACTTGCCTACCCTACTCGCTTTTGAATTGAATTTCAAGAAAGAATTTCTTATCAAAGCAACATAAAATGTAGTTACATGCATGTCGACATGGTTCGGCAGAATACTGGACTGTGTAATTATTTACAATATGACCTTGTACCTAAACTTAACTATTCCAGCAAAGAAACCATTCTATTCTATAGAGGCGCGTTCAGTTGTCACTAAAAGATGCTTTCCGAGAGGAACAACAAAAATATTCCGCGTATTACTCGTATTATTATTAGTCTAAGTGCCCGCAACTTCGTCCGCGTATTTTTTTATTTATTATAGTCGGGTAAAAAGTATCTTATACCTATTTTTACTCATCACGCTACATAGATTGTAGCTAATACCTACATTCTAAGTTGATACAGACAAAAACCACTTCAGTTACACTTAAACATTTCAGCGTGGTCAAAAGTCAAAGAAAATTTTACCAATCGAAGGCACTACACAGGTGCATCGTGTTGTTAAGATTTTCCCTGAAATAGTGACCCCTTTCCGTAGAAAACAAATTTTCAATACAATTTTAGAATTTTACAATAGTGTAGAAGTATTCTCTCGAGTCCTCTATTATCACCAGATCCTCACTGATGACAATGGGGCCAACTTATGACATATTATTTTCAAACAACAAAAAGAATTTTCCATTTGGTTCAGTCGTCTTTGACTTATCGGGAAACATAGGGTTAGTGACCCGGATTATTTGTCCCTGAGTGCATTACCCCATCATCTGAGGTGATAAATATGTTTCACCTAAAATATATGCTAATATTGCTATAAATATATCCTTTGTTTTCAAAATATTTCCTGTTAAGGAAATATTGAATTATAATATAAATATTTCCTCGTCTGCTCAAAAGGTCAAACCATATTGTTACGCTATCGACCTTTGGTACCAATTAAAGGTCACTGCCCCAATAACGACTTTTTTTAATACTAAAACTAAACTTAAAAATAAGGGAGAATTAAACTGTTAATATTTATATCGATTGCGGAGGCCACGTGCTGTCAGGGGAATCCCGTGTCTGGCAACCGACCAAGAACCAGTTCCACGGTACGGAAATGGTTTTATTTGATTCAGTACGGTGTCTGACTATAGTGAAAATAAATTATCTTATTCAAGTCACTAATCACACATTAAAAATTACAGGGAATAAAATAAACTGCCACAATTTTTTCGACATTATACTACTGGTATATGAGATCTTAGAAGAACATTCGGGTTTACCTGTCTCGCATGCTAATACTCGATCCAGATAAGAACCTCTCAGTTTTCACCCGAACCCGAATGATCTTCTAAGATCTCACGGGTAAACAACGGGACCCTATTACTAAGACTTCGCAGTCCGTCCGTCTGTCTGTACGTTGGTCACGAGCCTGTTTCTCATGAACCGTGATAGTAAAACAGTTGAAAATTTCTATTGCCGCTACAAATACTACAAAACAGAATAAAATAAAGGACTCCCATACAACAAACGTGATCGGTTGCGTTAACTTTGCACCTCATTTGTATCCGGCGCCATACCTACAAAAAAGTACATACTAACTTAGCTTAACCTGGCCAGTTAAGATGGGATAAGTGTTTGTACGGAACCCTCAGTCCACGAGTCTGACTTGCATTTGGCCGGTCATATGACGTCACAAGCCAGCATTTCCATAGAAACTTCATACTAACAGATCGTTTTTGACATTTCATAAAGAATAGCAACGGCCGGAAGCAACGCAACGGCCAATAGAGAGTTGTGGAGATCCAACCGAGAGACCGTTGCTCAGCAGTGGGAGCCGTAACGGGCTGAAAAAATCGAATCGCGATACCTATTCACGATATGAATACCTATTATTCTTCCGCGAATTCTGCATCACCTATCTTGCTGCCACAGTATCGAAAGGAAAGTGACGGGTAGTATATGTCGCGCGACCAACAGTCGCGTGTCATATTATGCTAGACGTGATGGAGTCAGGTGTGGGAATGTAGGACGCATAAAAACTGGACCAATTTCTTTACTTATTTCAAGAAGAATTATTGCGAGCGTGAGGCCATAAGCTAGGGAATTCCCAAGATGACAATTCCAAACATGATGGCGCGCGCCGCGCAGTCGCTTTGATGATTGCATTCTGCACCAATATAACTCAGTTTGGTTGGAAGTGTAAAAGTTAAAATTTAAAGTCGGGCAAATGTTGATAGATGTAAATATTCATTTTTTAATAAAACTGTTGTTACCTAGTCGTCAACAACAACAAAACGCAATAAAGTTTGAACTACTGAAGTAATTTTATTGCTTTGCGTTGGTAATTTTCTGACGTTACTACTGCCGCTTCAAGTCTTAGATCGACTTGAGACGAGATTTGAATACATCTAAATGGATGGCCGCCGCGTGGGTAACCGCGGAAAAGGTTAAGCGGCGGTGGTGTGTTGATTGCCTTGATGATGTTAAATTGCGTGATGTGGACAGCGCTTGACTGGACATTTTAGAGATCCTAGGAAATACACTAAAATAGAGCAGTAGTATCAACTGATATATATAAAACCAATACCACATTAATAACACTGCTTCTAACATACATCGGGTTAAGTTAGAAAGCCAGTTTCGCCTCGGGTTTTACCAGCTAATGTGTCGAGGATTGCTGTGTGGTACTATGATATATGGTTGTGTCGTGCACGTTAAAGATAGGACAATAACAATACAACGTAGTATGTACATAGCATAGCCGTTTGGAAACAGGACGAACCGGTTTTCTTTCAAAAATCCCTAACATCTACTTTGTACGCTTCTAGTGCACCGATGCCTCTGCTTTACATTCGAAAGCATCATCATAATATGTGGGACCAATACCGTTGTTTTGCCTTGGTATTACCAGCTATACTACTGTATTACAGATCGCTTCCTAAGGTCACCTAAGGTGACGCAGCCTTTTATATCAACCGACCGATCTTGTGTGCGAAAACCGCAACATCTATTTTGTTTTGGGGTAAACTGTTACCTTATATCGGGCAAAGTTGAAAATACAACGAGGATCGGTATTAGACATAATTCGTGGGCCAAACCTAGTTAGCAGTGATTCATTCGTGTGCCAAACCTTTGGGAAACATGGAGCTTGTGTTTTATGTTTTTCCATTATATCGCACGTCGTTCTCAATTAGTCAGCTATCGTGCATTGTATCAGCTATTACTATCAACACTTTCCAACTTTCTTTTGTCTAGCTTAATGACAACGAAGAGTTTCGATGCCGATATTACAAAAACATAAATTTTGCTGTCGCAGGAAAATTGGTGCCCGGAATTTTCGGATTCAAGACGCAAAATTTACTTGATGAAATGGCGACTGATATGATATTAAACGAATGACAAATGAAGGACAAATATTAAACGAATGTATTATTTTTATTTATTTATTTATATATTATTATTGTTTGGTGACTAAACCTAATTTATAATATGATCTGCAATAGTTTTTCCTGGGTTTTACAAACTTGACTGCGTCTCTGCTATTGCCCTGTCTTCCCACGCATGAAAAGCCCCAGGCACTGCAGTCGTATTTTAGACCCACCTTGTCCAAAGCAACATCTACCTATGTTATTTTATGAATAATCTTCAACTACCACGGTTACGAAATTCCTGGTTTACCCCACGCAAAAAAAAAAAATTACATAATAATTATACGCGTTTAAATTTTATATGAGGAATAAAGAAAACATAATACTGAAAAAAAACAATACCTGCATTTAAACCGACTCGTTGTGCCATGCCGGCGTTTTTTGGGGTCAACACCCCTTTTTTTAAATCGTATCAGGATCACACGTTACGGCACAACAAACGGCAAAAATATTCATATACGTACACAAAGGCTTGTTAGTTTTTACTGGCTGATTTACTTTATTTTCACATTTTTAACTCTCATGACAAAGTCCCAATAAATTTAGCACCCACGAACTTTTTACTGACACAGTTGCCAAACAGTATTTAAAAATACATTTAACCTAGCTAGCCATATCAGAGCCCACAATAGACAAAGGTCATAATTATAAAAAAGATCATTATTAGGTGTTAGGGCCCGGATTTTTCAGTGCAGTTGTTGACAAGTTGTGCGAAGAGAACATCATTGTTTATCGATGCTATCGACGAATTGATTGTTTGTTGTTACAAACCTCCAAGTTTCCGATGATACGCACCCTTTTCAGCGGTCAACGATGCACACCACCCCCAAAAATCCGAACCAGGAGATATAATGTTTGGGTCACCGTCATCGAAACCAAAAATTCGGGCCCTAGACTTAATTTTTGGCTCTCCATCATCGAAGCCGAGGTTATAGGGGCAACATTAAGATGAAGGTAGACCTTCATGAATGAGGTGTTGTTATACCTGGTATGATGATTGATGAGGTTGATTCATCATCAACATATATCCACGGCTTAATCTGTCACGTCATGCATGTGCATGTCGCACAGTCCTAACATTCAGGGTTGGGTGGTTTGCAACCGCAACTATAAACATCTATTTTGGTTTGGATGATTTCAATAAAAGCAAAGGTGAGGTGGAACGTAAGCATTGATACATTAAGAAATAGTCAAACGTCAAAAACGGTTTGTCTCAAAATGCGCTCTAAGATTATTTCCCAAGCATGCGTTAAGATTCAATAAAATAACAATAAAACACTTTATCACATAAAATTATCGAGTTCAATGAGAACAAATTGTATTTCAGAGAACAACTGAACGGGTTACTAAAAAAACACCGAAAACATTATAGTGCCTATAATATGATATTTCGACGACACGTTTGGCTCGGTTTGTAGACACCTGCCTACTGAGCCGACGGTCCCGGGTTCGAATCCCGGCCAGTGATGAACTCGAATATTTGTGCTTGGGTCATGGTTGCTCTATGTATTTAAGCATATATTTATCTATATAAGTACGTATATCGTCGTCTAGTACCCATAACACAAGCCTTCTTGAACTTAATTTGGGACTAGATCGATTTGTGTGAAGTTGTCCGATATTTATTTCTTTATTATTTATTTTAATATTTGAGCTGTTCCCACGATTCCTAACGGATATCGTTAGAGATTTTTTACTCTCAAACAAAAAAATGACGGACGAACATTACAAAAAATATAACCGAGCTGCTTTCTGAATTCGGTTGACAAGTTTTCTGTAAGCGTTTGGATAAGGGAAGTTTTGAATCCAACCAGTCAAACAGTGCAACACTAACTTCTTGGTTTCGCATAACTATTTATCACAAACTGTTGATTTCACAACTGTTTAATTTTCCAACTGATTTTTAACCAAAGCGAAAGAAGTGACGAGTGAGACCTTATTACGGATACCGATGGAACGGCGTATTGCACAATGGACAGTATCCTGTCCCGTGTCAGAGTTGACGTGTGTTACATCTGTGGTTGTTATGTATGACGTAGTCCTTACTCGTCGCGTACCTTACATCAGGATCAATCCGACATTGACCTTCTGTGACATTCATATATGCAAACTAAAACCAAAGAGAAATGATGCATGCATACAGGGTAGAAGCGTAAAAACGAAAACACATTTTTTACACGAGCCAGCCCTGACTGCAAATGCATGTGCGGTGTAATGACCTATTGCACAATTGACAGTATTCTGTCATTTCTGTCTCAAGTCAGTGTTGACGAATGTAACTCTTGCGGTCTAGGTTTCGATGACGCAGCCCTTATACCTTACAAGTCTTACGACAGGGCTAAAAACCCTTTGCTGAATAACCGCAACACGATTATATTCCGAGTTTAGCTCTAATTTGAATGCTTTGAAGGTTTTGCTCTTGACGCTATCAAAAAAGGCGGCGGTAAGTATGAGTATGCTTAGTAAGTAAGAGCCGTCGTATTGAAAATGGCAGTCTTGAAACAAATTAGTTATTCTGTCTTGTTTGACTAAAGTGACATGACAGAATCAATGAGACAATGTTTCATGACGAAATAAAGGCATAAATATACCTATTTCATAATTTTTTTTATAACTTAGCGTTACGCATGTTTCATGTGGAAATCCCGAAATGGCTCAGTGGAATAGTTTAAATCTTTAAATTCAAATGATCCCACTGCCCTACAATTTTGAAGTATAGGAAGGATGACGATGCTCCAAAATCTATATGACGAAGTACATTTTGATGATTCACTTTGACATCGAACCATCGAAATGGAAATGGAAACATGGAAATGGTTGCCCTGTATAACTCCGTAATTTTATGCGCCGATTTTAAGCTGAAAGTTTTTATGGCCCAATGTCGGAAAATGAGGATCCTGACAATTTTTACGCAAGCTTAAACCATTTTTATAATTATGAAAGATGTTTTATGATATATTTAATCTTATTAAGTGACATTTCTTTTATGTGACGGTATTATGCATAATTACATTCCAATATTGAGGTAGGTAAGCTGTATTTCCTAGGTTTTCCCGGTTCTATTGCACCACCGTCTGCTGCCTCACTCTCGTCGCACGTGACGTGGTAAATCAGGGCCGTCCCTTTCGATGAACGCAACATCTATTCTAAGACAATTTGAAAAATTTCATGCAGTCCCCATTAGTCGAACAATAGACTGATGGTGACTGTATTAAGCTCTCGGAATGTGGGATAATAAATAAGATTTGTCTTCTGCCGTGGAGTTTTTTCTTTGGTTAAAAAGTGATTTCTGAATGCATAATTAACAATGTTTAAATAGATGTCACAGAGCTTCCCGGGTTTTTCCAGTTCTATTGCACCATCGTCTGCGGCCACTGTCTCGTCACACGTGACGCGTTGATTATTCAGGGCCGGCCCTTTCGGTGACCGCAGCATGTATACTGTTTTCTGTGCACTACGTCAATTGGTTAGCGCAACACGCTGATGCATAGTACAAAGGTTGTAAGCGCAGGGGGGTTTCCAAGAACATCCAGCGATGTTATACATATTGGTGGGCTGGGTACTGTCAGGCTATCCTTGGATGATAGGTCGTCTGAGTCAATTATAGATCAATGAGGTGAATACACACAGAAAGCAGCCCACGTCATTATCGGATGTCCGGGCTGGCCAAGTACCAGGCACAACATCATGAAATGTAGAGGTCACTCTCAGAGTCGGCAACATCACGCATCTTGTATGACGCTTGGCTTTCTGTTTCAGATAATTTTAGTCCGAATCTAAGCCTTAGCTAGCCCCGGGCGCCATTTGTAGAGGGTGCCAAATTCACATGGCAAGAAGGCCCAAAGTCTAGCACGGGAACAGACAGCCATATCAAATGTTTGCCCGTGTACAAGCAAGTTGTACATACCTAGCAATATTTATGATTGCGTAGCGAGACCGACTTTACATAGTTTTCATACCTATAATTTGCACTGACTGAATATTACGTTTTTTATAATAATTTTTAGTGTTAATACAACCACACAACAACTAACATATTTTATTTGATTACAAGCTACATTCATCCCACGGCCAACAGCCCGTTTATTTTGGTCCTTCGAACCGCCTTAACTTCGGTGCAGTTCTTATTAAAAAAGTTGTAGATACGGGGCCGGTGGTGTTGAGTTAGCAATAGTAGCATCATCAATCTCATACAAAATAGACGTGGTATGTCGTGTTGCGGAAAACCAGGCCATAAGCTATTTATAACCTCACGTAAATAGTTTGCAGTACGATTACGCTATAGACGACAAAACAAGTAAAGCAGCTTTAGCGCATAACGTTTCCGCGAGACCATAAACCTATTGCTTACATTAATACTCAATTTTACATCATGTTTCGAATTTATGACTCTCTTCAATTGGTCCCTCATTACTAAGGATCGTGATCACTGGCTGGTTTTACCTTGATGGTCTGTCTCCAACGGTCCCGGTCCATCGTTGCCCTCACCGGTGTTGAAATTTGCTTAAGGAGGCTGCTTCTTTGACTTGGTCGGACTATCTGTTGAGCCACCTCGGGCTTTCTTGCCTTCAATGCCCAACCACGAACAGATTCTCAAGACACTTTATTCAAAAAAGTAATTATCGCGGAAGCAGATGAAATGCTCTTGTCACGGAATTCCCTGACTTAAGACACAGATGGGTTGCCCTTGAAAGGCGTTTTCTATAATTATTTACTTTTACTTTCTCAGATCTGTGGAAATACCATGGGAAATTGGCGACTTGACATTGGTGACTCTAAAGAGGCAATAACGTACATTCATTATAAGTTCCATGTCCTTATCTTTTTGATGAAGCAGACACAAATATTCATATTCATCACACAAATAACAATCACAACAACAATATTACGATTATTTTTTTAATATTTATGTGACCTAAAACAAAGAGACGGCCCTCACTTGCCTGCTGAGATAGGGACACCCCAGACGTTTTAGTAACTTCATTAACATTCAGTAGCTAAACGTTGATATGTGGCAGTATGACTAATGCTACTTCTTGGGTTCAGTTTCATTGATATGATTCATTTTCGTCGTCACATCGTTAAAATAAAATTAGTATTGTGTCTATGCAACTAATATCAGTGTACTCGGTATGTAATAGTATGCCATTCATTACTTTGACTAGCCTTACATCAACTTACGTATTTTTCGCGTTAGCTAGGGTGAATGAGCATTTCCTAGGCATACATGTCTCATCTTAGAAACTTAATCTTCTATTTCCTAGAGTTTAGGTCGCATTCGCATTATCTAGGGCTTGAACGATGCGGTAGACTTCGTGGTTCTGCAGCTGTCTATGACGCTGGCGGTTCTAAGTAAAAATCAAATATTAAGAAACTAACAGCGAGGTAAAGTTTGATACTTTATAGAATGTATGTGTGTCAACTGACAATCAAAGATTTTCCCACAACTCCAAACAGAAATCTTTGCTGACCAGGCGCGACGAATACGGCAACGTGTACCGAATAGCCCGGGGTGCTCATAGCCTTGGCGTGATGGAAGTCAGCAAGCCCAACATCGGAGACAAAGCGCCCTCGCGCGTGCGCGCTGACATCATCGCTCTGCGCAACGAGATCAAGCTCGAGTGGGAGAGCCTCCGAAAACATGGCGTGTGCTTCCTGCACCTCTAGGAAATGTGACACACGACTCATTCTCGCGCAAGAAATATTAGGTAACTATCTCTTTCTTCTCCTGTACCTACTATGAGAGAGTGACGAGCGATGCTATGTCGCGTGATAAGAGTCGCGAAGCGTAGTTGTGCTAGATGACGTATTTTATTATTTTTTATTCATAAGTTACATAATATAAATGATAATTATACATATTAGAGCATCAACCGTTAAAATAAAAGGTTATAAATACAGTACACGGACGGTGATCGGAAATTGGAATACATGTCAGTATTGACATTGGTGGAGTTTTATATGGAAACTATAGTCTATTTCATGTAAGAAGCTTTGTGCGAGCATCTGTCATATCAGTCCATTTTATAACCTAAATTCGGATAATTTAAAAAGTTACTTAAAGTCTTGCATCGAATTTTGCCGCCGGCGCTTGCTATGATGAATTTATAATGCATTGCATAACTTGATATGACGATGCATCCGTATTTACCATATCCAAGTATCCGCCTGTAACACTCGCTCAAGGCTGTTCAAGGACAAAGCCCTTTCATCATACTTTTAAGGATTGACGTAGGTTACGTTTTTCCCTTTTGATACACTTACAAGCAGCAGAATAAATAATTTAAAGCAAGTTAATTAAACAAGTTTTAAAGCACGTGAAAGATTACAAAACTATTGCACAAAATTAAAACATCGATGTGCAATTTTAAATGAGCTTTAAATTCGCCGAAAAACTTGACGTAACTTAACTACCTATCCAATCAAAAAATATTCCTAATAAAAAGAAAATAATTCATCGTCGTAATTTCAGGCGAACTACAATAATTGCAATCTAGACATTTGCAAATCAATATCAATCATAATTACAAATGAAAATGAGTGATATTCTGTTTTTAACTAAACAAAAGTTACCTATTCTTATACAAATGAACTTCATTACTAAAATAAAAAAAATAACTTTAAGTCAAGAAAAATCACACGTTATTAACACTATTAAGATATGGCAAAACTTCATTTAAAATTTAGATTCAATCCTAAAATCATTATACAACTCATTGCCAGTGGATCATTTGCGTCATTATCACTTATTAATGCGGGCCATGTAAATGATTTTCCAACCCGTCTACGGAAATTCCATTTTCCTCCCAATCACCATCAGGAAAGTCTGGTCTACACACCGTCAGTGATCTGGCCCCCCCACCTGCTGCGCACGTGCTGCGAGGACTTTTATATAAAGCGAATCAAGGCTCTCCCACTCAGTGTAATCCTTGTGCGCAAAGCGAGCAGAAATGTCGCCAGTTATCGTCTGCCTTTTCGTAGTCGCGTGCGCGGCGTTTGCCGTCGCCGGCCCGATAAAAACTGATTTTCACTCCAGTTATCAAGAATTAGCTTCGATAAAATCCGCGAGTGAACAAATACCAACCGATATTGATTTAAAGCGGACAATTACACATGATTTATCGATGGGAATCGTACCTCATGCATTAGAGCAGAACAAGAGAGTACGAAGAAGTATTATGAAGAATGGAAAATGTGCCCAAGGATACGTTAAAATTGGCAACGCTTGTATGGATTGCAAGGAGTAAGTAATCGCTTTATTTATTTTTTTACAGTTTATAGTTATAACCCAATCAATATGTATAAGTTTTTAGTTTGCTTTTTATAATACATTTTTAATTTGAGTAAATCATAAAATGTATCTCCGCAAAACAAAAAATATATTTCATATTGCTAGGAATAAATACTTACTAATGGTATAATTACTAACGCAGCTTATATAGTAAATTACTAATTTAATACAAACATACATAATATTTAAAAGGACTTTCAACTTTCACGCGTGTAAAAAACAAAAGTAGCCATACAACTCGTCAAATGCTTGCATAATTATTCCAAATATAACTAAATTGTGACGACAAATTCTAGAAAACAGCTATCACTCTAATACGTAAATTACGTTGACGTAAGAATAGAATTTAACTAAAGTTTATTAAACATACTTACATATTTGTATTTATTAGGTAAATGGAATAACGGCACTTATATTATTATATTAATAATTATAGCATTTAATTATGAAACGATTAGTACATACCATTGCGGTCAGAATTATGAATGAATTATGTAGTTAATGGATGGCTCACTTCAGGAAATTACAACTATATTTCAGTTTTTACCTTATATATGTTTAAGGAAGTCTGTATGTATAATATATAGGTACTTAGAACTCTAAATAAATTTTATATTATAATAAAATCAGTAATTTTATACATTAGGGATGAAAATCATTGATATTTAAAATAGCTAAGTATAGTTATGTATATGTTGATATAAGACTGACATCAAGACAGTCGTATAAAAAAAAAACTATCTCATAATAATATTGTTAAACTTATAACAACATGTCGTCTTATTAAGGTTATATACCTACAAACTTTCATATATCAATAATTTATATATATTTGTTTGATTATTTCTGTACATGCATATACACGGGCTTGCTATATACATACATACTTACTACTGGTGTCTTAGCGTACAGAAACAATAACAGTTAATTTTTCCTCAATTATAAACGATTAAAGAGGACATGCTATGTCGACCAAGGAGGTTTTCTGCTGTTAGAAAAATACATATTGATCATCAACAAAGTAAATACATAGATCCCAAACCACTGTTATTATATTTATATATTAAAGTTTACGTGAGGTTTGGCACCGACTTCAAAGGGTGAGTCAAATGTAATCTGTACTTGAACGGGTTATTTTTGGATTTTTAGTTTTACTGAAGTCGGTTCTTTTTTTTGTTAAAAATTTTTTTTTTTCGCTTTTTAGTGATTCATATAAAATACTTATAGCGGGGTGATCAGGGAGGTCTTGAACGAATGCATCTCGTTTTAATTATCTCCTAACTCCTAACCGTTAAGGAGTTGTACCTTCCATCATCAGTTCAGCATTGGAAGATGATGACTACCATATGCAAATACTTAAATAGTTTTAGAAAATATATGAAAAATATTATGACTGCCTATAAAATTTCAGGAATTCCTTCGATTCCTCATGGATCTCGTCATCCGATCTTCACCAAAATTTTATGGGACCAACCTTGAAATGTCTATTCATGAACCTAAAAAGAATTTTCCAAATCGACTCATAAATGACGGAGTTATGAGGTAACAAACATTAAAAAAAAAAAAAAAAAAAAAAACATACAACCGAACTGAGAACCCCCTCCTTTTTTTGAAGTCGGTTAAAAACAATTTAAAAATGCAGCAATATTATGTGGTATAAATAACATCTAAGAGGAAGGCGCCATCTAGATGATAATAAAAACTGGATTTGTGTTATTATGTTCATAAATATGTATGTGCGAGCATTTACAAAGTTTACAAAATACCTAACGCCTTTTTTTTCTCTTAGCTACACCACAATTTGTTATTCCGTTTTAGATAATGATTTTACCATATTAGAGTATTTAAATAAATTAATTTAAACGGATTATATCGCGCATATTAATTATTTGAGCCTCCTTGACGTTCCGGTGGCTATCCAGTTACCGTTGACTGAAACACAATTTTTCTATTAGAGTATGTTCGTTAAAATTAGCAAGTTCTCAACGATTATTTATTTAGGTACCATGTTCCTTGTGCTTGATCATGACCTAATTTAAAACAAAGTAGGTAAAACAAACTGAACATGCGCCTTTTATTCCTGACCATTAAGACACTAGAGTACCTATTTGATAATTTTGAGAAATAGTATTTAGTTTTAGAGTAAACTTAACTCTTCTAAAAGTGGGAACATATAGGACCTCAACTTATGCCCGTATTTTACAGTCAGCATCATAAGTAGCTAACAATTTTTTTTATGTAATTTTACATAAGTCGTTTAAATGACAGCCATTTTTGACCAAAGGGGCATCTAGCACCGTTGGGTTCAAAGTCCATAAAACAAACCACCTGCACGAAGCAACAGCATAGAACAATAAAATAAATAAAACTAAACACAACATGCATTTCTCGGTACCATTTTATCAATCTTATCATTAACTATGCTCCAGAACCAAAAGAAAGTAATTATGATATCCTTACAAAGCATTTGCTTCACTTCTTCATTAAATTTAAAATGTATTGTGATGCCTAAACAAACTTGATTTATGAGATAAAACAAATTGCACCACTATCATATTGTATGCTCAGAGAAAAGGTAACAAAGAGAATGTTGACATCTACAAATATATAATTTTCAAAATTAAATCAATATCTCAGATTTATATTTTACTTATTTAAACATACACTATTTCCACACATTATTTTAACGAAAAGTGTTTATTTAACACAATTAAGTCCCGTTTTGTAATAATAATGTGACTAATGTTTAGTAATCAAATCGATATAAAATTTTATGACATATTAAAAACCGGTTTCATTTTCACACATCTATTTAACATTGGTATTAGTTTAGAAATACTTACACGAGATTGCTTGGGCCAATTCCTTGAGATGAATCGGATGTTGGTCAAATTACAATTGAGGATCGCCCACGCAATATTATCGCTGTGTATACCTACTGTGAAGCGTCGGTTGTGTCACTTTCTACATACCTACGTTCAGAGTCTCTTCAGTTTGCTTTCAATGCAAAAAAGTCCTGAATGTGTTTGTTATATTACTATTCACACGTATTTATTGTTATTTTATTAATACATAAATAAACTTACTTTGACACATTTTGTATAATTCGATGCTCAGCTGAATAAATTCTCCGCAATCCTATATTTAACTTTAGTTTGGCGGATTTTTTAATGTACAATGGGTTCCACGATTTATTAAGGTAGTTTTTCTAGGCAACCGAACCTTAGATGACCTTTACATGACTGTCTACGTGTTAGGGGAAATGGTCGCTGACCAATACGCGGCTGAGTCACAAACTGATGTCATCTTTAACCAATGACCGCAGTTTCTCATTAATATTGGGATTTCAAACGACTGCCATTGTTAGATAGTATTTTCTCATTTATCTGTTTTGGCGAGTATCAGTCTAAATGTGCTTTTCTTTGTTACAGATTGGATTTATGCGAATAACCGGTAGCTGCTAAACCCAACGCTGCGCAGCTAATAAATGACTGCCATTGAAGTAGACATGCGAGCCGGGTGCGAAACAGTCGGCGGCGGCGCATCGGCAAAATTCTCGCGGCGGCGGCGTCTAGCCGGCGGCTCGTTTTTTTAACTCCTAACCTAATCTTACTTTTTGCCTGAAATCAAGCAATACTAACCGTTTAAAAAAATTACATTTCCACGGCTCTTGATCAATTTCCACGTCTCTTGATCAATGACATCTTCGTTTTGAAAGCCAATACTGTTATAAGAGCACTGTTTCTTGGCTAATTTTAACAACAGCTGAGAAGAGCTTGTGTCCTTTGTTTCACAGACAGTGACAGTACTGGTGCTAGGAACTACTGCTGGTCCCGCTCTCACAGGTTCCCACAATATCCTTCAAATACCCAGCCACAGAAAAGATGCAAGAGTGATATTCTGGCTTCCAAGATACACGTCTATCTCCGTCAGTCTCCATGAACTAGTAGTCTAGCGGAACCTCTTGTCAACTTGCTCCATCATATTCCTTTTCAAGGAGAGCATTATCAAGGTTTCGTCGTGGTTTCGGTCTTGAAAACCAGTGCCACAGTTTCAAGGTGCAAGTTTTCTGGGATGATAAAATCGTTACTGCCTCACGAAACTTCGACAAGAACTTCACCAAATCTTCCAACACATTCCAGTCAGATTGCGTAATTCTCAAATCACGCTGACCTATTTTTTGAGACATCTCGTTGATTGGGCTGCGATTGCAGCAGTGGACCATGCTCTCGAGCATTTCAAGTACGTTGTGCCAACGTGTCGGTGTTGTTGTTGACGATGACTTGGAACGTGATCCAACTCGCCAAACCGATAGCGCTGTTCATCATCTTGAGTAAATGAATCGTGTTCTTCATCAGAAATAGGGTCATTTTCATCTTCTTCTATAGTGCGCGCTGCGTTTTCAAGCAAACAAAAGTATTGCACATAGGAATCGGCTTCTTTTTCTAAATCTGGTAGATGGTACCGTACGGCTTTTACAATGTTTTTGCTTACACGCGAGTTTGCCTAGCGCTGGCCAATCGCGGGCAAGTTTGCTATCCGCCCGCACGGCGCGAAATTCGAACAGGTCGGCGGCGGCGGCGGCGCGCCGGGTCTTCATGGCGGCGGCCAGCCGGCGCGGCTCGCATATCTACATTGAAGGTCTAAACAAAATTATTTCTACGAGTATTATTACGGCTTTATATCATGCAGAGATGAAAAAAGCTACTATTCAGCTACAAAGTGATGTTGGCAAGCTATTGCCACAGCCGCACCGAATGTTGCATTATCTTCGGTAGGCTTATCATCTCATATCCATTGGACTTCCCCATGGACTATACCGCAGCAGTCTGGCGTTACCTACTTCCAGTTCACACCACACTTATAATGTCTTTCCATTTTGTCATCCAGCGTGTTAGTATGGAATTACTACTCAGTTTATTGACTAGTTATGAAGGTTTGCAGCAATTCCTTGGGATTCGATGAGTGATTTAGGGTTTAAATTATTCCTATAATTTTACAAGACAAGTATTATTTAGTATTGGTCTAGATACCTTCGCCTACTAGGTTGTTATTTTTATTTATTACTAACCCTTAGGAAAACAGAAGCGATTTCATGTTTCCTCAGATCTGACAATTTTTTATAAGTTTTAGGATATTTATAAGTAAACAAAACAGGAATTCCTTTCTTTTTGTCTTACTAAGGGTTGATGTTATAATTTAGCTATAGATTACTAAGTAAGTAGGTAGATAGAGGTATTTTGAATAGACCAGTAAACAACACAAGCTCAAAAGTAACTTTACGTGCCATATTTATATTTTTGTTTGCTGGTCTGCTAGTTTAGTGAGTCTTGTATCGAAACGGTCGAGCAATCTGTTGGACCCAACATTGATTCATTTATTGCTGAAACCCTGATTTTGCGTAGATTTAGTTTTTTTGATATTTCTAGTCTATGACACTTTTATTAATGTACTTATTAACGTACTGAAATTTCCAATAATAGGTGAAGTAATGTTGAGGTCTCCACACGTTAAAGCTATTGTTATTTAATTAATCCGGATTTATTTTACAATCCAGATTTTGATTTTCGGTAAAAGTTTAGTCTGAAATTAAAACCCTTATTTATTCATATGCTACCCGTATATAGAGAGTTCCAAATAATAATCACCCAGAAAAAAAATGTCTCTCTATAAATAAACACGATTGTTCTTGTCGTATATTGCCAGTATTAGTATTAAGAAACATACATTTTCAAATTTTTTGTATATAGATATTCATATTAAGGAAAATAATACTTTAATTCCAGCAGCATTCCTAATTTTATTATTATTATTCTTCGTTTGTTATTCAACGATTCTAGTCTTAGTTTTATATCTAAATATACTACATCGTGTGTTTTTTTTTTTAATTAAGTGTAGTTTTTTCAAGTTACCTCTATGTTGTGCAGTTAAATTGCAAATTGCGCTTTCGATATTACAGACTAATTTACCTATGTATGGACAAACACAATATTGTTAAATGAGTTAGCGAAATAATGTGTTATAAAGTCACAAAAGCGTTCGTATCAGTTTGTAAAAAAAAAGAAAGTGAGATTATTAGTATTATATACATTCCTACGTTAAAATGTAAGTTTGTTATAACATTTATATGAATGTATTGAGTCAAGTGCTGGAACGTGTGATATGTAAATGATTGTTCAGTTGAACATGTTTGTTTGAACGTATTTATTTGTGTGTGGTGATGTTAAATGTTGTTATTTCCTGAAATAAAAAAAATGTCCTTTATTTTATATTTGATTTATTCCCTTTATTATCAACCCGTAAGTATTTTATCCGTTCATGTTTGAATGATATGTAAGGGCGACAAGCATACAGATTACGATAAAAATAGCAATAAAATAACAGCTGATATCATATTAATAAAAGTCGCTCACTATATAAATGTTAAAGCTTGGTTCTTCGGCACCCTTATCAGTTTGTTAAACATAATTATATCTATATAACCCACGCTGCGCACGCTAAGCGATATAGTTACAATTATGATATAGTCTTTAATTTTTGAACTGAGTTAATCCACTTGTAGACACGATATTTTCACAATAGTCTCTACTGGATTTGTAGCAGAAAAAATTGCCAAAGTAGTTATGAAAATACACTGTTCCCAAACTAAGCAAAGCTTGTAACATATAAATTATTTAAAACAAATCAAAAGTTAAGAAATCTCCAGTCTAACACACCCTAATTCATGCCATTATGCCAATGTTCAAATATGAACTCGTCAAAAGTGAAACATAGAACCCTGTAATATTGAGACAGCGATAAGTTGACACTTCTTGTCATAGAACTGTCACGGCATTCGCCGTCCATCGTATGATTTTGGAGCGATTCGTGAAGTGTCATGCTCGCTCACTCTTCTTCAACTAAAGACTTGTTCACAAAGAAGCGGGCAATTAATATGATTTAATTTGTACTGAAATAGTAATTTAATTAAGACACATAATTAGACCCATGTTGATATAACATTATTTACTCGCATTGTCGTCAAAAATACGTGGTTTAAATCTTTTGGGTTATTAACGGCCACGGTGTATAAATCCATACTAATATTATAAATGCGAAAGTGTGTCCGTCTGTCTGTTACCTCTTCATGCTTAATCCGCTGAATCGATTTTGATGAAATTTAGCATGGAGATAGTTTAAGATCCGAGGAAGGATATAGGATAGTTTTCATCCTGGAAATGATCCCTAAAAAGATTGAAAAGTGAGTAAGTAATTCATGATGACATTGATGACCCTGTAGGAAATGTAATGATTAGACCAAAAGCACAATTGCTCTTAAATTTGCTTAGGCGCGTTCAATAATCCCTTTTATTAATTAAGGTGATTAGGTGGATATCTATCGTGTTTTACGAGGTTGCTTCCATACTTCCAAGTTCCACGCGGACGTAGTCGCGGGCAAAAGCTAGTACATAATATAGATAACATCCATGACCCAGGAAGGAAATATTCGAGTTCATCACACAAATATTTGCCCTTGCCGGGGTTTGAACCCAGGACCGCCGGCTCAGTAGGCAGGTGCACTACAAACTACGCCAACTGCGTCGTCGCGTCATATTTTTAGCTTAGCCATTTAGATCTATTAACTTATTACACTAATATTAATAAAGGCAAAAGTTTGTGAGTGTGTTGGTATGTATGTTTGTTACTTCTTCACGGCTAAATGGAGGTAGATGACACCGGATCAACACATAGGCTACTTTTTGTCCCGAAATTAATTAAACATGAATACCCACCCATTAGTACTTACCCAAACCTCTTCTATTGTTTTAAAATGTCTCAGCAGATTATTGACAATTCAACGAGCTTCGTTGCTAGGTATATCAATTGAGTGGCAATAATCCAATTTTGACAATTGTGATATGGACTATTCATTCATTGCTTGTATCCGGTAATTGACCCCAAACTACCGTCGTATACACCAATAATTCTAAAGAGACTGCTAATGACTGTACGAAGACGTATTACATTGACCGACACCTCTAGCACGACTATGACATGCGAAACTTTCGTGTGACATGCACTGCCTGTCTCTTTCTTTACAATACCGTCCTAGCAACACTTCTTGCCGATTTGGATGCTGAATCGCGCCTGAGCAAAGTCTCCGTTCCATACGATTCGTACAGCGCTTAGACCTCGCTTAACATGCTAATCAGCAATTTTATTGCTGCGTTGCCTCTTCTGTAGCTGATGGTTCAAATTGCGACTGCGCATTTATCAGTAGAGTTGCTTCCCTGAAGTACCTAGGCGTTATATTAGATGAAAACCTAAATTTTAAGAAACATATTTCGGCCACATCCAACAGAGTACGCAAATTTATTTACACAATGAAATTTTTAAGAAATTGCGCTGATTTGACCTTGTTGAAGGAAGTTTATATTGCCCTCTGTCAGTCTATTATTGATTACTGTATTCTAGCCTGGGGTGGTTGTGCTAAATCTTCTTTGATATGTCTGGAAAGAGCGCAAAGGGCGGTATTGAAGGTAGCTTTTACGAAGCCACGATTGTTCCCTACTGAAGATCTTTATAATGAAGCAGAAGTTTTAAGCGTCCGTAAATTGTTTTTGTTTCGGGCCATAATTTTCACTCATAAGTCAATTCTACAACATCCATCCTATCCTGAATGGTTAAAGAAAAGAGTTTTTAAGATACCCGTACCAACTGTCAAAACTATGTTTGCAAAACGTTTTAAAAATTTCTTATTCCCTAATATTTATAACAACATTATTAAAGTATGTGACATAAAGATGTGCCAAATTTTTGTGGCTAAAACGCGAGTACGGGAGCTCTTACTATCATGGACGTATGATCAAGCTGAAGAAGCATTGAGTTAAAGCTCTGCTCACGTTCTTCTCGCTCCTTGCTCACATTACACTACACTCACTGACACTCACACTCACACTCACAGACAATCAAACAATTTTTTATGAACATTATTTATTATTACGCCCTAAATGTATTTATCATAGTATTGTTCATTTGTTCGTTTTAATATTTTCTTCTTTAAGGCATGTCTATAGCCGCATTGTTAATGAACCTGATGTGTATGAGACGACTTCCACGATACAGGCTATGCTAGGCTATTATTCTTATTCTTATTGATAAATTAAGAAGCGTTCGTAAATGCCAATAAAAAATACATTCATCATAGGAAATGTGTTGTTCGGAGACGGTGACCGTGCCTCCGAATTAATCATTAGCAATATAAGCATGATGACGTTTTTTTCGAGGATGTCAATCGATCCTATTTTTATTGAGATCGAATTTATGTACGGGATATTAATTAGACTCCCCTAAAAGTCAGAAAAGACCGGAAAAATCGCAATTTTTACGGACCGCTGAAAATGCGTCATAAGTAAATGGAGTCCAAAACGTGACCTGTCAAGGTACCAGTATGAATAAAAAAAGCGAACGTACCATTTTGGCCGTGAAGAGGTGCATTTAAGCGCATATTTTTGTCATAAATATTGTTTTTTTTTTAATTATGAGGATTCTGCAAACGATTTCAAATATAAAATGTGTATAAAAAAAATTGCGTACTTTTGAAGTCTTATATTTCAAAGTCCCAATTTGTCTTTATTTCATACTGCTATTATTCATATTATAACTACGGTATCACGTAGTAGGTGGTAGTAGAGTCATCATCTTTATTGTCACCGAGTGAAGGTGGCGCCATCTGCAAGAGGTTGATGGAAATCGACTTTGTCGAGGTTGACAGAAATTGGCAGTCTTCTAGATTTATTGAGCGATGGTCGCATCATCATTAAAGATGTATACTGTACATTGTACATTCAGCTGTAAAAACAAAAGCTAAATAACATCAACGACCTAGGTGTCATCCATCAACCATCAATGTTATTTATAAATTCAACCTTAAGCCAAACAAATAAAAATCAAAGTATTCATAAGTAACAACATCACAAGTGACTCTAAAACTCGACGACCTGGTAGCGCAGTGGAAGTGCAGCTGCCTACTGAGCCGGCGGTCCTGGGTTCGAATCCTAGCAAGAGCAAATATTATTTTGTACAATGAACTCGAATATTTGTTCCGGGGTCACGGATGTTGTCTACAGACAACTATTAAAGTATATAGTTATTTATCTATCTAAGTATGTATATCTTCGTCTAGTACCTATAACAATAACACAAGCCTATTGTAGTTTATTTGGGACTAAGTCAATATGTGTAAGGTTGTACAAAAACAAAAAAAAACAATAAAATGTTCGCTGCTTATTTGGAGGTCAAGCTTATTTTATACTAAGGCTCCATACCCGATCAATAATGCTGATTTTTTAAGTTTTTTTTCTCTATGGTCAAATATGTTTCTTAACATTATTAAGTATGTACATTTTACTAGTTAAACATACAAATCACATAGAGTTTAAACTTTTCATTGATAATTTATTTCAAAAACTACTCTAAATTGATAAAATAATTTTAGCATGAATCTAAAAACTGTTTTTTTTTTTACTTATTTTTGACTGCACGCTATGAAAGCATGAAATAGCTATGTTACTATCTAGATCTCGGGAAAAAGTATTATTTACCTTATAAAGTTGGTTGAAATTATCAATATATTTGTCATAATATGAAAAAGATACATTTTAAATGGCTTGTGTTTAAACGCCTACCAAATATGATTAAACGCCTACCAAATATGTTGATAAATTACTTCCAATAAATTCTTAATGCTTACCAAAACGGATGAATGCTCACCAAATAGTGTATCCCAAACTATTCTATAAATAAAGCAAATAATTATTTTTCTTACATGCTATAAAAATATATGAAAAGTTAATTTCAGGCCAAATAATCTCTATATTATTGTCAAATGGATGTCACCAATATTTTATATTATTACTTCCATTTTAGTCATTTTTGCTGAGGCAAAAAACTAAATGCTCACCAAAATGGCTTTTTTCACCAAAATTTCAAAGTGGTGCTAGGCGGCCAAAACTCGGTATCGGGGGGCTCTCGGGGCTCAAAAATATGAATCTGAAATCTTGTCCGAAAATTCGGTCAAATTCGGAAAATATCGAAAAAAAACGATTCAAAATTTCAAATTGGTGCTAGGCGGCTAAAACTCGGTATCGGGGGGCTCTCGGGGCTCAAAAATATGAATCTGAAATCTTGTCCGAAAATTCGGTCAAATTCGGAAAATATCGAAAAAAAAAACGATTTGTATGGAGAAAATTTCAAATTGATATAGCATAGCTAATAATGACTACCGCACATTATGGAGCGTTTTTTAGGGATATAAAAAAAAAACTAACCTAACCTAACCCGGCCGAGTCGGATCTGCTCTGAAAGGTGATCAGGATTAGATGGTTACCTAGCTGAAACACTAATTTATGAAAACAATATTTGGTGAGCAAAAAATCCATTTTGGGAAGCAAAAAGATATTTTTGGTAATAATTTTGATGTTTTATGAAAACAATATTTGGTGAGCAAAAAATCCATTTTGGGAAGCAAAAAGATATTCTGACTCAACATAAAATTATTCTGGTGTAATGTATATCGATTTTGGAATACAAAATGATTTAATTTGGGGAGCACTGTATAGAGTGGGTTTTTTATATGGAGGCAATTCATTTTATTTGAAATTTAGTTTTGGGGTATAAAAGCCATTTTGGTGAGCGTTTAAATTGTTCCCATTTAAATGTATAAGCCTTCTGAACAATAATATTGTCGATGATTATTTTCTCGCCATCTGGCTCACCTTGACTTGTTTTTTTGCTAAAAAATGCATCATTTCAATTTACCGTGACAATAAGTTCATAATCCTATATTTCACACTATATCACTCCACCAGACTTCAGCTTCGTGCTCGCTGTGCCCCAGACCAGGAGCACCAGTCCTCCATCTACACGCACAAGCTGGTGAGTGTCTCCAACTACACCATATACACCAACATAATAAATGTTGAATCATATTTGAAACACAAATCAGCAATTAATTTGGCAAAGTATCCCTATACCAAAGTTAATTAAAATCCGTCCAGATTCCAGCCGTTTCGGCATGATAAACAGATAAAGAAATGTATACCAACATATGGCTGCCGGCGTGCACCCTTATAAATAAAATAATAAATAAATAAATATCAGACAACCTCAGACAAATCGATCTAGGCCCAAATTAAGCTCAAGAAGGCTTGTGTTATGGGTACCAGACGACAAAAAAACTACATTGTTTCAGTGTCAGTTACCTTCATACCAAAATTCAATAATATTAGTCCAGCCGTTTGAGCGTGAAGAGGCCACAAACATACACATAAACACACTCCCAAACTTTCGCCATTATGATATTTGTGTGATAGATGAGTTTTTACGTATTAAATTCGTTTATAATTGATATCATGGCCGACTACAACATGAGCAGCAAGCTGACAGGTTCTACGATCTACGTCTTTTTTCAATCGGGGCAATAACTTGGTGCGGCGTCATTGCCCTTCTCCTCCTCTCCTACTAGCCTTTTCCTTTTTATCTCTCATCAAATTAATGAATTTGGCATATCCGTAAAATACAGATCCGTACAAGCTGCGGCTATAATCGATTAAAATAGTAACACAATTCATCCTTATCATCAGCCCGTATCAGCCCACTGCTGGACATAGGCCTCTCCCATGGCACGCCACTGAGTTCGATGTTCAGCCCTCCTCCTCCAGTTACCACCCACTATCCTACGAATGTCGTCCCTCCACCTTGTTACAGGGCGCCCTACACTACGTTTACCGATTCGTGGCCTCCATTCCAGAACTCGTTTGCCCCAGTGGTCATCGGCTCTGCGACAGATACAATTATGACCACTGAACAGCCCACTGCCACTTTAGCTTGCTTATTTGCTGTGCTATGTTAACTTTGGTTCTCTATCGTAACACAGATACTAAGTTCTTATTTATAGACATTTAATCTGTGTGTTTAAAAGCTTTGTCATTCAGGCTGAATTTGGATTGTGATTACAGAGTAAACACTATTAGACCTATGTTGTAGACCTATGCTGATTATGAGTTAGATTAGTAGTGTAAGAAACTATATGAAAACAAATATTAGTATAAACAAGTTGTATGAATAGTAATCTTATGAGTTCTGATGATTATGAGTTCCGATCATTAGTATAAAAAAAAAATATGAAGTTTGATCATTATGATATAAAATAGTATGAGAAATATTTTCGGACTTCCGATAATAGGACTTAAAAAGTTATGTGAAAAAATACGCACCCGTCGTTGAAACCACTACATAAACTACCACTAAATTTGGACATTTTAATATTTTTAATTAAATCGAAAACTAAAATCAGAAAAGGAGACGTGTTTCGATTTTATGACGTCACAAGCCAGGATCTTCATAGAAACTTCATACTAACAGATCAATTTTGACATTTAATAAAAAGTAGCTGATTTCAACTTTCATCAAATAACGTATTGTGGTGTCTCCATATTAATAATCACATGTTTCACTTTTTTTTGCTACTAATTTTCCAAGTAAAATACAATATTCCGCGGTTGGGTTAAAACAATACGTCCACTATTAATGTCGCTGCCTACGCATTTATTTACGTACTACAGAGATGACAAATGTATGGTTTCGCGTAATTACTAGTAAACGTCATATACCATGCAATGAATTGGCTTGAGTTTAATTTGAGCCAACCGGTTCTACCTCGCGAGTTCACGAATCGCAAGTAAATGTTTGTTTATCACACAAAAACAGCCCAGTCATAATCATATTGTTTTTATATACAGATACAGAGTATTATGGTACATTATAGTGTTACCTATAGCATAAATAGCCCTTAATACATTCGACCGTTAATTAATGTGATAGTTTGAAAAACTTGTCCTATTTATACCCTTTTTAAGGTTCCGTAGTCAACTAGGAACCCTTATAGTTTCGCCATGGCCGTCTGTCCGTCTGTCCATCCGCGGCTTAGCTCCGTGATCATTAGTACTAGAAAGCTGAAATTTGGTATGAGTATGTGTATGTATCACGCCGACAAAACGGTAAAATAAAAACTAAAAAAAAAACATTATTCGGTTAGCTCTCGTACACCTAAAGTGGGGTGAATTTTTTTTTTCGTTTCAATACTAGTGTGTGGGTTGTCGTTGATAGGTCTCTTAAAAATAATAGGGGTCTCCAAATATTATTTTTTGATAAAGTCAGCAGTTTTGAAAATATTCGCTCCGAAAATAAAAAAAATAGCGTCCCCACCCCTCTAACTTTTTAACCACGGGTCAAAAAATTATAGAAAAATTCATGAAAATGAGGCGTTATAAGTACTTTCAATGAAAACTATATGGAATAAAATCAGTTGAGCCGTTTTTGAGTTATCGCAAAATTTCATAATTTTCTTATAAGGACGTAAGTTGACTTCCAGAAGGTAATAATAAGTAATTACAGTTACTTTGGCGTTTACGAACTTTATATGAGCTTGAAATCTTTCCCGTAACTTAAGTCTATTGTGAAGGATGAGCTACTACGGAACCCTACACTGAGCGTGGCCCGACATGCTCTACGCGGGTTTTTTTTTCATTGCATGCATTCTTAATCTTCTTAATCACATGTTTCACTTTTTTTTTCTAACTAATTTTCCAAGTAAAATACAATATTCCGCGGTTGGGTTAAAACAATACGTCCACTATTAATTTCGCTGCCTACGCATTTATTTACGTACCTACTACAGAGATGACAAATGTATGGTTTTGCGTAATTACTAGTAAACGTCATATACCATGCAATGAATTGGCTTGAGTATTTGAGCCAACTGGTTCTACCTCCAAGTTCACGAATCTCAAGTAAATGTTTGTTTATAATACGAAAACAGCGCAGTCATAATCATAGTGTTTTTATATACAGAGTATTATGGTACATTATAGTGTTACCTATAGCATAAATAGCCCTTAATACATTCGACCGTTAATTAATGTGATAGTTTGAAAAACTTGTCCTATTTATACCCTTTTTTTCATTGCATGCATTCTTAATCATTCTTTAATATAATAATATAATGAAAATTTAATGGGTCAAATTTAACTTTAAATAATGAATTAAATTGTACTCTTATTCTTCTTGAATATTGTGTGTAGTAGTGTCAATTCTATAAATTCTATTAAGTATATGACGTAATTTATGCCATTATAAGCTTCACATTACATTAAATATTAAACAAACTAGTTGTTATGTGTTTGGAGTCATGAAACTCCTTCCCTCCCCTCCTTATGTCTCCTTGAAAATCTGTGATGTTGTGAATAATTATAAATAACTTGAGTTCTAAATTATATAGATTTGTGATTTGCACCAACTTCATTTATTTGGCCCTATGATTGACTGGTAGACAATGTCATTTAGCATACATTTCGCCATTGGTACTTTTGCTTTGTGCAGTAATGTTTAAATCAATAAATTGTATATTCCAAGGGTTTTCCCATAGGAACTCTCGAGTTCAACAGATCCCTATTTTACGCTCGCCTCGCATGCGAACCGTATTAAAAACCTAGTTGTAACTTCAATACAAGCCAGTCAGTCTGAAGACGCTGGACCGGTCGCATTATGGAACTCATCGTTTTCCTCGTGATGTTCAGTGCGTGCGTATACGTGGCCAGTGAACCAATAAATAAACATAATAAATTGGACTACGAAGAACTAATCCCAAACGAATCAAAACTGGGTGCTGATAATAGGGAAGTGGGTGAACGGAGAATGAGAAGAGATGTTATAAAAGTACTAGGCTGTCCGCAAGGCAGAGTCAGATTTGGAACGCATTGCTATACTTGCCAAGAGTGAGTATTAAATCGTAATAGGCTAGTTGATTCATGTTAAATTGTATTAAACTAATTTATTTCGTAAAGCTTTGACATAGGAACCTTATAAATATATATTTTTCTGTTCATAAAAGTAAAAGATTGTTAAAAAAAAATCATTGAAAATAAGATTTTTACTCTGTATTAAGAAATGCTTAAAACGCTGTCCGCTATTTTTATCCTTGATAGTGACGTCACCAACCCAGTAAAAAAGAATTTAAACTAAAAACGTCATTCGAATCTTAGATAAGAGTGTATTGTAAGTCTTTATTTATGGGATCGCCTACGTCACGCCACAGATAAGATAAAGATAATAATGGCGGACGGCGTTTTTGTCTGTCCATGTAATTTCAATTCTTCTCTCTCCTTCTTTGTCCATCCCTGTTCCCGTTATTCGGGGTCGGGTCTCCTCACTCTTTTGCGCCAAGCTGTCCTGTCTTGGGTTGTCTGGTCTGGCAACTGGGCTTGCTTGAGGTCTCTCTTTATATTTGACCACCAGGTCAGGTAAATTTCAATTATTCAATTAATTAAATTTAGCTTTCTAACTCTATTAAGAATACAATACATTTTTTCAGAGCTAGTAAAATAATGATTAAACCATCACTACATAGTATAAAACAAAGTCGCTTCCTACTGTCTGTCTATGGGTCTGTCCCTATGTATGCTTAGATCTTTACTACGCAACGGATTTTGATGTGTTTTTTTTATAGATAGAGTGATTCAAGAGGAATGTGTAATACATGCATAATTTACTGGCGTACATCATTTACCGGGGCGGGACGCTAGTCTATACTATTATAAAATCCTAAATTTGTATTGAAAATAAATTTTCTATGGAGGGAGGTCATGATTTCAGGAAAAATCTCGATAGCGTGATGCAGCCGCATAGTTGTTTTGTATGGACACGCTTCGCCGTGCCAACCTGGCGCCATCTGTTTTCAAAAAAACCGTTGTCCTCGCATCACGCCGAAACGGCTGAATAAAAAGTTACCAATTTTGGTACAGGAATAGCAGAACATCCAAAGATGGTTATAGGATACTTTTTATTATGATTAATATTTATCTCTGAAAACATAAATTCCATGAAATATTTTCCTTACAATGTGTAACCTTATAATGACAGCGTTTGTGATTTTGAATTTAGAACGACGCGACCCCCGCGTGGCTCTTACGTGTACAAAAACTAAAAAGTATGAATTCGACATAATACCTCCGTGCGGCCCACCGGTATTAACAATAAGGTTAAGGTTGTTTGAGGCGTTGAGTTACGGAAACCGTCTTAGTTAGATAGAAAAGATGGCGCCAATTATCGACCAACACAGACGAAAATATGAGTGCAATGTTCGTTGTAAATTGGCTCATGCTCAAAAAAAAAACATACATTTCTTTAAAAACACAATTTGCGACAATAGGAACTAATTAATGCTCTTTTATTGAATATGCAATTATTTTCTTCTGTAGTTTGTAAGTATTGACCATAAAAAAGCCCGGAGACGCAATAAAAAATGTTAATGAATAAAACAGATTTTTAATGCCATTTTATCGAGTGTAATTGAAATAAAAGTATTTCGAATCAATTTAAGTAAATTAAATACATTTTTAAATATGTTTTACCAACCAACATTTAGAACATTAGGCGCACATTTTGGTATTGTTTGTGTTTGGCCTAACTTACTAATAAGGTAGCGAAATGTATAATAAACGATAAATATACGATATATTTAGCCACAATTTTGCATCTATGTCGTTTTTTTAATATATCAAATTTATTCAAAGTATTAAATATCAGTATAATTCTTTATTTTTAACGGTGTGTTGAGATTTTGTTCTCAATGACCCAATTTTCCGCTAGATGGCGTTGTTACTTTGACAAAATCTCCATACTAGCGGCTGCATCGCGCTGTTAAGATTTTTCCTGAGTTAATAACACCAGCTCCATACATGTTAGGTTTTGGAGCCATTGATGGGTCTCCTCAACACCAAGGATTCACGTACGTCGTTGCGTGCCCGTGACCACGATTCGGCACAAGCTAGGGTCTAGCTGTGATGGGTTAACCTGGACTTTGAGAATTACTACCGAAGTTGTTGAATATTGATCGCATACCTATAATATAAGCAGCAGTGTATCAGGTATTGAGAGTTGCTGCTCGACAATGTATGTATGCATTTTATATGAAAAACAACCATGATTCGAGACAAGACAAAATTATTAAATTTACAATGTAGAAAGGATTTCACCTAGCCGGGATTTGAACCCAGAACCTACTGAAATAATAACCGTGTTATCTCATGCATTTTCCTTTGCTTCCTTATTCATTATACCACGGATAACAAAACAGTGAGGCCATCACGTATCCGTTCAGTGGTGCTGTCGCCATTATTGACGTACGCTCGATTGAGTTAAGTTGGCACCTGAATCTCATGGCGTTACTTAGGACATTATTATGACAGGTCATATTATTATATTAGTATTAGTACCATTGTAGACAAAAATAATTTATTGTCATCTTCATCTTAATAGATGTCATTAATATATGTTCAGGTAGGACTATGAGCTAATTATTTTTCAAGGTGCTTTGAATAGTTATCTACAATAAACAATAAATATTCAAAACGATATATAAACATAAGTCTAGCCTCAATTTAAACTAAACCAAGATGATGTTCACAATAGTAGCACCGAAGGTGCGGAGCGATCTAGAGTAGTCGCCCACCCACTAAATTAAGAAGTAACTTAATGCGAGGCCGTAGGCCGAGCTCTACGAAGCACCGAAGGTGCAGAGCGTCCCAGGGATGCCGCTCACACATTTAAGCTTATATTAAGTGTGTGGGCGGCCTCGCATTACGTTTTTTAAATCTACAATAGACAATAAATATTAAAAACAATCTTTTAAACATACCTAAGTCTTGACCAAATCTTAATTAAACCAAGATGGTGTTCACAAGCGTAGCACCGAAGGTGCGGAGCGTTCTAGGGAAGTCGCCCACCCACTAATATAAGTAGTAACTTAATGCGAGGCCGTAGGCCGAGCTCTACGTAGCACCGAAGGTGCAGAGCGTCCCAGGGAAGCCGCTCACACACTTCAACTTATATTAAGTGGGTGGGCGGCCTCGCATTAAGTTATTTAAATCTACAATAGACAATAAATAATCAAAACGATTTTTTAAACATAAGTCTTGCCTCAATTTTAATTAAACCAAGATCATGTTCACAAGCGTAGCACCAAAGGTGCGAAGCGTCCTAGGGAAGGCGCCGACCCACTAATATAAGTAGTAACTTAACGCGAGGCCGTAGGCCGAGCTTCACGTAGCACCGAAGGTGCAGAGCGTCCCAGGGAAGCCGCTCACACACTTCAACTTATATTAAGTGGGTGGGCGGCCTCACATTAAGTTATTTGAACATATTTTAAGTGGGTGGGCGTCTTCCCTGGGACGCATCGCACCTTTGGTGCTAAGTTACTTTATAAACCCTTGAGAGTTCCACGAGCGTCCCAGGGAAGCCACCAAACCACTTAACATATGTTTAAGTAACTTAATAGGCGGCTTCCTTGGGACGCTCCGCACCTTCGGTGCTACGCGGAGCTCGGCCTTCGGCCTCGCACTAGGTTACTTCAACTTATATTAAATGGGTAGGCGGATTCCTTGGGACGCTCCGCACCTACGGTGCTACGCGGAGCTCGGCCTCCGGCCTCGCATTAAGTTACTTCAACTTATAATAAGTGGGTGGGCGGCTTCCTTGAGACGCTCCGCACCTTCGGTGCTACGCGGAGCTCGGCCTTCGGCCTCGCACTAGGTTACTTCAACTTATATTAAATGGGTGGGCGGATTCCTTGTGACGCTCCGCACCTACGGTGCTACGCGGAGCTCGGCCTTCGGCCTCGCATTATGTTACTTCAACTTATATTAAGTGGGTTGGCGGCTTCCTTGGGACGCTCCGCACCTTTGGTGCTACGCGGAGCTCGGCCTTCGGCCTCGCACTTAGGTTACTTCGACTTATATTAAGTGGGTGGGCGGCTTCCTTAGGACGCTCCGCACCTTCGGTGCTACGCGGAGCTCGGCCTTCGGCCTCGCATTAAGTTACTTCCACTTATATTAAGTGGGTGGGCGGCTTCCTTGGGACGCTCCGCACCTACGGTGCTACGCGGAGCTCGGCCTTCGGCCTCGCACTAAGTTACTTCCACTTATATTAAGTGGAAGGGCGGCTTGCTTGGGACGCTCCGCACCTACGGTGCTACGCGGAGCTCGGCCTTCGGCCTCGCATTAAGTTACTTCGACTATATTAAGTGGGTGGGCGGCTTCCTTAGGACGCTCCGCACCTTCGGTGCTACGCGGAGCTCGGCCTTCGGCCTCGAATTAAGTTACTTCCACTTATATTAAGTGGGTTGGCAGCTTCCTTGGGGACGCTCCGCACCTACGGTGCTACGCGGAGCTCGGCCTTCGGCCTCGCATTAAGTTACTTCGACTTATATTAGGTGGGTGGGCGGCTTCCTTAGGACGCTCCGCACCTTCGGTGCTACGCGGAGCTCGGCCTTCGGCCTCGCATTAAGTTACTTACACTTATATTAAGTGGGTGGGGCGGCTTCCTTAGGACGCTCCGCACCTTCGGTGCTACGCGGAGCTCGGCCTTCGGCCTCGCATTAAGTTTCTTCCACTTATATTAAGTGGGTGGGGCGGCTTCCTTGGGACGCTCCGCACCTACGGTGCTACGCGGAGCTCGGCCTTCGGCCTCGCATTAAGTTACTTCGACTTATATTAAGTGGGTGGGCGGCTTCCTTAGGACGCTCCGCACTTTCGGTGCTACGCGGAGCTCGGCCTTTGGCCTC